>CM062917.1:147143508-147784866 GCA_031878705.1 Tapirus indicus | reverse complement strand
TCAATCCTACACACGCCACTCCTCTTGCCCCCCGAGATCTGCCAACGTCCCCACACTGGGAGCTTTTCCGGCTGCCTTCCCTTTTGCCATGGTGCCCCCTGTACTGACCCTGAGTTCATGATTCCCTACCCTCATCCCCGCCACCTGTCCCTTTCTCTTCCCATTGATTCCCTGACCCAACTCACATCCCGCAGTCTGCCTTTGTATGGTTGCTCAAGACTCCACTGTTTCCTTCTATCCGTGCTGGGTGTGGAATGGACCTTGCTTAATTCTTCCTCGGCCGTGTCTCACACACTCGCCTTGGAGACCCTCTGCTTCATCTTCAGCTACCGTTCTACTTTCCCTGCCACCTTCCAGTCCTGGAATGGACTCAGTGGCTTTCCACTGACATTTGTTCCCTTCATGATCTGCCCGCATGCTACCCCAGATGCCAGCTTCTTTGTCCCCAAGCAGCTCTACTGAATTCATCTGCTGTCCCAATTCACCAGTACATTCTGGTTCTACATTTGGAGATTTTGTGGTTCCGCCATTTTGGAGACACTCATTACTTCCCTGGGTTTCTCTCTGACTTTTCACGTCTCACCATGCCCCACAGTGACTGGGTTGTCCCCAGTGTTTTCCACGGGCCACTACTTCTACCACCTGATCGTCCTCTTTTCTCCTCCCACCTCTCCTGCATTCCTTGATTTCCTAACCCGTGCTGTGGTCTTCCTCCTGCATGCGCTTCCTCACATCCTTTCCATGAATGAGGGCAAAGTTCCTAGCTTCTCCACATCCACTCCCTTCTTCAGCATCTTTGCCATCCCTCTTGGCCCACTGCAATCCCTGATCCTCTCAACAAGCCTCTCCTGCCCTAGATGTCAGGTGCCATCACCGGCCCTATCTCACTCTTCTGGCCTGTTGGACCACCTCTCCTCTACCATACTCTCCCACTTCTTGGACACTGGTCACCTGATCTCCTCCTTCCTGGTAGCATCGCCTCTCCTGCTTCCCTTCTCCACTGCGTACACAGCAAAAGAACTGTCCCAACTGAGACGTGCAACATTCTCCTCAGCTACCGTCTGCAACTCTTCCAGCTGGACTCGGCAGTCTTCTCTGCTGTGTACTCCTTTCTGAATCCCCCACCCTCAGCTCGCCCAATTCATTCGTCCTTGCCTCACTTATACTTTACGGAATCCACACACTCCATCCACCAACCCACGCTCACGGAACTGTGGCCCTAGGCTATACTTTCCTCCGGGGCCTCTGCGAATGCCACCCCCTGTAACCTTTTCATGTTTCCATTCAGACCCCTTGTTGCACACTCTTCTGACATAGCTCTTGGGGAACCTCTTCCTCCCCGTCTTCTACCTCTCTCCTTTCACCGCGGCACGTTTGCCTTCTGCCCTCACACGTGTGAACCCCAACCTGACACCATCGCACTCAGTCTCCATCTGCACAGCGCCCTGTGGGTTCTGCTGTCACCCCTCCTTCATTCCTTCCTCCCTCCATAGTAGGCATCTCTCCCCCAGATGCTCTCCTTCAGTGTTGTCCCCCGTACTGGCTGCCCCTTCCTTCTGCACGGATCTTGTACAATGCTCTCTGTTCACATCCTCGCAACCCAGCTTCCTTTCGCTCAGCACTCCCATCTCTCTCAGCCTACATCTTGTGCATCCTCAGTTCCGGGACCATCACCTTGGCCCTCCACTCCCTACCCACTGACGGTGAATCCCAACCACCCCCATCATTCCGGGTGCCTTGTCGGCTACATCCATTTGCTCACTGTCTGCCTGCTCCTGGGTCCTTTCCCCCCATGCCTGACAGTCTGGACTGCGATGCCTCCGTCCCACCCCGGCTCAGGGCCTCATGCGCTCATGCTTCGCCTGTCTGCCCAGCTCTCCACTCCGCCCTTTCCACCCAGTGATTCTCACCCGAGGATGCATGACCCCCAAGGCAGCCTATCAGCGTCATCTTTCGGGCCTGTTTTTGTGTTTTCTTTTTGGCTTGTTGTTGGTTTTGTTTTTGTTTGGAGCAGAGCACCGCTCCCCCTCAGATGTTCTGATAGGCCTCCCTTGGGGTCCATGCCCGCAGCCCCCCCTCGGGTGAAATCCACCCCCCCCCACCCCGAGAAGAATCACTGCTGTGGAAGGCCAACCTGTGTCCCTGGGCTGCACTCTCCCCTTGGGTGCCTCTAGCCTTCACTGGTTGCCATTGATACTTGCCCCTCAAAGACCCCAGCGTTGCCCCACTCTGACATCAGCCCAGCACTGTCCTCTTGGCACCACCACATTCCCTTCCATAATTACTCACTGACACCCAACATGCCCCAAACCCCAGTCTACATTAGAGCGCTGTTCTTTCCACGCCCCACCCCCCCCCCAACACCACTGTAGCCCCCACCCTTTTATGGCTCTCAAGCCCTTTGGTCCAAATCTGGTCTTTGTTTGCCTTGTCATTGTGCCTTTCCCTTGGTGACTGACCCCTCCTCACTTCAGACCCATGACATCATCCCACTGCTGAGCCACCCCCACCCCCACCATGGTCCTCATGTCCCTCCTTGTTTCCTGCCAGCCAGACCTTTCCCTTCCATCTTTCCTGCAGCTACTCTCCTTTGTCCTCTTGGAGGAAGGATTCACTGGTCTTCCCACCGCCAACCCTAGACGTGTAATCAGTCCACAAGCTCAGTTGAAGAAGATGGTTTTCTCGGTGCCTGGAGCTCAGCTCATATCCCCCCACTTCACCCCAACATCCATCCATTCCAGCCCTGTCCAACCAACCCATACGCCATTCTCACCCTCTCCTAGCCTCCCACCCCATCATCCCTGCCTCCTACCCAGTCCCCGTCCCCATCCCTGGCCCCTACTCCGTCCCCAACACCCACTCCATCCCCGCCGGATCCGTAGTAAAGAGCCTGGCCACAAAGTTTTGCCCTTGCCACAATATTCAAGGCCGTAGGAGCAGCCACTGCTCCACACCCACTGCTAGCCACCCCTTATCCACTCCTCCTTCCCCATCCCTCGGCTCCTGTTAATGGGCCTCTGCTGCTCCTAACTTCTATCCGGTTGGCACCTCTGAGATCTGCCTGAATGCCTACTCTGCCACCTCACTCTTATTTTTGCTCCCCCTGTTGGTGTCCAGCCTGTCTCCCTTCCACCACACTCCACTCTCCATCCTCCCCTGGGTGGCTCTCTTCACCTTGTCTACCTCGGTGAGGTGACCCTCCAATCATGCTGCATTAACATCTCCTTTTAACTTTTTTCCCTACAACCTTTCCTCACGTGACGCATTGCTTCCCTTTTCCTGGTTGCCCCAACCAGAGCGCCCAGCCTCTTCTCCAGGGCTCATGCATCGCATCTCAAAGCTCACTAATGCCTGTCATATCACTGTTATCAGTCATCCCTTCTCCTTAGGGCTGTGCTCCGCCTGTGAACTGCTCTCACTGCTCACACTCTTTCCATCCCCGCACCGGGCCACGTTCCCTCCACAAACCATCTGCTGTCTCTTGTCATGTCCTGCCACTGGCTCCCACCACTCCCTTCCCTTGAGGCTCTCTCTTCCCTATGCTGTCTCACTCTCCTTCCTCTTCTCTCTTCCCTTCAGTCAAGCCGTTGTCTGCAACTGCAACGTTACACAGTCCCACCACTTACTCCTCTACTTCTTTCCTTCGCCTCCACTGCTTCCATCTCTCCTCCAGGGGGCCCTGTGATGCACCCCTGCCCATGGCCCTTGCTCTCCCCTTCCCGGTGGACAAGGTCTGGATCTCCCCTTTGCCCTCTTTCCCTCTGACCACGCCCCCTTGGCAACACCCATCTGGAGATTTTAAGACCCTTGTCTCGCTCTTCATCCCATTCTGCCTTGCCCTCTCGGTCCTGCGTGGATCAAGCCTCCCAAACAAGAGCTCCCTCCTCCAATCCTCTGCCATCCCACCCCTTGCTCTCTCCCTCTGTGCCCCCTTGCAGCCACCTTTTCTTCTCAGACTAGACCTATGACGCCGCACTGATTTGATGGTCCCCTGTCCATCCCTACTTCCTCTGTGCGCTGGCAGCTTCCACCATATGCTAGACCTGCGTCCTCTCCAGGTCCCCTGAAATAGCAGAAGCAGAGATTTGGCGAGCTCTGTGAACTCTCACCTCCGCCTTGCTTCCTGCCCACTCCTCTGCCTTTTCTAAGCATATGTGCTACACACACACTGGACTCCATCCACACGAGTCCGTCCCGAAGTCCCTGAGGTTCTCCTCCAGTGCTTTCTGTGTGGGGTGCATCATAATGTGCCACGCTGCCCCCTCTTCTCTGTTTCACCACAGTCATCGTATCCCCTTTCCCCTCTTGTTCATAAGGGGTCCGGGTATTCAAACACCTGGGCTGTTTCTTGCCTCAGCTCCGCTCCTACCATCTGGCCTCATTACCGCACACGGCAGCCCTCTTCCCCGAGATCTGCCAACATCCCCGTACTGGAATCTCTTCAGACTGACTGCCCTTTTTCCACTGCGCCCCCTTTTCCGACCCTGAGTCCACTGCATGTTCATGAGGTTCTCTCCCCTCTTCCATCCCACCTGTCCCTTTCCCTTCCCGTTGACTATCCTGACCCAAATCATGGCTGCCCGAGACTCCACTATCTCCTCTTGCCATGCTGTGCGGATTGAAACTCTCTTGGCCCATTGTCTCCTTTTCTCCCGCTGTCGTCTTTGAGAGACCCTCGCTTCATCTTCAACTACTGTCCTACTTGCCGTAGTACCTATCAGTCACGTGAGGTAGTCACTGTCTTTTCCCTGAAGTATGTTCCCTTTAGGACCTGCCCTCCTGCTCCCTCGTTGCCATCTTCATCCACAGTGTGCTGTAGTGAATGCATCTGCTGTCCCCGTTCAGTCGTAAGCCCCCTACCTTTTTGGTTCCACCATTTTGGAGACGGTCACTACTTCTCTGGGCTTCTCTCTGCCCTTTCACGTCTTACCACGTCCCACACTGACAGAGTTGTCTCCAACATTTTCCAGGCCACCACTACCACCACCTCATCCTCCTCGGTTATCTTCCCACCTCTCCTGCATTCCTTGAGTTTCTAACCCAGGCTGTGCTTCCTCATGCCCTTGGTCCACTCATGGGAACAAAGGATCTTGATTCTCCACATCCATTCCCTCCTTCGAGCTCTTTCCCTTCCTTCTTGGCCCAGTGCGATCCCCGATCCTCTCTCAAACCACTCCTGCCCTAGCTAGCAGGCGCCACGGCCTGCCCTTTCTCACTATTGTGGCCCGTTGCACCTCCTCTCCTCTCCTCTGCCGTACTCGCCCACTTCTTGGACACTGCTCAGCTCACCTCCTACCTCCTGGGCCTGATTTCTTTGCCTCTACTGCTTTGCTCCTCCACTGCATACACAGCAAAGGAACTGTCCTACGTGAGCCGTGTGGCGTTCGTTCAGCTACCATCTGTGACGCTTCCAGCAGGACTCAGCAGTCTTCTCTGCCGTGTGCTCCCTTCTTAATCCACCACCCATGGCTCAACCCAATTTAGTCACCCTTGCCTCACACATGCTGTACTGAATCTGCATGTTCCACCCACCAACCCATGCTCACATCCCTGTGGACCAATGCTGCGCTTTCCTCCGGGGCCTCCATGAATGTCACTCCCTGTAACCTTCCATGTTTCCATTCAGACCCCTTGTTGCACACTCTTCTGACAGATCTTGGGAAGCGTCTTCCTCTGAATCTCCTATTGTTTTCCTTTCCAAAGCACCGTAGTACTTTTGCCTAGTGCCCTCCTTCTGCCTTCACACCTGTGAACCCCAGCCTGACAACATCGGACTCAGTCTCCCCCTGCACAGTGCCCTGGGTTCTGCCGTCATCCCTCCTTCTCTCCTTCCTCCTTCCATAGTGGGCATCTCTCTCCCAGATGTTCTCCTTAGTGTTGTCTCCCCTGCCATCTGCCCCTTCCTTTGCTGTGCACCTCCCATCCAGTGCTCTCTGCTCACGTCCTCGCAACCCAGCTTCCTTTCGGTCGCCATTCCCATCTCTCTCAGCCTACATCTCGTGCATCCTCAGTCCCGGGAGCATCACCTTGGCCCTCCTGTGAACCCCAACCTCACACCATCGCACTCGGTCTCCACCTGCACAGTGCCCTAGGTTCCCCCACCGTCCCTCGTTCTCTCCTTCCTCCCTCCCTAGCAGGCATCTCTCTCCCAGATGTTCTCCTCAGTGTTGTCTCTCCTGCCATCTGCCCCTTCCTTTGCTGTGGACCTCCCACCCGGTGCTCTCTGCCCACATCCTTACAACCCAGCTTCCTTTCACTCACCACGCCCATCTCTCTCAGCCTACATCTTGTGCATCCTCAGTGCTGGGACCATCACCTTGGCCCTCCACTCCCTACCCACTGACAGTGAATCCCAACCACGCCCCATCATTCCGGGTGCCTTCTCGGCTGCATCCATTTGCTCGCTGTCTGCCTGCTCCTGGGTCCTTTCCCCCCAATGCCTGACAGTCTTGACTGCGATGCCTCCATCTACCCCGACTCAGGGCCTCATGCGCTCATGCTTCGCCTGTCTGCCCAGCTCTCCACTCCGCCCCTTCCACCCAGTGATTCTCACCCGAGGATGCATGACCCCCAAGGCAGCCTATCAGCGTCCTCTTTCGGGCCTGTTTTTGTGTTTTCCTTTTGGCTTGTTTTTGTTTGGAGCAGAGCACTGCTCCCCCTCAGATGTTCTGATAGGCCTCCTTGGGGTCCATGCCCGCAGCCCCCCCCTCGGGTGAAATCCAGCCCCCCGCCCACCTCGAGAGGAATCACTGCTGTGGAAGCCCAGCCTGCCTCCCTGGGCTGCACTCTCCTCTAGGGCGTCTCCAGCCTTCCATCCGTTGCCACTGATATTTGTTCCTCAGAGCCCCCAGCACTGCCCCACTCTGACATCAGCCCCGCGCTGTCCTCTTGGAACCAACGCACTCCCTTCCATAATTACTCACTGACACCCAGCATGCCCCAAACCCCAGTCTACATTACAGCACTGTTCTTTTCACAACCCCCGCCACACTCCTCTAGCCCCCACCCTTTATGACTCTCAGGCATTCTGACAATATTTTTGTTCCAGATCTAGTGTTTCTTGGCCCTTGCCACTGTCCCGTTTCCTAGGTTGCCCCTCCTCGGTTCAGACCCATGACATGGTCCCACTGCAGAGCCTCCCCTCACCCTCCCCACTGTGCTCATCATGTCCTTCCTGGTTTCCTTTCCCTTCCACCTGTCCTGCAGCTACTCTCCTTTGTCCTCTCAGCGGGGGAGGATTCACTGCTCTTCCCACCGCCAACCCTGGAGGTGTAGTTAGTCCACAAGCTCAGTTAAAGTAGATGGGTTTTCTTAGTACCTAGAGCTCAGCTCATGTCCCCCCCCAACCTACCCCGGTGCCTACAGATCCCGCCCTTCCCTCCTGTCCAACCCTGTCAACTCGAGCCTCACCCCAACCTGAACCCCGATCCCGACTCCCACCCCATACCCGCCGGATCCGTAGTAAAGAGCCTGGCCGAACAGTTGTGCCCTTGCCACAGCATTCAAGGCTGCAGGAGCAGCCACTGCTCCCCGCCCACTGCTAGCCACCCCTGATCCGCTCCTCCTTCCCCATCCCTCTGCTGCTGTTAACTGGCCCTGCCGCTCTGAACTGTCTTCTGGTTGGCACATCTGAGATCTGTCTGGTTACCTACTCCACCACCTCCTCTTATTTTTGCCCCTTTTGTTGGTGTCCAGCCTGTCTCCCTTCCACCATACTCCACTATCCATCCTCCCTGGGTGCCTCCCATCTCCTTGTCTGCCTCTCCGTCATGCTGCATTAGCATCTCATTTTAACATTTCTTCTTGTGACCTTTCCTCATGTGACGCACTGCTTCCCTTTTCCTAATTGACCCAGCCAGACCGGCAAGCCTCTTCTCCAGGGCTCATGCTTCGCATCTCAAAGCTCACTAATACCTGTCATTTCACTGTATGCAGTCATCCCTTCTCCGTAGGGGTGTGCTCCACCTGTGAACTGCTCTCACTGCTCACTCTCTTTCCATCCCCGCACCGGGCCACGTTCGCTCCAGAAACCATCTGCTGTCTCTCGTCACGTCTTGCCACTGGCTCCCCCCTCTCCCTTCCCTTGAGGCTCTCTCTTCCTTAGCCTTGCCCTGTCTCACTCTCCTTCCTCTTCTCCCTTCCCTTCAATCAAGCCATTGTCTACGACTTTACACCACTTACGCCTCTACTTCCTTCCTTCGCCTCCACTGCTTCCATCTCTCCTCCATGGGGCCCTGTGATGCCCCCCTGCCCATCGCCCTTGCTCTCCCCCTCCCAGGGGACAAGGTCTGGATCTCCCCTTTGCCCTCTTTCCCTCTTGACCACGCCCCCCCCCTTGACAACACCCAGGTGGAGATTTTGAGACCCTTGTCTCACTCTTCATCCCATTCTGCCTTGCCCTGTCTGTCCTCCATGCATCAAGCCTCCCAAACAAGAGCCCCCACCCCCCAGGCTCCCCAAATCCCACCCCTTGCTCTTTCCCTCTGTGCCGCTTTGCTGTTCTCCTTACCCTCTTGGACTAGACGCATGACACCACACTGGCTTGACGGTCCCCCTCCTCCCTTACTTCTCTGTCCGGAGTTTCTCTACACTATGCTAAATTTCCACCCTTGCTAGCCCCGCTGGAATAGCAGAAGCATGGATTTGGTGATCACTGCAAAATTTCACCTGTCACCTGGATTTGCTCCTCTGCCATTTCTAAGCATGTTTGCCACCCACACACTGGAGTCCATCCACATCAGTCCATCCCAAAGTTCCTCAGGTTACCTGCCAGTGGTCTCAATGCACAGTGCATCTCAATGTGCAGTGCTGCCCCCTTTCTTCTGTTTCACTGCAGAGATTGTGGCCCCTTTCTCCACTTGATCCCGAGAGCCCCAAGTCTTCACAGACCCCAAGTCTTAAAGCGCCTAACACTGAGATCTCGGCTCTGCTCTGCTCCTACTATCCGGCCTCAATCCTACACACGCCACTCCTCTTGCCCCCCGAGATCTGCCAACGTCCCCACACTGGGAGCTTTTCCGGCTGCCTTCCCTTTTGCCATGGTGCCCCCTGTACTGACCCTGAGTTCATGATTCCCTACCCTCATCCCCGCCACCTGTCCCTTTCTCTTCCCATTGATTCCCTGACCCAACTCACATCCCGCAGTCTGCCTTTGTATGGTTGCTCAAGACTCCACTGTTTCCTTCTATCCGTGCTGGGTGTGGAATGGACCTTGCTTAATTCTTCCTCGGCCGTGTCTCACACACTCGCCTTGGAGACCCTCTGCTTCATCTTCAGCTACCGTTCTACTTTCCCTGCCACCTTCCAGTCCTGGAATGGACTCAGTGGCTTTCCACTGACATTTGTTCCCTTCATGATCTGCCCGCATGCTACCCCAGATGCCAGCTTCTTTGTCCCCAAGCAGCTCTACTGAATTCATCTGCTGTCCCAATTCACCAGTACATTCTGGTTCTACATTTGGAGATTTTGTGGTTCCGCCATTTTGGAGACACTCATTACTTCCCTGGGTTTCTCTCTGACCTTTCACGTCTCACCATGCCCCACAGTGACTGGGTTGTCCCCAGTGTTTTCCACGGGCCACTACTTCTACCACCTGATCGTCCTCTTTTCTCCTCCCACCTCTCCTGCATTCCTTGATTTCCTAACCCGTGCTGTGGTCTTCCTCCTGCATGCGCTTCCTCACATCCTTTCCATGAATGAGGGCAAAGTTCCTAGCTTCTCCACATCCACTCCCTTCTTCAGCATCTTTGCCATCCCTCTTGGCCCACTGCAATCCCTGATCCTCTCAACAAGCCTCTCCTGCCCTAGATGTCAGGTGCCATCACCGGCCCTATCTCACTCTTCTGGCCTGTTGGACCACCTCTCCTCTACCATACTCTCCCACTTCTTGGACACTGGTCACCTGATCTCCTCCTTCCTGGTAGCATCGCCTCTCCTGCTTCCCTTCTCCACTGCGTACACAGCAAAAGAACTGTCCCAACTGAGACGTGCAACATTCTCCTCAGCTACCGTCTGCAACTCTTCCAGCTGGACTCGGCAGTCTTCTCTGCTGTGTACTCCTTTCTGAATCCCCCACCCTCAGCTCGCCCAATTCATTCGTCCTTGCCTCACTTATACTTTACGGAATCCACACACTCCATCCACCAACCCACGCTCACGGAACTGTGGCCCTAGGCTATACTTTCCTCCGGGGCCTCTGCGAATGCCACCCCCTGTAACCTTTTCATGTTTCCATTCAGACCCCTTGTTGCACACTCTTCTGACATAGCTCTTGGGGAACCTCTTCCTCCCCGTCTTCTACCTCTCTCCTTTCACCGCGGCACGTTTGCCTTCTGCCCTCACACGTGTGAACCCCAACCTGACACCATCGCACTCAGTCTCCATCTGCACAGCGCCCTGTGGGTTCTGCTGTCACCCCTCCTTCATTCCTTCCTCCCTCCATAGTAGGCATCTCTCCCCCAGATGCTCTCCTTCAGTGTTGTCCCCCGTACTGGCTGCCCCTTCCTTCTGCACGGATCTTGTACAATGCTCTCTGTTCACATCCTCGCAACCCAGCTTCCTTTCGCTCAGCACTCCCATCTCTCTCAGCCTACATCTTGTGCATCCTCAGTTCCGGGACCATCACCTTGGCCCTCCACTCCCTACCCACTGACGGTGAATCCCAACCACCCCCATCATTCCGGGTGCCTTGTCGGCTACATCCATTTGCTCACTGTCTGCCTGCTCCTGGGTCCTTTCCCCCCATGCCTGACAGTCTGGACTGCGATGCCTCCGTCCACCCCGGCTCAGGGCCTCATGCGCTCATGCTTCGCCTG
This sequence comes from Tapirus indicus, assembly GCA_031878705.1. Classification (NCBI taxonomy): domain Eukaryota; kingdom Metazoa; phylum Chordata; class Mammalia; order Perissodactyla; family Tapiridae; genus Tapirus; species Tapirus indicus. The sequence goes on along the minus strand of CM062917.1, from coordinate 147,774,052 downwards.
TCTGCCCAGCTCTCCACTCCGCCCTTTCCACCCAGTGATTCTCACCCGAGGATGCATGACCCCCAAGGCAGCCTATCAGCGTCATCTTTCGGGCCTGTTTTTGTGTTTTCTTTTTGGCTTGTTGTTGGTTTTGTTTTTGTTTGGAGCAGAGCACCGCTCCCCCTCAGATGTTCTGATAGGCCTCCCTTGGGGTCCATGCCCGCAGCCCCCCCTCGGGTGAAATCCACCCCCCCCCACCCCGAGAAGAATCACTGCTGTGGAAGGCCAACCTGTGTCCCTGGGCTGCACTCTCCCCTTGGGTGCCTCTAGCCTTCACTGGTTGCCATTGATACTTGCCCCTCAAAGACCCCAGCGTTGCCCCACTCTGACATCAGCCCAGCACTGTCCTCTTGGCACCACCACATTCCCTTCCATAATTACTCACTGACACCCAACATGCCCCAAACCCCAGTCTACATTAGAGCGCTGTTCTTTCCACGCCCCACCCCCCCCCCAACACCACTGTAGCCCCCACCCTTTATGGCTCTCAAGCCCTTTGGTCCAAATCTGGTCTTTGTTTGCCCTTGTCATTGTGCCTTTCCCTTGGTGACTGACCCCTCCTCACTTCAGACCCATGACATCATCCCACTGCTGAGCCCACCCCCACCCCCACCATGGTCCTCATGTCCCTCCTTGTTTCCTGCCAGCCAGACCTTTCCCTTCCATCTTTCCTGCAGCTACTCTCCTTTGTCCTCTTGGAGGAAGGATTCACTGGTCTTCCCCACCGCCAACCCTAGACGTGTAATCAGTCCACAAGCTCAGTTGAAGAAGATGGTTTTCTCGGTGCCTGGAGCTCAGCTCATATCCCCCCACTTCACCCCAACATCCATCCATTCCAGCCCTGTCCAACCCAACCCATACGCCATTCTCACCCTCTCCTAGCCTCCCACCCCATCATCCCTGCCTCCTACCCAGTCCCCGTCCCCATCCCTGGCCCCTACTCCGTCCCCAACACCCACTCCATCCCCGCCGGATCCGTAGTAAAGAGCCTGGCCACAAAGTTTTGCCCTTGCCACAATATTCAAGGCCGTAGGAGCAGCCACTGCTCCACACCCACTGCTAGCCACCCCTTATCCACTCCTCCTTCCCCATCCCTCGGCTCCTGTTAATGGGCCTCTGCTGCTCCTAACTTCTATCCGGTTGGCACCTCTGAGATCTGCCTGAATGCCTACTCTGCCACCTCACTCTTATTTTTGCTCCCCCTGTTGGTGTCCAGCCTGTCTCCCTTCCACCACACTCCACTCTCCATCCTCCCCTGGGTGGCTCTCTTCACCTTGTCTACCTCGGTGAGGTGACCCTCCAATCATGCTGCATTAACATCTCCTTTTAACTTTTTTCCCTACAACCTTTCCTCACGTGACGCATTGCTTCCCTTTTCCTGGTTGCCCCAACCAGAGCGCCCAGCCTCTTCTCCAGGGCTCATGCATCGCATCTCAAAGCTCACTAATGCCTGTCATATCACTGTTATCAGTCATCCCTTCTCCTTAGGGCTGTGCTCCGCCTGTGAACTGCTCTCACTGCTCACACTCTTTCCATCCCCGCACCGGGCCACGTTCCCTCCACAAACCATCTGCTGTCTCTTGTCATGTCCTGCCACTGGCTCCCACCACTCCCTTCCCTTGAGGCTCTCTCTTCCCTATGCTGTCTCACTCTCCTTCCTCTTCTCTCTTCCCTTCAGTCAAGCCGTTGTCTGCAACTGCAACGTTACACAGTCCCACCACTTACTCCTCTACTTCTTTCCTTCGCCTCCACTGCTTCCATCTCTCCTCCAGGGGGCCCTGTGATGCACCCCTGCCCATGGCCCTTGCTCTCCCCTTCCCGGTGGACAAGGTCTGGATCTCCCCTTTGCCCTCTTTCCCTCTGACCACGCCCCCTTGGCAACACCCATCTGGAGATTTTAAGACCCTTGTCTCGCTCTTCATCCCATTCTGCCTTGCCCTCTCGGTCCTGCGTGGATCAAGCCTCCCAAACAAGAGCTCCCTCCTCCAATCCTCTGCCATCCCACCCCTTGCTCTCTCCCTCTGTGCCCCCTTGCAGCCACCTTTTCTTCTCAGACTAGACCTATGACGCCGCACTGATTTGATGGTCCCCTGTCCATCCCTACTTCCTCTGTGCGCTGGCAGCTTCCACCATATGCTAGACCTGCGTCCTCTCCAGGTCCCCTGAAATAGCAGAAGCAGAGATTTGGCGAGCTCTGTGAACTCTCACCTCCGCCTTGCTTCCTGCCCACTCCTCTGCCTTTTCTAAGCATATGTGCTACACACACACTGGACTCCATCCACACGAGTCCGTCCCGAAGTCCCTGAGGTTCTCCTCCAGTGCTTTCTGTGTGGGGTGCATCATAATGTGCCACGCTGCCCCCTCTTCTCTGTTTCACCACAGTCATCGTATCCCCTTTCCCCTCTTGTTCATAAGGGGTCCGGGTATTCAAACACCTGGGCTGTTTCTTGCCTCAGCTCCGCTCCTACCATCTGGCCTCATTACCGCACACGGCAGCCCTCTTCCCCGAGATCTGCCAACATCCCCGTACTGGAATCTCTTCAGACTGACTGCCCTTTTTCCACTGCGCCCCCTTTTCCGACCCTGAGTCCACTGCATGTTCATGAGGTTCTCTCCCCTCTTCCATCCCACCTGTCCCTTTCCCTTCCCGTTGACTATCCTGACCCAAATCATGGCTGCCCGAGACTCCACTATCTCCTCTTGCCATGCTGTGCGGATTGAAACTTTCTTGGCCCATTGTCTCCTTTTCTCCCGCTGTCGTCTTTGAGAGACCCTCGCTTCATCTTCAACTACTGTCCTACTTGCCGTAGTACCTATCAGTCACGTGAGGTAGTCACTGTCTTTTCCCTGAAGTATGTTCCCTTTAGGACCTGCCCTCCTGCTCCCTCGTTGCCATCTTCATCCACAGTGTGCTGTAGTGAATGCATCTGCTGTCCCCGTTCAGTCGTAAGCCCCCTACCTTTTTGGTTCCACCATTTTGGAGACGGTCACTACTTCTCTGGGCTTCTCTCTGCCCTTTCACGTCTTACCACGTCCCACACTGACAGAGTTGTCTCCAACATTTTCCAGGCCACCACTACCACCACCTCATCCTCCTCGGTTATCTTCCCACCTCTCCTGCATTCCTTGAGTTTCTAACCCAGGCTGTGCTTCCTCATGCCCTTGGTCCACTCATGGGAACAAAGGATCTTGATTCTCCACATCCATTCCCTCCTTCGAGCTCTTTCCCTTCCTTCTTGGCCCAGTGCGATCCCCGATCCTCTCTCAAACCACTCCTGCCCTAGCTAGCAGGCGCCACGGCCTGCCCTTTCTCACTATTGTGGCCCGTTGCACCTCCTCTCCTCTCCTCTGCCGTACTCGCCCACTTCTTGGACACTGCTCAGCTCACCTCCTACCTCCTGGGCCTGATTTCTTTGCCTCTACTGCTTTGCTCCTCCACTGCATACACAGCAAAGGAACTGTCCTACGTGAGCCGTGTGGCGTTCGTTCAGCTACCATCTGTGACGCTTCCAGCAGGACTCAGCAGTCTTCTCTGCCGTGTGCTCCCTTCTTAATCCACCACCCATGGCTCAACCCAATTTAGTCACCCTTGCCTCACACATGCTGTACTGAATCTGCATGTTCCACCCACCAACCCATGCTCACATCCCTGTGGACCAATGCTGCGCTTTCCTCCGGGGCCTCCATGAATGTCACTCCCTGTAACCTTCCATGTTTCCATTCAGACCCCTTGTTGCACACTCTTCTGACAGATCTTGGGAAGCGTCTTCCTCTGAATCTCCTATTGTTTTCCTTTCCAAAGCACCGTAGTACTTTTGCCTAGTGCCCTCCTTCTGCCTTCACACCTGTGAACCCCAGCCTGACAACATCGGACTCAGTCTCCCCCTGCACAGTGCCCTGGGTTCTGCCGTCATCCCTCCTTCTCTCCTTCCTCCTTCCATAGTGGGCATCTCTCTCCCAGATGTTCTCCTTAGTGTTGTCTCCCCTGCCATCTGCCCCTTCCTTTGCTGTGCACCTCCCATCCAGTGCTCTCTGCTCACGTCCTCGCAACCCAGCTTCCTTTCGGTCGCCATTCCCATCTCTCTCAGCCTACATCTCGTGCATCCTCAGTCCCGGGAGCATCACCTTGGCCCTCCTGTGAACCCCAACCTCACACCATCGCACTCGGTCTCCACCTGCACAGTGCCCTAGGTTCCCCCACCGTCCCTCGTTCTCTCCTTCCTCCCTCCCTAGCAGGCATCTCTCTCCCAGATGTTCTCCTCAGTGTTGTCTCTCCTGCCATCTGCCCCTTCCTTTGCTGTGGACCTCCCACCCGGTGCTCTCTGCCCACATCCTTACAACCCAGCTTCCTTTCACTCACCACGCCCATCTCTCTCAGCCTACATCTTGTGCATCCTCAGTGCTGGGACCATCACCTTGGCCCTCCACTCCCTACCCACTGACAGTGAATCCCAACCACGCCCCATCATTCCGGGTGCCTTCTCGGCTGCATCCATTTGCTCGCTGTCTGCCTGCTCCTGGGTCCTTTCCCCCCAATGCCTGACAGTCTTGACTGCGATGCCTCCATCTACCCCGACTCAGGGCCTCATGCGCTCATGCTTCGCCTGTCTGCCCAGCTCTCCACTCCGCCCCTTCCACCCAGTGATTCTCACCCGAGGATGCATGACCCCCAAGGCAGCCTATCAGCGTCCTCTTTCGGGCCTGTTTTTGTGTTTTCCTTTTGGCTTGTTTTTGTTTGGAGCAGAGCACTGCTCCCCCTCAGATGTTCTGATAGGCCTCCTTGGGGTCCATGCCCGCAGCCCCCCCCTCGGGTGAAATCCAGCCCCCCGCCCACCTCGAGAGGAATCACTGCTGTGGAAGCCCAGCCTGCCTCCCTGGGCTGCACTCTCCTCTAGGGCGTCTCCAGCCTTCCATCCGTTGCCACTGATATTTGTTCCTCAGAGCCCCCAGCACTGCCCCACTCTGACATCAGCCCCGCGCTGTCCTCTTGGAACCAACGCACTCCCTTCCATAATTACTCACTGACACCCAGCATGCCCCAAACCCCAGTCTACATTACAGCACTGTTCTTTTCACAACCCCCGCCACACTCCTCTAGCCCCCACCCTTTATGACTCTCAGGCATTCTGACAATATTTTTGTTCCAGATCTAGTGTTTCTTGGCCCTTGCCACTGTCCCGTTTCCTAGGTTGCCCCTCCTCGGTTCAGACCCATGACATGGTCCCACTGCAGAGCCTCCCCTCACCCTCCCCACTGTGCTCATCATGTCCTTCCTGGTTTCCTTTCCCTTCCACCTGTCCTGCAGCTACTCTCCTTTGTCCTCTCAGCGGGGGAGGATTCACTGCTCTTCCCACCGCCAACCCTGGAGGTGTAGTTAGTCCACAAGCTCAGTTAAAGTAGATGGGTTTTCTTAGTACCTAGAGCTCAGCTCATGTCCCCCCCCAACCTACCCCGGTGCCTACAGATCCCGCCCTTCCCTCCTGTCCAACCCTGTCAACTCGAGCCTCACCCCAACCTGAACCCCGATCCCGACTCCCACCCCATACCCGCCGGATCCGTAGTAAAGAGCCTGGCCGAACAGTTGTGCCCTTGCCACAGCATTCAAGGCTGCAGGAGCAGCCACTGCTCCCCGCCCACTGCTAGCCACCCCTGATCCGCTCCTCCTTCCCCATCCCTCTGCTGCTGTTAACTGGCCCTGCCGCTCTGAACTGTCTTCTGGTTGGCACATCTGAGATCTGTCTGGTTACCTACTCCACCACCTCCTCTTATTTTTGCCCCTTTTGTTGGTGTCCAGCCTGTCTCCCTTCCACCATACTCCACTATCCATCCTCCCTGGGTGCCTCCCATCTCCTTGTCTGCCTCTCCGTCATGCTGCATTAGCATCTCATTTTAACATTTCTTCTTGTGACCTTTCCTCATGTGACGCACTGCTTCCCTTTTCCTAATTGACCCAGCCAGACCGGCAAGCCTCTTCTCCAGGGCTCATGCTTCGCATCTCAAAGCTCACTAATACCTGTCATTTCACTGTATGCAGTCATCCCTTCTCCGTAGGGGTGTGCTCCACCTGTGAACTGCTCTCACTGCTCACTCTCTTTCCATCCCCGCACCGGGCCACGTTCGCTCCAGAAACCATCTGCTGTCTCTCGTCACGTCTTGCCACTGGCTCCCCCCTCTCCCTTCCCTTGAGGCTCTCTCTTCCTTAGCCTTGCCCTGTCTCACTCTCCTTCCTCTTCTCCCTTCCCTTCAATCAAGCCATTGTCTACGACTTTACACCACTTACGCCTCTACTTCCTTCCTTCGCCTCCACTGCTTCCATCTCTCCTCCATGGGGCCCTGTGATGCCCCCCTGCCCATCGCCCTTGCTCTCCCCCTCCCAGGGGACAAGGTCTGGATCTCCCCTTTGCCCTCTTTCCCTCTTGACCACGCCCCCCCCCTTGACAACACCCAGGTGGAGATTTTGAGACCCTTGTCTCACTCTTCATCCCATTCTGCCTTGCCCTGTCTGTCCTCCATGCATCAAGCCTCCCAAACAAGAGCCCCCACCCCCCAGGCTCCCCAAATCCCACCCCTTGCTCTTTCCCTCTGTGCCGCTTTGCTGTTCTCCTTACCCTCTTGGACTAGACGCATGACACCACACTGGCTTGACGGTCCCCCTCCTCCCTTACTTCTCTGTCCGGAGTTTCTCTACACTATGCTAAATTTCCACCCTTGCTAGCCCCGCTGGAATAGCAGAAGCATGGATTTGGTGATCACTGCAAAATTTCACCTGTCACCTGGATTTGCTCCTCTGCCATTTCTAAGCATGTTTGCCACCCACACACTGGAGTCCATCCACATCAGTCCATCCCAAAGTTCCTCAGGTTACCTGCCAGTGGTCTCAATGCACAGTGCATCTCAATGTGCAGTGCTGCCCCCTTTCTTCTGTTTCACTGCAGAGATTGTGGCCCCTTTCTCCACTTGATCCCGAGAGCCCCAAGTCTTCACAGACCCCAAGTCTTAAAGCGCCTAACACTGAGATCTCGGCTCTGCTCTGCTCCTACTATCCGGCCTCAATCCTACACACGCCACTCCTCTTGCCCCCCGAGATCTGCCAACGTCCCCACACTGGGAGCTTTTCCGGCTGCCTTCCCTTTTGCCATGGTGCCCCCTGTACTGACCCTGAGTTCATGATTCCCTACCCTCATCCCCGCCACCTGTCCCTTTCTCTTCCCATTGATTCCCTGACCCAACTCACATCCCGCAGTCTGCCTTTGTATGGTTGCTCAAGACTCCACTGTTTCCTTCTATCCGTGCTGGGTGTGGAATGGACCTTGCTTAATTCTTCCTCGGCCGTGTCTCACACACTCGCCTTGGAGACCCTCTGCTTCATCTTCAGCTACCGTTCTACTTTCCCTGCCACCTTCCAGTCCTGGAATGGACTCAGTGGCTTTCCACTGACATTTGTTCCCTTCATGATCTGCCCGCATGCTACCCCAGATGCCAGCTTCTTTGTCCCCAAGCAGCTCTACTGAATTCATCTGCTGTCCCAATTCACCAGTACATTCTGGTTCTACATTTGGAGATTTTGTGGTTCCGCCATTTTGGAGACACTCATTACTTCCCTGGGTTTCTCTCTGACCTTTCACGTCTCACCATGCCCCACAGTGACTGGGTTGTCCCCAGTGTTTTCCACGGGCCACTACTTCTACCACCTGATCGTCCTCTTTTCTCCTCCCACCTCTCCTGCATTCCTTGATTTCCTAACCCGTGCTGTGGTCTTCCTCCTGCATGCGCTTCCTCACATCCTTTCCATGAATGAGGGCAAAGTTCCTAGCTTCTCCACATCCACTCCCTTCTTCAGCATCTTTGCCATCCCTCTTGGCCCACTGCAATCCCTGATCCTCTCAACAAGCCTCTCCTGCCCTAGATGTCAGGTGCCATCACCGGCCCTATCTCACTCTTCTGGCCTGTTGGACCACCTCTCCTCTACCATACTCTCCCACTTCTTGGACACTGGTCACCTGATCTCCTCCTTCCTGGTAGCATCGCCTCTCCTGCTTCCCTTCTCCACTGCGTACACAGCAAAAGAACTGTCCCAACTGAGACGTGCAACATTCTCCTCAGCTACCGTCTGCAACTCTTCCAGCTGGACTCGGCAGTCTTCTCTGCTGTGTACTCCTTTCTGAATCCCCCACCCTCAGCTCGCCCAATTCATTCGTCCTTGCCTCACTTATACTTTACGGAATCCACACACTCCATCCACCAACCCACGCTCACGGAACTGTGGCCCTAGGCTATACTTTCCTCCGGGGCCTCTGCGAATGCCACTCCCTGTAACCTTTTCATGTTTCCATTCAGACCCCTTGTTGCACACTCTTCTGACATAGCTCTTGGGGAACCTCTTCCTCCCCGTCTTCTACCTCTCTCCTTTCACCGTGGCACGTTTGCCTTCTGCCCTCACACGTGTGAACCCCAACCTGACACCATCGCACTCAGTCTCCATCTGCACAGCGCCCTGTGGGTTCTGCTGTCACCCCTCCTTCATTCCTTCCTCCCTCCATAGTAGGCATCTCTCCCCCAGATGCTCTCCTTCAGTGTTGTCCCCCGTACTGGCTGCCCCTTCCTTCTGCACGGATCTTGTACAATGCTCTCTGTTCACATCCTCGCAACCCAGCTTCCTTTCGCTCAGCACTCCCATCTCTCTCAGCCTACATCTTGTGCATCCTCAGTTCCGGGACCATCACCTTGGCCCTCCACTCCCTACCCACTGACGGTGAATCCCAACCACCCCCATCATTCCGGGTGCCTTGTCGGCTACATCCATTTGCTCACTGTCTGCCTGCTCCTGGGTCCTTTCCCCCCATGCCTGACAGTCTGGACTGCGATGCCTCCGTCCACCCCGGCTCAGGGCCTCATGCGCTCATGCTTCGCCTCTCTGCCCAGCTCTCCACTCCGCCCCTTCCACCCAGTGATTCTCACCCGAGGGTGCATGACCCCCAAGGCAGCCTATCAGCGTCATCTTTCGGGCCTGTTTTTGTGTTTTCTTTTTGGCTTGTTTTTGGTTTTGTTTTTGTTTGGAGCAGAGCACCGCTCCCCCTCAGATGTTCTGATAGGCCTCCCTTGGGGTCCATGCCCGCAGCCCCCCCTCGGGTGAAATCCACCCCCCCCACCCCGAGAAGAATCACTGCTGTGGAAGCCCAACCTGTGTCCCTGGGCTGCACTCTCCCCTTGGGTTCCTCTAGCCTTCACTGGTTGCCATTGATACTTGCCCCTCAAAGACCCCAGCGTTGCCCCACTCTGACATCAGCCCAGCACTGTCCTCTTGGCACCACCACATTCCCTTCCATAATTACTCACTGACACCCAACATGCCCCAAACCCCAGTCTACATTAGAGCGCTGTTCTTTCCACGCCCCACCCCCCCCCCCCCAACACCACTGTAGCCCCCACCCTTTATGGCTCTCAAGCCCTTTGGTCCAAATCTGGTCTTTGTTTGCCCTTGTCATTGTGCCTTTCCCTTGGTGACTGACCCCTCCTCACTTCAGACCCATGACATCATCCCACTGCTGAGCCCACCCCCGCCCCCACCATGGTCCTCATGTCCCTCCTTGTTTCCTGCCAGCCAGACCTTTCCCTTCCATCTTTCCCGCAGCTACTCTCCTTTGTCCTCTTGGGGGAAGGATTCACTGGTCTTCCCCACCGCCAACCCTGGACGTGTAATCAGTCCACAAGCTCAGTTGAAGAAGATGGTTTTCTCGGTGCCTGGAGCTCAGCTCATATCCCCCCACTTCACCCCAACATCCATCCATTCCAGCCCTGTCCAACCCAACCCATACGCCATTCTCACCCTCTCCTAGCCTCCCACCCCATCATCCCTGCCTCCCACCCAGTCCCCGTCCCCATCCCTGGCCCCTACTCCGTCCCCAACACCCACTCCATCCCCGCCGGATCCGTAGTAAAGAGCCTGGCCACAAAGTTTTGCCCTTGCCACAATATTCAAGGCCGTAGGAGCAGCCACTGCTCCACACCCACTGCTAGCCACCCCTTATCCACTCCTCCTTCCCCATCCCTCGGCTCCTGTTAATGGGCCTCTGCTGCTCCTAACTTCTATCCGGTTGGCACCTCTGAGATCTGCCTGAATGCCTACTCTGCCACCTCACTCTTATTTTTGCTCCCCCTGTTGGTGTCCAGCCTGTCTCCCTTCCACCACACTCCACTCTCCATCCTCCCCTGGGTGGCTCTCTTCACCTTGTCTACCTCGGTGAGGTGACCCTCCAATCATGCTGCATTAACATCTCCTTTTAACTTTTTTCCCCACAACCTTTCCTCACGTGACGCATTGCTTCCCTTTTCCTGGTTGCCCCAACCAGAGCGCCCAGCCTCTTCTCCAGGGCTCATGCATCGCATCTCAAAGCTCACTAATGCCTGTCATATCACTGTTATCAGTCATCCCTTCTCCTTAGGGCTGTGCTCCGCCTGTGAACTGCTCTCACTGCTCACACTCTTTCCATCCCCGCACCGGGCCACGTTCCCTCCACAAACCATCTGCTGTCTCTTGTCATGTCCTGCCACTGGCTCCCACCACTCCCTTCCCTTGAGGCTCTCTCTTCCCTATGCTGTCTCACTCTCCTTCCTCTTCTCTCTTCCCTTCAGTCAAGCCGTTGTCTGCAACTGCAACGTTACACAGTCCCACCACTTACTCCTCTACTTCTTTCCTTCGCCTCCACTGCTTCCATCTCTCCTCCAGGGGGCCCTGTGATGCACCCCTGCCCATGGCCCTTGCTCTCCCCTTCCCGGTGGACAAGGTCTGGATCTCCCCTTTGCCCTCTTTCCCTCTGACCACGCCCCCTTGGCAACACCCATCTGGAGATTTTAAGACCCTTGTCTCGCTCTTCATCCCATTCTGCCTTGCCCTCTCGGTCCTGCGTGGATCAAGCCTCCCAAACAAGAGCTCCCTCCTCCAATCCTCTGCCATCCCACCCCTTGCTCTCTCCCTCTGTGCCCCCTTGCAGCCACCTTTTCTTCTCAGACTAGACCTATGACGCCGCACTGATTTGATGGTCCCCTGTCCATCCCTACTTCCTCTGTGCGCTGGCAGCTTCCACCATATGCTAGACCTGCGTCCTCTCCAGGTCCCCTGAAATAGCAGAAGCAGAGATTTGGCGAGCTCTGTGAACTCTCACCTCCGCCTTGCTTCCTGCCCACTCCTCTGCCTTTTCTAAGCATATGTGCTACACACACACTGGACTCCATCCACACGAGTCCGTCCCGAAGTCCCTGAGGTTCTCCTCCAGTGCTTTCTGTGCGGGGTGCATCATAATGTGCCACGCTGCCCCCTCTTCTCTGTTTCACTACAGTCATCGTATCCCCTTTCCCCTCTTGTTCATAAGGGGTCCGGGTATTCAAACACCTGGGCTGTTTCTTGCCTCAGCTCCGCTCCTACCATCTGGCCTCATTACCGCACACGGCAGCCCTCTTCCCCGAGATCTGCCAACATCCCCGTACTGGAATCTCTTCAGACTGACTGCCCTTTTTCCACTGCGCCCCCTTTTCCGACCCTGAGTCCACTGCATGTTCATGAGGTTCTCTCCCCTCTTCCATCCCACCTGTCCCTTTCCCTTCCCGTTGACTATCCTGACCCAAATCATGGCTGCCCGAGACTCCACTATCTCCTCTTGCCATGCTGTGCGGATTGAAACTTTCTTGGCCCATTGTCTCCTTTTCTCCCGCTGTCGTCTTTGAGAGACCCTCGCTTCATCTTCAACTACTGTCCTACTTGCCGTAGTACCTATCAGTCACGTGAGGTAGTCACTGTCTTTTCCCTGAAGTATGTTCCCTTTAGGACCTGCCCTCCTGCTCCCTCGTTGCCATCTTCATCCACAGTGTGCTGTAGTGAATGCACCTGCTGTCCCCGTTCAGTCGTAAGCCCCCTACCTTTTTGGTTCCACCATTTTGGAGACGGTCACTACTTCTCTGGGCTTCTCTCTGCCCTTTCACGTCTTACCACGTCCCACACTGACAGAGTTGTCTCCAACATTTTCCAGGCCACCACTACCACCACCTCATCCTCCTCGGTTATCTTCCCACCTCTCCTGCATTCCTTGAGTTTCTAACCCAGGCTGTGCTTCCTCATGCCCTTGGTCCACTCATGGGAACAAAGGATCTTGATTCTCCACATCCATTCCCTCCTTCGAGCTCTTTCCCTTCCTTCTTGGCCCAGTGCGATCCCCGATCCTCTCTCAAACCACTCCTGCCCTAGCTAGCAGGTGCCACGGCCTGCCCTTTCTCACTATTGTGGCCCGTTGCACCTCCTCTCCTCTCCTCTGCCGTACTCGCCCACTTCTTGGACACTGCTCAGCTCACCTCCTACCTCCTGGGCCTGATTTCTTTGCCTCTACTGCTTTGCTCCTCCACTGCATACACAGCAAAGGAACTGTCCTACGTGAGCCGTGTGGCGTTCGTTCAGCTACCATCTGTGACGCTTCCAGCAGGACTCAGCAGTCTTCTCTGCCGTGTGCTCCCTTCTTAATCCACCACCCATGGCTCAACCCAATTTAGTCACCCTTGCCTCACACATGCTGTACTGAATCTGCATGTTCCACCCACCAACCCATGCTCACATCCCTGTGGACCAATGCTGCGCTTTCCTCCGGGGCCTCCATGAATGTCACTCCCTGTAACCTTCCATGTTTCCATTCAGACCCCTTGTTGCACACTCTTCTGACAGATCTTGGGAAGCGTCTTCCTCTGAATCTCCTATTGTTTTCCTTTCCAAAGCACCGTAGTACTTTTGCCTAGTGCCCTCCTTCTGCCTTCACACCTGTGAACCCCAGCCTGACAACATCGGACTCAGTCTCCCCCTGCACAGTGCCCTGGGTTCTGCCGTCATCCCTCCTTCTCTCCTTCCTCCTTCCATAGTGGGCATCTCTCTCCCAGATGTTCTCCTTAGTGTTGTCTCCCCTGCCATCTGCCCCTTCCTTTGCTGTGCACCTCCCATCCAGTGCTCTCTGCTCACGTCCTCGCAACCCAGCTTCCTTTCGGTCGCCATTCCCATCTCTCTCAGCCTACATCTCGTGCATCCTCAGTCCCGGGAGCATCACCTTGGCCCTCCTGTGAACCCCAACCTCACACCATCGCACTCGGTCTCCACCTGCACAGTGCCCTAGGTTCCCCCACCGTCCCTCGTTCTCTCCTTCCTCCCTCCCTAGCAGGCATCTCTCTCCCAGATGTTCTCCTCAGTGTTGTCTCTCCTGCCATCTGCCCCTTCCTTTGCTGTGGACCTCCCACCCGGTGCTCTCTGCCCACATCCTTACAACCCAGCTTCCTTTCACTCACCACGCCCATCTCTCTCAGCCTACATCTTGTGCATCCTCAGTGCTGGGACCATCACCTTGGCCCTCCACTCCCTACCCACTGACAGTGAATCCCAACCACGCCCCATCATTCCGGGTGCCTTCTCGGCTGCATCCATTTGCTCGCTGTCTGCCTGCTCCTGGGTCCTTTCCCCCCAATGCCTGACAGTCTTGACTGCGATGCCTCCATCTACCCCGACTCAGGGCCTCATGCGCTCATGCTTCGCCTGTCTGCCCAGCTCTCCACTCCGCCCCTTCCACCCAGTGATTCTCACCCGAGGATGCATGACCCCCAAGGCAGCCTATCAGCGTCCTCTTTCGGGCCTGTTTTTGTGTTTTCCTTTTGGCTTGTTTTTGTTTGGAGCAGAGCACTGCTCCCCCTCAGATGTTCTGATAGGCCTCCTTGGGGTCCATGCCCGCAGCCCCCCCCTCGGGTGAAATCCAGCCCCCCGCCCACCTCGAGAGGAATCACTGCTGTGGAAGCCCAGCCTGCCTCCCTGGGCTGCACTCTCCTCTAGGGCGTCTCCAGCCTTCCATCCGTTGCCACTGATATTTGTTCCTCAGAGCCCCCAGCACTGCCCCACTCTGACATCAGCCCCGCGCTGTCCTCTTGGAACCAACGCACTCCCTTCCATAATTACTCACTGACACCCAGCATGCCCCAAACCCCAGTCTACATTACAGCACTGTTCTTTTCACAACCCCCGCCACACTCCTCTAGCCCCCACCCTTTATGACTCTCAGGCATTCTGACAATATTTTTGTTCCAGATCTAGTGTTTCTTGGCCCTTGCCACTGTCCCGTTTCCTAGGTTGCCCCTCCTCGGTTCAGACCCATGACATGGTCCCACTGCAGAGCCTCCCCCCACCCTCCCCACTGTGCTCATCATGTCCTTCCTGGTTTCCTTTCCCTTCCACCTGTCCTGCAGCTACTCTCCTTTGTCCTCTCAGCGGGGGAGGATTCACTGCTCTTCCCACCGCCAACCCTGGAGGTGTAGTTAGTCCACAAGCTCAGTTAAAGTAGATGGGTTTTCTTAGTACCTAGAGCTCAGCTCATGTCCCCCCCCAACCTACCCCGGTGCCTACAGATCCCGCCCTTCCCTCCTGTCCAACCCTGTCAACTCGAGCCTCACCCCAACCTGAACCCCGATCCCGACTCCCACCCCATACCCGCCGGATCCGTAGTAAAGAGCCTGGCCGAACAGTTGTGCCCTTGCCACAGCATTCAAGGCTGCAGGAGCAGCCACTGCTCCCCGCCCACTGCTAGCCACCCCTGATCCGCTCCTCCTTCCCCATCCCTCTGCTGCTGTTAACTGGCCCTGCCGCTCTGAACTGTCTTCTGGTTGGCACATCTGAGATCTGTCTGGTTACCTACTCCACCACCTCCTCTTATTTTTGCCCCTTTTGTTGGTGTCCAGCCTGTCTCCCTTCCACCACACTCCACTATCCATCCTCCCTGGGTGCCTCCCATCTCCTTGTCTGCCTCTCCGTCATGCTGCATTAGCATCTCATTTTAACATTTCTTCTTGTGACCTTTCCTCATGTGACGCACTGCTTCCCTTTTCCTAATTGACCCAGCCAGACCGGCAAGCCTCTTCTCCAGGGCTCATGCTTCGCATCTCAAAGCTCACTAATACCTGTCATTTCACTGTATGCAGTCATCCCTTCTCCGTAGGGGTGTGCTCCACCTGTGAACTGCTCTCACTGCTCACTCTCTTTCCATCCCCGCACCGGGCCACGTTCGCTCCAGAAACCATCTGCTGTCTCTCGTCACGTCTTGCCACTGGCTCCCCCCTCTCCCTTCCCTTGAGGCTCTCTCTTCCTTAGCCTTGCCCTGTCTCACTCTCCTTCCTCTTCTCCCTTCCCTTCAATCAAGCCATTGTCTACGACTTTACACCACTTACGCCTCTACTTCCTTCCTTCGCCTCCACTGCTTCCATCTCTCCTCCATGGGGCCCTGTGATGCCCCCCTGCCCATCGCCCTTGCTCTCCCCCTCCCAGGGGACAAGGTCTGGATCTCCCCTTTGCCCTCTTTCCCTCTTGACCACGCCCCCCCCCTTGACAACACCCAGGTGGAGATTTTGAGACCCTTGTCTCACTCTTCATCCCATTCTGCCTTGCCCTGTCTGTCCTCCATGCATCAAGCCTCCCAAACAAGAGCCCCCACCCCCCAGGCTCCCCAAATCCCACCCCTTGCTCTTTCCCTCTGTGCCGCTTTGCTGTTCTCCTTACCCTCTTGGACTAGACGCATGACACCACACTGGCTTGACGGTCCCCCTCCTCCCTTACTTCTCTGTCCGGAGTTTCTCTACACTATGCTAAATTTCCACCCTTGCTAGCCCCGCTGGAATAGCAGAAGCATGGATTTGGTGATCACTGCAAAATTTCACCTGTCACCTGGATTTGCTCCTCTGCCATTTCTAAGCATGTTTGCCACCCACACACTGGAGTCCATCCACATCAGTCCATCCCAAAGTTCCTCAGGTTACCTGCCAGTGGTCTCAATGCACAGTGCATCTCAATGTGCAGTGCTGCCCCCTTTCTTCTGTTTCACTGCAGAGATTGTGGCCCCTTTCTCCACTTGATCCCGAGAGCCCCAAGTCTTCACAGACCCCAAGTCTTAAAGCGCCTAACACTGAGATCTCGGCTCTGCTCTGCTCCTACTATCCGGCCTCAATCCTACACACGCCACTCCTCTTGCCCCCCGAGATCTACCAACGTCCCCACACTGGGAGCTTTTCCGGCTGCCTTCCCTTTTGCCATGGTGCCCCCTGTACTGACCCTGAGTTCATGATTCCCTACCCTCATCCCCGCCACCTGTCCCTTTCTCTTCCCATTGATTCCCTGACCCAACTCACATCCCGCAGTCTGCCTTTGTATGGTTGCTCAAGACTCCACTGTTTCCTTCTATCCGTGCTGGGTGTGGAATGGACCTTGCTTAATTCTTCCTCGGCCGTGTCTCACACACTCGCCTTGGAGACCCTCTGCTTCATCTTCAGCTACCGTTCTACTTTCCCTGCCACCTTCCAGTCCTGGAATGGACTCAGTGGCTTTCCACTGACATTTGTTCCCTTCATGATCTGCCCGCATGCTACCCCAGATGCCAGCTTCTTTGTCCCCAAGCAGCTCTACTGAATTCATCTGCTGTCCCAATTCACCAGTACATTCTGGTTCTACATTTGGAGATTTTGTGGTTCCGCCATTTTGGAGACACTCATTACTTCCCTGGGTTTCTCTCTGACCTTTCACGTCTCACCATGCCCCACAGTGACTGGGTTGTCCCCAGTGTTTTCCACGGGCCACTACTTCTACCACCTGATCGTTCTCTTTTCTCCTCCCACCTCTCCTGCATTCCTTGATTTCCTAACCCGTGCTGTGGTCTTCCTCCTGCATGCGCTTCCTCACATCCTTTCCATGAATGAGGGCAAAGTTCCTAGCTTCTCCACATCCACTCCCTTCTTCAGCATCTTTGCCATCCCTCTTGGCCCACTGCAATCCCTGATCCTCTCAACAAGCCTCTCCTGCCCTAGATGTCAGGTGCCATCACCGGCCCTATCTCACTCTTCTGGCCTGTTGGACCACCTCTCCTCTACCATACTCTCCCACTTCTTGGACACTGGTCACCTGATCTCCTCCTTCCTGGTAGCATCGCCTCTCCTGCTTCCCTTCTCCACTGCGTACACAGCAAAAGAACTGTCCCAACTGAGACGTGCAACATTCTCCTCAGCTACCGTCTGCAACTCTTCCAGCTGGACTCGGCAGTCTTCTCTGCTGTGTACTCCTTTCTGAATCCCCCACCCTCAGCTCGCCCAATTCATTCGTCCTTGCCTCACTTATACTTTACGGAATCCACACACTCCATCCACCAACCCACGCTCACGGAACTGTGGCCCTAGGCTATACTTTCTTCCGGGGCCTCTGCGAATGCCACCCCCTGTAACCTTTTCATGTTTCCATTCAGACCCCTTGTTGCACACTCTTCTGACATAGCTCTTGGGGAACCTCTTCCTCCCCGTCTTCTACCTCTCTCCTTTCACCGCGGCACGTTTGCCTTCTGCCCTCACACGTGTGAACCCCAACCTGACACCATCGCACTCAGTCTCCATCTGCACAGCGCCCTGTGGGTTCTGCTGTCACCCCTCCTTCATTCCTTCCTCCCTCCATAGTAGGCATCTCTCCCCCAGATGCTCTCCTTCAGTGTTGTCCCCCGTACTGGCTGCCCCTTCCTTCTGCACGGATCTTGTACAATGCTCTCTGTTCACATCCTCGCAACCCAGCTTCCTTTCGCTCAGCACTCCCATCTCTCTCAGCCTACATCTTGTGCATCCTCAGTTCCGGGACCATCACCTTGGCCCTCCACTCCCTACCCACTGACGGTGAATCCCAACCACCCCCATCATTCCGGGTGCCTTGTCGGCTACATCCATTTGCTCACTGTCTGCCTGCTCCTGGGTCCTTTCCCCCCATGCCTGACAGTCTGGACTGCGATGCCTCCGTCCACCCCGGCTCAGGGCCTCATGCGCTCATGCTTCGCCTCTCTGCCCAGCTCTCCACTCCGCCCCTTCCACCCAGTGATTCTCACCCGAGGGTGCATGACCCCCAAGGCAGCCTATCAGCGTCATCTTTCGGGCCTGTTTTTGTGTTTTCTTTTTGGCTTGTTTTTGGTTTTGTTTTTGTTTGGAGCAGAGCACCGCTCCCCCTCAGATGTTCTGATAGGCCTCCCTTGGGGTCCATGCCCGCAGCCCCCCCTCGGGTGAAATCCACCCCCCCCACCCCGAGAAGAATCACTGCTGTGGAAGCCCAACCTGTGTCCCTGGGCTGCACTCTCCCCTTGGGTGCCTCTAGCCTTCACTGGTTGCCATTGCTACTTGCCCCTCAAAGACCCCAGCGTTGCCCCACTCTGACATCAGCCCAGCACTGTCCTCTTGGCACCACCACATTCCCTTCCATAATTACTCACTGACACCCAACATGCCCCAAACCCCAGTCTACATTAGAGCGCTGTTCTTTCCACGCCCCACCCCCCCCCCCAACACCACTGTAGCCCCCACCCTTTATGGCTCTCAAGCCCTTTGGTCCAAATCTGGTCTTTGTTTGCCCTTGTCATTGTGCCTTTCCCTTGGTGACTGACCCCTCCTCACTTCAGACCCATGACATCATCCCACTGCTGAGCCCACCCCCGCCCCCACCATGGTCCTCATGTCCCTCCTTGTTTCCTGCCAGCCAGACCTTTCCCTTCCATCTTTCCTGCAGCTACTCTCCTTTGTCCTCTTGGGGGAAGGATTCACTGGTCTTCCCCACCGCCAACCCTGGACGTGTAATCAGTCCACAAGCTCAGTTGAAGAAGATGGTTTTCTCGGTGCCTGGAGCTCAGCTCATATCCCCCCACTTCACCCCAACATCCATCCATTCCAGCCCTGTCCAACCCAACCCATACGCCATTCTCACCCTCTCCTAGCCTCCCACCCCATCATCCCTGCCTCCCACCCAGTCCCCGTCCCCATCCCTGGCCCCTACTCCGTCCCCAACACCCACTCCATCCCCGCCGGATCCGTAGTAAAGAGCCTGGCCACAAAGTTTTGCCCTTGCCACAATATTCAAGGCCGTAGGAGCAGCCACTGCTCCACACCCACTGCTAGCCACCCCTTATCCACTCCTCCTTCCCCATCCCTCGGCTCCTGTTAATGGGCCTCTGCTGCTCCTAACTTCTATCCGGTTGGCACCTCTGAGATCTGCCTGAATGCCTACTCTGCCACCTCACTCTTATTTTTGCTCCCCCTGTTGGTGTCCAGCCTGTCTCCCTTCCACCACACTCCACTCTCCATCCTCCCCTGGGTGGCTCTCTTCACCTTGTCTACCTCGGTGAGGTGACCCTCCAATCATGCTGCATTAACATCTCCTTTTAACTTTTTTCCCCACAACCTTTCCTCACGTGACGCATTGCTTCCCTTTTCCTGGTTGCCCCAACCAGAGCGCCCAGCCTCTTCTCCAGGGCTCATGCATCGCATCTCAAAGCTCACTAATGCCTGTCATATCACTGTTATCAGTCATCCCTTCTCCTTAGGGCTGTGCTCCGCCTGTGAACTGCTCTCACTGCTCACACTCTTTCCATCCCCGCACCGGGCCACGTTCCCTCCACAAACCATCTGCTGTCTCTTGTCATGTCCTGCCACTGGCTCCCACCACTCCCTTCCCTTGAGGCTCTCTCTTCCCTATGCTGTCTCACTCTCCTTCCTCTTCTCTCTTCCCTTCAGTCAAGCCGTTGTCTGCAACTGCAACGTTACACAGTCCCACCACTTACTCCTCTACTTCTTTCCTTCGCCTCCACTGCTTCCATCTCTCCTCCAGGGGGCCCTGTGATGCACCCCTGCCCATGGCCCTTGCTCTCCCCTTCCCGGTGGACAAGGTCTGGATCTCCCCTTTGCCCTCTTTCCCTCTGACCACGCCCCCTTGGCAACACCCATCTGGAGATTTTAAGACCCTTGTCTCGCTCTTCATCCCATTCTGCCTTGCCCTCTCGGTCCTGCGTGGATCAAGCCTCCCAAACAAGAGCTCCCTCCTCCAATCCTCTGCCATCCCACCCCTTGCTCTCTCCCTCTGTGCCCCCTTGCAGCCACCTTTTCTTCTCAGACTAGACCTATGACGCCGCACTGATTTGATGGTCCCCTGTCCATCCCTACTTCCTCTGTGCGCTGGCAGCTTCCACCATATGCTAGACCTGCGTCCTCTCCAGGTCCCCTGAAATAGCAGAAGCAGAGATTTGGCGAGCTCTGTGAACTCTCACCTCCGCCTTGCTTCCTGCCCACTCCTCTGCCTTTTCTAAGCATATGTGCTACACACACACTGGACTCCATCCACACGAGTCCGTCCCGAAGTCCCTGAGGTTCTCCTCCAGTGCTTTCTGTGCGGGGTGCATCATAATGTGCCACGCTGCCCCCTCTTCTCTGTTTCACCACAGTCATCGTATCCCCTTTCCCCTCTTGTTCATAAGGGGTCCGGGTATTCAAACACCTGGGCTGTTTCTTGCCTCAGCTCCGCTCCTACCATCTGGCCTCATTACCGCACACGGCAGCCCTCTTCCCCGAGATCTGCCAACATCCCCGTACTGGAATCTCTTCAGACTGACTGCCCTTTTTCCACTGCGCCCCCTTTTCCGACCCTGAGTCCACTGCATGTTCATGAGGTTCTCTCCCCTCTTCCATCCCACCTGTCCCTTTCCCTTCCCGTTGACTATCCTGACCCAAATCATGGCTGCCCAAGACTCCACTATCTCCTCTTGCCATGCTGTGCGGATTGAAACTTTCTTGGCCCATTGTCTCCTTTTCTCCCGCTGTCGTCTTTGAGAGACCCTCGCTTCATCTTCAACTACTGTCCTACTTGCCGTAGTACCTATCAGTCACGTGAGGTAGTCACTGTCTTTTCCCTGAAGTATGTTCCCTTTAGGACCTGCCCTCCTGCTCCCTCGTTGCCATCTTCATCCACAGTGTGCTGTAGTGAATGCATCTGCTGTCCCCGTTCAGTCGTAAGCCCCCCACCTTTTTGGTTCCACCATTTTGGAGACGGTCACTACTTCTCTGGGCTTCTCTCTGCCCTTTCACGTCTTACCACGTCCCACACTGACAGAGTTGTCTCCAACATTTTCCAGGCCACCACTACCACCACCTCATCCTCCTCGGTTATCTTCCCACCTCTCCTGCATTCCTTGAGTTTCTAACCCAGGCTGTGCTTCCTCATGCCCTTGGTCCACTCATGGGAACAAAGGATCTTGATTCTCCACATCCATTCCCTCCTTCGAGCTCTTTCCCTTCCTTCTTGGCCCAGTGCGATCCCCGATCCTCTCTCAAACCACTCCTGCCCTAGCTAGCAGGCGCCACGGCCTGCCCTTTCTCACTATTGTGGCCCGTTGCACCTCCTCTCCTCTCCTCTGCCGTACTCGCCCACTTCTTGGACACTGCTCAGCTCACCTCCTACCTCCTGGGCCTGATTTCTTTGCCTCTACTGCTTTGCTCCTCCACTGCATACACAGCAAAGGAACTGTCCTACGTGAGCCGTGTGGCGTTCGTTCAGCTACCATCTGTGACGCTTCCAGCAGGACTCAGCAGTCTTCTCTGCCGTGTGCTCCCTTCTTAATCCACCACCCATGGCTCAACCCAATTTAGTCACCCTTGCCTCACACATGCTGTACTGAATCTGCATGTTCCACCCACCAACCCATGCTCACATCCCTGTGGACCAATGCTGCGCTTTCCTCCGGGGCCTCCATGAATGTCACTCCCTGTAACCTTCCATGTTTCCATTCAGACCCCTTGTTGCACACTCTTCTGACAGATCTTGGGAAGCGTCTTCCTCTGAATCTCCTATTGTTTTCCTTTCCAAAGCACCGTAGTACTTTTGCCTAGTGCCCTCCTTCTGCCTTCACACCTGTGAACCCCAGCCTGACAACATCGGACTCAGTCTCCCCCTGCACAGTGCCCTGGGTTCTGCCGTCATCCCTCCTTCTCTCCTTCCTCCTTCCATAGTGGGCATCTCTCTCCCAGATGTTCTCCTTAGTGTTGTCTCCCCTGCCATCTGCCCCTTCCTTTGCTGTGCACCTCCCATCCAGTGCTCTCTGCTCACGTCCTCGCAACCCAGCTTCCTTTCGGTCGCCATTCCCATCTCTCTCAGCCTACATCTCGTGCATCCTCAGTCCCGGGAGCATCACCTTGGCCCTCCTGTGAACCCCAACCTCACACCATCGCACTCGGTCTCCACCTGCACAGTGCCCTAGGTTCCCCCACCGTCCCTCGTTCTCTCCTTCCTCCCTCCCTAGCAGGCATCTCTCTCCCAGATGTTCTCCTCAGTGTTGTCTCTCCTGCCATCTGCCCCTTCCTTTGCTGTGGACCTCCCACCCGGTGCTCTCTGCCCACATCCTTGCAACCCAGCTTCCTTTCACTCACCACGCCCATCTCTCTCAGCCTACATCTTGTGCATCCTCAGTGCTGGGACCATCACCTTGGCCCTCCACTCCCTACCCACTGACAGTGAATCCCAACCACGCCCCATCATTCCGGGTGCCTTCTCGGCTGCATCCATTTGCTCGCTGTCTGCCTGCTCCTGGGTCCTTTCCCCCCAATGCCTGACAGTCTTGACTGCGATGCCTCCATCTACCCCGACTCAGGGCCTCATGCGCTCATGCTTCGCCTGTCTGCCCAGCTCTCC
This sequence comes from Tapirus indicus, assembly GCA_031878705.1. Lineage (NCBI taxonomy): Eukaryota > Metazoa > Chordata > Mammalia > Perissodactyla > Tapiridae > Tapirus > Tapirus indicus. The sequence continues at coordinate 147,751,485 of CM062917.1, read as the reverse complement.
ACTCCGCCCCTTCCACCCAGTGATTCTCACCCGAGGATGCATGACCCCCAAGGCAGCCTATCAGCGTCCTCTTTCGGGCCTGTTTTTGTGTTTTCCTTTTGGCTTGTTTTTGTTTGGAGCAGAGCACTGCTCCCCCTCAGATGTTCTGATAGGCCTCCTTGGGGTCCATGCCCGCAGCCCCCCCCTCGGGTGAAATCCAGCCCCCCGCCCACCTCGAGAGGAATCACTGCTGTGGAAGCCCAGCCTGCCTCCCTGGGCTGCACTCTCCTCTAGGGCGTCTCCAGCCTTCCATCCGTTGCCACTGATATTTGTTCCTCAGAGCCCCCAGCACTGCCCCACTCTGACATCAGCCCCGCGCTGTCCTCTTGGAACCAACGCACTCCCTTCCATAATTACTCACTGACACCCAGCATGCCCCAAACCCCAGTCTACATTACAGCACTGTTCTTTTCACAACCCCCGCCACACTCCTCTAGCCCCCACCCTTTATGACTCTCAGGCATTCTGACAATATTTTTGTTCCAGATCTAGTGTTTCTTGGCCCTTGCCACTGTCCCGTTTCCTAGGTTGCCCCTCCTCGGTTCAGACCCATGACATGGTCCCACTGCAGAGCCTCCCCCCACCCTCCCCACTGTGCTCATCATGTCCTTCCTGGTTTCCTTTCCCTTCCACCTGTCCTGCAGCTACTCTCCTTTGTCCTCTCAGCGGGGGAGGATTCACTGCTCTTCCCACCGCCAACCCTGGAGGTGTAGTTAGTCCACAAGCTCAGTTAAAGTAGATGGGTTTTCTTAGTACCTAGAGCTCAGCTCATGTCCCCCCCCAACCTACCCCGGTGCCTACAGATCCCGCCCTTCCCTCCTGTCCAACCCTGTCAACTCGAGCCTCACCCCAACCTGAACCCCGATCCCGACTCCCACCCCATACCCGCCGGATCCGTAGTAAAGAGCCTGGCCGAACAGTTGTGCCCTTGCCACAGCATTCAAGGCTGCAGGAGCAGCCACTGCTCCCCGCCCACTGCTAGCCACCCCTGATCCGCTCCTCCTTCCCCATCCCTCTGCTGCTGTTAACTGGCCCTGCCGCTCTGAACTGTCTTCTGGTTGGCACATCTGAGATCTGTCTGGTTACCTACTCCACCACCTCCTCTTATTTTTGCCCCTTTTGTTGGTGTCCAGCCTGTCTCCCTTCCACCACACTCCACTATCCATCCTCCCTGGGTGCCTCCCATCTCCTTGTCTGCCTCTCCGTCATGCTGCATTAGCATCTCATTTTAACATTTCTTCTTGTGACCTTTCCTCATGTGACGCACTGCTTCCCTTTTCCTAATTGACCCAGCCAGACCGGCAAGCCTCTTCTCCAGGGCTCATGCTTCGCATCTCAAAGCTCACTAATACCTGTCATTTCACTGTATGCAGTCATCCCTTCTCCGTAGGGGTGTGCTCCACCTGTGAACTGCTCTCACTGCTCACTCTCTTTCCATCCCCGCACCGGGCCACGTTCGCTCCAGAAACCATCTGCTGTCTCTCGTCACGTCTTGCCACTGGCTCCCCCCTCTCCCTTCCCTTGAGGCTCTCTCTTCCTTAGCCTTGCCCTGTCTCACTCTCCTTCCTCTTCTCCCTTCCCTTCAATCAAGCCATTGTCTACGACTTTACACCACTTACGCCTCTACTTCCTTCCTTCGCCTCCACTGCTTCCATCTCTCCTCCATGGGGCCCTGTGATGCCCCCCTGCCCATCGCCCTTGCTCTCCCCCTCCCAGGGGACAAGGTCTGGATCTCCCCTTTGCCCTCTTTCCCTCTTGACCACGCCCCCCCCCTTGACAACACCCAGGTGGAGATTTTGAGACCCTTGTCTCACTCTTCATCCCATTCTGCCTTGCCCTGTCTGTCCTCCATGCATCAAGCCTCCCAAACAAGAGCCCCCACCCCCCAGGCTCCCCAAATCCCACCCCTTGCTCTTTCCCTCTGTGCCGCTTTGCTGTTCTCCTTACCCTCTTGGACTAGACGCATGACACCACACTGGTTTGACGGTCCCCCTCCTCCCTTACTTCTCTGTCCGGAGTTTCTCTACACTATGCTAAATTTCCACCCTTGCTAGCCCCGCTGGAATAGCAGAAGCATGGATTTGGTGATCACTGCAAAATTTCACCTGTCACCTGGATTTGCTCCTCTGCCATTTCTAAGCATGTTTGCCACCCACACACTGGAGTCCATCCACATCAGTCCATCCCAAAGTTCCTCAGGTTACCTGCCAGTGGTCTCAATGCACAGTGCATCTCAATGTGCAGTGCTGCCCCCTTTCTTCTGTTTCACTGCAGAGATTGTGGCCCCTTTCTCCACTTGATCCCGAGAGCCCCAAGTCTTCACAGACCCCAAGTCTTAAAGCGCCTAACACTGAGATCTCGGCTCTGCTCTGCTCCTACTATCCGGCCTCAATCCTACACACGCCACTCCTCTTGCCCCCCGAGATCTGCCAACGTCCCCACACTGGGAGCTTTTCCGGCTGCCTTCCCTTTTGCCATGGTGCCCCCTGTACTGACCCTGAGTTCATGATTCCCTACCCTCATCCCCGCCACCTGTCCCTTTCTCTTCCCATTGATTCCCTGACCCAACTCACATCCCGCAGTCTGCCTTTGTATGGTTGCTCAAGACTCCACTGTTTCCTTCTATCCGTGCTGGGTGTGGAATGGACCTTGCTTAATTCTTCCTCGGCCGTGTCTCACACACTCGCCTTGGAGACCCTCTGCTTCATCTTCAGCTACCGTTCTACTTTCCCTGCCACCTTCCAGTCCTGGAATGGACTCAGTGGCTTTCCACTGACATTTGTTCCCTTCATGATCTGCCCGCATGCTACCCCAGATGCCAGCTTCTTTGTCCCCAAGCAGCTCTACTGAATTCATCTGCTGTCCCAATTCACCAGTACATTCTGGTTCTACATTTGGAGATTTTGTGGTTCCGCCATTTTGGAGACACTCATTACTTCCCTGGGTTTCTCTCTGACCTTTCACGTCTCACCATGCCCCACAGTGACTGGGTTGTCCCCAGTGTTTTCCACGGGCCACTACTTCTACCACCTGATCGTCCTCTTTTCTCCTCCCACCTCTCCTGCATTCCTTGATTTCCTAACCCGTGCTGTGGTCTTCCTCCTGCATGTGCTTCCTCACAACCTTTCCATGAATGAGGGCAAAGTTCCTAGCTTCTCCACATCCACTCCCTTCTTCAGCATCTTTGCCATCCCTCTTGGCCCACTGCAATCCCTGATCCTCTCAACAAGCCTCTCCTGCCCTAGATGTCAGGTGCCATCACCGGCCCTATCTCACTCTTCTGGCCTGTTGGACCACCTCTCCTCTACCATACTCTCCCACTTCTTGGACACTGGTCACCTGATCTCCTCCTTCCTGGTAGCATCGCCTCTCCTGCTTCCCTTCTCCACTGCGTACACAGCAAAAGAACTGTCCCAACTGAGACGTGCAACATTCTCCTCAGCTACCGTCTGCAACTCTTCCAGCTGGACTCGGCAGTCTTCTCTGCTGTGTACTCCTTTCTGAATCCCCCACCCTCAGCTCGCCCAATTCATTCGTCCTTGCCTCACTTATACTTTACGGAATCCACACACTCCATCCACCAACCCACGCTCACGGAACTGTGGCCCTAGGCTATACTTTCCTCCGGGGCCTCTGCGAATGCCACCCCCTGTAACCTTTTCATGTTTCCATTCAGACCCCTTGTTGCACACTCTTCTGACATAGCTCTTGGGGAACCTCTTCCTCCCCGTCTTCTACCTCTCTCCTTTCACCGCGGCACGTTTGCCTTCTGCCCTCACACGTGTGAACCCCAACCTGACACCATCGCACTCAGTCTCCATCTGCACAGCGCCCTGTGGGTTCTGCTGTCACCCCTCCTTCATTCCTTCCTCCCTCCATAGTAGGCATCTCTCCCCCAGATGCTCTCCTTCAGTGTTGTCCCCCGTACTGGCTGCCCCTTCCTTCTGCACGGATCTTGTACAATGCTCTCTGTTCACATCCTCGCAACCCAGCTTCCTTTCGCTCAGCACTCCCATCTCTCTCAGCCTACATCTTGTGCATCCTCAGTTCCGGGACCATCACCTTGGCCCTCCACTCCCTACCCACTGACGGTGAATCCCAACCACCCCCATCATTCCGGGTGCCTTGTCGGCTACATCCATTTGCTCACTGTCTGCCTGCTCCTGGGTCCTTTCCCCCCATGCCTGACAGTCTGGACTGCGATGCCTCCGTCCACCCCGGCTCAGGGCCTCATGCGCTCATGCTTCGCCTCTCTGCCCAGCTCTCCACTCCGCCCCTTCCACCCAGTGATTCTCACCCGAGGGTGCATGACCCCCAAGGCAGCCTATCAGCGTCATCTTTCGGGCCTGTTTTTGTGTTTTCTTTTTGGCTTGTTTTTGGTTTTGTTTTTGTTTGGAGCAGAGCACCGCTCCCCCTCAGATGTTCTGATAGGCCTCCCTTGGGGTCCATGCCCGCAGCCCCCCCTCGGGTGAAATCCACCCCCCCCACCCCGAGAAGAATCACTGCTGTGGAAGCCCAACGTGTGTCCCTGGGCTGCACTCTCCCCTTGGGTGCCTCTAGCCTTCACTGGTTGCCATTGATACTTGCCCCTCAAAGACCCCAGCGTTGCCCCACTCTGACATCAGCCCAGCACTGTCCTCTTGGCACCACCACATTCCCTTCCATAATTACTCACTGACACCCAACATGCCCCAAACCCCAGTCTACATTAGAGCGCTGTTCTTTCCACGCCCCACCCCCCCCCCCAACACCACTGTAGCCCCCACCCTTTATGGCTCTCAAGCCCTTTGGTCCAAATCTGGTCTTTGTTTGCCCTTGTCATTGTGCCTTTCCCTTGGTGACTGACCCCTCCTCACTTCAGACCCATGACATCATCCCACTGCTGAGCCCACCCCCGCCCCCACCATGGTCCTCATGTCCCTCCTTGTTTCCTGCCAGCCAGACCTTTCCCTTCCATCTTTCCCGCAGCTACTCTCCTTTGTCCTCTTGGGGGAAGGATTCACTGGTCTTCCCCACCGCCAACCCTGGACGTGTAATCAGTCCACAAGCTCAGTTGAAGAAGATGGTTTTCTCGGTGCCTGGAGCTCAGCTCATATCCCCCCACTTCACCCCAACATCCATCCATTCCAGCCCTGTCCAACCCAACCCATACGCCATTCTCACCCTCTCCTAGCCTCCCACCCCATCATCCCTGCCTCCCACCCAGTCCCCGTCCCCATCCCTGGCCCCTACTCTGTCCCCAACACCCACTCCATCCCCGCCGGATCCGTAGTAAAGAGCCTGGCCACAAAGTTTTGCCCTTGCCACAATATTCAAGGCCGTAGGAGCAGCCACTGCTCCACACCCACTGCTAGCCACCCCTTATCCACTCCTCCTTCCCCATCCCTCGGCTCCTGTTAATGGGCCTCTGCTGCTCCTAACTTCTATCCGGTTGGCACCTCTGAGATCTGCCTGAATGCCTACTCTGCCACCTCACTCTTATTTTTGCTCCCCCTGTTGGTGTCCAGCCTGTCTCCCTTCCACCACACTCCACTCTCCATCCTCCCCTGGGTGGCTCTCTTCACCTTGTCTACCTCGGTGAGGTGACCCTCCAATCATGCTGCATTAACATCTCCTTTTAACTTTTTTCCCCACAACCTTTCCTCACGTGACGCATTGCTTCCCTTTTCCTGGTTGCCCCAACCAGAGCGCCCAGCCTCTTCTCCAGGGCTCATGCATCGCATCTCAAAGCTCACTAATGCCTGTCATATCACTGTTATCAGTCATCCCTTCTCCTTAGGGCTGTGCTCCGCCTGTGAACTGCTCTCACTGCTCACACTCTTTCCATCCCCGCACCGGGCCACGTTCCCTCCACAAACCATCTGCTGTCTCTTGTCATGTCCTGCCACTGGCTCCCACCACTCCCTTCCCTTGAGGCTCTCTCTTCCCTATGCTGTCTCACTCTCCTTCCTCTTCTCTCTTCCCTTCAGTCAAGCCGTTGTCTGCAACTGCAACGTTACACAGTCCCACCACTTACTCCTCTACTTCTTTCCTTCGCCTCCACTGCTTCCATCTCTCCTCCAGGGGGCCCTGTGATGCACCCCTGCCCATGGCCCTTGCTCTCCCCTTCCCGGTGGACAAGGTCTAGATCTCCCCTTTGCCCTCTTTCCCTCTGACCACGCCCCCTTGGCAACACCCATCTGGAGATTTTAAGACCCTTGTCTCGCTCTTCATCCCATTCTGCCTTGCCCTCTCGGTCCTGCGTGGATCAAGCCTCCCAAACAAGAGCTCCCTCCTCCAATCCTCTGCCATCCCACCCCTTGCTCTCTCCCTCTGTGCCCCCTTGCAGCCACCTTTTCTTCTCAGACTAGACCTATGACGCCGCACTGATTTGATGGTCCCCTGTCCATCCCTACTTCCTCTGTGCGCTGGCAGCTTCCACCATATGCTAGACCTGCGTCCTCTCCAGGTCCCCTGAAATAGCAGAAGCAGAGATTTGGCGAGCTCTGTGAACTCTCACCTCCGCCTTGCTTCCTGCCCACTCCTCTGCCTTTTCTAAGCATATGTGCTACACACACACTGGACTCCATCCACACGAGTCCGTCCCGAAGTCCCTGAGGTTCTCCTCCAGTGCTTTCTGTGCGGGGTGCATCATAATGTGCCACGCTGCCCCCTCTTCTCTGTTTCACTACAGTCATCGTATCCCCTTTCCCCTCTTGTTCATAAGGGGTCCGGGTATTCAAACACCTGGGCTGTTTCTTGCCTCAGCTCCGCTCCTACCATCTGGCCTCATTACCGCACACGGCAGCCCTCTTCCCCGAGATCTGCCAACATCCCCGTACTGGAATCTCTTCAGACTGACTGCCCTTTTTCCACTGCGCCCCCTTTTCCGACCCTGAGTCCACTGCATGTTCATGAGGTTCTCTCCCCTCTTCCATCCCACCTGTCCCTTTCCCTTCCCGTTGACTATCCTGACCCAAATCATGGCTGCCCGAGACTCCACTATCTCCTCTTGCCATGCTGTGCGGATTGAAACTTTCTTGGCCCATTGTCTCCTTTTCTCCCGCTGTCGTCTTTGAGAGACCCTCGCTTCATCTTCAACTACTGTCCTACTTGCCGTAGTACCTATCAGTCACGTGAGGTAGTCACTGTCTTTTCCCTGAAGTATGTTCCCTTTAGGACCTGCCCTCCTGCTCCCTCGTTGCCATCTTCATCCACAGTGTGCTGTAGTGAATGCATCTGCTGTCCCCGTTCAGTCGTAAGCCCCCTACCTTTTTGGTTCCACCATTTTGGAGACGGTCACTACTTCTCTGGGCTTCTCTCTGCCCTTTCACGTCTTACCACGTCCCACACTGACAGAGTTGTCTCCAACATTTTCCAGGCCACCACTACCACCACCTCATCCTCCTCGGTTATCTTCCCACCTCTCCTGCATTCCTTGAGTTTCTAACCCAGGCTGTGCTTCCTCATGCCCTTGGTCCACTCATGGGAACAAAGGATCTTGATTCTCCACATCCATTCCCTCCTTCGAGCTCTTTCCCTTCCTTCTTGGCCCAGTGCGATCCCCGATCCTCTCTCAAACCACTCCTGCCCTAGCTAGCAGGCGCCACGGCCTGCCCTTTCTCACTATTGTGGCCCGTTGCACCTCCTCTCCTCTCCTCTGCCGTACTCGCCCACTTCTTGGACACTGCTCAGCTCACCTCCTACCTCCTGGGCCTGATTTCTTTGCCTCTACTGCTTTGCTCCTCCACTGCATACACAGCAAAGGAACTGTCCTACGTGAGCCGTGTGGCGTTCGTTCAGCTACCATCTGTGACGCTTCCAGCAGGACTCAGCAGTCTTCTCTGCCGTGTGCTCCCTTCTTAATCCACCACCCATGGCTCAACCCAATTTAGTCACCCTTGCCTCACACATACTGTACTGAATCTGCATGTTCCACCCACCAACCCATGCTCACATCCCTGTGGACCAATGCTGCGCTTTCCTCCAGGGCCTCCATGAATGTCACTCCCTGTAACCTTCCATGTTTCCATTCAGACCCCTTGTTGCACACTCTTCTGACAGATCTTGGGAAGCGTCTTCCTCTGAATCTCCTATTGTTTTCCTTTCCAAAGCACCGTAGTACTTTTGCCTAGTGCCCTCCTTCTGCCTTCACACCTGTGAACCCCAGCCTGACAACATCGGACTCAGTCTCCCCCTGCACAGTGCCCTGGGTTCTGCCGTCATCCCTCCTTCTCTCCTTCCTCCTTCCATAGTGGGCATCTCTCTCCCAGATGTTCTCCTTAGTGTTGTCTCCCCTGCCATCTGCCCCTTCCTTTGCTGTGCACCTCCCATCCAGTGCTCTCTGCTCACGTCCTCGCAACCCAGCTTCCTTTCGGTCGCCATTCCCATCTCTCTCAGCCTACATCTCGTGCATCCTCAGTCCCGGGAGCATCACCTTGGCCCTCCTGTGAACCCCAACCTCACACCATCGCACTCGGTCTCCACCTGCACAGTGCCCTAGGTTCCCCCACCGTCCCTCGTTCTCTCCTTCCTCCCTCCCTAGCAGGCATCTCTCTCCCGGATGTTCTCCTCAGTGTTGTCTCTCCTGCCATCTGCCCCTTCCTTTGCTGTGGACCTCCCACCCGGTGCTCTCTGCCCACATCCTTACAACCCAGCTTCCTTTCACTCACCACGCCCATCTCTCTCAGCCTACATCTTGTGCATCCTCAGTGCTGGGACCATCACCTTGGCCCTCCACTCCCTACCCACTGACAGTGAATCCCAACCACGCCCCATCATTCCGGGTGCCTTCTCGGCTGCATCCATTTGCTCGCTGTCTGCCTGCTCCTGGGTCCTTTCCCCCCAATGCCTGACAGTCTTGACTGCGATGCCTCCATCTACCCCGACTCAGGGCCTCATGCGCTCATGCTTCGCCTGTCTGCCCAGCTCTCCACTCCGCCCCTTCCACCCAGTGATTCTCACCCGAGGATGCATGACCCCCAAGGCAGCCTATCAGCGTCCTCTTTCGGGCCTGTTTTTGTGTTTTCCTTTTGGCTTGTTTTTGTTTGGAGCAGAGCACTGCTCCCCCTCAGATGTTCTGATAGGCCTCCTTGGGGTCCATGCCCGCAGCCCCCCCCTCGGGTGAAATCCAGCCCCCCGCCCACCTCGAGAGGAATCACTGCTGTGGAAGCCCAGCCTGCCTCCCTGGGCTGCACTCTCCTCTAGGGCGTCTCCAGCCTTCCATCCGTTGCCACTGATATTTGTTCCTCAGAGCCCCCAGCACTGCCCCACTCTGACATCAGCCCCGCGCTGTCCTCTTGGAACCAACGCACTCCCTTCCATAATTACTCACTGACACCCAGCATGCCCCAAACCCCAGTCTACATTACAGCACTGTTCTTTTCACAACCCCCGCCACACTCCTCTAGCCCCCACCCTTTATGACTCTCAGGCATTCTGACAATATTTTTGTTCCAGATCTAGTGTTTCTTGGCCCTTGCCACTGTCCCGTTTCCTAGGTTGCCCCTCCTCGGTTCAGACCCATGACATGGTCCCACTGCAGAGCCTCCCCCCACCCTCCCCACTGTGCTCATCATGTCCTTCCTGGTTTCCTTTCCCTTCCACCTGTCCTGCAGCTACTCTCCTTTGTCCTCTCAGCGGGGGAGGATTCACTGCTCTTCCCACCGCCAACCCTGGAGGTGTAGTTAGTCCACAAGCTCAGTTAAAGTAGATGGGTTTTCTTAGTACCTAGAGCTCAGCTCATGTCCCCCCCCAACCTACCCCGGTGCCTACAGATCCCGCCCTTCCCTCCTGTCCAACCCTGTCAACTCGAGCCTCACCCCAACCTGAACCCCGATCCCGACTCCCACCCCATACCCGCCGGATCCGTAGTAAAGAGCCTGGCCGAACAGTTGTGCCCTTGCCACAGCATTCAAGGCTGCAGGAGCAGCCACTGCTCCCCGCCCACTGCTAGCCACCCCTGATCCGCTCCTCCTTCCCCATCCCTCTGCTGCTGTTAACTGGCCCTGCCGCTCTGAACTGTCTTCTGGTTGGCACATCTGAGATCTGTCTGGTTACCTACTCCACCACCTCCTCTTATTTTTGCCCCTTTTGTTGGTGTCCAGCCTGTCTTCCTTCCACCACACTCCACTATCCATCCTCCCTGGGTGCCTCCCATCTCCTTGTCTGCCTCTCCGTCATGCTGCATTAGCATCTCATTTTAACATTTCTTCTTGTGACCTTTCCTCATGTGACGCACTGCTTCCCTTTTCCTAATTGACCCAGCCAGACCGGCAAGCCTCTTCTCCAGGGCTCATGCTTCGCATCTCAAAGCTCACTAATACCTGTCATTTCACTGTATGCAGTCATCCCTTCTCCGTAGGGGTGTGCTCCACCTGTGAACTGCTCTCACTGCTCACTCTCTTTCCATCCCCGCACCGGGCCACGTTCGCTCCAGAAACCATCTGCTGTCTCTCGTCACGTCTTGCCACTGGCTCCCCCCTCTCCCTTCCCTTGAGGCTCTCTCTTCCTTAGCCTTGCCCTGTCTCACTCTCCTTCCTCTTCTCCCTTCCCTTCAATCAAGCCATTGTCTACGACTTTACACCACTTACGCCTCTACTTCCTTCCTTCGCCTCCACTGCTTCCATCTCTCCTCCATGGGGCCCTGTGATGCCCCCCTGCCCATCGCCCTTGCTCTCCCCCTCCCAGGGGACAAGGTCTGGATCTCCCCTTTGCCCTCTTTCCCTCTTGACCACGCCCCCCCCCTTGACAACACCCAGGTGGAGATTTTGAGACCCTTGTCTCACTCTTCATCCCATTCTGCCTTGCCCTGTCTGTCCTCCATGCATCAAGCCTCCCAAACAAGAGCCCCCACCCCCCAGGCTCCCCAAATCCCACCCCTTGCTCTTTCCCTCTGTGCCGCTTTGCTGTTCTCCTTACCCTCTTGGACTAGACGCATGACACCACACTGGCTTGACGGTCCCCCTCCTCCCTTACTTCTCTGTCCGGAGTTTCTCTACACTATGCTAAATTTCCACCCTTGCTAGCCCCGCTGGAATAGCAGAAGCATGGATTTGGTGATCACTGCAAAATTTCACCTGTCACCTGGATTTGCTCCTCTGCCATTTCTAAGCATGTTTGCCACCCACACACTGGAGTCCATCCACATCAGTCCATCCCAAAGTTCCTCAGGTTACCTGCCAGTGGTCTCAATGCACAGTGCATCTCAATGTGCAGTGCTGCCCCCTTTCTTCTGTTTCACTGCAGAGATTGTGGCCCCTTTCTCCACTTGATCCCGAGAGCCCCAAGTCTTCACAGACCCCAAGTCTTAAAGCGCCTAACACTGAGATCTCGGCTCTGCTCTGCTCCTACTATCCGGCCTCAATCCTACACACGCCACTCCTCTTGCCCCCCGAGATCTGCCAACGTCCCCACACTGGGAGCTTTTCCGGCTGCCTTCCCTTTTGCCATGGTGCCCCCTGTACTGACCCTGAGTTCATGATTCCCTACCCTCATCCCCGCCACCTGTCCCTTTCTCTTCCCATTGATTCCCTGACCCAACTCACATCCCGCAGTCTGCCTTTGTATGGTTGCTCAAGACTCCACTGTTTCCTTCTATCCGTGCTGGGTGTGGAATGGACCTTGCTTAATTCTTCCTCGGCCGTGTCTCACACACTCGCCTTGGAGACCCTCTGCTTCATCTTCAGCTACCGTTCTACTTTCCCTGCCACCTTCCAGTCCTGGAATGGACTCAGTGGCTTTCCACTGACATTTGTTCCCTTCATGATCTGCCCGCATGCTACCCCAGATGCCAGCTTCTTTGTCCCCAAGCAGCTCTACTGAATTCATCTGCTGTCCCAATTCACCAGTACATTCTGGTTCTACATTTGGAGATTTTGTGGTTCCGCCATTTTGGAGACACTCATTACTTCCCTGGGTTTCTCTCTGACCTTTCACGTCTCACCATGCCCCACAGTGACTGGGTTGTCCCCAGTGTTTTCCACGGGCCACTACTTCTACCACCTGATCGTCCTCTTTTCTCCTCCCACCTCTCCTGCATTCCTTGATTTCCTAACCCGTGCTGTGGTCTTCCTCCTGCATGCGCTTCCTCACATCCTTTCCATGAATGAGGGCAAAGTTCCTAGCTTCTCCACATCCACTCCCTTCTTCAGCATCTTTGCCATCCCTCTTGGCCCACTGCAATCCCTGATCCTCTCAACAAGCCTCTCCTGCCCTAGATGTCAGGTGCCATCACCGGCCCTATCTCACTCTTCTGGCCTGTTGGACCACCTCTCCTCTACCATACTCTCCCACTTCTTGGACACTGGTCACCTGATCTCCTCCTTCCTGGTAGCATCGCCTCTCCTGCTTCCCTTCTCCACTGCGTACACAGCAAAAGAACTGTCCCAACTGAGACGTGCAACATTCTCCTCAGCTACCGTCTGCAACTCTTCCAGCTGGACTCGGCAGTCTTCTCTGCTGTGTACTCCTTTCTGAATCCCCCACCCTCAGCTCGCCCAATTCATTCGTCCTTGCCTCACTTATACTTTACGGAATCCACACACTCCATCCACCAACCCACGCTCACGGAACTGTGGCCCTAGGCTATACTTTCCTCCGGGGCCTCTGCGAATGCCACCCCCTGTAACCTTTTCATGTTTCCATTCAGACCCCTTGTTGCACACTCTTCTGACATAGCTCTTGGGGAACCTCTTCCTCCCCGTCTTCTACCTCTCTCCTTTCACCGCGGCACGTTTGCCTTCTGCCCTCACACGTGTGAACCCCAACCTGACACCATCGCACTCAGTCTCCATCTGCACAGCGCCCTGTGGGTTCTGCTGTCACCCCTCCTTCATTCCTTCCTCCCTCCATAGTAGGCATCTCTCCCCCAGATGCTCTCCTTCAGTGTTGTCCCCCGTACTGGCTGCCCCTTCCTTCTGCACGGATCTTGTACAATGCTCTCTGTTCACATCCTCGCAACCCAGCTTCCTTTCGCTCAGCACTCCCATCTCTCTCAGCCTACATCTTGTGCATCCTCAGTTCCGGGACCATCACCTTGGCCCTCCACTCCCTACCCACTGACGGTGAATCCCAACCACCCCCATCATTCCGGGTGCCTTGTCGGCTACATCCATTTGCTCACTGTCTGCCTGCTCCTGGGTCCTTTCCCCCCATGCCTGACAGTCTGGACTGCGATGCCTCCGTCCACCCCGGCTCAGGGCCTCATGCGCTCATGCTTCGCCTCTCTGCCCAGCTCTCCACTCCGCCCCTTCCACCCAGTGATTCTCACCCGAGGGTGCATGACCCCCAAGGCAGCCTATCAGCGTCATCTTTCGGGCCTGTTTTTGTGTTTTCTTTTTGGCTTGTTTTTGGTTTTGTTTTTGTTTGGAGCAGAGCACCGCTCCCCCTCAGATGTTCTGATAGGCCTCCCTTGGGGTCCATGCCCGCAGCCCCCCCTCGGGTGAAATCCACCCCCCCCACCCCGAGAAGAATCACTGCTGTGGAAGCCCAACCTGTGTCCCTGGGCTGCACTCTCCCCTTGGGTGCCTCTAGCCTTCACTGGTTGCCATTGCTACTTGCCCCTCAAAGACCCCAGTGTTGCCCCACTCTGACATCAGCCCAGCACTGTCCTCTTGGCACCACCACATTCCCTTCCATAATTACTCACTGACACCCAACATGCCCCAAACCCCAGTCTACATTAGAGCGCTGTTCTTTCCACGCCCCACCCCCCCCCAACACCACTGTAGCCCCCACCCTTTATGGCTCTCAAGCCCTTTGGTCCAAATCTGGTCTTTGTTTGCCCTTGTCATTGTGCCTTTCCCTTGGTGACTGACCCCTCCTCACTTCAGACCCATGACATCATCCCACTGCTGAGCCCACCCCCGCCCCCACCATGGTCCTCATGTCCCTCCTTGTTTCCTGCCAGCCAGACCTTTCCCTTCCATCTTTCCTGCAGCTACTCTCCTTTGTCCTCTTGGGGGAAGGATTCACTGGTCTTCCCCACCGCCAACCCTGGACGTGTAATCAGTCCACAAGCTCAGTTGAAGAAGATGGTTTTCTCGGTGCCTGGAGCTCAGCTCATATCCCCCCACTTCACCCCAACATCCATCCATTCCAGCCCTGTCCAACCCAACCCATACGCCATTCTCACCCTCTCCTAGCCTCCCACCCCATCATCCCTGCCTCCCACCCAGTCCCCGTCCCCATCCCTGGCCCCTACTCCGTCCCCAACACCCACTCCATCCCCGCCGGATCCGTAGTAAAGAGCCTGGCCACAAAGTTTTGCCCTTGCCACAATATTCAAGGCCGTAGGAGCAGCCACTGCTCCACACCCACTGCTAGCCACCCCTTATCCACTCCTCCTTCCCCATCCCTCGGCTCCTGTTAATGGGCCTCTGCTGCTCCTAACTTCTATCCGGTTGGCACCTCTGAGATCTGCCTGAATGCCTACTCTGCCACCTCACTCTTATTTTTGCTCCCCCTGTTGGTGTCCAGCCTGTCTCCCTTCCACCACACTCCACTCTCCATCCTCCCCTGGGTGGCTCTCTTCACCTTGTCTACCTCGGTGAGGTGACCCTCCAATCATGCTGCATTAACATCTCCTTTTAACTTTTTTCCCCACAACCTTTCCTCACGTGACGCATTGCTTCCCTTTTCCTGGTTGCCCCAACCAGAGCGCCCAGCCTCTTCTCCAGGGCTCATGCATCGCATCTCAAAGCTCACTAATGCCTGTCATATCACTGTTATCAGTCATCCCTTCTCCTTAGGGCTGTGCTCCGCCTGTGAACTGCTCTCACTGCTCACACTCTTTCCATCCCCGCACCGGGCCACGTTCCCTCCACAAACCATCTGCTGTCTCTTGTCATGTCCTGCCACTGGCTCCCACCACTCCCTTCCCTTGAGGCTCTCTCTTCCCTATGCTGTCTCACTCTCCTTCCTCTTCTCTCTTCCCTTCAGTCAAGCCGTTGTCTGCAACTGCAACGTTACACAGTCCCACCACTTACTCCTCTACTTCTTTCCTTCGCCTCCACTGCTTCCATCTCTCCTCCAGGGGGCCCTGTGATGCACCCCTGCCCATGGCCCTTGCTCTCCCCTTCCCGGTGGACAAGGTCTGGATCTCCCCTTTGCCCTCTTTCCCTCTGACCACGCCCCCTTGGCAACACCCATCTGGAGATTTTAAGACCCTTGTCTCGCTCTTCATCCCATTCTGCCTTGCCCTCTCGGTCCTGCGTGGATCAAGCCTCCCAAACAAGAGCTCCCTCCTCCAATCCTCTGCCATCCCACCCCTTGCTCTCTCCCTCTGTGCCCCCTTGCAGCCACCTTTTCTTCTCAGACTAGACCTATGACGCCGCACTGATTTGATGGTCCCCTGTCCATCCCTACTTCCTCTGTGCGCTGGCAGCTTCCACCATATGCTAGACCTGCGTCCTCTCCAGGTCCCCTGAAATAGCAGAAGCAGAGATTTGGCGAGCTCTGTGAACTCTCACCTCCGCCTTGCTTCCTGCCCACTCCTCTGCCTTTTCTAAGCATATGTGCTACACACACACTGGACTCCATCCACACGAGTCCGTCCCGAAGTCCCTGAGGTTCTCCTCCAGTGCTTTCTGTGCGGGGTGCATCATAATGTGCCACGCTGCCCCCTCTTCTCTGTTTCACCACAGTCATCGTATCCCCTTTCCCCTCTTGTTCATAAGGGGTCCGGGTATTCAAACACCTGGGCTGTTTCTTGCCTCAGCTCCGCTCCTACCATCTGGCCTCATTACCGCACACGGCAGCCCTCTTCCCCGAGATCTGCCAACATCCCCGTACTGGAATCTCTTCAGACTGACTGCCCTTTTTCCACTGCGCCCCCTTTTCCGACCCTGAGTCCACTGCATGTTCATGAGGTTCTCTCCCCTCTTCCATCCCACCTGTCCCTTTCCCTTCCCGTTGACTATCCTGACCCAAATCATGGCTGCCCGAGACTCCACTATCTCCTCTTGCCATGCTGTGCGGATTGAAACTTTCTTGGCCCATTGTCTCCTTTTCTCCCGCTGTCGTCTTTGAGAGACCCTCGCTTCATCTTCAACTACTGTCCTACTTGCCGTAGTACCTATCAGTCACGTGAGGTAGTCACTGTCTTTTCCCTGAAGTATGTTCCCTTTAGGACCTGCCCTCCTGCTCCCTCGTTGCCATCTTCATCCACAGTGTGCTGTAGTGAATGCATCTGCTGTCCCCGTTCAGTCGTAAGCCCCCCACCTTTTTGGTTCCACCATTTTGGAGACGGTCACTACTTCTCTGGGCTTCTCTCTGCCCTTTCACGTCTTACCACGTCCCACACTGACAGAGTTGTCTCCAACATTTTCCAGGCCACCACTACCACCACCTCATCCTCCTCGGTTATCTTCCCACCTCTCCTGCATTCCTTGAGTTTCTAACCCAGGCTGTGCTTCCTCATGCCCTTGGTCCACTCATGGGAACAAAGGATCTTGATTCTCCACATCCATTCCCTCCTTCGAGCTCTTTCCCTTCCTTCTTGGCCCAGTGCGATCCCCGATCCTCTCTCAAACCACTCCTGCCCTAGCTAGCAGGCGCCACGGCCTGCCCTTTCTCACTATTGTGGCCCGTTGCACCTCCTCTCCTCTCCTCTGCCGTACTCGCCCACTTCTTGGACACTGCTCAGCTCACCTCCTACCTCCTGGGCCTGATTTCTTTGCCTCTACTGCTTTGCTCCTCCACTGCATACACAGCAAAGGAACTGTCCTACGTGAGCCGTGTGGCGTTCGTTCAGCTACCATCTGTGACGCTTCCAGCAGGACTCAGCAGTCTTCTCTGCCGTGTGCTCCCTTCTTAATCCACCACCCATGGCTCAACCCAATTTAGTCACCCTTGCCTCACACATGCTGTACTGAATCTGCATGTTCCACCCACCAACCCATGCTCACATCCCTGTGGACCAATGCTGCGCTTTCCTCCGGGGCCTCCATGAATGTCACTCCCTGTAACCTTCCATGTTTCCATTCAGACCCCTTGTTGCACACTCTTCTGACAGATCTTGGGAAGCGTCTTCCTCTGAATCTCCTATTGTTTTCCTTTCCAAAGCACCGTAGTACTTTTGCCTAGTGCCCTCCTTCTGCCTTCACACCTGTGAACCCCAGCCTGACAACATCGGACTCAGTCTCCCCCTGCACAGTGCCCTGGGTTCTGCCGTCATCCCTCCTTCTCTCCTTCCTCCTTCCATAGTGGGCATCTCTCTCCCAGATGTTCTCCTTAGTGTTGTCTCCCCTGCCATCTGCCCCTTCCTTTGCTGTGCACCTCCCATCCAGTGCTCTCTGCTCACGTCCTCGCAACCCAGCTTCCTTTCGGTCGCCATTCCCATCTCTCTCAGCCTACATCTCGTGCATCCTCAGTCCCGGGAGCATCACCTTGGCCCTCCTGTGAACCCCAACCTCACACCATCGCACTCGGTCTCCACCTGCACAGTGCCCTAGGTTCCCCCACCGTCCCTCGTTCTCTCCTTCCTCCCTCCCTAGCAGGCATCTCTCTCCCAGATGTTCTCCTCAGTGTTGTCTCTCCTGCCATCTGCCCCTTCCTTTGCTGTGGACCTCCCACCCGGTGCTCTCTGCCCACATCCTTGCAACCCAGCTTCCTTTCACTCACCACGCCCATCTCTCTCAGCCTACATCTTGTGCATCCTCAGTGCTGGGACCATCACCTTGGCCCTCCACTCCCTACCCACTGACAGTGAATCCCAACCACGCCCCATCATTCCGGGTGCCTTCTCGGCTGCATCCATTTGCTCGCTGTCTGCCTGCTCCTGGGTCCTTTCCCCCCAATGCCTGACAGTCTTGACTGCGATGCCTCCATCTACCCCGACTCAGGGCCTCATGCGCTCATGCTTCGCCTGTCTGCCCAGCTCTCCACTCCGCCCCTTCCACCCAGTGATTCTCACCCGAGGATGCATGACCCCCAAGGCAGCCTATCAGCGTCCTCTTTCGGGCCTGTTTTTGTGTTTTCCTTTTGGCTTGTTTTTGTTTGGAGCAGAGCACTGCTCCCCCTCAGATGTTCTGATAGGCCTCCTTGGGGTCCATGCCCGCAGCCCCCCCCTCGGGTGAAATCCAGCCCCCCGCCCACCTCGAGAGGAATCACTGCTGTGGAAGCCCAGCCTGCCTCCCTGGGCTGCACTCTCCTCTAGGGCGTCTCCAGCCTTCCATCCGTTGCCACTGATATTTGTTCCTCAGAGCCCCCAGCACTGCCCCACTCTGACATCAGCCCCGCGCTGTCCTCTTGGAACCAACGCACTCCCTTCCATAATTACTCACTGACACCCAGCATGCCCCAAACCCCAGTCTACATTACAGCACTGTTCTTTTCACAACCCCCGCCACACTCCTCTAGCCCCCACCCTTTATGACTCTCAGGCATTCTGACAATATTTTTGTTCCAGATCTAGTGTTTCTTGGCCCTTGCCACTGTCCCGTTTCCTAGGTTGCCCCTCCTCGGTTCAGACCCATGACATGGTCCCACTGCAGAGCCTCCCCCCACCCTCCCCACTGTGCTCATCATGTCCTTCCTGGTTTCCTTTCCCTTCCACCTGTCCTGCAGCTACTCTCCTTTGTCCTCTCAGCGGGGGAGGATTCACTGCTCTTCCCACCGCCAACCCTGGAGGTGTAGTTAGTCCACAAGCTCAGTTAAAGTAGATGGGTTTTCTTAGTACCTAGAGCTCAGCTCATGTCCCCCCCCAACCTACCCCGGTGCCTACAGATCCCGCCCTTCCCTCCTGTCCAACCCTGTCAACTCGAGCCTCACCCCAACCTACCTGAACCCCGATCCCGACTCCCACCCCATACCCGCCGGATCCGTAGTAAAGAGCCTGGCCGAACAGTTGTGCCCTTGCCACAGCATTCAAGGCTGCAGGAGCAGCCACTGCTCCCCGCCCACTGCTAGCCACCCCTGATCCGCTCCTCCTTCCCCATCCCTCTGCTGCTGTTAACTGGCCCTGCCGCTCTGAACTGTCTTCTGGTTGGCACATCTGAGATCTGTCTGGTTACCTACTCCACCACCTCCTCTTATTTTTGCCCCTTTTGTTGGTGTCCAGCCTGTCTCCCTTCCACCACACTCCACTATCCATCCTCCCTGGGTGCCTCCCATCTCCTTGTCTGCCTCTCCGTCATGCTGCATTAGCATCTCATTTTAACATTTCTTCTTGTGACCTTTCCTCATGTGACGCACTGCTTCCCTTTTCCTAATTGACCCAGCCAGACCGGCAAGCCTCTTCTCCAGGGCTCATGCTTCGCATCTCAAAGCTCACTAATACCTGTCATTTCACTGTATGCAGTCATCCCTTCTCCGTAGGGGTGTGCTCCACCTGTGAACTGCTCTCACTGCTCACTCTCTTTCCATCCCCGCACCGGGCCACGTTCGCTCCAGAAACCATCTGCTGTCTCTCGTCACGTCTTGCCACTGGCTCCCCCCTCTCCCTTCCCTTGAGGCTCTCTCTTCCTTAGCCTTGCCCTGTCTCACTCTCCTTCCTCTTCTCCCTTCCCTTCAATCAAGCCATTGTCTACGACTTTACACCACTTACGCCTCTACTTCCTTCCTTCGCCTCCACTGCTTCCATCTCTCCTCCATGGGGCCCTGTGATGCCCCCCTGCCCATCGCCCTTGCTCTCCCCCTCCCAGGGGACAAGGTCTGGATCTCCCCTTTGCCCTCTTTCCCTCTTGACCACGCCCCCCCCCTTGACAACACCCAGGTGGAGATTTTGAGACCCTTGTCTCACTCTTCATCCCATTCTGCCTTGCCCTGTCTGTCCTCCATGCATCAAGCCTCCCAAACAAGAGCCCCCACCCCCCAGGCTCCCCAAATCCCACCCCTTGCTCTTTCCCTCTGTGCCGCTTTGCTGTTCTCCTTACCCTCTTGGACTAGACGCATGACACCACACTGGTTTGACGGTCCCCCTCCTCCCTTACTTCTCTGTCCGGAGTTTCTCTACACTATGCTAAATTTCCACCCTTGCTAGCCCCGCTGGAATAGCAGAAGCATGGATTTGGTGATCACTGCAAAATTTCACCTGTCACCTGGATTTGCTCCTCTGCCATTTCTAAGCATGTTTGCCACCCACACACTGGAGTCCATCCACATCAGTCCATCCCAAAGTTCCTCAGGTTACCTGCCAGTGGTCTCAATGCACAGTGCATCTCAATGTGCAGTGCTGCCCCCTTTCTTCTGTTTCACTGCAGAGATTGTGGCCCCTTTCTCCACTTGATCCCGAGAGCCCCAAGTCTTCACAGACCCCAAGTCTTAAAGCGCCTAACACTGAGATCTCGGCTCTGCTCTGCTCCTACTATCCGGCCTCAATCCTACACACGCCACTCCTCTTGCCCCCCGAGATCTGCCAACGTCCCCACACTGGGAGCTTTTCCGGCTGCCTTCCCTTTTGCCATGGTGCCCCCTGTACTGACCCTGAGTTCATGATTCCCTACCCTCATCCCCGCCACCTGTCCCTTTCTCTTCCCATTGATTCCCTGACCCAACTCACATCCCGCAGTCTGCCTTTGTATGGTTGCTCAAGACTCCACTGTTTCCTTCTATCCGTGCTGGGTGTGGAATGGACCTTGCTTAATTCTTCCTCGGCCGTGTCTCACACACTCGCCTTGGAGACCCTCTGCTTCATCTTCAGCTACCGTTCTACTTTCCCTGCCACCTTCCAGTCCTGGAATGGACTCAGTGGCTTTCCACTGACATTTGTTCCCTTCATGATCTGCCCGCATGCTACCCCAGATGCCAGCTTCTTTGTCCCCAAGCAGCTCTACTGAATTCATCTGCTGTCCCAATTCACCAGTACATTCTGGTTCTACATTTGGAGATTTTGTGGTTCCGCCATTTTGGAGACACTCATTACTTCCCTGGGTTTCTCTCTGACCTTTCACGTCTCACCATGCCCCACAGTGACTGGGTTGTCCCCAGTGTTTTCCACGGGCCACTACTTCTACCACCTGATCGTCCTCTTTTCTCCTCCCACCTCTCCTGCATTCCTTGATTTCCTAACCCGTGCTGTGGTCTTCCTCCTGCATGTGCTTCCTCACAACCTTTCCATGAATGAGGGCAAAGTTCCTAGCTTCTCCACATCCACTCCCTTCTTCAGCATCTTTGCCATCCCTCTTGGCCCACTGCAATCCCTGATCCTCTCAACAAGCCTCTCCTGCCCTAGATGTCAGGTGCCATCACCGGCCCTATCTCACTCTTCTGGCCTGTTGGACCACCTCTCCTCTACCATACTCTCCCACTTCTTGGACACTGGTCACCTGATCTCCTCCTTCCTGGTAGCATCGCCTCTCCTGCTTCCCTTCTCCACTGCGTACACAGCAAAAGAACTGTCCCAACTGAGACGTGCAACATTCTCCTCAGCTACCGTCTGCAACTCTTCCAGCTGGACTCGGCAGTCTTCTCTGCTGTGTACTCCTTTCTGAATCCCCCACCCTCAGCTCGCCCAATTCATTCGTCCTTGCCTCACTTATACTTTACGGAATCCACACACTCCATCCACCAACCCACGCTCACGGAACTGTGGCCCTAGGCTATACTTTCCTCCGGGGCCTCTGCGAATGCCACCCCCTGTAACCTTTTCATGTTTCCATTCAGACCCCTTGTTGCACACTCTTCTGACATAGCTCTTGGGGAACCTCTTCCTCCCCGTCTTCTACCTCTCTCCTTTCACCGCGGCACGTTTGCCTTCTGCCCTCACACGTGTGAACCCCAACCTGACACCATCGCACTCAGTCTCCATCTGCACAGCGCCCTGTGGGTTCTGCTGTCACCCCTCCTTCATTCCTTCCTCCCTCCATAGTAGGCATCTCTCCCCCAGATGCTCTCCTTCAGTGTTGTCCCCCGTACTGGCTGCCCCTTCCTTCTGCACGGATCTTGTACAATGCTCTCTGTTCACATCCTCGCAACCCAGCTTCCTTTCGCTCAGCACTCCCATCTCTCTCAGCCTACATCTTGTGCATCCTCAGTTCCGGGACCATCACCTTGGCCCTCCACTCCCTACCCACTGACGGTGAATCCCAACCACCCCCATCATTCCGGGTGCCTTGTCGGCTACATCCATTTGCTCACTGTCTGCCTGCTCCTGGGTCCTTTCCCCCCATGCCTGACAGTCTGGACTGCGATGCCTCCGTCCACCCCGGCTCAGGGCCTCATGCGCTCATGCTTCGCCTCTCTGCCCAGCTCTCCACTCCGCCCCTTCCACCCAGTGATTCTCACCCGAGGGTGCATGACCCCCAAGGCAGCCTATCAGCGTCATCTTTCGGGCCTGTTTTTGTGTTTTCTTTTTGGCTTGTTTTTGGTTTTGTTTTTGTTTGGAGCAGAGCACCGCTCCCCCTCAGATGTTCTGATAGGCCTCCCTTGGGGTCCATGCCCGCAGCCCCCCCTCGGGTGAAATCCACCCCCCCCCACCCCGAGAAGAATCACTGCTGTGGAAGCCCAACCTGTGTCCCTGGGCTGCACTCTCCCCTTGGGTGCCTCTAGCCTTCACTGGTTGCCATTGCTACTTGCCCCTCAAAGACCCCAGCGTTGCCCCACTCTGACATCAGCCCAGCACTGTCCTCTTGGCACCACCACATTCCCTTCCATAATTACTCACTGACACCCAACATGCCCCAAACCCCAGTCTACATTAGAGCGCTGTTCTTTCCACGCCCCACCCCCCCCCAACACCACTGTAGCCCCCACCCTTTATGGCTCTCAAGCCCTTTGGTCCAAATCTGGTCTTTGTTTGCCCTTGTCATTGTGCCTTTCCCTTGGTGACTGACCCCTCCTCACTTCAGACCCATGACATCATCCCACTGCTGAGCCCACCCCCGCCCCCACCATGGTCCTCATGTCCCTCCTTGTTTCCTGCCAGCCAGACCTTTCCCTTCCATCTTTCCTGCAGCTACTCTCCTTTGTCCTCTTGGGGGAAGGATTCACTGGTCTTCCCCACCGCCAACCCTGGACGTGTAATCAGTCCACAAGCTCAGTTGAAGAAGATGGTTTTCTCGGTGCCTGGAGCTCAGCTCATATCCCCCCACTTCACCCCAACATCCATCCATTCCAGCCCTGTCCAACCCAACCCATACGCCATTCTCACCCTCTCCTAGCCTCCCACCCCATCATCCCTGCCTCCCACCCAGTCCCCGTCCCCATCCCTGGCCCCTACTCCGTCCCCAACACCCACTCCATCCCCGCCGGATCCGTAGTAAAGAGCCTGGCCACAAAGTTTTGCCCTTGCCACAATATTCAAGGCCGTAGGAGCAGCCACTGCTCCACACCCACTGCTAGCCACCCCTTATCCACTCCTCCTTCCCCATCCCTCGGCTCCTGTTAATGGGCCTCTGCTGCTCCTAACTTCTATCCGGTTGGCACCTCTGAGATCTGCCTGAATGCCTACTCTGCCACCTCACTCTTATTTTTGCTCCCCCTGTTGGTGTCCAGCCTGTCTCCCTTCCACCACACTCCACTCTCCATCCTCCCCTGGGTGGCTCTCTTCACCTTGTCTACCTCGGTGAGGTGACCCTCCAATCATGCTGCATTAACATCTCCTTTTAACTTTTTTCCCCACAACCTTTCCTCACGTGACGCATTGCTTCCCTTTTCCTGGTTGCCCCAACCAGAGCGCCCAGCCTCTTCTCCAGGGCTCATGCATCGCATCTCAAAGCTCACTAATGCCTGTCATATCACTGTTATCAGTCATCCCTTCTCCTTAGGGCTGTGCTCCGCCTGTGAACTGCTCTCACTGCTCACACTCTTTCCATCCCCGCACCGGGCCACGTTCCCTCCACAAACCATCTGCTGTCTCTTGTCATGTCCTGCCACTGGCTCCCACCACTCCCTTCCCTTGAGGCTCTCTCTTCCCTATGCTGTCTCACTCTCCTTCCTCTTCTCTCTTCCCTTCAGTCAAGCCGTTGTCTGCAACTGCAACGTTACACAGTCCCACCACTTCCTCCTCTACTTCTTTCCTTCGCCTCCACTGCTTCCATCTCTCCTCCAGGGGGCCCTGTGATGCACCCCTGCCCATGGCCCTTGCTCTCCCCTTCCCGGTGGACAAGGTCTGGATCTCCCCTTTGCCCTCTTTCCCTCTGACCACGCCCCCTTGGCAACACCCATCTGGAGATTTTAAGACCCTTGTCTCGCTCTTCATCCCATTCTGCCTTGCCCTCTCGGTCCTGCGTGGATCAAGCCTCCCAAACAAGAGCTCCCTCCTCCAATCCTCTGCCATCCCACCCCTTGCTCTCTCCCTCTGTGCCCCCTTGCAGCCACCTTTTCTTCTCAGACTAGACCTATGACGCCGCACTGATTTGATGGTCCCCTGTCCATCCCTACTTCCTCTGTGCGCTGGCAGCTTCCACCATATGCTAGACCTGCGTCCTCTCCAGGTCCCCTGAAATAGCAGAAGCAGAGATTTGGCGAGCTCTGTGAACTCTCACCTCCGCCTTGCTTCCTGCCCACTCCTCTGCCTTTTCTAAGCATATGTGCTACACACACACTGGACTCCATCCACACGAGTCCGTCCCGAAGTCCCTGAGGTTCTCCTCCAGTGCTTTCTGTGCGGGGTGCATCATAATGTGCCACGCTGCCCCCTCTTCTCTGTTTCACTACAGTCATCGTATCCCCTTTCCCCTCTTGTTCATAAGGGGTCCGGGTATTCAAACACCTGGGCTGTTTCTTGCCTCAGCTCCGCTCCTACCATCTGGCCTCATTACCGCACACGGCAGCCCTCTTCCCCGAGATCTGCCAACATCCCCGTACTGGAATCTCTTCAGACTGACTGCCCTTTTTCCACTGCGCCCCCTTTTCCGACCCTGAGTCCACTGCATGTTCATGAGGTTCTCTCCCCTCTTCCATCCCACCTGTCCCTTTCCCTTCCCGTTGACTATCCTGACCCAAATCATGGCTGCCCGAGACTCCACTATCTCCTCTTGCCATGCTGTGCGGATTGAAACTTTCTTGGCCCATTGTCTCCTTTTCTCCCGCTGTCGTCTTTGAGAGACCCTCGCTTCATCTTCAACTACTGTCCTACTTGCCGTAGTACCTATCAGTCACGTGAGGTAGTCACTGTCTTTTCCCTGAAGTATGTTCCCTTTAGGACCTGCCCTCCTGCTCCCTCGTTGCCATCTTCATCCACAGTGTGCTGTAGTGAATGCATCTGCTGTCCCCGTTCAGTCGTAAGCCCCCTACCTTTTTGGTTCCACCATTTTGGAGACGGTCACTACTTCTCTGGGCTTCTCTCTGCCCTTTCACGTCTTACCACGTCCCACACTGACAGAGTTGTCTCCAACATTTTCCAGGCCACCACTACCACCACCTCATCCTCCTCGGTTATCTTCCCACCTCTCCTGCATTCCTTGAGTTTCTAACCCAGGCTGTGCTTCCTCATGCCCTTGGTCCACTCATGGGAACAAAGGATCTTGATTCTCCACATCCATTCCCTCCTTCGAGCTCTTTCCCTTCCTTCTTGGCCCAGTGCGATCCCCGATCCTCTCTCAAACCACTCCTGCCCTAGCTAGCAGGCGCCACGGCCTGCCCTTTCTCACTATTGTGGCCCGTTGCACCTCCTCTCCTCTCCTCTGCCGTACTCGCCCACTTCTTGGACACTGCTCAGCTCACCTCCTACCTCCTGGGCCTGATTTCTTTGCCTCTACTGCTTTGCTCCTCCACTGCATACACAGCAAAGGAACTGTCCTACGTGAGCCGTGTGGCGTTCGTTCAGCTACCATCTGTGACGCTTCCAGCAGGACTCAGCAGTCTTCTCTGCCGTGTGCTCCCTTCTTAATCCACCACCCATGGCTCAACCCAATTTAGTCACCCTTGCCTCACACATACTGTACTGAATCTGCATGTTCCACCCACCAACCCATGCTCACATCCCTGTGGACCAATGCTGCGCTTTCCTCCGGGGCCTCCATGAATGTCACTCCCTGTAACCTTCCATGTTTCCATTCAGACCCCTTGTTGCACACTCTTCTGACAGATCTTGGGAAGCGTCTTCCTCTGAATCTCCTATTGTTTTCCTTTCCAAAGCACCGTAGTACTTTTGCCTAGTGCCCTCCTTCTGCCTTCACACCTGTGAACCCCAGCCTGACAACATCGGACTCAGTCTCCCCCTGCACAGTGCCCTGGGTTCTGCCGTCATCCCTCCTTCTCTCCTTCCTCCTTCCATAGTGGGCATCTCTCTCCCAGATGTTCTCCTTAGTGTTGTCTCCCCTGCCATCTGCCCCTTCCTTTGCTGTGCACCTCCCATCCAGTGCTCTCTGCTCACGTCCTCGCAACCCAGCTTCCTTTCGGTCGCCATTCCCATCTCTCTCAGCCTACATCTCGTGCATCCTCAGTCCCGGGAGCATCACCTTGGCCCTCCTGTGAACCCCAACCTCACACCATCGCACTCGGTCTCCACCTGCACAGTGCCCTAGGTTCCCCCACCGTCCCTCGTTCTCTCCTTCCTCCCTCCCTAGCAGGCATCTCTCTCCCGGATGTTCTCCTCAGTGTTGTCTCTCCTGCCATCTGCCCCTTCCTTTGCTGTGGACCTCCCACCCGGTGCTCTCTGCCCACATCCTTACAACCCAGCTTCCTTTCACTCACCACGCCCATCTCTCTCAGCCTACATCTTGTGCATCCTCAGTGCTGGGACCATCACCTTGGCCCTCCACTCCCTACCCACTGACAGTGAATCCCAACCACGCCCCATCATTCCGGGTGCCTTCTCGGCTGCATCCATTTGCTCGCTGTCTGCCTGCTCCTGGGTCCTTTCCCCCCAATGCCTGACAGTCTTGACTGCGATGCCTCCATCTACCCCGACTCAGGGCCTCATGCGCTCATGCTTCGCCTGTCTGCCCAGCTCTCCACTCCGCCCCTTCCACCCAGTGATTCTCACCCGAGGATGCATGACCCCCAAGGCAGCCTATCAGCGTCCTCTTTCGGGCCTGTTTTTGTGTTTTCCTTTTGGCTTGTTTTTGTTTGGAGCAGAGCACTGCTCCCCCTCAGATGTTCTGATAGGCCTCCTTGGGGTCCATGCCCGCAGCCCCCCCCTCGGGTGAAATCCAGCCCCCCGCCCACCTCGAGAGGAATCACTGCTGTGGAAGCCCAGCCTGCCTCCCTGGGCTGCACTCTCCTCTAGGGCGTCTCCAGCCTTCCATCCGTTGCCACTGATATTTGTTCCTCAGAGCCCCCAGCACTGCCCCACTCTGACATCAGCCCCGCGCTGTCCTCTTGGAACCAACGCACTCCCTTCCATAATTACTCACTGACACCCAGCATGCCCCAAACCCCAGTCTACATTACAGCACTGTTCTTTTCACAACCCCCGCCACACTCCTCTAGCCCCCACCCTTTATGACTCTCAGGCATTCTGACAATATTTTTGTTCCAGATCTAGTGTTTCTTGGCCCTTGCCACTGTCCCGTTTCCTAGGTTGCCCCTCCTCGGTTCAGACCCATGACATGGTCCCACTGCAGAGCCTCCCCCCACCCTCCCCACTGTGCTCATCATGTCCTTCCTGGTTTCCTTTCCCTTCCACCTGTCCTGCAGCTACTCTCCTTTGTCCTCTCAGCGGGGGAGGATTCACTGCTCTTCCCACCGCCAACCCTGGAGGTGTAGTTAGTCCACAAGCTCAGTTAAAGTAGATGGGTTTTCTTAGTACCTAGAGCTCAGCTCATGTCCCCCCCCAACCTACCCCGGTGCCTACAGATCCCGCCCTTCCCTCCTGTCCAACCCTGTCAACTCGAGCCTCACCCCAACCTGAACCCCGATCCCGACTCCCACCCCATACCCGCCGGATCCGTAGTAAAGAGCCTGGCCGAACAGTTGTGCCCTTGCCACAGCATTCAAGGCTGCAGGAGCAGCCACTGCTCCCCGCCCACTGCTAGCCACCCCTGATCCGCTCCTCCTTCCCCATCCCTCTGCTGCTGTTAACTGGCCCTGCCGCTCTGAACTGTCTTCTGGTTGGCACATCTGAGATCTGTCTGGTTACCTACTCCACCACCTCCTCTTATTTTTGCCCCTTTTGTTGGTGTCCAGCCTGTCTTCCTTCCACCACACTCCACTATCCATCCTCCCTGGGTGCCTCCCATCTCCTTGTCTGCCTCTCCGTCATGCTGCATTAGCATCTCATTTTAACATTTCTTCTTGTGACCTTTCCTCATGTGACGCACTGCTTCCCTTTTCCTAATTGACCCAGCCAGACCGGCAAGCCTCTTCTCCAGGGCTCATGCTTCGCATCTCAAAGCTCACTAATACCTGTCATTTCACTGTATGCAGTCATCCCTTCTCCGTAGGGGTGTGCTCCACCTGTGAACTGCTCTCACTGCTCACTCTCTTTCCATCCCCGCACCGGGCCACGTTCGCTCCAGAAACCATCTGCTGTCTCTCGTCACGTCTTGCCACTGGCTCCCCCCTCTCCCTTCCCTTGAGGCTCTCTCTTCCTTAGCCTTGCCCTGTCTCACTCTCCTTCCTCTTCTCCCTTCCCTTCAATCAAGCCATTGTCTACGACTTTACACCACTTACGCCTCTACTTCCTTCCTTCGCCTCCACTGCTTCCATCTCTCCTCCATGGGGCCCTGTGATGCCCCCCTGCCCATCGCCCTTGCTCTCCCCCTCCCAGGGGACAAGGTCTGGATCTCCCCTTTGCCCTCTTTCCCTCTTGACCACGCCCCCCCCTTGACAACACCCAGGTGGAGATTTTGAGACCCTTGTCTCACTCTTCATCCCATTCTGCCTTGCCCTGTCTGTCCTCCATGCATCAAGCCTCCCAAACAAGAGCCCCCACCCCCCAGGCTCCCCAAATCCCACCCCTTGCTCTTTCCCTCTGTGCCGCTTTGCTGTTCTCCTTACCCTCTTGGACTAGACGCATGACACCACACTGGCTTGACGGTCCCCCTCCTCCCTTACTTCTCTGTCCGGAGTTTCTCTACACTATGCTAAATTTCCACCCTTGCTAGCCCCGCTGGAATAGCAGAAGCATGGATTTGGTGATCACTGCAAAATTTCACCTGTCACCTGGATTTGCTCCTCTGCCATTTCTAAGCATGTTTGCCACCCACACACTGGAGTCCATCCACATCAGTCCATCCCAAAGTTCCTCAGGTTACCTGCCAGTGGTCTCAATGCACAGTGCATCTCAATGTGCAGTGCTGCCCCCTTTCTTCTGTTTCACTGCAGAGATTGTGGCCCCTTTCTCCACTTGATCCCGAGAGCCCCAAGTCTTCACAGACCCCAAGTCTTAAAGCGCCTAACACTGAGATCTCGGCTCTGCTCTGCTCCTACTATCCGGCCTCAATCCTACACACGCCACTCCTCTTGCCCCCCGAGATCTGCCAACGTCCCCACACTGGGAGCTTTTCCGGCTGCCTTCCCTTTTGCCATGGTGCCCCCTGTACTGACCCTGAGTTCATGATTCCCTACCCTCATCCCCGCCACCTGTCCCTTTCTCTTCCCATTGATTCCCTGACCCAACTCACATCCCGCAGTCTGCCTTTGTATGGTTGCTCAAGACTCCACTGTTTCCTTCTATCCGTGCTGGGTGTGGAATGGACCTTGCTTAATTCTTCCTCGGCCGTGTCTCACACACTCGCCTTGGAGACCCTCTGCTTCATCTTCAGCTACCGTTCTACTTTCCCTGCCACCTTCCAGTCCTGGAATGGACTCAGTGGCTTTCCACTGACATTTGTTCCCTTCATGATCTGCCCGCATGCTACCCCAGATGCCAGCTTCTTTGTCCCCAAGCAGCTCTACTGAATTCATCTGCTGTCCCAATTCACCAGTACATTCTGGTTCTACATTTGGAGATTTTGTGGTTCCGCCATTTTGGAGACACTCATTACTTCCCTGGGTTTCTCTCTGACCTTTCACGTCTCACCATGCCCCACAGTGACTGGGTTGTCCCCAGTGTTTTCCACGGGCCACTACTTCTACCACCTGATCGTCCTCTTTTCTCCTCCCACCTCTCCTGCATTCCTTGATTTCCTAACCCGTGCTGTGGTCTTCCTCCTGCATGCGCTTCCTCACATCCTTTCCATGAATGAGGGCAAAGTTCCTAGCTTCTCCACATCCACTCCCTTCTTCAGCATCTTTGCCATCCCTCTTGGCCCACTGCAATCCCTGATCCTCTCAACAAGCCTCTCCTGCCCTAGATGTCAGGTGCCATCACCGGCCCTATCTCACTCTTCTGGCCTGTTGGACCACCTCTCCTCTACCATACTCTCCCACTTCTTGGACACTGGTCACCTGATCTCCTCCTTCCTGGTAGCATCGCCTCTCCTGCTTCCCTTCTCCACTGCGTACACAGCAAAAGAACTGTCCCAACTGAGACGTGCAACATTCTCCTCAGCTACCGTCTGCAACTCTTCCAGCTGGACTCGGCAGTCTTCTCTGCTGTGTACTCCTTTCTGAATCCCCCACCCTCAGCTCGCCCAATTCATTCGTCCTTGCCTCACTTATACTTTACGGAATCCACACACTCCATCCACCAACCCACGCTCACGGAACTGTGGCCCTAGGCTATACTTTCCTCCGGGGCCTCTGCGAATGCCACCCCCTGTAACCTTTTCATGTTTCCATTCAGACCCCTTGTTGCACACTCTTCTGACATAGCTCTTGGGGAACCTCTTCCTCCCCGTCTTCTACCTCTCTCCTTTCACCGCGGCACGTTTGCCTTCTGCCCTCACACGTGTGAACCCCAACCTGACACCATCGCACTCAGTCTCCATCTGCACAGCGCCCTGTGGGTTCTGCTGTCACCCCTCCTTCATTCCTTCCTCCCTCCATAGTAGGCATCTCTCCCCCAGATGCTCTCCTTCAGTGTTGTCCCCCGTACTGGCTGCCCCTTCCTTCTGCACGGATCTTGTACAATGCTCTCTGTTCACATCCTCGCAACCCAGCTTCCTTTCGCTCAGCACTCCCATCTCTCTCAGCCTACATCTTGTGCATCCTCAGTTCCGGGACCATCACCTTGGCCCTCCACTCCCTACCCACTGACGGTGAATCCCAACCACCCCCATCATTCCGGGTGCCTTGTCGGCTACATCCATTTGCTCACTGTCTGCCTGCTCCTGGGTCCTTTCCCCCCATGCCTGACAGTCTGGACTGCGATGCCTCCGTCCACCCCGGCTCAGGGCCTCATGCGCTCATGCTTCGCCTCTCTGCCCAGCTCTCCACTCCGCCCCTTCCACCCAGTGATTCTCACCCGAGGGTGCATGACCCCCAAGGCAGCCTATCAGCGTCATCTTTCGGGCCTGTTTTTGTGTTTTCTTTTTGGCTTGTTTTTGGTTTTGTTTTTGTTTGGAGCAGAGCACCGCTCCCCCTCAGATGTTCTGATAGGCCTCCCTTGGGGTCCATGCCCGCAGCCCCCCCTCGGGTGAAATCCACCCCCCCCCACCCCGAGAAGAATCACTGCTGTGGAAGCCCAACCTGTGTCCCTGGGCTGCACTCTCCCCTTGGGTGCCTCTAGCCTTCACTGGTTGCCATTGCTACTTGCCCCTCAAAGACCCCAGCGTTGCCCCACTCTGACATCAGCCCAGCACTGTCCTCTTGGCACCACCACATTCCCTTCCATAATTACTCACTGACACCCAACATGCCCCAAACCCCAGTCTACATTAGAGCGCTGTTCTTTCCACGCCCCACCCCCCCCCAACACCACTGTAGCCCCCACCCTTTATGGCTCTCAAGCCCTTTGGTCCAAATCTGGTCTTTGTTTGCCCTTGTCATTGTGCCTTTCCCTTGGTGACTGACCCCTCCTCACTTCAGACCCATGACATCATCCCACTGCTGAGCCCACCCCCGCCCCCACCATGGTCCTCATGTCCCTCCTTGTTTCCTGCCAGCCAGACCTTTCCCTTCCATCTTTCCCGCAGCTACTCTCCTTTGTCCTCTTGGGGGAAGGATTCACTGGTCTTCCCCACCGCCAACCCTGGACGTGTAATCAGTCCACAAGCTCAGTTGAAGAAGATGGTTTTCTCGGTGCCTGGAGCTCAGCTCATATCCCCCCACTTCACCCCAACATCCATCCATTCCAGCCCTGTCCAACCCAACCCATACGCCATTCTCACCCTCTCCTAGCCTCCCACCCCATCATCCCTGCCTCCCACCCAGTCCCCGTCCCCATCCCTGGCCCCTACTCCGTCCCCAACACCCACTCCATCCCCGCCGGATCCGTAGTAAAGAGCCTGGCCACAAAGTTTTGCCCTTGCCACAATATTCAAGGCCGTAGGAGCAGCCACTGCTCCACACCCACTGCTAGCCACCCCTTATCCACTCCTCCTTCCCCATCCCTCGGCTCCTGTTAATGGGCCTCTGCTGCTCCTAACTTCTATCCGGTTGGCACCTCTGAGATCTGCCTGAATGCCTACTCTGCCACCTCACTCTTATTTTTGCTCCCCCTGTTGGTGTCCAGCCTGTCTCCCTTCCACCACACTCCACTCTCCATCCTCCCCTGGGTGGCTCTCTTCACCTTGTCTACCTCGGTGAGGTGACCCTCCAATCATGCTGCATTAACATCTCCTTTTAACTTTTTTCCCCACAACCTTTCCTCACGTGACGCATTGCTTCCCTTTTCCTGGTTGCCCCAACCAGAGCGCCCAGCCTCTTCTCCAGGGCTCATGCATCGCATCTCAAAGCTCACTAATGCCTGTCATATCACTGTTATCAGTCATCCCTTCTCCTTAGGGCTGTGCTCCGCCTGTGAACTGCTCTCACTGCTCACACTCTTTCCATCCCCGCACCGGGCCACGTTCCCTCCACAAACCATCTGCTGTCTCTTGTCATGTCCTGCCACTGGCTCCCACCACTCCCTTCCCTTGAGGCTCTCTCTTCCCTATGCTGTCTCACTCTCCTTCCTCTTCTCTCTTCCCTTCAGTCAAGCCGTTGTCTGCAACTGCAACGTTACACAGTCCCACCACTTACTCCTCTACTTCTTTCCTTCGCCTCCACTGCTTCCATCTCTCCTCCAGGGGGCCCTGTGATGCACCCCTGCCCATGGCCCTTGCTCTCCCCTTCCCGGTGGACAAGGTCTGGATCTCCCCTTTGCCCTCTTTCCCTCTGACCACGCCCCCTTGGCAACACCCATCTGGAGATTTTAAGACCCTTGTCTCGCTCTTCATCCCATTCTGCCTTGCCCTCTCGGTCCTGCGTGGATCAAGCCTCCCAAACAAGAGCTCCCTCCTCCAATCCTCTGCCATCCCACCCCTTGCTCTCTCCCTCTGTGCCCCCTTGCAGCCACCTTTTCTTCTCAGACTAGACCTATGACGCCGCACTGATTTGATGGTCCCCTGTCCATCCCTACTTCCTCTGTGCGCTGGCAGCTTCCACCATATGCTAGACCTGCGTCCTCTCCAGGTCCCCTGAAATAGCAGAAGCAGAGATTTGGCGAGCTCTGTGAACTCTCACCTCCGCCTTGCTTCCTGCCCACTCCTCTGCCTTTTCTAAGCATATGTGCTACACACACACTGGACTCCATCCACACGAGTCCGTCCCGAAGTCCCTGAGGTTCTCCTCCAGTGCTTTCTGTGCGGGGTGCATCATAATGTGCCACGCTGCCCCCTCTTCTCTGTTTCACCACAGTCATCGTATCCCCTTTCCCCTCTTGTTCATAAGGGGTCCGGGTATTCAAACACCTGGGCTGTTTCTTGCCTCAGCTCCGCTCCTACCATCTGGCCTCATTACCGCACACGGCAGCCCTCTTCCCCGAGATCTGCCAACATCCCCGTACTGGAATCTCTTCAGACTGACTGCCCTTTTTCCACTGCGCCCCCTTTTCCGACCCTGAGTCCACTGCATGTTCATGAGGTTCTCTCCCCTCTTCCATCCCACCTGTCCCTTTCCCTTCCCGTTGACTATCCTGACCCAAATCATGGCTGCCCGAGACTCCACTATCTCCTCTTGCCATGCTGTGCGGATTGAAACTTTCTTGGCCCATTGTCTCCTTTTCTCCCGCTGTCGTCTTTGAGAGACCCTCGCTTCATCTTCAACTACTGTCCTACTTGCCGTAGTACCTATCAGTCACGTGAGGTAGTCACTGTCTTTTCCCTGAAGTATGTTCCCTTTAGGACCTGCCCTCCTGCTCCCTCGTTGCCATCTTCATCCACAGTGTGCTGTAGTGAATGCATCTGCTGTCCCCGTTCAGTCGTAAGCCCCCCACCTTTTTGGTTCCACCATTTTGGAGACGGTCACTACTTCTCTGGGCTTCTCTCTGCCCTTTCACGTCTTACCACGTCCCACACTGACAGAGTTGTCTCCAACATTTTCCAGGCCACCACTACCACCACCTCATCCTCCTCGGTTATCTTCCCACCTCTCCTGCATTCCTTGAGTTTCTAACCCAGGCTGTGCTTCCTCATGCCCTTGGTCCACTCATGGGAACAAAGGATCTTGATTCTCCACATCCATTCCCTCCTTCGAGCTCTTTCCCTTCCTTCTTGGCCCAGTGCGATCCCCGATCCTCTCTCAAACCACTCCTGCCCTAGCTAGCAGGCGCCACGGCCTGCCCTTTCTCACTATTGTGGCCCGTTGCACCTCCTCTCCTCTCCTCTGCCGTACTCGCCCACTTCTTGGACACTGCTCAGCTCACCTCCTACCTCCTGGGCCTGATTTCTTTGCCTCTACTGCTTTGCTCCTCCACTGCATACACAGCAAAGGAACTGTCCTACGTGAGCCGTGTGGCGTTCGTTCAGCTACCATCTGTGACGCTTCCAGCAGGACTCAGCAGTCTTCTCTGCCGTGTGCTCCCTTCTTAATCCACCACCCATGGCTCAACCCAATTTAGTCACCCTTGCCTCACACATGCTGTACTGAATCTGCATGTTCCACCCACCAACCCATGCTCACATCCCTGTGGACCAATGCTGCGCTTTCCTCCGGGGCCTCCATGAATGTCACTCCCTGTAACCTTCCATGTTTCCATTCAGACCCCTTGTTGCACACTCTTCTGACAGATCTTGGGAAGCGTCTTCCTCTGAATCTCCTATTGTTTTCCTTTCCAAAGCACCGTAGTACTTTTGCCTAGTGCCCTCCTTCTGCCTTCACACCTGTGAACCCCAGCCTGACAACATCGGACTCAGTCTCCCCCTGCACAGTGCCCTGGGTTCTGCCGTCATCCCTCCTTCTCTCCTTCCTCCTTCCATAGTGGGCATCTCTCTCCCAGATGTTCTCCTTAGTGTTGTCTCCCCTGCCATCTGCCCCTTCCTTTGCTGTGCACCTCCCATCCAGTGCTCTCTGCTCACGTCCTCGCAACCCAGCTTCCTTTCGGTCGCCATTCCCATCTCTCTCAGCCTACATCTCGTGCATCCTCAGTCCCGGGAGCATCACCTTGGCCCTCCTGTGAACCCCAACCTCACACCATCGCACTCGGTCTCCACCTGCACAGTGCCCTAGGTTCCCCCACCGTCCCTCGTTCTCTCCTTCCTCCCTCCCTAGCAGGCATCTCTCTCCCGGATGTTCTCCTCAGTGTTGTCTCTCCTGCCATCTGCCCCTTCCTTTGCTGTGGACCTCCCACCCGGTGCTCTCTGCCCACATCCTTACAACCCAGCTTCCTTTCACTCACCACGCCCATCTCTCTCAGCCTACATCTTGTGCATCCTCAGTGCTGGGACCATCACCTTGGCCCTCCACTCCCTACCCACTGACAGTGAATCCCAACCACGCCCCATCATTCCGGGTGCCTTCTCGGCTGCATCCATTTGCTCGCTGTCTGCCTGCTCCTGGGTCCTTTCCCCCCAATGCCTGACAGTCTTGACTGCGATGCCTCCATCTACCCCGACTCAGGGCCTCATGCGCTCATGCTTCGCCTGTCTGCCCAGCTCTCCACTCCGCCCCTTCCACCCAGTGATTCTCACCCGAGGATGCATGACCCCCAAGGCAGCCTATCAGCGTCCTCTTTCGGGCCTGTTTTTGTGTTTTCCTTTTGGCTTGTTTTTGTTTGGAGCAGAGCACTGCTCCCCCTCAGATGTTCTGATAGGCCTCCTTGGGGTCCATGCCCGCAGCCCCCCCCTCGGGTGAAATCCAGCCCCCCGCCCACCTCGAGAGGAATCACTGCTGTGGAAGCCCAGCCTGCCTCCCTGGGCTGCACTCTCCTCTAGGGCGTCTCCAGCCTTCCATCCGTTGCCACTGATATTTGTTCCTCAGAGCCCCCAGCACTGCCCCACTCTGACATCAGCCCCGCGCTGTCCTCTTGGAACCAACGCACTCCCTTCCATAATTACTCACTGACACCCAGCATGCCCCAAACCCCAGTCTACATTACAGCACTGTTCTTTTCACAACCCCCGCCACACTCCTCTAGCCCCCACCCTTTATGACTCTCAGGCATTCTGACAATATTTTTGTTCCAGATCTAGTGTTTCTTGGCCCTTGCCACTGTCCCGTTTCCTAGGTTGCCCCTCCTCGGTTCAGACCCATGACATGGTCCCACTGCAGAGCCTCCCCCCACCCTCCCCACTGTGCTCATCATGTCCTTCCTGGTTTCCTTTCCCTTCCACCTGTCCTGCAGCTACTCTCCTTTGTCCTCTCAGCGGGGGAGGATTCACTGCTCTTCCCACCGCCAACCCTGGAGGTGTAGTTAGTCCACAAGCTCAGTTAAAGTAGATGGGTTTTCTTAGTACCTAGAGCTCAGCTCATGTCCCCCCCCAACCTACCCCGGTGCCTACAGATCCCGCCCTTCCCTCCTGTCCAACCCTGTCAACTCGAGCCTCACCCCAACCTGAACCCCGATCCCGACTCCCACCCCATACCCGCCGGATCCGTAGTAAAGAGCCTGGCCGAACAGTTGTGCCCTTGCCACAGCATTCAAGGCTGCAGGAGCAGCCACTGCTCCCCGCCCACTGCTAGCCACCCCTGATCCGCTCCTCCTTCCCCATCCCTCTGCTGCTGTTAACTGGCCCTGCCGCTCTGAACTGTCTTCTGGTTGGCACATCTGAGATCTGTCTGGTTACCTACTCCACCACCTCCTCTTATTTTTGCCCCTTTTGTTGGTGTCCAGCCTGTCTCCCTTCCACCACACTCCACTATCCATCCTCCCTGGGTGCCTCCCATCTCCTTGTCTGCCTCTCCGTCATGCTGCATTAGCATCTCATTTTAACATTTCTTCTTGTGACCTTTCCTCATGTGACGCACTGCTTCCCTTTTCCTAATTGACCCAGCCAGACCGGCAAGCCTCTTCTCCAGGGCTCATGCTTCGCATCTCAAAGCTCACTAATACCTGTCATTTCACTGTATGCAGTCATCCCTTCTCCGTAGGGGTGTGCTCCACCTGTGAACTGCTCTCACTGCTCACTCTCTTTCCATCCCCGCACCGGGCCACGTTCGCTCCAGAAACCATCTGCTGTCTCTCGTCACGTCTTGCCACTGGCTCCCCCCTCTCCCTTCCCTTGAGGCTCTCTCTTCCTTAGCCTTGCCCTGTCTCACTCTCCTTCCTCTTCTCCCTTCCCTTCAATCAAGCCATTGTCTACGACTTTACACCACTTACGCCTCTACTTCCTTCCTTCGCCTCCACTGCTTCCATCTCTCCTCCATGGGGCCCTGTGATGCCCCCCTGCCCATCGCCCTTGCTCTCCCCCTCCCAGGGGACAAGGTCTGGATCTCCCCTTTGCCCTCTTTCCCTCTTGACCACGCCCCCCCCCTTGACAACACCCAGGTGGAGATTTTGAGACCCTTGTCTCACTCTTCATCCCATTCTGCCTTGCCCTGTCTGTCCTCCATGCATCAAGCCTCCCAAACAAGAGCCCCCACCCCCTAGGCTCCCCAAATCCCACCCCTTGCTCTTTCCCTCTGTGCCGCTTTGCTGTTCTCCTTACCCTCTTGGACTAGACGCATGACACCACACTGGCTTGACGGTCCCCCTCCTCCCTTACTTCTCTGTCCGGAGTTTCTCTACACTATGCTAAATTTCCACCCTTGCTAGCCCCGCTGGAATAGCAGAAGCATGGATTTGGTGATCACTGCAAAATTTCACCTGTCACCTGGATTTGCTCCTCTGCCATTTCTAAGCATGTTTGCCACCCACACACTGGAGTCCATCCACATCAGTCCATCCCAAAGTTCCTCAGGTTACCTGCCAGTGGTCTCAATGCACAGTGCATCTCAATGTGCAGTGCTGCCCCCTTTCTTCTGTTTCACTGCAGAGATTGTGGCCCCTTTCTCCACTTGATCCCGAGAGCCCCAAGTCTTCACAGACCCCAAGTCTTAAAGCGCCTAACACTGAGATCTCGGCTCTGCTCTGCTCCTACTATCCGG
This sequence comes from Tapirus indicus, assembly GCA_031878705.1. NCBI lineage: Eukaryota > Metazoa > Chordata > Mammalia > Perissodactyla > Tapiridae > Tapirus > Tapirus indicus. The sequence continues at coordinate 147,713,253 of CM062917.1, read as the reverse complement.
CCTCAATCCTACACACGCCACTCCTCTTGCCCCCCGAGATCTGCCAACGTCCCCACACTGGGAGCTTTTCCGGCTGCCTTCCCTTTTGCCATGGTGCCCCCTGTACTGACCCTGAGTTCATGATTCCCTACCCTCATCCCCGCCACCTGTCCCTTTCTCTTCCCATTGATTCCCTGACCCAACTCACATCCCGCAGTCTGCCTTTGTATGGTTGCTCAAGACTCCACTGTTTCCTTCTATCCGTGCTGGGTGTGGAATGGACCTTGCTTAATTCTTCCTCGGCCGTGTCTCACACACTCGCCTTGGAGACCCTCTGCTTCATCTTCAGCTACCGTTCTACTTTCCCTGCCACCTTCCAGTCCTGGAATGGACTCAGTGGCTTTCCACTGACATTTGTTCCCTTCATGATCTGCCCGCATGCTACCCCAGATGCCAGCTTCTTTGTCCCCAAGCAGCTCTACTGAATTCATCTGCTGTCCCAATTCACCAGTACATTCTGGTTCTACATTTGGAGATTTTGTGGTTCCGCCATTTTGGAGACACTCATTACTTCCCTGGGTTTCTCTCTGACCTTTCACGTCTCACCATGCCCCACAGTGACTGGGTTGTCCCCAGTGTTTTCCACGGGCCACTACTTCTACCACCTGATCGTCCTCTTTTCTCCTCCCACCTCTCCTGCATTCCTTGATTTCCTAACCCGTGCTGTGGTCTTCCTCCTGCATGCGCTTCCTCACATCCTTTCCATGAATGAGGGCAAAGTTCCTAGCTTCTCCACATCCACTCCCTTCTTCAGCATCTTTGCCATCCCTCTTGGCCCACTGCAATCCCTGATCCTCTCAACAAGCCTCTCCTGCCCTAGATGTCAGGTGCCATCACCGGCCCTATCTCACTCTTCTGGCCTGTTGGACCACCTCTCCTCTACCATACTCTCCCACTTCTTGGACACTGGTCACCTGATCTCCTCCTTCCTGGTAGCATCGCCTCTCCTGCTTCCCTTCTCCACTGCGTACACAGCAAAAGAACTGTCCCAACTGAGACGTGCAACATTCTCCTCAGCTACCGTCTGCAACTCTTCCAGCTGGACTCGGCAGTCTTCTCTGCTGTGTACTCCTTTCTGAATCCCCCACCCTCAGCTCGCCCAATTCATTCGTCCTTGCCTCACTTATACTTTACGGAATCCACACACTCCATCCACCAACCCACGCTCACGGAACTGTGGCCCTAGGCTATACTTTCCTCCGGGGCCTCTGCGAATGCCACCCCCTGTAACCTTTTCATGTTTCCATTCAGACCCCTTGTTGCACACTCTTCTGACATAGCTCTTGGGGTACCTCTTCCTCCCCGTCTTCTACCTCTCTCCTTTCACCGCGGCACGTTTGCCTTCTGCCCTCACACGTGTGAACCCCAACCTGACACCATCGCACTCAGTCTCCATCTGCACAGCGCCCTGTGGGTTCTGCTGTCACCCCTCCTTCATTCCTTCCTCCCTCCATAGTAGGCATCTCTCCCCCAGATGCTCTCCTTCAGTGTTGTCCCCCGTACTGGCTGCCCCTTCCTTCTGCACGGATCTTGTACAATGCTCTCTGTTCACATCCTCGCAACCCAGCTTCCTTTCGCTCAGCACTCCCATCTCTCTCAGCCTACATCTTGTGCATCCTCAGTTCCGGGACCATCACCTTGGCCCTCCACTCCCTACCCACTGACGGTGAATCCCAACCACCCCCATCATTCCGGGTGCCTTGTCGGCTACATCCATTTGCTCACTGTCTGCCTGCTCCTGGGTCCTTTCCCCCCATGCCTGACAGTCTGGACTGCGATGCCTCCGTCCACCCCGGCTCAGGGCCTCATGCGCTCATGCTTCGCCTCTCTGCCCAGCTCTCCACTCCGCCCCTTCCACCCAGTGATTCTCACCCGAGGGTGCATGACCCCCAAGGCAGCCTATCAGCGTCATCTTTCGGGCCTGTTTTTGTGTTTTCTTTTTGGCTTGTTTTTGGTTTTGTTTTTGTTTGGAGCAGAGCACCGCTCCCCCTCAGATGTTCTGATAGGCCTCCCTTGGGGTCCATGCCCGCAGCCCCCCCTCGGGTGAAATCCACCCCCCGCCACCCCGAGAAGAATCACTGCTGTGGAAGCCCAACCTGTGTCCCTGGGCTGCACTCTCCCCTTGGGTGCCTCTAGCCTTCACTGGTTGCCATTGCTACTTGCCCCTCAAAGACCCCAGCGTTGCCCCACTCTGACATCAGCCCAGCACTGTCCTCTTGGCACCACCACATTCCCTTCCATAATTACTCACTGACACCCAACATGCCCCAAACCCCAGTCTACATTAGAGCGCTGTTCTTTCCACGCCCCACCCCCCCCCAACACCACTGTAGCCCCCACCCTTTATGGCTCTCAAGCCCTTTGGTCCAAATCTGGTCTTTGTTTGCCCTTGTCATTGTGCCTTTCCCTTGGTGACTGACCCCTCCTCACTTCAGACCCATGACATCATCCCACTGCTGAGCCCACCCCCGCCCCCACCATGGTCCTCATGTCCCTCCTTGTTTCCTGCCAGCCAGACCTTTCCCTTCCATCTTTCCCGCAGCTACTCTCCTTTGTCCTCTTGGGGGAAGGATTCACTGGTCTTCCCCACCGCCAACCCTGGACGTGTAATCAGTCCACAAGCTCAGTTGAAGAAGATGGTTTTCTCGGTGCCTGGAGCTCAGCTCATATCCCCCCACTTCACCCCAACATCCATCCATTCCAGCCCTGTCCAACCCAACCCATACGCCATTCTCACCCTCTCCTAGCCTCCCACCCCATCATCCCTGCCTCCCACCCAGTCCCCGTCCCCATCCCTGGCCCCTACTCCGTCCCCAACACCCACTCCATCCCCGCCGGATCCGTAGTAAAGAGCCTGGCCACAAAGTTTTGCCCTTGCCACAATATTCAAGGCCGTAGGAGCAGCCACTGCTCCACACCCACTGCTAGCCACCCCTTATCCACTCCTCCTTCCCCATCCCTCGGCTCCTGTTAATGGGCCTCTGCTGCTCCTAACTTCTATCCGGTTGGCACCTCTGAGATCTGCCTGAATGCCTACTCTGCCACCTCACTCTTATTTTTGCTCCCCCTGTTGGTGTCCAGCCTGTCTCCCTTCCACCACACTCCACTCTCCATCCTCCCCTGGGTGGCTCTCTTCACCTTGTCTACCTCGGTGAGGTGACCCTCCAATCATGCTGCATTAACATCTCCTTTTAACTTTTTTCCCCACAACCTTTCCTCACGTGACGCATTGCTTCCCTTTTCCTGGTTGCCCCAACCAGAGCGCCCAGCCTCTTCTCCAGGGCTCATGCATCGCATCTCAAAGCTCACTAATGCCTGTCATATCACTGTTATCAGTCATCCCTTCTCCTTAGGGCTGTGCTCCGCCTGTGAACTGCTCTCACTGCTCACACTCTTTCCATCCCCGCACCGGGCCACGTTCCCTCCACAAACCATCTGCTGTCTCTTGTCATGTCCTGCCACTGGCTCCCACCACTCCCTTCCCTTGAGGCTCTCTCTTCCCTATGCTGTCTCACTCTCCTTCCTCTTCTCTCTTCCCTTCAGTCAAGCCGTTGTCTGCAACTGCAACGTTACACAGTCCCACCACTTACTCCTCTACTTCTTTCCTTCGCCTCCACTGCTTCCATCTCTCCTCCAGGGGGCCCTGTGATGCACCCCTGCCCATGGCCCTTGCTCTCCCCTTCCCGGTGGACAAGGTCTGGATCTCCCCTTTGCCCTCTTTCCCTCTGACCACGCCCCCTTGGCAACACCCATCTGGAGATTTTAAGACCCTTGTCTCGCTCTTCATCCCATTCTGCCTTGCCCTCTCGGTCCTGCGTGGATCAAGCCTCCCAAACAAGAGCTCCCTCCTCCAATCCTCTGCCATCCCACCCCTTGCTCTCTCCCTCTGTGCCCCCTTGCAGCCACCTTTTCTTCTCAGACTAGACCTATGACGCCGCACTGATTTGATGGTCCCCTGTCCATCCCTACTTCCTCTGTGCGCTGGCAGCTTCCACCATATGCTAGACCTGCGTCCTCTCCAGGTCCCCTGAAATAGCAGAAGCAGAGATTTGGCGAGCTCTGTGAACTCTCACCTCCGCCTTGCTTCCTGCCCACTCCTCTGCCTTTTCTAAGCATATGTGCTACACACACACTGGACTCCATCCACACGAGTCCGTCCCGAAGTCCCTGAGGTTCTCCTCCAGTGCTTTCTGTGCGGGGTGCATCATAATGTGCCACGCTGCCCCCTCTTCTCTGTTTCACCACAGTCATCGTATCCCCTTTCCCCTCTTGTTCATAAGGGGTCCGGGTATTCAAACACCTGGGCTGTTTCTTGCCTCAGCTCCGCTCCTACCATCTGGCCTCATTACCGCACACGGCAGCCCTCTTCCCCGAGATCTGCCAACATCCCCGTACTGGAATCTCTTCAGACTGACTGCCCTTTTTCCACTGCGCCCCCTTTTCCGACCCTGAGTCCACTGCATGTTCATGAGGTTCTCTCCCCTCTTCCATCCCACCTGTCCCTTTCCCTTCCCGTTGACTATCCTGACCCAAATCATGGCTGCCCGAGACTCCACTATCTCCTCTTGCCATGCTGTGCGGATTGAAACTTTCTTGGCCCATTGTCTCCTTTTCTCCCGCTGTCGTCTTTGAGAGACCCTCGCTTCATCTTCAACTACTGTCCTACTTGCCGTAGTACCTATCAGTCACGTGAGGTAGTCACTGTCTTTTCCCTGAAGTATGTTCCCTTTAGGACCTGCCCTCCTGCTCCCTCGTTGCCATCTTCATCCACAGTGTGCTGTAGTGAATGCATCTGCTGTCCCCGTTCAGTCGTAAGCCCCCCACCTTTTTGGTTCCACCATTTTGGAGACGGTCACTACTTCTCTGGGCTTCTCTCTGCCCTTTCACGTCTTACCACGTCCCACACTGACAGAGTTGTCTCCAACATTTTCCAGGCCACCACTACCACCACCTCATCCTCCTCGGTTATCTTCCCACCTCTCCTGCATTCCTTGAGTTTCTAACCCAGGCTGTGCTTCCTCATGCCCTTGGTCCACTCATGGGAACAAAGGATCTTGATTCTCCACATCCATTCCCTCCTTCGAGCTCTTTCCCTTCCTTCTTGGCCCAGTGCGATCCCCGATCCTCTCTCAAACCACTCCTGCCCTAGCTAGCAGGCGCCACGGCCTGCCCTTTCTCACTATTGTGGCCCGTTGCACCTCCTCTCCTCTCCTCTGCCGTACTCGCCCACTTCTTGGACACTGCTCAGCTCACCTCCTACCTCCTGGGCCTGATTTCTTTGCCTCTACTGCTTTGCTCCTCCACTGCATACACAGCAAAGGAACTGTCCTACGTGAGCCGTGTGGCGTTCGTTCAGCTACCATCTGTGACGCTTCCAGCAGGACTCAGCAGTCTTCTCTGCCGTGTGCTCCCTTCTTAATCCACCACCCATGGCTCAACCCAATTTAGTCACCCTTGCCTCACACATGCTGTACTGAATCTGCATGTTCCACCCACCAACCCATGCTCACATCCCTGTGGACCAATGCTGCGCTTTCCTCCGGGGCCTCCATGAATGTCACTCCCTGTAACCTTCCATGTTTCCATTCAGACCCCTTGTTGCACACTCTTCTGACAGATCTTGGGAAGCGTCTTCCTCTGAATCTCCTATTGTTTTCCTTTCCAAAGCACCGTAGTACTTTTGCCTAGTGCCCTCCTTCTGCCTTCACACCTGTGAACCCCAGCCTGACAACATCGGACTCAGTCTCCCCCTGCACAGTGCCCTGGGTTCTGCCGTCATCCCTCCTTCTCTCCTTCCTCCTTCCATAGTGGGCATCTCTCTCCCAGATGTTCTCCTTAGTGTTGTCTCCCCTGCCATCTGCCCCTTCCTTTGCTGTGCACCTCCCATCCAGTGCTCTCTGCTCACGTCCTCGCAACCCAGCTTCCTTTCGGTCGCCATTCCCATCTCTCTCAGCCTACATCTCGTGCATCCTCAGTCCCGGGAGCATCACCTTGGCCCTCCTGTGAACCCCAACCTCACACCATCGCACTCGGTCTCCACCTGCACAGTGCCCTAGGTTCCCCCACCGTCCCTCGTTCTCTCCTTCCTCCCTCCCTAGCAGGCATCTCTCTCCCAGATGTTCTCCTCAGTGTTGTCTCTCCTGCCATCTGCCCCTTCCTTTGCTGTGGACCTCCCACCCGGTGCTCTCTGCCCACATCCTTGCAACCCAGCTTCCTTTCACTCACCACGCCCATCTCTCTCAGCCTACATCTTGTGCATCCTCAGTGCTGGGGCCATCACCTTGGCCCTCCACTCCCTACCCACTGACAGTGAATCCCAACCACGCCCCATCATTCCGGGTGCCTTCTCGGCTGCATCCATTTGCTCGCTGTCTGCCTGCTCCTGGGTCCTTTCCCCCCAATGCCTGACAGTCTTGACTGCGATGCCTCCATCTACCCCGACTCAGGGCCTCATGCGCTCATGCTTCGCCTGTCTGCCCAGCTCTCCACTCCGCCCCTTCCACCCAGTGATTCTCACCCGAGGATGCATGACCCCCAAGGCAGCCTATCAGCGTCCTCTTTCGGGCCTGTTTTTGTGTTTTCCTTTTGGCTTGTTTTTGTTTGGAGCAGAGCACTGCTCCCCCTCAGATGTTCTGATAGGCCTCCTTGGGGTCCATGCCCGCAGCCCCCCCCTCGGGTGAAATCCAGCCCCCCGCCCACCTCGAGAGGAATCACTGCTGTGGAAGCCCAGCCTGCCTCCCTGGGCTGCACTCTCCTCTAGGGCGTCTCCAGCCTTCCATCCGTTGCCACTGATATTTGTTCCTCAGAGCCCCCAGCACTGCCCCACTCTGACATCAGCCCCGCGCTGTCCTCTTGGAACCAACGCACTCCCTTCCATAATTACTCACTGACACCCAGCATGCCCCAAACCCCAGTCTACATTACAGCACTGTTCTTTTCACAACCCCCGCCACACTCCTCTAGCCCCCACCCTTTATGACTCTCAGGCATTCTGACAATATTTTTGTTCCAGATCTAGTGTTTCTTGGCCCTTGCCACTGTCCCGTTTCCTAGGTTGCCCCTCCTCGGTTCAGACCCATGACATGGTCCCACTGCAGAGCCTCCCCCCACCCTCCCCACTGTGCTCATCATGTCCTTCCTGGTTTCCTTTCCCTTCCACCTGTCCTGCAGCTACTCTCCTTTGTCCTCTCAGCGGGGGAGGATTCACTGCTCTTCCCACCGCCAACCCTGGAGGTGTAGTTAGTCCACAAGCTCAGTTAAAGTAGATGGGTTTTCTTAGTACCTAGAGCTCAGCTCATGTCCCCCCCCAACCTACCCCGGTGCCTACAGATCCCGCCCTTCCCTCCTGTCCAACCCTGTCAACTCGAGCCTCACCCCAACCTGAACCCCGATCCCGACTCCCACCCCATACCCGCCGGATCCGTAGTAAAGAGCCTGGCCGAACAGTTGTGCCCTTGCCACAGCATTCAAGGCTGCAGGAGCAGCCACTGCTCCCCGCCCACTGCTAGCCACCCCTGATCCGCTCCTCCTTCCCCATCCCTCTGCTGCTGTTAACTGGCCCTGCCGCTCTGAACTGTCTTCTGGTTGGCACATCTGAGATCTGTCTGGTTACCTACTCCACCACCTCCTCTTATTTTTGCCCCTTTTGTTGGTGTCCAGCCTGTCTCCCTTCCACCACACTCCACTATCCATCCTCCCTGGGTGCCTCCCATCTCCTTGTCTGCCTCTCCGTCATGCTGCATTAGCATCTCATTTTAACATTTCTTCTTGTGACCTTTCCTCATGTGACGCACTGCTTCCCTTTTCCTAATTGACCCAGCCAGACCGGCAAGCCTCTTCTCCAGGGCTCATGCTTCGCATCTCAAAGCTCACTAATACCTGTCATTTCACTGTATGCAGTCATCCCTTCTCCGTAGGGGTGTGCTCCACCTGTGAACTGCTCTCACTGCTCACTCTCTTTCCATCCCCGCACCGGGCCACGTTCGCTCCAGAAACCATCTGCTGTCTCTCGTCACGTCTTGCCACTGGCTCCCCCCTCTCCCTTCCCTTGAGGCTCTCTCTTCCTTAGCCTTGCCCTGTCTCACTCTCCTTCCTCTTCTCCCTTCCCTTCAATCAAGCCATTGTCTACGACTTTACACCACTTACGCCTCTACTTCCTTCCTTCGCCTCCACTGCTTCCATCTCTCCTCCATGGGGCCCTGTGATGCCCCCCTGCCCATCGCCCTTGCTCTCCCCCTCCCAGGGGACAAGGTCTGGATCTCCCCTTTGCCCTCTTTCCCTCTTGACCACGCCCCCCCCCTTGACAACACCCAGGTGGAGATTTTGAGACCCTTGTCTCACTCTTCATCCCATTCTGCCTTGCCCTGTCTGTCCTCCATGCATCAAGCCTCCCAAACAAGAGCCCCCACCCCCCAGGCTCCCCAAATCCCACCCCTTGCTCTTTCCCTCTGTGCCGCTTTGCTGTTCTCCTTACCCTCTTGGACTAGACGCATGACACCACACTGGCTTGACGGTCCCCCTGCTCCCTTACTTCTCTGTCCGGAGTTTCTCTACACTATGCTAAATTTCCACCCTTGCTAGCCCCGCTGGAATAGCAGAAGCATGGATTTGGTGATCACTGCAAAATTTCACCTGTCACCTGGATTCGCTCCTCTGCCATTTCTAAGCATGTTTGCCACCCACACACTGGAGTCCATCCACATCAGTCCATCCCAAAGTTCCTCAGGTTACCTGCCAGTGGTCTCAATGCACAGTGCATCTCAATGTGCAGTGCTGCCCCCTTTCTTCTGTTTCACTGCAGAGATTGTGGCCCCCTTCTCCACTTGATCCTGAGAGCCCCAAGTCTTCACAGACCCCAAGTCTTAAAGCGCCTAACACTGAGATCTCGGCTCTGCTCTGCTCCTACTGTCCGGCCTCAATCCTACACACGCCACTCCTCTTGCCCCCCGAGATCTGCCAACGTCCCCACACTGGGAGCTTTTCCGGCTGCCTTCCCTTTTGCCATGGTGCCCCCTGTACTGACCCTGAGTTCATGATTCCCTACCCTCATCCCCGCCACCTGTCCCTTTCTCTTCCCATTGATTCCCTGACCCAACTCACATCCCGCAGTCTGACTTTGTATGGTTGCTCAAGACTCCACTGTTTCCCTCTATCCGTGCTGGGTGCTGAATGGACCTTGCTTAATTCTTCCTCAGCCGTGTCTCACACACTCGCCTTGGAGACCCTCTGCTTCATCTTCAGCTACCGTTCTACTTTCCCTGTCACCTTCCAGTCCTGGAATGGACTCAGTGGCTTTCCACTGACATTTGTTCCCTTCATGATCTGCCCGCATGCTACCCCAGATGCCAGCTTCTTTGTCCCCAAGCAGCTCTACTGAATTCATCTGCTGTCCCAATTCACCAGTACATTCTGGTTCTACATTTGGCGACTTTGTGGTTCCGCCATTTTGGAGACACTCGTTACTTCCCTGGGTTTCTCTCTGACCTTTCACGTCTCACCATGCCCCACAGTGACTGGGTTGTCGCCAGTGTTTTCCACGGGCCACTACTTCTACCACCTGATCGTCCTCTTTTCTCCTCCCACCTCTCCTGCATTCCTTGATTTCCTAACCCATGCTGTGGTCTTCCTCCTGCATGCGCTTCCTCACATCCTTTCCATGAATGAGGGCAAAGTTCCTAGCTTCTCACATCCACTCCCTTCTTCAGCATCTTTGCCATCCCTCTTGGCCCACTGCAATCCCTGATCCTCTCAACAAGCCTCTCCTGCCCTAGATGTCAGGTGCCATCACCGGCCCTATCTCACTCTTCTGGCCTGTTGGACCACCTCTCCTCTACCATACTCTCCCACTTCTTGGACACTGGTCACCTGATCTCCTCCTTCCTGGTAGCATCGCCTCTCCTGCTTCCCTTCTCCACTGCGTACACAGCAAAAGAACTGTCCCAACTGAGACGTGCAACATTCTCCTCAGCTACCGTCTGCAACTCTTCCAGCTGGACTCGGCAGTCTTCTCTGCTGTGTACTCCTTTCTGAATCCCCTACCCCCAGCTCACCCAATTCATTCATCCTTGCCTCACTTATACTTTACGGAATCCACACACTCCATCCACCAACCCACGCTCACGGAACTGTGGCCCTAGGCTATACTTTCCTCCGGGGCCTCTGCGAATGCCACCCCCTGTAACCTTTTCATGTTTCCATTCAGACCCCTTGTTGCACACTCTTCTGACATAGCTCTTGGGGAACCTCTTCCTCCCCGTCTTCTACCTCTCTCCTTTCACCACGGCACGTTTGCCTTCTGCCCTCACACGTGTGAACCCCAACCTGACACCATCGCACTCAGTCTCCATCTGCACAGCGCCCTGTGGGTTCTGCTGTCACCCCTCCTTCATTCCTTCCTCCCTCCATAGTAGGCATCTCTCTCCCAGATGCTCTCCTTCAGTGTTGTCCCCCGTACTGGCTGCCCCTTCCTTCTGCACGGATCTTGTACAATGCTCTCTGTTCACATCCTCGCAACCCAGCTTCCTTTCGCTCAGCACTCCCATCTCTCTCAGCCTACATCTTGTGCATCCTCAGTTCCGGGACCATCACCTTGGCCCTCCACTCCCTACCCACTGACGGTGAATCCCAATCACCCCCATCATTCCGGGTGCCTTGTCGGCTACATCCATTTGCTCACTGTCTGCCTGCTCCTGGGTCCTTTCCCCCCATGCCTGACAGTCTGGACTGCGATGCCTCCGTCCACCCCGGCTCAGGGCCTCATGCGCTCATGCTTCGCCTGTCTGCCCAGCTCTCCACTCCGCCCCTTCCACCCAGTGATTCTCACCCGAGGATGCATGACCCCCAAGGCAGCCTATCAGCATCATCTTTTGGGCCTGTTTTTGTGTTTTCCTTTTGGCTTGTTTTTGGTTTTGTTTTTGTTTGGAGCAGAGCACTGCTCCCCCTCAGTTGTTCTGATTTGCTTCCCTGGGGTCCATGCCCACAGCCCCCCCTCGGGTGAAATCCACCCCCCCACCCCGAGAAGAATCACTGCTGTGGAATCCTAGCCTGCCTCCCTGGGCTGCACTCTGCTCTAGGGCATCTGCAGCCTTCCATCTGTTGCCACTGACACTTGTTCTCAAAGACCCCAGATTGTCCCACTTTGACATCAGCCTAGCACTGTCCTCTTGGCACCACCTTATTCCCTTCCATAATTACTCACTGACACCCAGCATGCCCCCAACCCCAATCTACTTTACAGAGTTATACTTCATTTTCTTCCATTTATCCTGCCTCTTCATCAAGAATCATTATTCTTGATGTTACTTTCTTTTCTTTTTAGTTAACTCTCTATTCCAAGCCTGATTCATTACAGGTTTTAATTTTACTTGTTTTCAAAGTGCCTTTCTTTACTTTGCTCTCATAGACCTTTGGAAATCTACTCATTGAAGCACTCATTCTTTTCCATATTTAATATTTTGCAGGAGACACCCTAATGTTTTCCTCTCCTCCCTTGTTCCTCTATTCCACTCTCAATGAAAGAGTCTTAATTTTTTTCTCTTCTAGATCTTGTCGCCAACTTGAACCTTCCTTGAACTCACCTATAAAAAGGTACATATACTCTTAATCCCCTTCTTCTTATCACATTTCCCTCTTATTCCCATTCAATATTTTCTATTTTCTCATTAATACTTCCTCCTGTCCTTTACATACTGTGACACATCTGGCAAGACTCTCTGTCCCAGCACCTTAATTTACCTTCTCTGTGCTGTCATCCCCGTCATGCACTGCTTTCCTGTACTCGAATTTTTTCACTGTCTCTTTATATGGTATTATCCATGCAATTTTCCTCTCCTCTGCTCCTCTTTTATTTCCATTATTATTGAAGACATTTTCATCTCATTTTTGTTTTTTCTCAGGGCCTCTCCTATTCTATGTGTAACTCTAGTTTTGCATATCCATTCTGTACCTCTCTTTCCCTTCTCTCCCAATACTTAAGCCCCTTCCCTTGTCCTGCCCCCATTCCATAGTTTGTCCCGTACCCTCTTTCTGACGAAGTTAGAAGTCCTTTCTAGGTATGGATGTGCACTTTTCAATTCCATTCCTTGGCACCCATTCCCCCATGTCAACTGAATTCCTCTTTATCCATTTCTGAACTTCTCTTTCCCCTCCTTTGTTTGGAAGTGGATTAAATGTACAACTAAATCTATCTTTTCCACTTTGCGTTTTTCTAACATTCCATTCTAATACATATAGTTGCCTTCTGACTTACTTTCATCCTGCTTTCACTTTCTTCACTTTCTATGGCCCTCATGTTTCTGGGTTCCTTACTGTGAAGCTGTTTTACTCTATATTTACTCTAGTTACTCTGAAATGTCTAGTACATAAAGGGCTCTTTTTACTTCATTTCTATCATCTATATTCTTCCTTGTTCCATTAGACACAATTATAGTACCAAACCTTGTTTTTCAGTATGTCATTCATCACATGACCTTTACCATCTAAAGGTAAATTTTGCTTTTCCACCCATTTTTTTGTTTGGTTGTTTTTTTTCCCTATTCTGCCTTTTATTAACTATCCATATACTGAGTATGTATCATTCTCATACACTCAACAATACCTTCTTCCTCTTTGATTCCTCTTTTGTTCTACATTCATTGTTCAATCCATTTCCATATTTCTTCTTTCCTACGTATTTTGCTGAATTGCTTTGGTTTTCTATTTATTCCTTGGTAGGATCCCTGCATCTTGCCTTGTTTTAGGTCCACTTCACTGAACCTGTCGCTAACCTTTCTATCGACCCCACTTTTTATGCAGACACACTTCCCTGGATACCGTCCCTCGTACGTCTCAGTTTTAGTTATCACTTTATCCGCCCCCACATCTTCCTTTAAGAAGTGCCTCACCACCCAGTTCTCTTCCTGACTCAACTGCTTTATAAGTACATGCAATTTTCATTATCCTTTGTTTAAAATATGCTGAATAACAGTTTTTCTTAGTAAATGCCTATATTGCAGTATCTTAAATTTGAAAAAGCCCTCAACCATCTCCCTTTAAAAAAATCCAACATATTTTCTCAACCATCACAAAATACTATTATAAAAACTTTTAAGTATTTCTTATAATATAAACCATTTTAAAGGACAACTACATAATTATTCAATATATAATTCATTCATTATTGTACATGTTTGTACATAGTACAAAATGATCCCATACTATGATATAAGACAGTAATTGCATTCTCTCTTTACACTGCAAGGAATAATTAAAAGTTTTCAAGATAAATAACAAATGCATATACATTTTTTTAAATGAAATGTATGAATAAGAAAATTTTTGGAAACATTTACTTACCAATTGGCGAATTGCTTGAGTTGTTCCACACAGATTGTGAGGAAGGTGATGGGAATAATGCACAACCCTTTTACAAACCTTCAGCATAGGTAGTAAGCCTATCAGCAGAAGAAGTATGACCACAGCAAACATATACCATCCCAAACAGAAAAGTTTTTGCTACCACAAGAATGCTAACTCACTGTACGAAGTTTCCCAAACATATGGAGATAGATGGATAAAACTTTTCATGTTAAGTATTTTGATAAAATGAGTAAATAGCTGGTGATACCTGCATTCCTCATTCTGGTCTCAGTAATATTTGCCATTTTGCATCTTACATGTTTTGGAATATGCAAAAATCATACCCACGATTCATACATCCCCTCTCCAGTCAGCATACTGTCTCCTTTCCCCTTTCCTCTTTTTTTCATACAAGTCTTTTCAGTTGCTTCTCTCACACTTTCAGCCAGTCCTAGTATGATTCCTTAACTTCTAGGCAAATTTAACATCACACTAATAGGCAGGTCTTCCATACTCCTTTTGAATATTTGCCCTGCCAGATCTTAAACATTCTACATAACTTTCACCCACTGACTCTATACTATATCAATGAATGCAGGATTATTCTCTTGAGGTTTATGTCATTATGATCCTCAACCACTTCTCAACCAATAGCATTCATTTGTTCTACAGAAGAAGTACCCAATCCACACCTTCTTAAAGGTCAATGGTGATGTGTTTAAGGTTTCCACCAATGGCTTCTTATCGGGGTTTATCTTAATCAGTCTTCTTCTAACCTTTCCTAGCAAGCAATCACTTCAGTCATAAATTTCCCACTAAGACTTCAAAAGCCAGCCTACCCAACTCCTATTCTCTTGCAGGCCCTGGATCCTTTTCCCATTTTATACACAGTTCTGAGATCTGACAGCTCTGGTTACTTTCATTCACACCTCATGTGTCTTGTTGCCATGATATCTATTCAAAACTGCTCTCTAATTCATGCAATGCCCCTTCATTTACCTGCCATTCTATCATGGCATTTGGCCTAAGTATGCAGCAATAGCCATTTCTCCCATCAATATCTGTGACTATTCAAATACTATCTTTCTGTCTGTAAGCAACTTGAACATTGCTCTTCTATTGCTGTTCTTCTTTTGCTGCAAACTCCTTACATTTCCTCCAACACTCCTTCTTCTTTCCACTCTATCATTTCAGTGAATCTAATCATCTCTTCTGGGTATGTATACTTTTGATATTCAGCACTCACAATTCAACCTTCTTCCATCTTCCTTATTTCCTACAGTCTTTACTGAGTCTTTTTCTACCATCCATTCAGTCTGGACTTTCCTAGGATTCCTGCTCTGGCCCATTTTAAGTCCATCACATTTCATGTTTCTCTGACCTCCCATTCTGTTGACTACACTGATGGCTTCAAGTCTTTTTCCAGCAAAGCTTTCTGGGCAGCAACACATCATACTCCAATTCTTATTTAGCCACATTCTCACCTCTCTCTTTCCTCCACTGGTTGATATCTAGCTTAACATACAACTCTTCACTGAACTTCCAATTCTGATATCTCTCAGTGTTCCTCATCCTGGCCCTCTTTAATGCCCTTCTTAACATTTTGCAAAACAATATGCTCTGCCCTGCAACTAGATCCTGCACTCCCTCTCCTTACTTAGATTTCAGCCCCATTTTTTCTCTACCTTTTCCTTCTCTTTTTTTAAACACGTCTCAATAGTTTTTCTCACAGCCAGTTCTAACATAATACTTTAATTTGTGAGCAGACTTTAACATCATACTTCAGCAAGTTCTTCCTGATTTCCTTTAATTACTTGCTCTGTCATATATATTAACATCTATAATATTTTCAGCTTCCATCTCTATAATAGTGATGGATACATTATTCTTCTCTTGAGATGTACTCTTGAGGTATACTTTCTTAATGATACCCACCCACTTCTTACTAAATCCACATCATCCTCTCACCAGATAAACCATCCACCCACACTCTCTAGTTGGTCAAACCAGTGTCTTTCAGGTTGCTATCAATCGCTTTCTGTCAAGATTCATCTGATTCATCCTAATCTTCCACCTTAACCTTTCTTACTAACCAAGTCCTTTTATTAAAATTTTCCATCCCCCCAAAATTCATACACGCACTAGCCCACTTCATATCTTAGCTTTATGTGGTATTTGATTGAGATTTTTTTTAAGAAATAAAATATTGCACATATAATTGAGTCTTCCTCTGTACCACTCCAGAATCATTTACCTCTACCTCTCCCTTAAGAGAAAAATCACTACATAATTTGATACTTATCCTCATACTTTTATAATTTTAATAAATATTTATATATCCATAAGTAATATGCAATGCTGTCTTTGAGGGTTTTAAATATATATCTATAAATTATATTTTAAAAAAAATTTTCCCATCAAGACATCAAGAGCTAGTTTACTTTCTGACTCCTATCCATATGCGGGCCTTTACTTCTCTCATCATATACACCACTCACTGTAATCTTCAACACCAAACACTGTAACCAGTTAAACCCCTTCTGAGATCTGACAGATTTCTACATTCTGGGTGTCTTTAATCCACAATTTATTTGCCTTTTTGCCACTCCAACTACTGAGATCCCCGCTCTAATTCATGCAATGCTCCCATTACTTAGATTAAAATCGTCCTCTTCTTTCTTATTCTTTTATGCTCTATGCTTTTATACCATATCATTTCAGCTACTATCACTATATCATGATTCCTAGCTACTCCTCAAGAAATACAAATAATCTTCTCTATAGACAAACCACTTACCCATGCTCCCTAATTGGTCAATCCTGGTGTATTTTAAGGTCGCTAGTAATGTCTTTTTAGGAGAATTCATCTTAATAAAACTCCCTGTTAACCAAATTTTAATTAAAAATATCTGCCCACAGCATTAAAGTCTAGTCTGCTCTCTAATTCCTTGGTCTAAGTATGGTGCCATAACCCACCAGTCAATATCTGCCATTCTTAAAATCATCCCTTCACATCTGCAGGAACCTTCCCTTTGCTCTTCCATTCCTTTCCTCCTTGTTCCTTATTTTGCCCTAGAGAAACATGCTGCCTTATCTTCTGTGTCCCTCTTTCTGTCAGCTACCACCTACAGACACACCATTCTTACAGATTCAGTTGTCTCTTCAAGATAGATATTCCCCTCATGTTGGGCACTCACTGCTCCACCCACTGCCATCTCGCCTTGTGTCCTGCGTTCCTTACTGCCTTCGTTTGTACTCACAGTTCAGCATAAACTTCCATAGGATTCCTGCCACTGGCCTGCCTTTTATGTCCATCCCACTTAGCCTGTTTCTGACCTTTCACCATATTGACCACACCCATTACTTCCAGTATTTTTCCAACAAAGCATCCTGGTCAGCAAAAACTCATACTCCAGTGCTTACTTTGCTACATTTTTACCTCCCTCTCTCTCCTTGTTAATACAGAACTCTGACAAATTTCCAACTCCCATTTCCTAATGTTCTCATTTAGCCCTTTTTGTCTTTTGGGGGTTTTTTTGGTGTGAGGAAGACTAGCTCTGAGCTAACATCTATTGCCAATCCTCCTCTTTTTTGCTGAGGGATTTAATATCCCCTCTGCTTTATATGGGATGCTGCCATAGCATGGCTTGACAAGCGGTGTGTTTGTCCACTCCCGGGATCCGAACCTGCGAACCCCAGGCCGCTGAAGCGGAGCAGGCAAACTTAACCGCTGTGCCACCGGGCCAGCCCCTCATTTAGCCCTCTTTAAATGCCCTTCCATATTTGTTATTTTTCTACACTGCATGTTCTGCACTCTAGCCTAATTCACACATCCCCTCTCCTTAATTAGCTTCCAGCCTCCATCTTTTGCTCTCTCCTTCTTTGCTATTTTTCATACAAGTCTCCTCAGTTGCTTCTCTCACTTTCTGCAAATCCTAATATGTTTACTTAATTTCTGAATATGTCTTTAATGTCCTTCTTATAGGAGATTCTTTCCAATTCCCCTTTGGAGATTCCCCCATATATTTTAATCCTTCATGGTAATGAGTACACGTTCTTTTTGAGGTTTCCTCCACTCCTGATCCCCACTCTCGCCCCTCAAAGCCAATTTTCTACTCTTTAGACAAGCCTTTCCCTTAGATAGCTTCTAACCTGTCTTCTTCCTTTTACATCATGACCTTTGGCCCAAGTATAGTATCAGTGACAATTTCTACATCAATATTAAGTGATACCTTCTCATCTGGCAGCAAATTTAACTTTGCCATTTTACTCCTTTTTCTTTATTTTGCCTTATAAAAACTCTACCTTATATTTAGCATCCCTTCTTCATTCAGAGACTATGTACATATCATTCCCATAAATTCAGTGGTCTCTTCTGGATAAACAAACACCTCATATTCAGCACGCTCCATTCAGACTCTCCAGACTGGATTATAGGTCCATCCCACGTAGCCTCTCTCTACCCTCCCTCTTCCATGAAGTTTCCTGAACAGTTCCCTCTTACAACCTCAATTCTTACTTAGCCACATTCCCTCCTTCCTCTCTCTGAGTGGTGTAATCTGGATTAACATAAACTTACTCTACCCAAGTTTCTACCCTCCCCTGTCCAGTCTTCCTCATTCTGGCACTCATTAACACCCTTACCCTTCAGCCATGTTACCTTCCTTTAAGTCTTCACCCCAGCCTAATTCATATGCCCCTTTCCTTTTTAGCCTCCAGTCTTTCCTTATCTACTCTCCTCTCATACAAGTTTCCTCCGTTGCTTCTCTAATTTTCAGTTAATCCTAATATGACAGGTTGCCAGCAAAGACTTTTTATCAGAATTACTCTTAATCTGCCTTTTTCTAAAGCAGTGGTTCTAAAACTGCAGCTTGTTTACACAAACTGCTGGGCCCACCC
Source organism: Tapirus indicus (assembly GCA_031878705.1). Lineage (NCBI taxonomy): Eukaryota > Metazoa > Chordata > Mammalia > Perissodactyla > Tapiridae > Tapirus > Tapirus indicus. Next base: position 147,694,980 of record CM062917.1, on the reverse strand, counting down.
CAAGTTTCTGATTCAGTGGGTCTGGTGGGGCCCAAGAATTTACATTTCTAACTAATTCCTAGGTAATGCTGATAGAACACATGTTATGAAGCACTGCTCTAAACTTTCCCCTCAACCCAAGCCCTTTAATTAAAAATGTCCCCCCCAAGGCATCAAGAGTGAGTCTACCATTTCTGTTCAGGCCTTTGTTTATCTCCTATTCTATGTACTGTTCACTACAATCTGGATAATATTTGACCATTTGGGCCCATTCTCATATCTGACAGGATTCCCCATTCTGGGAATCTTTATGGTGCATGTGGTTTTTCTTATCACCACGCCACCTGCTCACAATCTCTCTCTATACAACACACCTCTTGGCTTTAACCCTCTTCTTTCGTGCCTTTTGGCTCAAGTATGGGGCCTTCTCCCTCCAGTCAATACCTGCCGTTCTTCAAATGACCTTTTAATCTGGGGCAACTGTAATGTTGCGCTCCCATTCCTTTTCTTCTTATTACCTATCTTGCCCTAAAGAAATATGCTACCTTATCTCCAGCCTCCCTTCTTCGTTTAGCTACCATCTACATTTCATTCAAATGGACTCGGTCTCCTTCTGAACAGCTCTCCTTAGCCGGGTTCTCTCCCCAGTAGCTGTCTCTCACTTTCAGAAAATCTTCACATGATGGAGTAAATTCTAAGAGTAACTTTAATGTCGGACTTGCATGATATTCATTTGTTATCTCCCTTTGATGGCTTGCCCTCCCATTTCTCAACTACATATAGTATAATCTCATCTACCATCTGTACGTGGAAATAACAAACGAAGTTTTACTTTTGGGTTGGGTTCCCAACATGATCTCTGGCCACTCATCTCCCAGTATTAGTCATCCATACTACAGACAAACTACTCAGAGATTTATCCTGGTGTCTTTACGGTTGCTGCCCTGGCTTTCTATCAGGGTTCATCTTAATCCATCTCCTTCTAATTCTCCTAATTAAAACTTCCCACCAAAATTTCCCATTACTTTTCAGGCCGTGTTCTTCTCCCATTATATATACTGCTTTTCAAAGTCTGGCAAAAAGGCCCAACATTTGACCAAATAGACCCATTATAAGATCTCATAGGATTTCCCATTCTGGGAAACTGTTTCTCACCCTCTCCACCCATGTCACTCCACCTACTCTCAACTACTCTTCATATAGTATTCCCTTTACATAGTTTCCAGTCTCTTCTTTCTTATTTGATCATGATCTTTGGTACAAGTATGGTGCCATAGCCCTCCTGTCAATACCTGCCAATCTGCAAATAACCCCATCTCTGTGGCAGGCTCGTCCACTCTTTTCCTGGATTGACCCTAGAGAAACACCCATGTTACCTACACAGTTGCTTGTTTTTTCAGCTACCATCTTTATATCATTTCTCATGGATTCAGTAGTCTTTTCTTTCATCTTCCTTGTTTCCTCTACACTGTTCTAAATATAATTTCACCCTCAGTTCAATCCAGACCTTCATAGGGTTCCTGCCACTGCCATAGCTCAGATCCATCCCATTTAGACTCTTTAACCTTTCACTCTCTTGGTCACACTTGCTTCAGATAAGATTCCCAGAGGGCACTCCCTCATAACAACAATTCTTGTTTAGCCTACACATTCTCTCTCCTTTGGTTGTAATCTAGCTTAACTCAGTCTCTCTACTTAATATGTAACTCTGCCATTTTCCAGTGTTCCTCATTCTGGCCCTCTTTAATGCCCTTCCCTACTCATGCCTTATATTCTGCACCCCAGCCTAAATCCTTTGTCATCTCTGCATTCTTAGCTTCTAGCCTCCATCTTCTCCTCTCTCTCCTCCTGTGATATTTTCATACAAGTCTCCCTAGGAAATGTCTGTCACTTTCAGCCAGTCCTCACATGGCAAGGTAACCTCTAAGAGCAGCCAACTTTCATGCGCACTATGCCCGTCATCCTTTCACTTAACCATTTCTCTTCAGGACAAATGAATACAGAAACTTCTCTTCAGATGTACTTCATCATCTTCCCCCATTCCCCATCTAATACAATAATTCTATTCTCTGGACAAACCATCTATTCCCACCCTCTACCAAGTCAAGCTTAATATCTCTAAAGTTGCCAGCAATAGCTTTTTATCAGTATTCATCTTAATCAGCTTCCTTATAAACTTTCTCATCACCCAAGTCCTTTAATTAACAATTTCCCTCCAAATCGGTGGTTCAAGGGCTAGTCTACTACTGCCTCCTACTCAAGTCCTTGCTCCTCACACTTTCTTTATACTTCTCATTGCAATATGGTCTAATACCCCAAATGTGACCAATTAGACCTGTTTTGAGCTCTGACAGGATTCCCTATTCTGGATCTTTATTCCACACCTGCTCTGCCTTGTAGGCCCTCCATTATATAGTATTTCCTTTTCTTTGCCTCTAATCTCTCCTTTCTTTCTTGTTGCATCATGACTTTTGGCCCAAGAATGCTGTCTTATCCTTCCAGTTGATGTCTGTCATTCCTTAGTGACTCCTTTTCATCTGAGGGCAACTTTAATGTTGCATTTCTGTACTCTTCCTCCTTTTCTCCTAATATTTGTCCTAGAGATGAACGTTATCCTCAGCATCCTTCCTGCCATGTGTACAACATTCCCATAGATTCAAAACTCTTTCTCGGTATAAACTCTTCATTTTGGGCACTCACTGCTCAACTCACTTTCATCTTCCTTGATTTCCTACGTGCTATACACATCCATTCCTCCACAGTCCAGACCTGCATGGGTTGCTGCAGTTAGCCTGTTTCAGATCCATTCCTTTTATCCCCTTTCTAATTTTTGCCCCACTGACTACATCCTTTTCTTTAATTATTATTCCAACAAAGCTTTCTGGAATCTCCTCATAACCTTGTTTCTTATTTAGTCAGTCTCCCCTCCAGTGGTTGAGACCTAGCAACTCCCCACCACATTTCCCACTCTGCCATTAGCCATGTTGCATATTCTGTACCCGAGCCTAATTGACACATCTGTCTCCTTACTTAGCTTCCACCATCCATCTTTTCCCTAATTTTTTGTGTTCTCTCTCATTTTCAGTCAGTCCTCACAAGATAAGCCTCATTTCTGAGAACAGTCATTCTTCTCTTATTCCCTTTATCTGCCTCACTTTGTTCATGAAGCTTCACCTTTTATTATGGCAAGAGATTCAATATTGTTCCATGGAAAGCCCCCCCCCACCTCCCCTCATCACCCCATGTTAGTCATCCTCTCTAGCAACACTGATGGATTGCTGCCAATGGTTTTGACTGGAGTTCACCTTAGATCCCCTGTAATGTCTCATTGTATCAACCAAACCATTTAATTAAATATTTGCCACAAAAGTTTCAGGAACATTGTCTCTACTAATACTATTGCTATTTGCTTCCTTAACCTGTTTCTCTGTATCACTTACTTATATGTAAATAAGAGTCTTCTGTCTTTACTTATACATAAAATTCAACCAGTTTGCCCCAGTCTGTGATCTACCATTGTTCCTGTTTCTCCTTACTCCTCTTCCTCATTTGCCTGTAGCCTCCCTGCTTAATCAGAACCAAACTGGGGTTCATATAATTTTCTATTACTTAATGTCTATCGTGTCTCTCCATTCTTATTTGATCATGACCTTTGTCCCTACTGTAATCCCTTATCTCTCCCTTTTGGGTTGGTTTCTATTTTTTTAAAACACCTGAACTGACCCATTCTGGGTTTGTGTTAACTTCTACTTTTTTTTTTTTCTTCTTCCCCTTTCCTCCAGCTGAACACCCTAGCTTAATTTAACCACAATCATTCTTTCATCAACCCCTAATGCACTGAAATAGATTCTGTAGTCTTGATAGGTATACTGTTTCCTATATGGGTCACCACACTACCATCATCTATTTTCAGCATACTCTACTGAATATATTTGCTCTCTGAATTCAGACCTAGTCTTCATAGGATTCCCACCACTGACTTTAATTATCTCTCACATTTCAATCTCTTGACTGCCTCAGCTCACCAGAGCCTGTTGGAAATATCTAGTCTCCTTCATTTGAAATACATGGTATTTCAATTTCATTCCTAAACAAATTCTCTTCTCCACACCTGTGCATTAGCATATCCCTTACTGTTTCCAACTGCACCATGGCCTTTCTTGACCTCTTTCCTTTTGCTCATTTACCTTCCTTGGCTTCCCAAAGCTCTTTCACATCTTTTGACAACCAGTTAAACTGTTATATCCTTCCAAATTTTTAAAGATTTTTCCCAGGCTGTTAATCCTGTTAATACACAGCCCTCTATTAAAACTTGCATTAAAGAAACTATGGCATTGAGTTGCAATGTCATAGGTATATAGGGAGATCATACACACACACACTCTTATTTAACTGCTAAACAGCTCTCAGAGAAGGAGGTCATATCTCAGTCATCTTTTTATCTAAGGGTCTAGCACATTAGTTTATACCTTTACATGTAATGTCAACATGTAGTGATATTTACTACATGTTTGGATGGAGGGAGGGAGGGAGTTTAAAGGCAAGACTGAGCAGATGAAAGTCTCACTACCCAACCTGTCATAGATGCTCTTTACATCTGTCTGTTTTTTCCTGTCCTTGCCTATCCCCCCAAATAACTAACTCCCCAATTTCTAATGTTTTCTGCACCTATAAAATTAGACCCTGAATTAGACCCTAAATGCCTTTTCTTCATCCATGCTTTTAATAAATCCCCTCCTTCAAACAGTTCAGAAAATCCTATCTGCTTCATGAAGACTTCACTTTCCAAAAATGTGCCCCTACTTCCATTTATTACTTCTACCAATCATCTCAAAACATCTAAGTGCCCACTTGCTTTTCCATTTTAAGACACTGACTTTACCAATACTAGAACTTCATTACTGACCCACTCAGTGTAGATTGACAGTTGACATAAAGCAGGTTCATTCTGGTGATCTGTGGACCCACTGTTGGTCCACAATCTGAAGATAATATTGAGACTCTGATGGACTTGGTCAGTGTTAATTTAATGATTTGTGTGCTTTTTACCACTGGTATTTTATGCTTTGTCAGCTCCTAAAGTAGTGGTTCTTACATTTTTCAACATGTAGACCCTTTTGATAGTCATGGCAAAAAGCCCCCAAAAGCATCTTCCCTTCTGCTTTCTTTATCCCAATACAAAAAACAGAGTTTTGCCTAGGTCATCTTTCCCGTACTATTCGAACCCAAAGTCGGGGATAGATTTTAAACTCATACTTTGTGAGACTACCTTTTTGACCAGCCTATGGACTGCTTTTGAGAACTACTACCTTAGAAAACAGAGTCTGCATGTTTCACTTCATAATATAGAACACAGTGCCAAGCACAGGTGCTGCCTCCTAAGTCACTGATGGAAACTTGGTGCTTGCGCTCCCCCCTGACACAGGCTTGCCTGCTCTTTCTCCTCCAGCTGCAGGCACCTTTAGCTGCACCATGAAGTTCACTGTCCGGGACTGTGACCCTGACACTGGGGTTCCAGCTGAGGAGGGGTATGATGATGAGTACGTGGTGAGTCTCCCCTGCACAGACACTCGCTTTGACACCATTACACCACTGAGTGACTTCTGCCTGGAGAGAACATTTTCTAGGAACATCTGACACGAACTTATGGGGTTTTCTTCTTCTCAGATTACCACTGGGGAGGACCTGGATTAACCGTCCTCTGTAATGGGAGTGTGTCATGCCAAAGAGAACTGAGATTTACCACTTTATAATTAATTAAAACAAACTCTTTTTTATGTCTATTAATAATAGGGATAATTAAGAAATGAAAATAATTACATGATTTTCATTGAGCTCAGTTTTATTTAAAGTATTGGGGGGGTTTTTGTTTTTTTGTTCAGCAGCTTTTAGTTTGCTTACAATGTAGCCACATCATGGACTGAAAAGCCCTCACAGAATGCGGGAAGAGTTTAAAAATATCAACCTGTTAGTGAACGCTAAGTTCAGAAGGCCCTCCGTGGTCTGACCTCGACGGTTAGGTGTGACAACATGACTGCTTTGTACCCCAGGGCTGCAGATGTTGATCTGAATACGGCTCTTGCCAGATGTCCTCTTTTCTTGCTTTCCTTTGCTAAGGCCTACATCATTAGATTTATCCAGACTACAGAACATAAACTAGTTTGGTAGTAACGTTTTTCCTAGGCTCCTTTAAAGGATATGACACAGAATGATAAAACCATGTTAATTAGTCCCTTCCCTCTTTGTTCTGTACTGAGGGGACTTTCATTTACCCTCTAGCTGGAAGATCTTGAAGTGACTGTGTCTGACCACATTCAGAAGGTCCTGAAGCCTAATTTTGCTGCTGCCTGGGAAGAGGTGGGAGATACCTTTGAGAAAGAGGAGACCTTTGCCCTCAGTTCTACTAAAACTCTTGAAGGTGAGAATAATTTTGCTATCAGTATATTATCTGACAGCAGTATAAAACCTAATAGGCATATTTGTTATTCCAAAAGAACTCACTTTTCTTTAAATACTGAATAAGCTATTTCATTTAAAAGGCCAGGACCCTGTCTGTCCTGAGTCAACCAGTTTCTAGTCCACTAGCCTCCCTGCACACACTACTACCAACCTTTTTCGCCCCCCAGCTCCCAGCACATACTAGTGCAGAGGCAGATCCCTGTGCTGACCTTTTCTGATACCGTTGCATCAATCTTCCCAACACAGAAGCTGTCAACAACATCGTCTCATTTCTGGGCATGCAGCCATGTGAGAGGTCAGACAAAGTACCCGAGAACAAGAATTCCCATTCCCTCTATCTGGCAGGTAAGAAACTTCCATCAGATTTCCCCTATATTTTGTTGCAAAGTTTAATAGCAAGGGATGTGCATGGACACCTCATGCCCTGCTATTGTCCCATTATCCATTATATGAGTTACAATTGAAGCCCCATCAAAATGAATAATTTGTTTTAGATGTTTAATTAATTTGCATGTTTTTCTTAGGTTGTTCTTTTAAGATGTACATTTGACCTAAAACACTTACTTAAATCTTCCCCACAGATACCAATGCCACCATGCCCCCCACTTTGAGTACTCCAAATCAGTATTATTGAATACCGTCTATGTACCTGGTATTATGGGAATATAAAAGATTATTTAGATTTTGTATGTAGGATTCAATTCCCACCACAAACACACATCTCTAGAAAAGCTAAACTAAAATAATAGAAAGGAAATGCAGGCAGAGCATTATAAATTTCATTATTCAAAGCTTTTTTTAAGTTCTTATTATGGTTCTCCTCCCTTTTTCTCTCAGGTGTATACAGAGGCGGCTGTGATCTATTGGTGAGGTCCAGGCTGGCCCTAGCAGATGGAGTGACCATGCAGGTGACTGTCAGAAGCAAAGAGGCAACACCTGTAGATGTTATCTTGGCTTCTGTTGGATAAGTTTTTACTGGGCAAGATGAAATTGATGTACACGTCACTGTCAGTGGGCTTTTAGGCTAGTGGCATGAATTTCCCAGAATCATAAACAGTAATGATTTTGGAGAAGCAAATTAGCTGTTTGGCCCTGAGCCAGCAGATCAAGCAAATGTCTGTCCTTGTGCATGTCTTTTTTTTTTTTTTTTTTTTTCCCCTTTCCTTTTTATTACACTTGGTCAGCTTTGGTCTGATAGTACAGCTTTGGGTGATCTTGAAAATCAAATACTATCCTATACCCCAGCTGCTTAACTTCATTATATTCTTTAATTTAATGTGTCTGAAAGCTCCTGGCAATGCTGGAAAGCTCTTATCCCAGAGGGGTGGTGGGGGAGGGGAAGCCAGAGTCCACTTTTGTCAAAATTCATTTTTATTAATAGAAAATAAACACTTATTCCAGTTTCAGTTATACTTGAAGTTGCTAATAAAAAAAGAATTTAAAATAATCACTTAATCCTGTTTTGACTAAAACAATAAAACTGTGGCTTAAAAAAAAGTATTCAGCACCGTTTGCTCATAGGCCTTTCAGAATTTGTTCTTAAAGTTTCTGGAACTTTCCTGTCTGTAAAGCACAGGAATTGCTGAGCTACATGAGGAAGCCTCTCTGGGACAACCAATGAAAAGTTAAGCAATCATCGTAAAAGGAATCAGTGTACATTCTGCACGGTCACTTGGACTGTACAACGATCCCCTCCCCTCCACGTTAGCTCAGGAGGGACTGCTTCTAAGCACTGAGGTATGAAGAGCCGGACTGTTATTTGCTGTTTGAATTCGTCTTTCCAGCTAATAACAGTAAAAATCTGGCACAGATGCTGTTGGTCCTTAATGTCCTGTGATTTTAGGAAATTCTGTAAATAGTTTGGATTTAGTTCAATTTATCCAGAAATTAAACATGTTTAAGAAGATTCACTACTTGCCAGAATAAGTGTCTGCTGGTTTAGTCTCCTTGTAAAATATATATAACACATGTAGCTAAATCATAGTCTTAAAGTATACTTAGAATACTGCATTATTTAAACCAAAACCTATTTTAACAAAATGTCTATTGCTTAGAGAACTTTAAAAAAGCATGTGCCCTTAACGCCATTCAAAGGAGAGGTAAGGAAGCACCATCTCCTCATTCTTTGTTATATGATTCCAATTGGGGTTGGGCAAGAAATTAGCATTTCTAAATATTTCATAAAAGTCCACAGAAATGTTAGACTTTGATGCAAAAGAATGTCTGTCTGTTTGTCTTTCTGCATCCGTGAGTAATGGCGCTCATCAGAATTTCCTAATAACACAAAGACAAAGGCAAGTCCATACACTTGATCAGATGTCAGAGGAATGGAAGGTGGACTATCAGGTCACCCTTAGTCAGAGCCTCTACTGGCTTTTTACTAAATACTGTTCACCAATGTGAGTCAGGTAGACTTTTGTGAGAATAGTGTTTGGTGGCCAGGACCTCTTTTGGGCATTTCTTCCTAAGTGGAATACACAACAGATAAGGGAATAGGGGAGGTAATACAGGGAAGCTACTCTTTCCAGCTCAGAAGGAGTTGATGAAGCCCATATATGCATTCAAGAAGCCCATGGGATCCTCTAGCTGTGGATAGTGGCTAATGTGGTCATCCAGAATCGACACTGTGGACCGCGGCAGCGTTTTCCTAGTGGAAGAGAACAGCATGTAGGTGAACTTGAGGCGGGAGGAAGGGAGAGGGATGTAAGCCAGTGGGCAGCCCCAGTAAATGCCCCTGTGGACATAACACACTGGAAGGAACCAACAAAGAGCTATTCACCTTCTACTTGGGAATTATCTTAGGCAGATAAACTTGCCAGTTCCATTTATGACATATACAGACTAGTTTTTAAACGTTCATAATCCAACAGACAACAACTGGACAATGTAACACTTTCACAACACATATCAAAGCAGGGTAACGTATAGCTCCTTAGAGAAGCATGAGGTGTCAAACAAGTGGGCCACTCAGCCACTCACTGTCCAAGTAAAGATAACAAAAGACCTTCCTTAACCCAGGAAGGAGATGTGAGAGGGTATTTTAAAATTAAATGCAAGCTATTTACTACTAGGTGTTTCTACTAGGCCATATGAAGGTATGGAACATTCTTATGTGACACGGTCAAGATTTCATATTCCGACACCTTCCGAGTAAGTACCTAGTGAAAATAACAACCAATGAGAAGGCACTTTTCCACAGTGAGTTGTTAATCTCGCCTTGTAGTCTGCTCAGCTGAGGTCGATGAGTTGACTTTACAATCACTTTAAAGCAAACATTTCTTATAAACTTTACCCACTTCCATTCCTTGGTTCACATGATAGCTTTTTCTTACCTGTACATCTAGGAATTTGTAGTAGCCGTGACAGTGAAAACAGGCTGAATAAATCAAGAGAATGTATAACTGAATTTCTTGATCTTTACATTTATGTGAGAATAAGATTCCCCAACTCATCCTTTTATTGTATGCTTCCTGGATGACCAGCCAGTGAGGTCAAAGACAGTGGCTAGAACACCAACCCTGAGCAGACAGTCCTGTTCACCACTGCCAGGATGAGGAACTACCAAAACAGAGACCCCCAAGGAGACTCACCTGTACAGCTCCAAAAACTCTGGAGAGGGATTCACGGGATCCAAAGGCCCATAGATAAAATGAACTAGGAAAGAGAAAGGGAATGAATTACTAACAGCTCTCAAATCCATTCTCCTATCTCCACCCTAAAATTATCCCTCCAAAAAAAAGATTTTCTTTAAATGAACTTTATGATAGAAACCTAGCTTGTTTCAATAAGTAGGTTATAAGAAACTTCTGGGAATAAGCCTAAAACTTAGTCCATTTGGGACATGTTCTCCTATATACAGCCATTCAGTCCCTTCTGTGCACTGGACCAAAAGGAATAAGCCCCACTTTCAACATTCTTTCTATAAATCCAGGATACTGTCATTCTTTAAGTCTCTCTCTTCAGTTATAGTTGACCCTTGACATTTGAAATCAATCAATCAATTTCTTGAGCACTACTAACTACCATGTGTGAGATCCGGCACCCACTTTCTTTTTCTTTTTAAACCTGTAAGAATGAAGAGACAAATGAGCAGAAACTACCTATAATCTCTTGATTAGTAATCTAAATAGCATTCTGTCCCAGCAATTCAGTGTTTAACGTGGCAGCCACTGACGATGCACAGCACAGGAACCAGTGTAACTCCACTCCTGAGAGGGATGCCAAAGGCCTCTGCGCGAGCATCTCAGTGTTCACACACTTCCCTCTACCATGCGCCACAGGTGCTCCAGATGCTGGGAGTAGGGCTGCCAGGCTACACAAAGCGTGACCAGTTAAGTGTGAATTTCAGATATAGTGACTTCTTTTTTTGTGTATGTCCCAAATGTTGCATAGCATATACCTACCCTAAAAGTATTTGTTGTTTATCTGAAATTCAAATTTAGCTAGGTGTATTGTATTCTTATTTGCTAAATCTGGGAATTATTTTAACCCCATTGTCCCTCAGTTTTCCTATCAAGATGTAAGGTAGAAATACTCACTGGGAATAGTTACAGAGGCAAGAGCTCCCACCCAGCGTCTTCTAAACTTCTTCCGCTGATTGATGTACTGTAAGAGACTACAGGACAGGTAAGTCAGCAGGAGCAGAATGAGAAACTTTGATTGTTGTAGGGATGCAGAGGCCTGACATGAGCCACAAGGAGCACAAGATATGTTTTCTTAATCCAGACGCAACTTGGCACTCCTGGGAATGGCCTACTTAATTTTAATTTACCCATTTCTGTTAACCTCTGGAGTTAACCACCATGTAGCCATGGCAGTGGTAATGCCTACTATCAATGTAAGAATTAATGTTCCTTTGTGTTTATTCATCAGGGAATGAGAGCTAGGAAGGCTGGAAGTTAGCCTGAGTTACATGTGACTAAAGCCTGGGTCTAAGGTTCCGATTGTGGCTCCACCACTAACTAGCTCTGTGACTCAAAGGTGTAACATACATCTTTCAACCTCCATTTCTTTGTCTTTAAAGTAAGAGAATTGAAGTACATGTTCTCTACATTAACATCTACTTCTAAAATTCTAAGTGTAGAAGTTCATGAGCACAAAGCTTCACTCTGTATTTCATCTGACCACAGATAAAATGGAGGAGAATTTCTCTTCCTACAGTGTTAAGATCATAGCCACATTTTAGAACTCAAACTCATGTATTCTGATTATTCTGCCTGGCAACTCCAGGAGTTATGAACCTCAAATATTACCTCTTAGAAATGGTATTTACTTTTTGGAAAGGAAAGTATGAGAGAATTTTAAAGGAGGATTTTGTTTTTCAATTTTTTATATTAAAATGAAGTTTCAGGGATCCCATGGAGTTTGAAGTGGGAGGGAGGAATGGCTCCCTCTACCTCACAATTTCCAGCAAAGCCATCAGTTAAAACACTGGAAGCTACACTGACCCAGCTGGCAAAAGGACAGGGTCTTATCTCACGTAGTTATGGATATCACCATCTCTAGGTCCCTCTGTGAAAGCAGCTACATTCTCCTTTGAACCAGGGCATGGGAATTCTTCATTCAAGACAGAGAAATCTCCCCTCTCAGTCCCTGTTGCTACAGAAAAGATATGAAAAAGGAAGAGACTTGTACTTTGAGACACTAAGTGCCTTTCACAACTATGATTAGACATTTTGAAGCATTTAATATTAACAGAAAGTCCAAAGAAGGATTTGCCAAAGTCAGTCAGCCAGTTACACACTGAATTAGCATTAGAATTTGCAGCTGTTTATCCAAACTTTTTGTGCCACATGGCTTAGACTCTCCATTTCCTTCTTAGAAAGTACAGAGCATGACTTTTTTTGGTTCGCCTCTTAGGTCATAACCAAACTTTTTGTGAAAGGGAATGAGCCAGCAAGGAACAGAACAAGCAATCCCGCATCTTTCCCCACTTTCCAAATAAAAGCCTCTCCAGAAACCAAAGCAAAGGGTTATTTCTTACCTGTCAATAACTAAGTTCCCATCATTGTTGCGTATCCCTGCCCACATGTCCCACAGCTCACTCTCAGAGGGTCGAGTGTATGGCCCAAAGACTGGGGTGAGACTGAAGAGTCCAAAAAAGCAGAAAGATAAGTGTAAGAAGAACTCAGAATGTCAAATATGAGTGGAACCTCAGAGGTCATGCAGTCCGACCCTTAACTGATTTATGAATTCCTTCTACTACTCCCCTGGCAAGTGACCAACACCTTTGCTTTAAAATATCAAACCCTAGGATTTGGCCCAGACTTTTAATGGCAGCAAGTTTTCACTACATTGTTCCCAGCTGCAGTGAATCAATCTTTGACAATGACTTACCCTCGAGAGAACACAAAGAAGTTCATCAATCGCGTGAGGATGGGGGACAGCATACCTCCGTCTTTGAGAAGCTGGAGGTAAATAAGTAAAAGTAAAGAATCAAGAATCCAGAGGAAGAAGACAACTAACCAGGACAAAAGGTTTTATAGCAGGAACTAAAAAAGGACTTGAGCCAAATCTCCTTCTACTGAATGGTTTGGTCATTAGCTTTTAGTTTTTTGTTTTGCCTACCGACATTCTTCTCTCATGGAAGACAAACCTATTTCTGATTCCCTTGAAGATTACATTTCTACATTTCACTAAATCCCTAAGACTTTTAATTGATATCTTCAACTTTAGATTAGGATCCCAAATTGTTTAAACATCAAGCCGATGACACAAATCTTTAGATAGCTGTATTTCTCCAAATATTTGTTGATCTCTTATTCTCAGAAATAGTTTTAGGCTTTACACAGGGACCACTTCCACTGCTTTATTTGCATAAGGTAAAAACAAACTTCATTAATGTAAATTCATGAGAAGGATTTTAACTGTGGCCCATTACACCAGGTATGGCCCTTATAAAGGTTCCAGCATTATTTAGTAAAAACCTTAAAAACTAAAGATCTATTCAGTGGAGTAGCCAACCTTTTGGAGAAGGAGAGGACGGTGAGTCTCAGGAAATATACCTGTAGGAGAAGAGACTTGTGTAAGTCATTCACCAACAACTTTAGGCCAAACATAGGCCCATTATTGGAGACTGTCCACCCTATTCACTGTCACCTTTGGGGCCTTTACTGCCAAAAAGAGAATTACAAATAAAAACTTAGAACTGTCATCTAATTACTTCTCCAGGGAATTCTGTGTTTAACAGGTCAAATTAGACCCCACTGGGATTACCTTCCCCACTGTAAAGACAGAGAAACGGGGAAAATAATGTACACGGTCATCCATACTCTGATGACCAGGCTCTGACTCCCCTTAGCGTTTCCTCCCATTCCTCAGAACACACAGTGTTGTTAATGATTTGGGCAGCAAAAGAAACCAGAGATGTTTCAGGAAGTGTATTTCTTTAAAAAAAAAAACCTAGAGTTTTTCCTTGTCCATTTTCCTCGAGTCCGTGGGAGAAAGCCATGAGCATTGCTGATAAAGGGGCACAGACTCCTCTCCCAGTCTGCCCTTACGGTATTCAGGGGATATTTGGATATTCATGGATTGACAAGCCAGGCTCAATGGCACACAACGAGTTCACTAATTTCTAACTGACACTTAGCACTGCCATCAATTAAGAGTTTCTGAAACAAACCACATTAGTATTAGAAGCACCTCTGGCTTCATCTGAATATCTGCATAACTGCACCTGCATCTCAAACATTTCGCTGCAGATACAGTGAAACATTTACACTCCCCACTACTTCTCATCAGAGTTGTTACTAGACCCACCACTAGATCTTGCTATGTAATGCATTAAAAAGAAGCACATATTACTATAACACAGCTTTTTATTAACTATAGATCAATATAATCAGTTTCCTTTGTAATCCTTTAATTTTATTTCCTATATTTAAAAACATTATTCTGAGAAAGGGTCAATAAATCTCATCAGACCACCAAAGCAGTTCATGGCAGAAAAAAGGTAAAGATCTCCTAGTTTAATTGTGTCTGTTTGCAATACCATCAGATTACCATTTAAGATGTCACTGTGATGTCTAACTGTGGTGCTTCTAGGCTACACCTCACTTTCCACCGACCGCCAAGGCAATTACCTCCATTTGACAGACAGAGACTCTTGATGGTAAGCCGACCAGATCGATTCTGCTTGAACCTAGAAAGAGGGGAGGGAAACACACATCTGAGTGGACCTACACCAGTGCAGCGGCTGAACACAAACTCCCAAGAGGGAAAAGGGCTAGAAAGAATCTAGGAACAATTTACTTTTCCCAGCATCTTGAACGAGTGAACCTTGTGAATAGTACAGAAGTCTGTGGCTTCACTGACCTATAGAGCAGCTCCTGAGCAACGGTGTCTCCATAATCATGAGACAAAAGGTTGATCCTGCGGTTCTGGAGCCCCAGATGCCGCAGAAGCGCCTCCACAATGCTGGCCTGCTCAAATATGGAGTAGTGATGTGGTCTCTAAGGAAAGGAAAGCCCAGACAGACAGAATAAAGTCATGAGTGCAGATCTGTCTGCCAGCCTGACCCCTCTGTCCTCACCCCCACCCTCAACTCTGGTCCTGTCTGGATGGTTCTTACCGGTTTGTCACTGAAGCCAAAGCCTAAGAAATCGAGGGCAATCACTCGATGAAACCTCAGGGTCAGACCTTCCCAAATCTATAAGAAAGAGATGATTTGGACTTTCTGATCCTGCCCCTCCTCTCCTGCAACCTACAGCAGCATGGGAGTTTCATCCCCACCTCAGCATAGCAAGCACACTTCGATACAGGGAAGACCTCATGAAACCACCACAGGCCCACAGATAAGCCTCTTGGAGAGTGCCTGATTCCTAATAATTAATCTCCATTGAGGGAGGAAGTCTAGTATTTTTAACTTGGCAATGATCCTTCCCAGATTGCCAAAGAGTTTTTTACTCCCTTACAGTAAATGAGAAACAGTTCTACATTTAATTCTATTTTATTAAGTAACTCAAATATGCAAGAGCCTTCCAGTGCTGACAACAAAATCCTTGATTTTGGATATTTAAAGACATAGTAGGACCTAGAAGTCTGATTTCATTACCTTGTACCAATCATAGCTGGATGTTGGAAAGCCATGTAAAAGCACGACTATCTCCGGACTTCCAACCACTCCCACGGAGTCTAGGAAGAAGGGGAGAGAGCAGTTAGGCCGGCTCCCTGTAAAAGTAGCCTTGAAGATATTAAAATCTAAGTAAGCAGGTATAAAGGACAAGAAACCCTGCCCAAATTAATGAGATTAAAATAATAAATTGCGGGCCGGCCCGGTGGCGCAGCGGTTTAGTCCGCGCTTGGCAGCCCGGGGTCGCGAGTTGGGATCCCTGGCTCCCGCCGACGCACTGCCTGTCAGCCATGCCGTGGCGGCGTCCCATATAAAGTGGAGGAAGATGGGCACTGATGTTAGCCCAGGGCCAGTCTTCCTCAGCAAAAAGAGGAGGATTAGCAACGGATGTTAGCTCAGGGCTGGTCTTCCTCACCAAAAAAATAAATAAATAAAAAATAATAATAATAATAAATTGCTTTTTAAAATGCAAGCTGATTGCTTTAGGTAAAAACAGGCATTTGAGTCTTACTTTTCTTTTAATCTGTATATTAAAAAACTGTAAATAGCATGCTTTACATGAAAATATGTGAAGGCAGTCTGCATACTTTCACTTAGATTTTTTTTTAAAAAGTATTTCCCCATTTCTCCCTTTATTCTGTATTATTAATATGCAAATTTTTTCACAGTAAAAAGTAAACTTTCATAGTTAAAAGTATACAATCACAACATATAGGGGCCGGGCCGGTGGCAGAATGCTTAGGTTCGCACGCTCCACTTCGGCAGTCCAGGGTTCACAGGTTCAGATCCTGGGTGCAGACCTATGCAGCGGTTATCAAGCCATGCTGTGGCGGTATCCCATACAAAGCAGAGGAAGATGAGCACAGATGTTAGCCCAGGGCCAATCTTCCTCAGCAAAAAGAGGAGCATTGACAACAGATGTTAGCTCAGGGCTAACCTTCCTCACCAAAAAAAAAAAAAAAAAAAGTATACAATCACAACATATAAACCACAACTTCTTTGTATCTTATCATTAATGGCCTCACAAAAAGTCTCTAAAATATAGCAACCCTTCCTCAGCCTGTGAGCACCTTAGTGTATGCTGCTTGTCCAGCACCTTTATTTTCTGCAGAGGAGACTCAATCCAGTATCAAAAGCATAATCCTCAAACTATTGCAAAATTCTAACAACTATAAAAAAGGGTTAGTCAATATAGACGTGAACATTTTTTCATTTTTTAATGCATACACATCTTTTAAATCAGCCATTTAAACAGTAAAACGCCTTACTAATTAATAGTGTTAAATTAAAACTGACACATTCATATACTGCCAGTGGCATGAGAATTTGATACGGTTTGCAAAAATAAATTAGAAGAAATTAAAAATTTTATATACTTTACCCTAGGAGTCTTATTCTTGAGAATCTATGCAAATAAAATCATTCCATTTACACTACTCTACTTTGAAAATATAAAGAAAAAATAAACACATACATAAAGATTTCCCTTCAACATTAACTACTTAAAACATTGAAAAACTGGAAACAACCTAAATGACCAATATAAAGAAAATTATATACTTACTTAATTGAATATAGCAAATGAGAGGAGGTCAGGAGCAATAATGAAAAACGGTTTATGACAAACATTTTTCGTTATTGCTCTTGACCCCCGCCCAAAAGAAATCTTTTCCAATCTCATTTCTCAGTTTCTTTACCTATAAAATGAGATGAATGGCACCTATCTCCAAGTACTGTTGTAAAGATTAAACAAAATAATGAAGGTTGAAAACATAATTCAATGCATAGCATATGGTAATTACCTGATAAGTAGCAGTCATAACAATAATTATCATTAGCAAATTAATTTATACAAAGGTATAAGACTCAAATCACATTTAGTTATGCATATAACAAATAATCTTTATAGAAAACAATAAAATGAAATCAGGAATTTGGGGGGGAGAACAGAACCAATGGTAACTATATCTATGAATACTGTTTATATTACTGGACACTGGGGGTGCTCAAAAGAAAAAAACCAATATCTATCAATACAAGTCAGGCTACAAAGAAAAATTATACTAAAAAGTGAGTTCTACAGAGATTGGAATCTCAATTCTAGCCCCACCCCACCCCCCCAAACAGTTTTCTTTGAGTTTCCCTGCTATCAAGTTAACGGGAAGAATTAGTCTATTCCTTCAAGCACACTACACAGAAAAAGGAGTTGTCCCCCTCAGTCACAGAAACCAAAGGACACCAAATAAGTACCTCAGTGGGACCTACAGGACCTATAGAGGCAGGGTGTTCCAACAGTCCTGTTCTTACCTTGGTAGAAGATGCGCAGTCCCTTGTAGGTGAAGAATTTGCCTGATGACTTCCACGAGTGAAGAGCAGGGGACAGCTGGGGGGGCGGGATGTGCAGGTAGGCCGCAAGTAGGGGCACGGCCAGTAGCCCCACCTGGACCCACCACTCCCTCATCCTGTAGGAAAATCAGAGACCCCGGTAAGCAGTCAGGTGATACTCTACACGCTTCTACAAGCCCCAACTGGTAAGACAGGGTGGGAAATTTCTGTACCATGCGGTGACTACCTTGCCCTCCACGTGAACATGGCAGCAAGTTTACCAAGAAGAATGGAAGCGCATCTCTGCCTGCTGTGGCAATCACCATATTTGCTCACCATTCTAATTTTAAGGAAAAAATATATTATTTTAATACGTAATCTTCTCCCTCGCCTTCTCGCCACTTTAGCCCCTTAGCCCCTCCCCTTGTGCTCTTCCCAAGACCTGCTGAACAGGATTTATGTAGAGTAAAATGAAGGTTACTTAAGTATTGTGCAATGTTTTCATGGGCTTTTATCAAGGCTTCCCAGGAAAAAAATAATAAAATCCTTCATATTTACTCTAAAAGCTCTACCACCTAGTAAGTAAACTTTTATTTTTTAACTAAATTTAGTTAACTGAAAATTTTTTAAACTAATGTTTAAAACATATATATGTAGTAACATCACATGTCCTTAAGCAGAAAGCTGCTCTTGATTTTTAATATTTATCAACCCTCTGACCCCAGTGAAGCCCCATTTAGTACTACTATCTGGATTTGTTTGAGAAACCACTCAGGGTAAAGAGTCTGTGAAAGTTAAGAAGATAGGTCCACTGTATATTCCAACATAAGCAGCTTTGTCATGACCCTGAGTATCTAATCTCTTGAGAGGTCAGGGAAGCAGATTATATTTCTGCTTTTCTTAGCAGACTCTTGAGGAAGCTCCCATTTATTTAATTTCTTAGGATGTCCCCTTCCCTCCCGCCTCCAAAAAATAATAATAAGACAGAGCTCCTACCTAACATCTGGAAATTAATTTTGTCTTTGGAAGGAAAGCACTGGTTTGCACACCCAACCTTCCCATGCCCAGGACTACGAAGGTCCAGGTCAGTGTATCCATAATGACAAAGAGTGCTAAACAGGAATCATAAACAGTTCCCTGTTTCTAGCTTACGATTCCTGATGGTCACCAGGGAAAGAACTGTCACTAGAATGGAAGTTATCTCAAAATAGCCAGAATGGAAATATCTTTCAAAACTAAAAAGAGTCATCAAGAAAACAGAGCTATAAATAAGGGAAATTAATTGCCAAAGCCCTGGTGGAAATGGCTTTGTGTCTGTACAGACACCCTCCCAACATATTACCCGCAATTTGGCTGCAATTCCTACCCATCACAAATGAATCCAACTCACAAAATAATTTTTTTAACTGTAAAATAAATAAATAAGCCTGTGGTTCCACAGTGGTGAAATAACCACATCCATTCTTAAAGAATCTCAGCTCCTCTGCCTATTTTTTAGGCATCACTAGGGCAGTCTTTTTTTTTTTTTTTTTTCCTCCAAAGTACCTGTCCATAAAGCAGACCCAGTGATGTGGTTCTGCCTTTCAAGGTAATATTAGAAATGATTCGAAAAAGTGTCCTGAACATGATCATTATATCATAATTTTCACCCCACGATAACAGCAGGCTACATCCCAATATCTCCTTGAAAGATGAGATGACAAAAAGCGTTAGGTTTAGATTATCATTTCTCAATGCTATCTGTCCTATACTTCAGCTCATACATTTTCACGTTCGCATTTCATCCCTCCTTAGCCCCACGTCCCTCATCTCATTCATTCACGGCTTCCAGCCTCCGAATATCTGCAATGACTCAGCAGAGAGCAGGGAGGGGCTACTAGAGGAGCAAGCGGAAGGAGCCCCCCCCACCGGGGAGGAGGGGGCGCAGGGGAACGATGCACACTCTGCTCCTGGACACCCCCACCCTCCACACGTTCCTTCTCTTTTACTCCAAGAAAGCAAAGAAGCAATCCCTCAGGAAGCCGTTTTCTGTCTTAATTACCTCAGAAAAAACGCCCTGACGACATTTTAGGATTTTTAGTAGGGAAGCAATCTGGCAGTCAGTAGGAAAAATGGATTAAACATTTTTTGACCAAAATCTCCACTTTTTAATGAGCCGTGAGTCACGAGTATAAATTCAACAAACCTCAGTAACAAACCTTCTGGAAATTTATCATCCTTTCCAAGTCTTTATTTCTTCATCTTGTAAATAGGAAAAATACACTCATTTAATACCACCAAACCTGACCACTTTACAGCATCCCCATGAGACTAGGAACTACTTTGTAAACCAATGCATACAATTCACGTGTAACATTGTAACAGTTTGGTCACATCTCCATTCTCACTTGGCTTCTTGTTACTGAAATCTCAAAAATACTTACGCCTTGGTGATAAGGCCATGCAAGTTCTAGTCACACCTATGCGGTAACTGCTACCACGGCACCAGGATCTCGAAATTCTAAATCGCGGCAGGGCGATGCCAGGGTCTAGAAATCTTAAACTGCGCCACAGCAATGCCGGGTCTTGAAATCTTAAGTCGCACCACCGCAATACCAGGGTCTCGAAATTCTAAATCCGACAGGGCGATGCCAGGGTCTAGAAATTCCAAATTGCACCACAGCAATACCAGGTCTTGAAATCTTAAGTCGCACCACTGCAATACCCGGGTCTTGAAATTCTAAATCTGGCAAGACGATGCAGAGGTTTAGAAATCCTAAATTGCGCGATATCAATACCCACGTCTTGAAATCCTAAATCGCACCGCAGCAATACCAGGGTCTTGAAATTCTAAATCTGGCAAGACGATGCCGAGGTCTAGAAATCCTAAATTGCGCGATATCAATACCCACGTCTTGAAATCCTAAATCGCAACGCGGCAATACCAGGGTCTCGAAATTCTAAATCGCACCAAGGCTTTGCAGAGGTCTAGAAATCCTAAACCATGCCGGGGTGATATCCGTGTGCTAAAATCCTAAACTGCACCAAAGTGAAACCGGGGTCTAAAAATCGTAAATTGCGCGAGGGCAATGCCTGAGTCTAAAAATCCCAAATCGCATCAGAGCAGTACCAGGGTCTAAAAATCTTAAGTCAAGCCAGGATGACACCGGAGTCTAGAAATCCTAAATCGCGCCAAGGTGACGCTGGGGTCTAAAAATCCTAAATCGCGCAAGGGTGACGCCAGAGTCTAAAAATCCTAAATCGCGCAAGGGCGACGCCGGGGTCTAAAAATCCTAAATCGCATCAGAGCGATACCAAGGTCTAGAAATCCTAAGTCAGGGAGATCCCGTGATCGTGCAGGAGTGACATTCTCTCCCAAGTAGGCTGAGCAGGCTCAGAGGACAGGAATGCGCGCCCCCCGCCCCCCCGTGGGATTTTCCCTCCACTGCAGAAGCCCCAGCCCGGCAGCCAGCTCGGACACACAAAGTCCCCAACCGCTAGCCCGCACCCGGGTCGGGGACAGCGGCTCCCAGCCAGCCACACCCCCTCGCGCCTGCAGCGCACACCCACCTGCGGAGGCGATCTCGGCGTACCATGGCCGGGTCTTATCCCATGCCGTCCCACACACCGGCACCGAGCACAGGGCGCGCCGTGGCGCCCGCCGCCGTGCAGGGCCGGCCGGCAGCGAGGCACAGCCCACAGCCCGTGAGAGCAGCGCCGGCCGCGGCAAGCAGCGAGCGGCCACCCGGGCGCGCGCTGCGGCACTGCGCTAGGGCGGCTGCCGCAGAGGAGGCGCCGCCCGCGAGGATGCGCGGGACGTGCTGGTTGCCGCGGCAGCACCGAGCGAGTGGGCACCGACTTTTAGAGCCCACCCGCGCCCCGCCCCTGGCCCGCCCACCGCGCTGCAGTGCCCCTCCCGCCGCAGCTGCTGCCCTTCCCCCAGCCCCTCCACTGCTGTAGGGATGGGGTGCCTCTCTCTCAGCAGCTCCTCCGGGGGGCACCTTCCGGGGTGTCGACCCCTACCAGCACCCTGCTGCTCCCTCACGGGGCCCCCAACCCTGAGCTCCAGGTCCTGCACAGAAATCCTCCTCCAGCTGGTAACGCCGCAGAAAAAGATGACAGACCCCTAAGACCCCAACATCTCTCCTTAGACCACCCACAGGCTCCCCAACCCCAGAGGTAGCCACTCGACCTCAGGCGCGGCGGGGCTCAGGGTGCCAGCTGTTGGCCTGCTCCAGTCCCGTGCCGCACCCGAGGCGTGGGTTCTGAGCTGCGCGAGTGCCCAGCCCAAAGCAGCGGTCCACGAGCACCCGACACCTCCTAGGTCCCTAACTACGGGGAACCACCAAGGGCACAACCCAGTGGATAGGGAAAGACAAGCTCGGCTGGACCCGCCACCGAGCTAATCGGCTGATGCATGGGATGGCCGCCACGGAACCAAAAGGGCAAAATTTGAGCAAAGTCTAGGACTCTCTTTCCGCCGCCACCGCGGCACGGGGCACGTTTCCTCTCTGCAGCAGCGCGACGTGGTCCGCATGCCAGAGCCCCGCCGCAGCCCTCCCGCGCGCACACTCCCAACAAAGGGGTCGTCCCGCGCCCGAAAGAACGATCATCACGATTAGGAGACTCAGGCTCCCCTTCGTCTGTGTAAGACTGAATCACAATGCAAGGGCCCCAGTGGTACAGGAAAGAGAGAAGGACTTTTTCCTTCACCCATAATCCTTTAAAAGGCATCTATTAGGGCTTTGAAAAGAAAAATGTAGAGAATCACAGAGTGTCTGTGTTCATTTTTCTGGCTATAAACTGAAATTCTGATGAACGTGCGCGGGCTGCGAGCGAGCCAGGCAGCCCGAGCAGTGCCGGCTCCCTCCAGCGGGGGCGCTGCAGGCCTCTCTAAACCCCGCGACCGCCGGGCCCTCCGCCGCTCTGCCACCAAGCACGACGCCGAACATTCGTGCAGGAGGCCGGTCCAGTCGAGCCCTCGGGGCACTAACAGTGCGCCAGGGAGCTGAGGGCCACCAACCAGGTATAGGAGAAACCACCCTCTATGAGCATGTCATCAAAATGTGTGGCGCAATCTAGTGTACACTTCTGGTGTCCGATTAAGAGGGTCGTGAAACATGCTTATGGTACCTACGGTGCGCTAAGGGGATGTAAGATGAGCAAGAAATGGTCCCTGTCCCAGAACGAAATGCCCTCCATGGGGGGCGGGGGGGCAAGACACAAGAAGTGACGCTGCTTAAATGTTCCCTTTAATTTCCCGGCAACATTTTGTGACAGGCTGGCCCCCTCCTCCTAACGTGTAAGGCCCTCAAAGGCCAAGCCCAACTATTATTCACCTTTTGTATCCCCAGAGCCCGCCACAGTGCCGGCCACAAAGCAGTCCCCTAATAAATACTGCATGAATACGTACAAGAATTTGAGGGCGCACAGGGGAGGAAGTAATTAAGGGGAGGGGGGGAAGGGTTGTCTTGGATGATGAATAGACATTTACCCGAGAGACAAAGAGCATTCCAACCAGAGGGGTCGGCATTCGCAAAGCACCGGAGGCGCAGGACCCCATGACCTTTGGGGAAAACTGCGAGTCCTTCGGGCTGGGGGGTCGACAAGCAAAAAATTAGGCTAGAAAGAGTATTTCATCCTAGGGAGTTTGGAATTTGTCCTAAAGAAAATGAGAAGCCACAGACGGATTTAAACCCCTTATGGCCTTAATTGGTTACTTAACAACATGTAAATTAGTCCCTTTACAAGTGGAAGATTACCTATTTTAGCTAACCACGACCACCTTGTAAGTATTGAATTAGCAAAATTTAAATCGGTCCTTTCAACGGAGTAAAGGCTTTCCGATTTCAACCAACGACAACAATAACAACCTTTGGACAATATTTTGTTTCATATTTATCGTCAGTGGAACCTGTGAGTCTTACAAACAATTCCGCACTTTCATTCTCAGCAGCCAGAAACACCAGCAACACGATGAAGGCAATTCTGTATTTAATAGACTGAGTGCGCACAAAGGATCTTATTCTAAAAGCCACGGAACGTGTCCACCCACATGGAACAAGTGGGCAGACAGGAGGAGAGACTTTCGTGGGGCTGGGGAAGGGACCAAGCGAAGCTCTTGAAGACAAACAGGAATTCTAAGGCAGACGCTCAAAAGAAACCCTCCTGGATAGAGTGACTAGGGAAAATTTCATTGGAGAAGGAGGCATTGAGGTTGAGAAGGATCTCGAACCTGGAACTTGGTTCGGTGGAGAAAGTGTTCCTATTTGGAACAACCTCCAGCAGGGAGGCAAGGAGTCTGAAAAATGCAGAGGTAACTGCAAGAGATCAGCTTGGAGAAAGCCGCAAATTTGCTTTGGAAAGTCAAGGCAGAAAAGCTTGTGATAAAGCCCCAGGAACCAAAGAGTTAATGAATTTTCTAAATGTGCCTGACTTACTTCCAGAGAGGAGCTTCCTCCACCGGGGGAGAATCTGGCCCCAGGTATAAAACACTTGGAGCGCCTGAGAAAACATGTAACCATACATAAATCCCAAATCTGCCTCTGGCTGGCTCCCAGTGCACCCTTTCAGTTCTTGGATACAGACATCATACTTAACCGCCATCATATGCAGCAGTATTCCCTCAACCAGTAGCTTATCATACATTCCTGTCACATTCCAATTCTAAGACAGTCTCACATAATAAGACCTCTGATTTGTGCACAAATTAGTGTAGAAAGCTCGGCATTTATTAGCTCATTGATGTACAACAGTGGTATGAGATCAGCAGGGTTGGTACCAGGGGTTCAATAATCATATTTTTCTAACCCCAGTTTGAGAATCATAATATGACAAACACAAGGATATTTATGGAGACAACAGGACAGAACTGGAACTGCCGCTTTCAAGAGCCATAATTACTGATTCAAATAAACTAAAAAAGTTCAAGATGGGAGAAAAATGGTTCGACAGCAGCACATGTTAAAGAGACTTCGGGTTTTAGTTGTCAGTCCACGTGATATAGCTCCAAAAAACCCATTGTCGATTGTAGGCTGTAACTATAGGAGTGCCCAGAATAAGCTAATCCTACTCTACTTTGATAGTTGGACTTCACAGAAAGTATTCTGTTCTGTTCTACAGAGCAGATATTAAGAGACACGTAGACAAACAGGAATTTGTTCAGAGATCAACTAAAATGCATTGCAAATTATGTCATTGAAAGTATAACAGCTCTCATATTTTAAGCTATTAGAGCATAGATCTTCACCCAGTTTATTCCTAATCCTCACATAACTCGGCTAGATGAGTATTTTCATCCACATTTTTCAGAGAAAGATACAGCAGCTCAGAGCACTAAGTGTTAGTACGTGAAGGGACTGGGAACTGAACTCAGATGTGTCTGGCTCCAAAGCTGGCGTTCTTTCCACTACCCTACACTGCCTCCCTGTTTAAAATAACCGGGCATGTTTCATGGGAAGAAAAGAAGCCTTGTGGAGTGAGTGGAAGAAGGAAATGTGTTAGCAGTCCTCAAATATTTGTGGAAGCAGCATTAGATATTTTATTCTGTATGGCTCCAATGAGTGCAAATTGTAGAGAAACAGATGTCAATTGAACATAAAGAATTTTCCAACAGTCAGAGCTGTCTAGAGACTGGATGGCTCAGCCATTTTGGGACCTGACAAGTTCCCTGTCACTAGGGGCTAGGTAACCCTGTGGTGGGTATGCAAGCTCTGGATGTATGAATACATGAATGACCTTTAAGGTCTTTTTCCATCTGATAGAAACTAAGGCTCAGAGAGGTATTGGAACTTGGCCAAGGTGATCTCTCTGAGGGGTCAAATCCACAACAGGTCTTCCCTGGGTGTCCCTCAGCCCAGAGCTCTTTGTACCACATGCTATTTCATGCTGAGGGCAAAACAAATTGAAGAAATTATCAAGAAAATCATATCAACCTCCCTCTCAACCAAATTTAACCAATATATCCCAAAAATGACTAGTGTCTTTCTTTTCAGGCTCATTTTTGGGTAAAAGTCTTTGGCTGCAAAAAGTTCAAAAAATGAGTGGTAGAGGAGAGAAGCAATCCATTAACCAGACAAGATGAACCCAAATGACAAACAGCAGCTTCTTTACACACCCTCTGCACTGCTGGGCACATCCCATAATCCCACACCTAGACTACATTTTATACACTCACACAGGTTGAAGGATGCAAAATAAAATCTTCTCTTGCATTTTTATAGCTTTTTACCCTTTCACACATATTATCTCATCTGATGCTCACCACAGTCCTCTAAGGAAAACAGCCACTTTCTTTCAGACAGACAAGCAATTTCCTAGCTGCCTGGGGAATAAAGGGCTATAGCACAGGACTCTCTCTCTCTCTCTCTCTCTCTTTTTTAAACTACTTTCCACATTGGATTATTCTTCCAGCCGGGTGAGCCAACCCAGAAGCAGGTGTTCCGCTTTTCCTCCACCGCCATCATCACCTCCCACCCTCCTCGGCGGCCCTCCCCGCCGTGCCCTCGTGCCCCCGCCCACGCTCCGACCGCAGGCTTCTCCCCGTCCCGTTCCTGCCACCCTCGCTGCTCCAGCTCGCAGTGAACGCCACCCACCCGGCCGGCGGCCGCGTCCACCGCGCCCCACTGCACCCCCGCCGGGCCCCCCACACTCGCCCAGGCCCGGTGGCTGTGCCTCCCTAACCACCACGCTGTCCCAACGTGGGAAGGCGCAGCCTCCCAGGAGCTCGAGTCCTGATTCCCCGGAGGGGCGGGCAAGCAGACTATCGGAATGACTAAGCTTGTCAGGGGAGTCAAGCCTCAGGCGAGGGCTCGGGGGCTTTTGTGTTCTCATCCGACCCCGAGGTTCTGGGAGATGACCCCTGAGGACCTCGCCCACATGGCCCTCGTATGGCCATCCACGAACCCCAGCGGAGTCCTGCAAGCCCCACATATCCTCACGCCCTCCTGGGCCACTCGCACTCCAAGGTTGCGTCCCAGGACTGGTGTGGTCCATGCACACTATCCACATACCCCAAGTGTGGCCATTACCACCTCTTCAGGTGGGCTGGGAGGGTGAGGGTGGAGGGTCACTCCTTCCCCGCCCGTCTCTTACCTGATTCAGGTAAGACTTAGGCTACAAGACTCCATGTTTGGGGGAAACGGTTGCGCATGCGCTTCCTGCGGTCAGAGGTTCCCGGCCTTATCCTAGTCCCTAGGGAAGACTCGGCCAGGCCACCGAATACCCGGCTCTGGGCTAGAGCGTCGCCAGCTCCGCGCACCGGCCCATCGCCCCTAAGCCGAACATGTGCTGCCGCCTTCTCCCTGTCAGGCGTCAGCGCCGCCTATTGCAAAGGGTATGAAATGGCAGGCCGTGCCTTGCAAAAGAATCTAAGGGATTGGATAAATGAGAATAAATTTTTATAAGGCCTAATCTCAGTACTTTTACGTGATAGAGCTGAAGGCCAAAGAAGTGAGATTTTGGTAGTTGTTAACTATGTAGGGATCCGTGATGAGCCTTCCCTATCTCAGCCATTCCCTAACTTCATATTTACCATAAAGACTCCGAAATCTGTGTCTCCAGCCCTACTCCAAACTCTAGATCCATAATTTGCCAGCCTTCTGTTCATCTTGACATGAATGGCCAACACACATTTCATACCCAACAAGGGCTAAGTTAAATTCACTATCCTTTCTCTGTCTCCTCCTTCCCACTCTACGAACTGACCCCTCTTCTCCAGAATCTGTGCTTCCTTCTAGAGTCTCTATTTTGGTTAATGGCATCACTATCCACTCCAGTCTCCCACACACAATCACCAACACCTTTGACATAATGAAATGAGACCTAAGTGCAGGCAGCCTTGGGTACAAATCCCAGCAAGTTCCCTCCTTCCCCCTCCTTTCCTCTTACCTCCCAAGTCTCTCTTAAATTCATCTTGCTCCCTTCCATTCACACTACCATTTGCCCTTGTTCAGGCCTCATTATCTCTCACCTGGACTACTGCCTCCTAATTGGTTTCCAGTTCTCCACCATCACACCTTTCTAATCCATCATTTACACCTGCCAAAGTGATTTTTCTAAAATGCAAATCAGATGACATCTCTTTTCCTCTTAAAACTCTTTACTAACCCCTATTTCCAATGTTGAGTTCAGCTTGGTGTGAATTTTAGCTTGGCATGCAAAACACTTCAAAATCTAGTCCTTGCCTTCCTCTGGAACCTACTCTCTTACCCACCCTCCAGAACTTCATAATCTGACCAAACGTTATTAATTGTAGTTCCTTCTAAAATACCGTGTGGTTTCCTTTCTCCATGCCTTTACACGTGTTCTTTTCCTTTACCAAATACGTCCTTCCCCACCTTGGCTACCTAAAAAATTCATTCCTCAAAACTCAACTTAGTTGTCATATCCTCTTGCAACCCTTCCCTGCAACCTTCCTACAGAAATAATCACTCCCTCCTCTGTGCTATCTCTGTCCCTTGTACACACTTCAACAGTCGCACGGATCACACTGTATTGTGATGACATTTATATCGGTCTTGTTTCTCCTACCACATTGCTGAGCTCCTTGAAAACAGGGACAGCATCTTATTGCTTTCTGAGTCCCTTGTGCCAACGCAGCATTTTACAAAAATGATGGTAAGAATGAATAAAGTACACATTTGTTGATCACTACGTGCCACACTGTGTACTAAACTCCTTGAGTACATTATTTAATTCTACTCTATAAAAGAACTATTATTATCCTAATTTTACAAATGAGAGAACTGAGGCTTTGAAAGATGAAGGAGCTTGCCCAAGGTTGCAGAGCTGGTAAGTTGTGGAGCCGGGATTTGAACCCAGAGATGTCTGCTCATGTTTATTCATCAAAAAGGTTTGTAGAATTAAAATGATATTTGAAAAATGACAGATCATTTTTTTAAAGTATTAATGCTTACAGAGTTCATATATTTTTAAAGGGAAAACACATAGCTATTCTACTGTAGTGGATGGAAATAGAGTGTTCTAATTTAAATTAATGGTGTAGAAGCCCAGATAAATACCCTTGATGTCAGGCTAAATGAGAAAATAATCCTGCTGTTACTCCATATAACCTCTTCTTAGTATATGAATGTTATGAATATTTTTGCTAAGGAACTGATGTAAACCAATAATAAGTAGATTTTTTTCAAAACTCCTTCTAGATAAATGGGGGAAGAGAGATCTAGACTGAATCACCATAGGAATGTTCAAGAAGTTGCCAGAGATGGGGATGCCAAGATATTGTGAGGGATGTGTGAGGTCTAGAGGAGTTAATATGTGTAAAGCTCTTAGGATAATGCCTGGCACATAGGAAGCACTATATTATTGCTATTGCTATTATCATTTTTAGTGTTGTTAAAAACTTCAATAGCTCCCAATCCAGGGGTAGAGATAAACACATAAGCTGATAGCAAGCAATGTGATGAATGAATAATACAACTATGAACCAAGGTCTGTGGGAGTTCCCAGAGGGGGAGGGGTGAATATCTGCCAGGGAATAGGGAGAGGGGCAGGGAACAAGACAGCACCCAGAAGTCACATGACTGAGGAAGGCGTTGCTAGAGCAACACCACCTATCTTCCACAGAAACATTTTATTTGTTGGCAAATCTTTACTACTGAAGGCTCTATTTCTTAGTACCTCTAACATTTAAAGTTTCCTCACTATTCCAAGCATTCTTTTGGCTCTGGCACAGTGATGAGTCCTTGGCCACTGGGCAGAAGAGCAAGACTTTCACCAAGATGACATAAGAATATGGAGGAGGGAAGAAGAGGTGACTGAAGCTTATCGTGGTGTGGCCCCATACTTGAAGGAAGTTCCAGCCCCACCCAGAAGCCCAACTGGGATAACCAAGACTCCAAGAGGGGAGAGCACATTACCATCCCCCAGGCTCCAGTCCGTCCCTAGCAGAAGAGAAAGAGTTGGGCACAGATCTGGTGATATGTGCATTGAGCAAGAAGGAAGGGGTAGGCAGCAGAGGCCGTCGACCAATTTGGCAAGCAGCGCCCAAGAAGGCCCACCTCTTTCCTCCAAACCCATGCCAGGTGTCTCGCACACTAACCCAGTGTTTCCCAAGCCAAACAACATGGAAGACTGCTTAAAAGTCCACATTCTTTACCACAGGCCATTAACTTTCTATGTAGGAAAACATATTTATGCTCCTCCTGTCCTTCAATAAACAGAGTAAAGAAACTTTTCTGTGGGTAGTTCACTCTGGACCAGTGAAATGAGGGCTGCTATTCTGATGGGAATAACTAATGAGACACATACAGGAAAAAAGTTAAACATTAAACAGAGGAACACTGTTGATAGAATTAAATAGATACGGCTTTTTGGGAGGGCATTTTGGCAATTGACCTGGCAATTCCACTCTGCCAAATTTATCCTATGTGCATACTCCATGACACATGTCTAAGGCTGAACAATGCTGCATTATTTGGAAAAACATTTTTTAACTGAAAACAAACATAAATGTCCGTCTATAGGGTTCTAGTTATGAGGCCATCTAGCATGTAAAGCTTCATGATGTACATGAAAAAGCAAGTTGTAAAACAGTATGTATATTATAATCCTACTTGTGTAAAAACATATATATACCATATATCTAAATCTCTACATTTATATTTACAATATTGGTATATTTGTATATGTATTAAAAATGCCTGGGAAGATCCCTATGTGGCAGATTGGCAGTTTAGGGACAAATTTGGTCTGCAGGGAGATTCGTTTATTATTTTTGTTTTAAATTTAAATTTGAATGCCCTTAGGAAGGGCTGTCATACAGTCCTCCTTACTCTATCATCTTACACCCTTTGCTTCCCTCAGTTGTTACTTGCCTGGCCCCTAAATGCAGGTGAGAAGACAAATGGGCATGTGTGGGGATAGCTGGAGAGATGCTTTTAGTTTTTACTTTCCACTTCTACGCTATAAGCAAACATGACTTTCGTGACTTAAGGAAGTGTGGAGTAGGGACTGACATGTTGGGGAGAAGACGGACTGGAGGAAAATAAGGATCCTGAAAGAAGAGGCACTCATTTGGAAGTTATGGCTATAGTCCAGATAAGGAGCAAGCAGAGTCTGAACTAGCTGGTAACAGCAAGGATACATTGTGAAACTCAGATTTGAAACTTTCTTTAAATCCCTTATCGGCCACTGCACTAAAAAGAATGCACAGCCTCTTCTTTCTTCTTCCTTCTTTCCCCGTCATGAAAAATTGCAGCCTATAGTTTATCACATGGGCCTCTGGGCAGGGCTCTGTTGTGCTCTGTGGGAATCCATCTCTGCTCATAGCACTCCTGGAGAGTCTCATTCTCCCTTGCCTGTGAGTTAATTTCTTTCTCTCCACTGTGTTGGCACCAGCTGTGTAGAAAGCAGGAGTCTTCAGCACCAAAGGTACAGCAGAAATCAAACTCGGATGTCCCTGGACAGAGTCTACCAGGTAGTACTGACCTGGCCCTTGTTGTTGACTGACCTTGTAGAATCAGTGGTTTCCACGGTTAAGTTAGAGATAATATTAGAAACTATACAGTCTGCAAATAAGAGTGAAGTTTTACCTTAAAATAAGATCAAGGAGAACTTCCAACTGAAACATGCCCTTGTTTCTGGCAGCAGCTAAGAGACAGACTGGTGTGAGAGTCCTGGATGCCATACTATGCTCTTTCATCTGCTAGAAATTCTTCAGTTGAATGAAATTATTTACTTGAAAAGGTTTCATTGAATTTAGGCTGGAATTTCAGAGACTTTCTCTTCTGTGGTCTGAACAGTGGGGAATGAAACATAGTACTAAACTGGGGAGACTGGGCCATGAATAAAGTCAGATCCATGATTTACTCATCTCTTTGGCTGGTTCATTGCTCAAAAAAAAAGAGGGAGAGAAAAACAGAGGTTCTACAACCATAGAAGGGGTTACTTCCCATCTGTGACCAACCTGCTCTATCTCCATTCACACTATCTCTGTCTCACAACGTGATGCCTCGCCGAGATGTTCAAGTCCTTCAGTGCAAATCCACTGAGTTCATACAAGTATCCCGAATGTCCATCAACTGATGGATGGATAGATAAAATATGGTATGTGCATACAATAGAATATTATTTGTGATAAATAAATAATAAACACAATAAAATAAAATTTAAAAATAAAATTAAATAAAATTAAAAAAAACACAACATATCAAAATTTGTGGGATCCAGCTAACGCTGTGCTAAGAAGGAAATTTATAGCAATGAATGATTATATTCAACAAGAAGAAATGTCTCAAATCAAAAGATCCCCTTAAGAACTATAAAAAGAACAACATAAACCCAAAGTAAATAGAAAGAAGGAAATAATAAAGAGCAGACTCAATGAAACAGAAAACAGAAAAACAATAGAGAAAATCAATGAAAATAAGAGTTAATTCTTTGAAAAGATCAATAAAATTAATAAAACACTAGCCAGACCAATCAGGGAAGAGAAAAAAGAGACAAAACTTACCAATATCAGAAAGAAAAGAAGAGAGAATACAGATCTTCAGACATTAAAAGGATAAAAAGGGAATATTAAGGACAAGTTTATGCCAACAAACCCAACAACTTCAATGAAATAGACAAATTTCTTGAAAAATGAAAACTACCAAAGTTCATTCAAGAAGAAAGAGATAGACTGAATATCCCTGTATCTACCAAATAAATTGGACTCATGGTTAAAAACCTTCAAGCCTAATTGACTTCATTGGTGAATTCTACCAAACATTTCAGGAAGAAATAATCCCGATTTTACACAAAGTCTTCTAGAAATAGAAGAGAAAGGGGCATTTCCCAACTCATTTTATGAGGCCAGCATTATTCTGTCACCAAAATCAGACAAAGGCATTACAGGAAGAGAAAACTACACACCGATATCCTCATGAACATAGAGGCAGAAATTCTTAACAAGTTTTGGCAAATTGAATCTAACAATATATAAAATGAATGACGCATCATGACTACATGGGGTTTATCCCAGGAATGTAAAATTGCTTTAATATTCAAAAATCAATCGGTGTAATTCACCACATTAACAAGCCAAAAAAAGAAAAGCCATCTCAATAGATGAAGAAAGCACTGGACAGAATGCAAACCCCATTCTTGATAAAAACTCTCAGCAAACTAGGAATAGAAGGGAACTTCCTCAACCTGAAGAAAGAACATCTATGAAAAACATTTAACTAACATTCTTCATGCCTTCCCTCCTGATATAGGGAACAAGGCAAGGATGTCTACTCTCCACATTTCTGTTCAGCATCGTACTGGAGGCCCTAGCCCATGGAACAATGCAATAAAAAGAAATAACAGTCATCCATGTTGAAAAGGAACAAGTAAAACTGTCACTATTTATATACAACATGATTGTGTATGTTGACAATCCTAAAAAATCTACAAAAAAGCTACCAGCACCAAGAAGTGAGTTTAGTAAGATGATAGAATATAATATTAATAACAAACCAACTGTATGTCTATTTACTAGCAATGAACAATTAGAAATTGAATTTTTAAGCAATATCATTTACAGTAACATCCAAAAAATATGAACTACTGGGAGATAAATTAAATAAAATATTACAGGATCTGTACATCAAAACATTACTGCGAAAAATCAAAAATCTAAATAAATGAAGAGTTATATCATGTTCACGGATTAGAAGATTCAATGCTGTTAAAATATCAGTTCTCCCCAATTGACCTATAGATTTGACACAATCACAATAAAAATCTGAGCAGGCTTTTCTTTATAGAAAACAAGCTGATTTTAAAGTTTACATGGAAATGCGAAGGACCTAGAATAGCCAAAACAGTTTTTAAAATAAAGAACAAAGTTAGAGGACTTACACTATCTTATTTCAAGACTTACTATAAAGCTATAATAATCAAGACAAGGTGATGTATGTGTAAAAATAGACATGTACAGCAATGTAACAGAATAGAGAGTCTAGAAATAGATCCACACATGTATGATCATTTGATTTTCAACAGAACTGCTAGGGCAATTCAGTAGTGAAAGGATAATATTTTCAGAAAATAGTACTGAAACAAAACATAGTACTATTGTATATCCATATCACCACACACACATGCACACATATACAAATGAAGAAAAAAAACCATGGACTTTTACCTCACAGCCTTTACAAAATTTCATCCAAAATGAATCATAGACCACATTAAAAATACGTTCAAAACGGATCATAGATCTAAATATTATAAGAACTAAATAGTTCTAGAAGAAAACATTGGAGAAAACTCTTAGTGGGCTTTGGTTAGGCAAAGATTTCTTAACTAGGACATAAAAATATAAAATATAACAGGAATAATGATAAATTGGACTTTACCAAAGTTAAAAACTTTTGTTCTCAAAAGACACTGTGACAAAAATAAAAAGGAAAGCCACAGACTGAAAGTATTCACAATACATATAACTTATAAGGAATTTTACCTAACATGTCTAAGGAATCCTGCAACTCAATAAGAAGACAAACAACCTGATTTTAAAATGAGCAAAAGATTTGAACAGACTTCACTAAAGAAGATACATGAATGGCAAATGAGCACATGAAAAGATGCCTAACATCATTCATCATAAGGGAAATGCAAACTAAAATCACAATGAAATACTACTTCAGACCCAGTAAAGTGACTAAAATTAAAAAGACTGACAATAAGTGTTGACAAGGCTGTAGAACAAGTGAAAGTCTCATACATTGCTGGTGAAAATGCAAAATGATATAACCCCTTTGGGAAACAGGCTGTTTCCTGTAAAGTTAAACATGTACTCACTATATGATTCAATTACTCTGATCCTGGATATTTACTCAAGAGAAATGAAAATGTACGTTCACACAAGACTTGTTGAATGTTTAGAGCAGTTTTATTTGTAACAGTCAAATCTAGAAAGAACCCAAATGTCCTCTGACTTGTAAATGGATAAATTATGGAATATCCATTCAACTGAATAATACTCAGCAGTAAAAAGGAATAAATTACTGATATATGCAACAATGTGGATGTTTCTTAAAAGCATTATGCTAAGGGAAAGAAGACAAATACAAAAGACTACAAACTATTTGATCCCATTTGTATAAAATTCCAAAAAGGGGCAAAACAATAGTATCTATAGATAGAAAGCAGATCAAGGGTGGTCAGAAGCCAGGGGTGGGGGGTGAGGGGGAATTAATTGCAGAGGTGGCCCAGGGAAATTTTTAGGAATGGTGGAAATGTTCTATATCATGATTGTGATGGTGGTAAAATAGCTGTGTACAATATACACTTAAACCCATTAAATTTTATTGTATGTAAATTATACCTCAATAAACCTGATTTTTTAAATGATGTAAAAAAATATTTAGTATAAGTTTAGAAAAAGTCTGGAAGAAAGTACATTAAATTCTTAATAATGGGGATAAGACCACAAAAGACTTACTTTCTATTTCACTTTGCTAAATATTTTCTATAATGTTTCATCTTTTTACAAAAAGACTTTTATATTAGTGAGGATTCTTGTGATTGCTAGTGGTAGAAACCCAACTCGAACTTAAAAGAAGGAATTTATCAGTTCACATGCCTGTCTGGTCTGGTCTGTAGATTCAGATGTAGCTGAATCCAGGTGTTCCAATGAATTTGTTGGGAATGAGGCTTTCCCCAACTATTGGCTCTTCCTTTCCCTGTGTTGGCTTCTTTCTCAGACTGCCTCTCTCCCTGTAGTGATGACAAAGCAGTTTGCTAGCTTAGCAACCCTAGAGGAAAAGACACATCAGGGCAAGTCCTGGGCCAACTCTTAATGACCTATCTTGGGACACATGTCCTTTCCTGAGCACCAGGACTGGGATGGCCAAGCCTGGGTCACAGGACCATGTGTGGAGCTGAGCAAGAGCAGGGTGTTCTCAGCCCCACACTGAAGAGTGGTTCCCAAAAGGAGAAGAAGAAGATGGTCTGATATCACAATAAAGACAGCTTGGCAGGCAAAAGCAGCAGATGACTACTATAAGGTACTGCTTTTAGAACCAGAAAAATAAAAGTTATTTGTTTTTAATCTTTAGAATAACTGAGCCCACAGCAATATCCTTCAGTGCTCTTCTAACAGAGCACAGTGTAAAGGAGGAAAGAGGCATTCCTTGGCCCACTGTTATGAACTGAATGTTTGTGTCCCCCCCAAATCTACATGTTGAAACCCTAATCGCCAGTGTGAAGATATTAGGAGGTAGGACCTTTGAGAGGTAATTAGATTTAGATGAGTCATGACGGTGGAGCCTCCACAATGGGGTTAGTTTCCTCATAAGAGGGAGAGACTCGAGCTCTCTCTCTACACCGTGTGAGGACATGGTGAGAAGGCGGCCATCTACAAGCCGAGAAGCGGGCCCTCACCAGACACTGAATCTGCCGGCACCTTGGTCTTAGACTTCCCAGCCTCCAGAACTGTGAGAAATAAGTGTCTGTTGTATAAGCCACCCAGTCTATGGTATTTGTTATAGCAGCCTGAGCTGACTAAGACACCCACATATCAGCATTCTCTAAGATGCATTCGAGAGGAGCTAAGGAAGATGCCATCAAAGGGGAACACTTTCCTTGCCAAAACAGAAGGTAATTTGTAGAAAGGGGTAGAGGTAAGTTTGGGCTTAGAGGGGATTGGAGTAGTCCCTTGGGGGAAATGGCATAGGAAATTGACTAGGGGTGAAAAAAGGATTTCTGAGTCAAGCTGAGGGTGGTTAGATTGCATCATGTGACCATTCTGGGGTATGGGGATGGCTGAAACCCTGGAGGGGTCACTTTCATGCACCACCTACACTTGAGCTCCAGGATAAAGATATTGCACTTCTGCGGCATCAGGCCAATTTTGCTTGGTGGTAAATAATTTTAAACACTTTTATATCGATATGAATAGGAATGCATTATGAAGTAGAATGCAAGAATTACATGAATCTTTAAGATAAAATACAAACTTCCGGCTTGCAATAACCCCTTCAGGCTGCCTCTCACTCTCTCCTTCATGTGAATTCCATCTTTTCTGCTGTTGGGATGCTTTGGTGGAAAGTTTTGAGAAATATTCCTTTAAGGAATAAGGGCTAGAGATAGGGATGTTCTTAAGGTTTTTACAGTATCCAGACACTTTGCCAGAAGAGGAAACCAGGCCAGGATTCAGAAATGAAAGATTTGGGATTTTGAGGACAGGGCTAACATCTGGAGGGGCTGGCAGAACTGAAGTAAGTATATGCGTTGGGGACTGAGGTTCAGGGCCGCTCAAACAAACCCTCAGAGCAGCTGCATTCCTAGGTAACATCTCATGTGGAAAGTATGGGGTCCTGCCCTGGCTCGGAGTCTGGATTAGCGTCTCTTGGTAGGAGTAGGAATCTAGCGTTCTTGGAGAGGCAGATTCATTTCTGGGGTCGGGGGAAGTTCATCTCCAAACAACAAGCTCCAGTGAGCCAGCTTTTAGCTTCAGAATTGGTGGAGGAGAGAGATGGAGCCCAGAGGTTTTGAGTTCACAGGTTTAATAAAATATGAGAGATCAACAAAGGGTCATTTTAACACCAGAAGACTAAGAAGGACAAAATGGAAATGAAAGCCCTTCCCCAGAAAAGGACCATTAGCTGGCACTTGGTCTTTTTTTTTTTTCTTTTATCACAACACAGAAAAAACTTTGTCACAGATCACATCATTCTGAGGAACTGGGAACCAGTGAAGGACAGGATGAGTCCTTCCTTTCATGCATTCTGGGATGACATGAGAATTATCCCCAGGAGGACTTTATTAAAAGACAGAGAGATTAGGCAACGCTACGGTAGTTATCATACTGCAATATATAAATGTATCAGACCTACATGTTGTACACTTTAAACTTACACAATGTTATATGTCAATTATATCTCAATTTTTTTTAAAAAAGGGAAAGACCAGCTCATGGCAATCAGCTGGACATCTACAGCCTGACCACAGGATAGCCAAGGACGCCATTGCTTCTGTCTCTCCTGGGCATGGGCCCTCTGGAAATCTTAATCAATAAGTCTTGACTATCATGGTGGATTTGAGAGGACAGGGAACAAGGAGGAGTGGAGTGGAATGGGAGAATTAAATTGGAAATATAGATGCTTGGACTGAGGTGGAAGAAGAAATTAAATAATTACACACCTAAAGGCCAAAAGACAGACAGAAAGAAAAATAATCAGCCTGCACCTGGAGCATTAGGTTCTGGAAATCCAATTTCCACATAGAGAGTGGAGGGGCCTTCACCGAGGGCGGGCAGGAGCTGAGGACTCGCTAGTGAGCAGAGGATTGTTGCCCTGGAGACAGGCTTAGCTTAGAAATGGCAAATAGGAAAATAACAGAGGCTTAAGGGAAAAAGAAGAAAAAAAGGCACTACACATGATGACTGAAATCTTAGAAACCAGACTAGACTACATGAAAGAAGTGTACTTAAAAGGACAAATACTGATTTAATTGATTTGAAAAATGAAGATAGGAAGAAGGAAGCGATTTTAGTTGTTTCTGGGTTAGGATGGGTGATCAGACACTCAACAGATTTAATAGAGAGGAAGAGGGAAATTTGTCAAGAGCAGAAACTAGGATACTCTTGTGTATCTCCCAGCCTCTGTCCCAGACGGTATTATGGAAATGTGCTCTTGTAGAGTCATCGATAGAGAAATAATAATAAAAACAAATTCAGGGAGCCTCCTTGGTGACCATAACTTGAGGTGGCAGACTTAAGAGGGGGAAGAACAGAGAGCTATTAGCATGAAATCCACAGATAGTAATGGGCTAGTTTCAAGGCATGGTGATGATTGAGGGGAAATGGCTTGGGCAACTATGGCCAGGAGGTTTCAGAATTAGGACTTGGTAAAAGTTGGTCTGGACATGCCCTGCAAGGTGGTGAAGGGTTTTGGTACTGAATTTGGAACCCTGAAAGGCTGGAGCTAGAGAAGGAGCTTCCTGGATCAGGAAGAGCCAGTGAGATAGGTCAAAGGGCTTGTAGTAAGGGACAACTGGAGAACCAAGCCTGGGATGAGCACAAAGGACAGATGTGGAGCTAAAAACAGTAGCCAATAACAAAAGAAGAGGAATAGCAGCAACTGGATATTATATGAGGGAGGATCCTGGGCAGTTGCTGAGAACGGATGAACGCAGTTGTTCATGGTTCTGAGAGTACAGCCCCCTGACCAGCAGCATCAGCATTACCTGGGATTTGGCAAAATGCAAATGTTTGGCTCCCCGAACAGTAACTCTGGGGTTGGGGCCCAGCAATCTGCATTTCAACAAACTCCTCCAAGGAATAGCGATGTACACTAAAGTTTAAAAACAACCCTACTCAAGCACCCCTCAGTGCCTTTAATGGCTGCTGAGTACAAGCTTGCTAGGGAACGAGGGGTCCCTTAAACCTCCAGGTCAACCTAGACAGGTGGGCAAATGGTGAGACTCACTGGAGAGGAGCCACAAGAAGGTGCGCCTGGGTTTGACATCGGTGTTGGACAGATGAAGGAGAGATTTTAAGCAAAATAACCCAGCTCATAGAAGAGAGAGAGATAGGACTAGTTTAAGCAACAGGACTCTGGGAAGAATAAGAATTCACTGATAATTTCTCCCTATCAGAGAACTAACTCTGGAAAACTACAGGTTTGTAATAGAAAAATTAGTGAACCCAATAACAGAAAACAAACAAACAAAGGTGACCCTGTGATCTTAATATTGAGCGGGTCTACATATCAGAAAGCCCCAGGAAATGGAAAAGGAAAATTTTCAGCTTGGAGGGATCAGGTAGTAAAACAACAAGAAGGTTTAGACATCAGGAACCAAAACATGCAGATGTAACTGGATGGGGTCAGGGCACTAATGGAGAGGACTGTAAATGACTGTAATTTTCAGAGCTGTGAAGCCATAAATTGCATTGGGAGGACTGCCTGCCATTAGTGTAGCGTGCTCTGCTCTCAAGATGAAGCAGCCGGAGGCTGTGGAATTGGTTAAAATGATTCCTGGAAAAAGAGAAAATTGAATACGAAGGATAAGAGGTTTTCTCCCACCCCCTCAAAAGAGTTGGGGCCCAAAGCCCTGGATATAGGGGCCTGGACCATCTTGAGAGGTGAGACTGTCTTCATGTGTCTGCAATTCAAGGATGGCGTTTTGAGGCTAAAAACTCAAGGGCACTAAAAAAACAGACTGCCAATTCTTGCTACCATTAAACTTTTGGTTTTATAGAGAGGCAGTGGAAGGGCCTCAGCCTAGGCGGGCAGCGACTATATACAGGATGAATAGAGAGAACAAAAACCGTTGCTCTGGAAATGATCTTAACTTTGGAAATGACAGAAGGCACACTAGGGACATCACAGGCTCTTAAGGGAAAGAGTGAAAAGACCCAGTACTCTCTCCAAGTTCTAACCCCATAAACTGCTGACACAGCAACAGAAAGTAAAGCTAAGATACAGAGTCAAAACGAGAGAGGATCAAGGCACTAGGAAATCCAAGAGTGAGAACTGGGCAAGTGGGTGAGCCGGAGATGGAGGACTGCCAGAGGCCAAGTCTATTTCAAAGCTTTCCTCAGCCCTCTCTCCTTTTTTTCTTTTTTTTGCAGGGGAGGGGATGGTAAGTGAGTTTTTAACAGTTTTATTGAGGTATAGCTGATGTACAATAAACCACAAATATTTAAAGTATATAATTTCATGAATTTGAACATATGTATATGCCCCTGAAATCATCACCACAATCCAGATGATGATTATGAACATATCCATCACCCCCAAATTTTCTCCT
Organism: Tapirus indicus; assembly: GCA_031878705.1. Lineage (NCBI taxonomy): Eukaryota > Metazoa > Chordata > Mammalia > Perissodactyla > Tapiridae > Tapirus > Tapirus indicus. The sequence continues at coordinate 147,654,422 of CM062917.1, read as the reverse complement.
GCCCCTTTGTAATCCATTTCTTTCCCTTCCCCACCATCTGTCCACCACCCTCCCATTCCTAAGCAATCACTGATCCAATTTCTGTCACTGTAGGTTAATTAAACTCTACAATTTTATATAAATGAAACTGTGCAGTGTGTACTCTCTTTTGGAGGAGGTCTTTCACTCAACATAATTATTTTAGATTCATCCATGTCATTGTGTGTATTGATACTTTGTTCCTTTTTACTGCTGAAGAGCACTCCATTGAATGGAATCAACGATATAGCCACCAATTATCTACTCACTTGTTCATTTATCTAGTCATCTGTAGATGAACATTTGGGTTGTTTCCATTTTGGGGTATTATAAGTAAAGTTATTATGGGCATTCATAGGTAAGGCTTTGTGTGGACATATTTCTCTTAAGTAAATGCTGATAATGTATTGTTTGATTTGCTAAATTTTTGTTAAGAATTTTTGTGACTATGTCCTTGAAAGACATTGGCATCTAGTTTTCTATTTTTGTAATGTCTTTGTCCAGTTCTAGTATCAAGATAATGCTGGCCTAACAAGATAAGTTGGGAAATGTTTCTTCCTCTTCTGTTTTCCGGAAAAATTTGTATAGAATTAGTATTTTTCTATCTTAAATTGCTGGTAGAATTCACTAGTGAAGCTGTCTTGGCCTGGAGGGTTTTTTTGTTGGTTACTTTGTTTTATGGGAGAGGGAGATTTTTAATTTACAAATTCAATTTCTTTAACAAATATGGGACTATCCAGCTTATCTATTTCTTCTTGAGTGAGCTTTGGTAGCTGTATCATTGTCAAACTTATTGTTGTATATTTTTTTCAGAAGTATTATCCTTTTAATGTCTGTAAGAGCTGTAATGATATCCCCTCATTCATTTCTAATGTTGATAATTTGTGTCTTCTCTCTTTTCTTCCTGATCAGTATGGCTACAGATTTATTTACTTCATTGATGTTCCCAAATAACCTTTAACCACCTTTTAACTATCTCAAAGAATGAGCACTTATGCAAATTTCTAGGACATTGAACTATTAATTAATCCCTTAATACAAGAGCATTCCAGACCCATGTCTAAAGGCACCCACCTATTGGTGCAACTGTAGTAACTCAGGTTATCAAGGAATTATGCTCAAATGTAAATTCACCCCCCTGGATACAGGGGTCCCTAGCAGGACCAATAGGGCTAGACTTCCTGATACCAAGAAATTGAATCTTTCATTGAGAGTAAAAAATCTATAGGTGTTCTTAGGCCAGTGCTTAAGTTCACCACATACCATAATTTTCTAGGCATCTTGGTGCTCCCTGAATGCCCACCTCTCTGTTAAGCACTAAAGATCAGCATAGCTAACCAAGAAAAAAGAGAGAAGATCAAAATTACCAATATTAGGAATAAAAGAAGAGACCTCATCTATATTAAAAGGATAACAAGGCAATGTTACATACAACTCTATGTTCCCAAATTCAAATCTTTGACAAAATGGACCAATTCCTTGAAAGACACAAATTACCAAAACTCACTACAGAAGGAATAGATAAGAATAGTTCTGATAACCCTATATCTATTAAGAAAATTAAATGTGTAGTTAAAAACTTTTCCCCCAAAAAACTCCATGACAAGATGGTTTCACTGTGAATTCTACCAAATATTTAAGGAAGAAATAACACTAACTCTGCACACTGTCTTCTTCAAAATACAAAAGGAAGGAACACTTACCAACTTATGAGACCAGCATTCCCCTAAAAACAAAAATAAGACAAAGACATTACAAGAAAATAAAACTATACACTAATATCTCTCATGAATTAGACATGAGTCCTTAACAATATATTAGCAAACTGAATCCTTCAATATGTAAAAAGGATAATACATATGACTAAGTGGGGTTCACATTAGGAACGCAAGCCTGGATCAACATTCAAAAATCAATCAAAATTAATAGACTGAGAAAAATCATATGACCATATCTGTACATGCAAAAAAGGCTTTTGACAAAATTCATCATCGATGCATGATAAAAACTCTCAGGAAACTAGGAATAAAAGGGGACTTCTTCAACCTAGCAAATATCTACAAAAACCCCTACAGCTAACATCATACTTAATGGTGAGAAATTGAATGCTTTCCTTCTGAGATCCGGAACAAGCCAAGGATGTCTGTCCTCTTTACCACTCCTATTCAACATCATACTCGAATTCCTAGATAGTGCAATGAGGCAAGAAAAAGAAATAAAAGGTATACAGATTAGAAAGGAACAAATAAAACTTTCTTTAGTCACGGGCAACACAATTGTGCATATAAAAAAATCCCACAGAATCTGCCAAAAAAATCTCCTAGAACCAATAAGTGAGTTTAGCAATGCTACACAATACAAGGTTAACATACAGAAGTTAATTGTATTCCTATACACAAGCAATGAACAATTGGAACCTGAAATTAAAACAAAACAAAACAATACCATTCACAATAGCACGACCCCCTAAAAGGACTTAGGTATAAATCTAACAAAATACATGCAAGGTCTGTATGTGGAAAACTGAAAAACACTGATAAAAGAAATAAAAGAAGATCTAAATAAATGGGGAGATATACCATGCTCATAGATTGGAGGACTATTGGAAGACTAACATATTGTTAAGATGTTAATTCTACCAAATATGGTCTACAGATTCAATGCAGTTCCAATCAAAATCCCAGCCAACATTTTTTGTAGATTTTTATAAGCTTATTCTAAAATTCCCATGGAAAGGCAAAGGAATTAGAATATCCAAACAATTTTGACAAAGAAGAACACATTACCTGATTTTGAGACTTACTATTACTATAACACGACAGTAATCATGATGGTAATTATATAGGTAGATTAACCAGGATGTTGGGGGAATCCCAGGATGGAATGTAAACTGTGAAAAATAAATCTGTTTTACAAATCATGACATAACCACACTTAAGGGTTTGGGAGAAAAGGAGCTGACCTAAGTAACTTTGTAAACTGCATTTTGACTGGAAGCTTTAAGGCTAAAGACAAAAGGAACTATACATTAAAACTGTATTCTAGTTGGTAAGTTGGAATACAGGTTCACAGTTCTGAAATTGCTTCACGTATATATGGCAGATGAATAATTAAGTCAATGGATAGTGCATCGTGGGAGCCTGGTTCTTCACTGTTGGAGAGGGAAGTAACAGAAAAGAAAGAGGGAAGACTAAAATTAACCCTGTAATACTGGTTTGGAGTCAGAGGCATCATGATGAACTCATGTACATATTATATATATGAACTCATGTCTGTGTTTTATACATACAAACACACACACACATGCAGAAACAATTATAGATATACTTGTATCTATGAGTTGTAAACATACATCATTACCTAGCCCTGTCTGCGGAGAGGGCCTAAAAGCAATAACATCCCAGTAGTAATGAACAACCCAGTGGCCAGATTTTGGTTTCTACATACCATTTTCAAATTAAAATAAAACAAGACAGGCATAATAGAGAAATGGCTGATTCTAGGAGTGGGGTGGGGAAAATACAAGAAAGGAGCATCTTGCAATACCAGAAAGTAAGAAAATGCTCAAAAAAACAAAAGGACGAGACATGTCAAAGGGACATAGGAACTGACCTGAAAGAGTTCCCAACTGCCAAAATCTGGAACAAATTGAGCAACAAAATAAATAACAGTACTGGATTATAACCCAAAATACAAAGTAAATATACATGAGTCCATACTGATATAAAAGATTGATGAATGAATGAATGAATGAATAAATAAAATGAAAGTGAAGAGACAAATCTTCTCTAGATAGAAATTCGTATATATGTGTATATATATATATATATATATATATATATATATATTATTTTTTTCCCCACTCCAGCAGGTGAAATTTAATTGCTTTCTCCCTTGACTTAGTGACTCATTCCTAAAGAATGAAGTATGGACAGGGAGAAATGTTACCTATACCCTGGAGAAACATGACAAATACCACCTCAACCAAGTGATCAAGGCTAACATCATCAGTGATATCCTGTGGACATCGTGTACCTCCTAGTAGGATGTGATGAGAAGGGCACTTCACCTCTTTGGTCTTCCTTCCAAAAACCCAGAGGTTAAATCTCACTATGAGAAAAACATAAGAAAAAACCAAGTTGAAGAATTTGTATAAAATACAAGACCAGTACCCCTCAAAACTATCGAGGTCATGAAAAACAAGGAAAGACTGAGAAACTATCACAGATAAGAGGAGTCTAAGGAGACATGATTACTGAATGCAGTGCAGTACCCTGGATAGGATCCTGGGACAGAAAGAGCACATTAATGGAAAAACTGCTTAAATCTAAATAAAGTTCTGGAGTTTAGTTAATAGAAATGTACCAATGTTGATTTCTTAGTTTTGACAAATGAACCATGGTAAAGTAAGATGTTAATAATAGAGGAAATAGTGAAGAGTTTATTAGAATTCTCTGCGTTAACTTTCAACTATTCTGTAAGTCTAAATTTATTCCAAAATAAAAGGTTATTCTTTTAAAATGAAGGTGAAATAAAGATATTTTTGGATAAACACAAAGCTGAAATAATTTGTCTCCAGCACTACTATAGTACAAGAAATTGTTGAAGAAATTTTTTAATCTGAAGAAAAATGATATCTGAAGGAAAATAATTCCTTCTTGAAGGAAGGAACCTCAGATCTACACATACACACACACACAAATTCATCAGAAATGGCAAGCGTGTGGGTTAAAATAAATTTTCTCATTTTTATAATTTCTTTAAAGTATACTTGACTGTTTAAACCAAAATATTAACAATATATTGTGGGATTTATATTTGTAGCAGTAAAATGTAGGACAACAAGAGCACAAATGACAGGAGGGGTATATAGAAATTTACAGTTGCATATTTACTATTAAATATAATATTATTTGAAGGTACAGTGTAACAAGTTAAAGATAGAAATTATAAGATATAGAACAACCACGGAAAAATAAGAGCCATAATTACTAATGCAAGAGAGGAAGTAAAATGAAACACTAACAAATACAAAATTACAGCAAAGGAAGGCAGAAAAAGAGAACAAAAATCAGATGAAACAAATAGAAAGGTAATAGCAAGATGGTAGACATAGGCCAGACCATGTATGTAATTAAATTAAAGTAAACAAAAATACTCAATTATAAGGCAGAGATTGTCAGAGTGAACAACAAAACAAGATCCAACTATATGATTACTACAAGAAACACATTTGGAATATAAAATAACATTTAGACTAAAATAAAAATATGGAAGGACATAGAACATGCAAACACTAATAATAAGAAATCTAGAGCAACTATATACAAATCAGAGAAAGTGACTTTAGAATAAGGAATATTTCCAGAGAAAGAAGGACTATATTGGTTTTCTATTGCTGCATAACAAATTACCACAAACCTAGCAGCTTAAAACAACTCCCATGTATTAGTCCACGTTCTGTGTCTTGGAAGTCTGGCATGGCATGACTGGTTTCTCAAGTCAGGGTATCACAAGGCTGAAATCAGCCAGATTGAGTTTTCATCTGGAAGCTCTGGGGAAAAAAATCTGCTTCCAAACCCACTCTTGTTGTTGGAAGAATTCAATTTCTTGTGATTGCATAACTGAATTCCCCCTTTCTTTGCTGGCTGTCAGCCAGGGATCACTCTCAGTTCCTGGAGGTTACCCGCATTCCCTGACACATGGTATCTTCAAGCCAGCAACAGGGTGGTGAATCCTTCTCATGCTTCAAATTTCTGATTCCTCTTCTGTGACCAGCTGGAGAAAAATTCTCTGCTTTCATGGGATTAGGTCAGGCCTATCCAAGATAATATCCCGTTTAAAGTCAGTACTGCCAATGTAGCATAACCTAATCCTAGGAGTAAAATCCATCACACCAACAGTCCTGGAGATTATTCAGGTCAGATATACCAGAAGAGAAGGAAATTTTGTGGGTCATCTTAGAATTCTTCCTGCCATAAGGACATTTTGTAATGATAAAATATTCAATTAATTTAGATGTAGTGAAACTAAATGTGTTTGCATCTAATAACAGAGCTTCAAGATATATGAGGCAAAACCCAACGGAACTAAAAGAAGAATTACATAAATTCACTATTATAGTTGGAGATTTCAGCCTTCCTTTCTCAGTAATTGACAGAATAAATAGACAGAAAATTAGTTAAGATATAGAAGACTTGAACACTATTCACCAAATTGACCTCATTGACATTTGTAGAGTGCTACCCCCAGTGAGTTTAGAATGGCCGTTCTTTTCACGCTCATGTGGTACAGTCACCACTATACATTATATGTGGGGCCATAGTACAAGTTTCAACAAATATAAAAGGATGGAAATCATACAGTTTACTCTCTGACTGCAAAGACATTAAATTAGAACCCAATAAAACCCCTGTTATAGCATCTCCACTGTAACATGGAGACATTCCAACTTTATGTTTAGATGTCAACATGACAGTAATCTTTTGGTATGATCAAAGAAATATTAATTACTGACATAGGAGTGGAAATCCCAAGGTGGGTGGTGGGGAGGATTGCTCTCTCTGGGAGAAAGTCCAGAATAGAGAGAGCGAATAGTGAATGTGCAACATTTTATAAAGGGAAAATCTTGCCAGTGTAAGATTTGAAAGGGGTCCCACCGAGCATGAAACTTCGAAGAGGCAACAACAGGGCACCTGTGGGTGTGGGTGGGCTTTAGCAGGATGCTGCAGGAGGCAACACACACAGGTGGGCAGTGAGACTTAAAGGTGTCTAGCACTAAATCAGACATCAAAGGGAGTTTAAGTTCTTTCATATGGCCATCATAACCCCAAACAGAAGGTAATTAAACAAACATAAATAATTTATGGCTCAAAGATGAAATCACAAGGGAAATGAGTAAATATTTTGAACTGAATGACAATGAAAATACAACATATTAAAATTTCTGGGATGCAGCTAAGGCAATGCCTATAGAGAAACTTAAACCTCATCAAAAAAAGAAAGATCTGGTAAATCAATGACCCAAGCTTCCACCTTAAGAAACTAGAACAAGAAGAGCAAAGTAAGCCCATAATCCATAAAAGGAAAAAATAAATAAATAAAGATAAGAGCAGAAATTAACAAAAGAGAAAAAACTTAGTTAATGGAAAAACTAACAAAGTGAAAAAGTGCTTCTTTGAAAGGATTAACGAAACAAACCCTTAGCTAGAGTGATCCAGGAATAAAGAACACAAATCACCAATATCAGCAATAAAAAAGTGTTATCACCATAGTCCTATAAACATTAAAATGATAATAAAATAATATTTGGAATAATTTTATGCCAATAAATTTGACAACCTAGATGAAATGGAGAAAATCTTTGAAAAATACAATTCATAATAATTGATAACCTGAAAAAGCAAGTGTTCAAAACACATATATCAAACAAAGGACTTGTATCCAGAATATATATATTGATCTCTTATAACTCATTAATAAGAAAACAAACTACCCAATTTAAAAATGGGGAAAGGATTTGAAGAGATCTTCACAAAATGAGATATAAAATTAGTTAATCAGCACATAAAAAAATATAATTAGTCATCAGGGAAATGCAAACTAAAACTACAATAATTTACCACTAACCCCACTAGAATGATTACAGTTTTAAAAAGGGACACTCCTAGTGTTTGAGAAGATGTGGAGAAATTGGTACTCTCATAAATTGTTGGTGGGAATATAAAATGGTACAACCACTTTAGAAAACAGTTTGGTAATTCCTTATAAATTTAAACATACACTTACCATACAATTCAGCAATTCAACTCCTCTTTACCCAAGAGAAATAAAAATACATGCTGCATAAAGACTTGTACATGATTATTCATAGCTCTATTCATAATGGCTAAAATCTGAAAACAACCCAAATGTCAATTAACAGGTGAATGAAAACAAATGGTGGTATCTCCATACTCAGCAATAAAAAGGAAGTAAGTACTGATACCTACAGCAACATGGATAAATCTCAAAAAACAGTGTGATAAACAAGAAGAACAATCACACCATATGATTCCATTTAAATAAAATTCTAGAAAATGCAAATCTAAGCTATAGTGACAGAAAGCAGACCAGTGGTAGGCTAGGACAGGAGAAAGGTATATTGCCTGGACTGGGGCATAGGGGAACTTTTAAGGGTAATAGAATTGATTGCAGGTATGGTTACGTGGATATATACATTTGTCAAAATTCACTGAATTGTATGCTTAAAATTGGTGCATTTTATTGCATGTAAATTATAACTCAATAAATTTGAGTGTAAAATATCTTCCCACAAGGAAAACTCCAGGTCCAGATGGTTTCACTGGTTTTTATTAAACATTTAAGGAAAAATTCATACCAATCTTACACAAACGCTTTCAGAAAATAGAGGAGGGAACACTTTTCATTTAATTTTATGAGACCAGCAACACCCTGATACCGAAACCTAACACATTACAAGAAAATAAAATTCCAGGCCAATATCCCTCCTGAACATAGATACATAAACATAGACAAAATATTAATAAATTGAATGCAGCAGTCTATAAAAATGATGATACATCATGACCAAGGAGAGTTTATCCCAAGAACAGAAGACTGACTTAACATTTGAAAATCAATTGATGTAATTCAATATATTAACTGAATAAAACAGAAAAAAGAACATAAATGAGGCAGACAATTTTGTAGATACTTTAAGAATACCTTTTAAACAATTCTCCCTCCAGCTGAATCTTGTCCATTGTGGGTTAATATTATGTGAGGGGCTTGCCCCCACCTGCCAATTTACTCCACACTTAATCATCAGCTCTTTTTGAAAGAGCTTTGCATTTTCAACACCCCTGGTCCATGCCTGCATGATTGCATGTGAGGGTCAGAACAGGCATTCAGATGATGACATCACCCTTGCTTCCTGACTACTCTGCTGAAAGATTTCTTTTCGTAGAAAGGGTTTACATTGCTGTGGCAATCACAGTGGATTCTGGGATTTGTTGTATTTTATTTTTCCAGTGAGCAACATCCAGATATTTGCCCCAAACAAGGAGAATTCCTATCTGGTGCTCCTCTCCTCCAAAACCCAGGAAGCTAGTGAAAGCTGCTGCCTACCCTCCAACCAGAGGCATCCAGAGGAAGCTCTTCACCACTGCCAGACTTTGCATTTAAGAGCCACCCTGAATCCTGGGAACCTGTTCTCACTAATCTCTAGGCAGCAGGACTCAGCTTCTGAGCTCCCAAACCTGATTACTTACCTAGATCCTTGCAGCCAATGTGAGTCTCTTTCCCTGCACTTCCAAAGAAGCTTCAGCCAAGTCACTGACACCAGGAAGACCATTATAGCAGAATTTCCTTCACTAGATAATTCAGCACCATAAATCCCAAGCGATACCCTGGCTCAAGGAGCCCATAGAAAGACTACCATGTGGCTGCCCTCACCAGCGATAAATAGGAAATGTCTGCAGGAGCTTAGAGGTGGGCCTGAATTCCCCTGCTAGCCAAAGCAGGTGGGAGAAGGATCTAGTGATTGCTTTGTAGTAACTCAGGAGGAATCAGCTTGAACCAACACACCCAAGATGGGGGTTCAAGAGATACTTGAGAAACTGTGGTAGAAACATTTATGCCTTTGTCGGGGAGCCATGCTCAGCCTTTCAACTGTCCATCCCCAGGTCCCTTCTTGGTACCAGACTGGCTCCCCATGTTTTCTGTTCTTGCAGCAGTCCCTGAGTCCTCTGCTGACTTCCTCACCTCCTGCTGCTGTCAATAACTTTTTTGTTGTTGTTGTTAGTGCCGTCTAGTTGATTCTGACTCCTAGCGACCCTGTGTACAGCAGAGCTGAACCCTGCCTCGTCTTTGTGTGCCATCCTCTCACCTTTCAGTGCTATATCAGACGATGCTCTGCAGCTATTCACAGGGTCTTCACGGTCAATTTTTTCAGAATTGGGTGGCCAGGTCCTTCTTTCTAGTCTGTCTTATTCTGGAAGCTCTGCTGAAACCTGTCCACCATGGGTGACCCCACTGGTATTTGAAATACCAGTGGCATAACTTGCAGCATCACAGCCACACACAGGCGCCACAGTATGACAACCGACAGATGGGTGGTGTGGTTCCCTGGTGGGAAATGAAGAGCACTGAATCTTAACCACGAGGGCTGGCTGTCAATAACTAGGGTGGCCATAAAATTTATCATCCAAACTGAAACACTTTTGAGAGTGTAAAGTGGGTGCTATTAATTATTACACCATGACAACAGATATAATCTGGGATTGTCCCAGGAAAACCAGGACATATGGTCACCCTAACAACGACGCCTCCACCCCAAGGAGTTCTCTTTCTCAAAACTACCTGGAGAGTCACAGTCACTGCAGCATTCTCTTTGCTGCCCCCACAAAGATGCAGACAAACTTTATTTTAAAGGCTTTATTTCTAGTCATTAGAGGTTAATTGACAATGATAACTGAAAAAACCAATAAGGGAAAATTAAAGAATATAAAGTTCCTAACTTATGGTCCCCGGTCTGAAGAGCCAAATTCACTGAGATGGCAACTAAAATTCCATGAACTTTAGTTTTAGATTTTATTTCTTTTTTTTACGTAAATGACTGTTATTGCAGACACATCACATGTGTATTGTGGAAAATTAGAAAATATAGACAAACCCAAACTACAAAATAAAACACTACATGCCCATCACCAAGAGATTACTGCTGCTGAGTGATGTTAGTAAAAATAGTGGACTAAGAACCTCAAAATCCTCTCCTCCATAAACACAATGAAAAAACTAGCAAAAATCTTCAGAATCAACTTTTTCAGAACTCTGGAATTTAAACAAAGGCTTACAGCAATCCAAAAAACATTATTCAAGAAAAACAGCTGAATCTCAGTAAGAACTATGAGTTTTGTGATCATTTAACTTGCCCTATACCCGTACACCTCTTTCCAGCTCCATAGTAGCCTTGAAAACCAATACCCCAACATTACAGTGCAAACCAGCAGCCTGGCAGCCATCAGAGAGGCAGAATGGAGTTGGAGCTCCTTTGAAGACTCATTCATAAAGAATTGTCATTATCTGACCTATCTAGTGGTTCCCTGGAGACCCCACTTGCAAGGCTGGCTTTATGTGACCGATTCAGGTTTCATCCAGTGCAAAACCCCTTTTCCCAAGGACATTCGTCAAAAACAATTAGAGGTAATTGTTTAACTTTATAGCTGCCTGTGTCATTGGATAATGGTTAAGGCAAGTAATAGACTAACCAAAAAGCTTAAAAGGAAAGGATCAGAATGAAATGTCCATAGGGGCTGTAAAAAGATCTGCATATTCCTGGGACTCTAGAAGGCCACACGCATACGCGGGGCTGTGTTCATGCCCAGGGCTGTGCACATGATCAACAAAGACCTTAAGAGCTCACTTTTACTGACCTTGAGGCTCTGCGCAAGCAAAAAGTGAAGCCTGAGGAAGAATTTTCAACTGCCTGGCTGAGTGTTGAAGGCGTGCCCCAATATACACACTGAGCTTCTCTGCAAAGAATGGGAGACTTATTGGTTTCAAGGAAATCTCTGTCCTATTATTAACTGACCACTAGGTTATCAGAGCTGAGACTTCAGTGGTCATGTACAACAAAGAATACAGACTTTACAGAATGTGTTCAGAAAAGTCACTAAACAAACAAACAATAACAAACAGCAACAGCAATGACAAACCCTAGGGAAGAGAGGGAATCTGATTTACAGATTATATCCCAGATTGCCAACCTGAATTCCAGATTACCATATATAGTATTTAAAATGTCCAGTTTTCAGTAAAAAATTGAGATATGAAAATAAATATGAAGATATGGTCAATACATAGAGGGAGAAAGCAATCAATAGAAACTCCCTGAGGAAGCCCAGATGTTGGATTGAAAGGACAAAGATTTAAATCAGCTATTATAAATATTTTCAAAGAATGAAAAGAACCATGTCTAAAAAAAATGAAAGGAAATTATGAGAACAATGTCTCATCAAATAGAAAATATCAATAAAGAGGTAGGCATTATATTAAAAAAAAAAAGAACCAAATAAAAGTTCTGTAGTTGAAAAGTACTATCATGGAAATGAAAAATTCATGAGGGTCTCTAAAACAGATTTGAACAGGCAGCAGAAAGAATTTGCAAACTTAAAAATAGTTCAGTTGAGCTTATCTAGTCTAAGAAATAGAAAGAAAAAAGAATAAAGAAAAATGAAAAGAATCTCAGAGACTTGTGGGACACCATCCATCAACAATTCAACAAAAGTTGGAAACTTCAATAACCCACTTTCAATAATGGCTAAAACAACTAGACAGATTAGCAAGGAAATAGAAGCCTTAGACAACACTATAAACCAACTAGATCTGACAGACACCTATAGAACATTCCACCCAACAACATCAGAATACACATCCTTCTCAAATGCACACAGAACATTCACCAGGTTAGACGATATGTTAGACCATAAAACAAGTCTTAAAATTTTTAAAGGACTGAAATTATACCAAGTATGCTCCTTGACCAAAATGGACTGAAATTAGAAATAACAGAAGGAAATTTGGGGAATTCACAAATACTTGGGAATTAAACAATACATTCTGAAATAATCACCAGGTTAAAGAAAATGTCACAAGAGAAATTAGAAAATACTTTGAGATGAATGAAAATGAAAACACAACATATCAAACCTTACGGGATGCAGTAAAAGCAGTGCTCGTATGAAAATATATAGCTATAAATAGCTATATTCAAAAAGAAGAAAATTTTCATGTCAATAATCTAAACTCCCATGCTAAGAAACTAGCGAAAAAGAACAATCTAAACCCAAAGCAAACAGAAAGATAGAAATAACAAAGATTAGAGATGAAATAAATGAAATAGAGAATAGAAAAACAATAGAGAAAATCAATGAATCCAAAAGCTGGTTCTTTGAAAAGATCAACAAAATTGACAAAATGTTAGCTAGACTGATCAAGAAAATAAAGATAGAAGACTCGAGTTACTAAACCAAGAATAAAAGAGAGAACAATACTAATGACCCTATAGAAATAAAAAGGATTATAAGGAAATTCTATGAACAACTGTATGCCAACAAATTAGATAACCGAGATGAAATGCACAAATTCCTAGAAGGACACAAACTATGAACACTGACTCAAGAAGAAATAGAAATTTTGCATAGATCTATAACAAGTAAAGAGATTGAATTAGTAATCAAAAATTTCCCACAAAGTAAAGACTAGAACCAGAATTCTACAAATGTTTAAAGAAGAATTAACACCAATTCTTCACAAGCTGTTGCAAAAAATAGAGGAGGAGGGCACACTTCCCAACTCATTCTATTAGGCCATTATTACTCTGAAATAAAAGCCAAAGATACAAGAAAATATAACTAAAGACCAATATCCCTTATGAATTTAGCTGCAAAAATCTTCAACAAAATACCAGAAAACTGAATCTAGCAACTTATAAGAAGGGTTATATACTATTACAGAATGTAAGTTTGGTTCAACATATGAAAATCAATGTAATATATTATATTAATAGAATAAAGCACAATACAACGTGATCATCTAAATAGACACAGAACAAGCATTTGACAAACTTGGACACCATTTCATGATAAAAATATCCAATAAACTATAAATAGAAGGAATTTCCTCAGCCTGATAAAGGACATCAACAAAAAACGCACAGTTGACAACATACTTAATGGTGAAAGACTGAAAGCTTTTCTCCCTAAGATCAGAAACAAGACAAGGGTGTCGGCTCTAGACACTTCTATTCAACATTGTACTGGAGGTTCTAGGCAGGGCAATTAAGCAAGGAAAAGAAATAAAAGACATCCAGATTGGAAAGGAAAAAGTAAAAAACCTCTCTATTTGTAGATGACATGATCTTGTTTATAGCAAATCCTAAAGAATACACACACACACACACACATACACACACAAACTATCAGCACTAATAAATGAGTTCAGCAAGATTACAGGATACAAGATTTAGAAATCAGTTGTATTTCTATACACTAGCAATGAACAATTCAAAAATAACATTAAGGAAACAATTTCACTTACAATAGCATTAAAAAATAATTAGGAACAAATTTAACAAAAGAAGCAAGACTTGTACAATGAAAACTACAAAAATATTGTTGAAATAAACTAAAGAAGACCTAAATAAATGGAAAGGCATCCTGCGTTCATGGGTTGGAAGATTTATTATTGTGAAGATGGCAGTACTCCCCAAATTGAGATTCAATGCTTATCCCTATCAAAATCCCAAATGCCTTTTTTGCACAAATTAACAAGATGATCCTAAATTCAAATGGAAATGCAAGAGACCTAGAAGATCCAAACAATCTTGAAAAAGAAGAATAAAGTTGGGGGACTCAACATTTCCCAATTTCAAAACTCACTACAATGCTACAGTATTCAAGATGACTTATAGATGAATAGACTTATAGATGAATAAACCTATAGATGAATAAAATAGAATTGAGAGTTCAGAAGTAAACCTATACACTTAAGGTCAACTGGTTTTTGACAAGGGTGCTAAGACAATTCAGTGGGGAAAGAACTGTCCTCTCAACAAATGTTTCTGGGGCAACTGGATACACACATGCAAAAGATTGAAGTTGGACACCTACCTCATACTACATACAAAAATTAACTCAAAACGAATCAAAGACCTAAATGTAAGAGCTAAAATGATAAAACCCTTTTAGAAGAAAATACAGAAGTAAATCTCCATGAATCTAGATTAGGCATGGTTTTTAAGATATGACACTGAAGGCATAAGCAACAAAAGAAAAAATAGATAAGTTGAACTTCATAAAAATTAAAGACTTTTGTGCTTCAAAGCACACCATTAAGAACATAAAAAAACAACCCACAGAATGGGAGAAAATATTTTCAAATCATATGTATGACAAAAGTCTAGTATCCAGAATATATAAAAGAATTCTTACAGCTCAACAATAAAGAAACAACATGATTTTTAAATCGGCAAAGAACTTCAATAGACATTTCTACAAAGAAGATATACAAATGGCCAATAAGTACATGAAAAGATGCTCAACATCATTAGCCGTTAGGGAAATGAAAATCAACAGTGAGATACCACTTCACACACAGTAGGAAGGCTCTAATAAAAAAGATGGATAATAACTAGTATCAGCAAGGATGTGGAGAAATTGGAACCCCCATACATTGCTGGTGGGTACAACCAGCAATGGTACAACTCCTTTGGAAAACACTCTAGCATTTCCTCGAAAAGTTAAACATAAAGTTACCATATGACCAACTATTCTACTCCTAAGTATATATCCGAAAGAATTGAAAACATATGTTCACACAAAAACTTGTACTCAAATGTTCATAGCAGCATTATTCATAATAGCCAAAAGGTTAAAACGACCTGTGTCCATCAACTGAAGAATGGATAAACAAAATGTGATATACACATACAATGGAATATCATTCAGCCAGAAAAAGGAATGAAGTATTAATACATGCTGCAATATGAATGAACTTTGAAAACATTATCCTAAGTGAATGAAGCCAGACACAAAAGGTCACATATTGTGTGATTTCATGTATTTGCAATGTTCACAATAGGCAAATCCATAGAGACAGAAGCAGATTATCGCTTGCCAGAGGTAGGGAAAGGGGGACATGGAGAGTGATTAATAATGGGTATGGGTTTCTTTTGGGTGTGATGAAAATGTTTTGGAACTATATAGTAATGATAGTGACACAACTTGTGAATATAGCAAAATCCTCTGAACTGTATACTCTAAAAGGATTAATTTTATGGTATGTGAGTTATATCTCAATGAACAAGAGATATGCTATTGCTAATACCCACATTAATATCTTTTTGGATCTTTCTCTACACTTATATGTAATGTGTAATGTTTTAACCAAAATAACATATTACAAAATATATCTTTGAAACCTTCTTTTTTAGTCATCTTGCTAGTTCTGTAAGTTTAATTTCATCCCTTAATCCATATTCAAATTTCCCCATTTGTTTCAAAAATGTTCTTTACAGCTGGTTTACCCAAATCAGTATCCAATCCAGGATCATATATTACATTTTGTTTTGATGTCCCTTAAGTCTCTGTGAACAGAGCACAGTTCCTTTTCCATGACACCGGCTGTTCAACAGGCCAGGTCAGCTGTCTCGCAGGATATTCTACCCTCAGGATTTGTCTGGCTGCTTCCTCATGGTATCATTCAGCTTGTTCCTTCATCTCCTGTTTTTCATATAAAATAAAAGTTATACCTGAACTATGCATTCAAGTTAAATATATTTGGCTAGAAGGTATCATAGGTTACATTGCATACTCCATATTGAGTCACATCAGAGGACACATAACATCTGCTTGACTGTCTATTAGTAACACTAAGATGGATCCAGGATGTGAGAGTGATGACAGCCTGACTCCTTCATTGTACTTTTTTTTCACCTTGCCACTGGAAAGCTTTCTGTGATGTGTCGCTTTGGCACTATACGAGTATCGACTCCCAACAACCATTCACCAAACAGTTTGTTAACACCAGTTGAAGCACCTTGCCTGAATCAATATTTTCGTTAGAGTGTCCAAATAATATTTTTCTTACTGTGTAATTCTTTCTACATTAATATGCTGGCATTCTTCTGGTAGAGCTTTTCCTCGTCTGATAGGGCTATTTGCTTACCTTGAAATACAGTTCCCACTAGAAAGGGAGGATAAATGCTCAATTCCTTCCATTTAATGACAAATTTTCAGGATTCTTTTATTAAAGTAGGGTTCACCAACCCCACCTTCCTTCCCTCTACTTTCTGTGGATCTTCCTTTCAGCCTGAAAGTGTATTCAAAGCCGCTCTCCAGCCCGGCATTGATCCATTTGGCATTTCCTCTCAGCAATCCTGTTAACTTAGCCCTTAACTCTTCCTAGAACTCAAGTCAGCCCATAGAGACAAAGCACCCTGCAGAATGCCTATAGTACCACCAAAATCATTAGTTGAGGCCTTAGGGCCTACAGAAATTGTCCAAGCATCCATTTCCACAAGACTAACGCAACCAGGTAGAGGCTGCTCTCCTTCTCCTTCTTCCACTCTAATTGTACTTGAGCCCTTGACAGGGCAAGGCCTTGCCAGACTCATCTCAGCTCTAACCATGTTCTCTGAAAGTATTTTCCCTAATCCCTGGCCTTTGGAAATGATCACTAAGGTAAATAAATGCATTAGCAAGGAATCATGGTATGGGAATATGAGAACTTTATCATTAGCAGAGGCCAGATTTCTGAAGAGGAGAGAAAGTCCTAAGGAAAGACCCTGCACATTAACATGGATTGTGTGTCCAAAGCCCTTTCCCCTACAAGGAAGACTTAAATCTGAAGCAAGATGGGCTGGAACCTGGAGGAACTGTGGCTGGCTTGTGATCCTTTGTCCTCAGCCCATGCTGAGTGAGGATGCAAACAAAGAGGAACAGGACCTCACTGGCAGTCTCAGTGAGAGCTGGGAGAATGAGCACCTCTGCAGCCCCTGGGGTGTATGAACTGACTGATGTATAAACCAGAACACCAATGCATTCATATACAAAGAAGACACTCCTTGCCAAATGAACCAGATGTTCATGTTGACTGGTCAGCGCATTCTCTCCTGTTGGAAAATCTACATGGAAAGCCAAATTATAATCAAGAGATTGTTTGTGAGCATGAAATCAGAACAAAGGGAGGGAATTGGATGAGCTCTGTGACGTCCATAGGGATATAGAGTGGACTGCATATTTGTGTCTAATGGTCAAAAAACAACTCTTTCCCTTGACAGGGCTAGAGACATAATGACAAATGTTTGTTCCTTGGCTCCACTTTTCAGCACTCCCTACAGACCACCCCCTTCTGCTCACATAGTCTTTCTTCAGCTGTTAAGGCCATTGATTAGGTTACAGCTTTCTTCCACATTCCATCATGCCTTGATTAAATTTCCAGGCACCTCTACATCCTGTTTCTTGGGAAGACATTCGCAGACATTTATTCACATCCATTGCATGTGGATTTCACTAGTTTAACAATCACAGGTTAATATTATTTATCAGTTTGGGAGATATTTCATGATTGTGCCCTATGTACTGATACACTAGACAGCAGAAAAAAAGGTTGAAAATGACCAGAAATATGAAAGGGAAGACTTCCTATGTTTTGATCTCCCATGTGCCTTCATGAGCATTGTCACAGAATTTGATTCATCTGAACAAATATTTATTGTGTGCCTACTGTTTGCCAGGCACCATACCAGGCACTAGGAATACAAAGAATGGGATATGGTATTCCTGCCTTCAAGGAGCTGATAAGGTAGTGAAGGAGGCAGGCAAGAAAATCACCCATCAAGTACAGCGTGGTAGACACATGGTGCCATGGAGGCATTTAGAAAGAGCACCTCTGGATGTCTGGGATTGGGGTAGGAGTTAGTCAGAGAAGGCTGCCAGAAAGAGGTGAGTGATTTCTATCTTTATCCCAAAGGAAGAGTGAAGAATGAGAAAACGACTTTCTAAACCAAAACAATAGCAGACACAAAGACTCAGAGGCAAGAGACAACATCGCATATTTGAAGACATTCTGTACTTCAGAATGGCTAGAGCACTTACTATGGTAAGAGATTGGGTTGAGATAGTAGGCAGAGGACAGAAATTCAAAGGTCTTGTGTGTCATCTAAGGAATATGGACTTTGACCGTAAGACTATGGAGAACCCTTGAAGGGTTCTAAAACCTACTTTGTCTAAAATTAGCATAGCCAGTTCAGCTTTTTTTTATTGTGGTAAAACATACACAACAGGAAGTTTACCATTTTAAACATTTTTAAGTACTCGTATACCATATTTTGTTTATCCATTCATCAGTTGATGGACACTTGGGTTGTTTCCATCTTTTGGCTAGTGTGAATTATGCTGGTATGAACATTGGTGTCCAAGTATCTGTTTGAGTCCCTGTTTTCAATTATTTTGGGTATACATCTAGGAATGGAATCGCTGAGTCATATGGTCATTCAATGTTTACATTTTTGAGGGACCACTAAACTGTTTTTCCACAGCAGCTGCACAATTTTACATTCCTACCAGTAATGCACAAGGGTTCCAATTTATCCACATCCTCACCTGTTCTCTTTTCTCTTCTTTTTTTGATAATAGCCATCCTACTGGGTATGAAGTGGTACCTCACTGTAGTTTTAATTTGCATTTCTCTAATTAATGAGTAGTGATGCTGAGCATCTTTTCATGTAGTTATTGGCCATTTGTCTATCTTCTCTGGAGAAATGTCTATTCAAGTCTTTGCCCCTTTCTTAACTGGGTTGTTTGTGTTGTTGTTATTGTTGAGTTCTAGGAGTTCTTTATATATTCTGGATATTAATCCTTTATCAGATATATGATTTGCAAAATATTTCTCTCGTTCTGTAGGTTATCTTTTCCCTCTCTTAATAGTGTCCTTTAAATGCATTTTTTATTTTGATGAATTTAGTTATTTATTAGTTTTTTCTTTTGTTGCCTGAGCTTTTGGTGTTGCTTTTTAAGAAATCATTGTCAATTCCAAAGTTATGAAGATTTCCCCGTTTTCTTCTAAGAGTTTTATAGTTTTGGCTCTTACATTTAGGTCTTTGATTCATTTTTAGTTCATTTTTGAATATGGTGTAAGGTTCAGCTATATCTTTTTGTATGTGGATATCCAGTTTTCCCAGAACCGTTTGTTGAATAGATTTTCCTTCCCTAGTCCAGCTTTCTTTTGATTAGTGTTTGTATGGTATAGTTTTTTCTATCCATTTAGTTTTAACCAATGAGCATATTTATACTTACAGTATATTTCTTGTGGGTAACAAATAGTTGGTTTCCTTATCCAATCTGACAATCTTTGCCTTTTAATTGAGGTGTTTATACCAGAGGTTGGCAAACTTTTTCTGTAAAGGGACAGATAGGCTTTGCGGGCCGTCCAGTCTCTGTTGCAACTGCTTGACTCTGCCATTATGGTGACAAAGAAGCCATAGACAATACATACATTAATGGATGTAACTGTGTTCCAATAAAACTTTTTTTTACAAAAACAGGCAGCTGGCTAGATTTGAGATGAAGGCCATTGTTTACCAACCCCTGGTTTAGGCCATTTATATTTAATTTAACTACTGATATGGTTGGATTTGAACCCAACACCTTGCTATGCATTTTCTATCTATCCTATTTAGTCTTTATTCTTTCTTTTTTTTTCTGCCTTCTTTGGAATAACTGAGTATTTTTATTATCCATTTTATCTCCACTATTGGCTATTTAGTTATGACTCCTTTTTTTTAAAGTGGTTGCTCTAGGGTTTACAATATACATCTTAAACGTATTACAGTCTATCATGAAATAATATACCACTTCATGTGTAGTTTAGGAACATTACAACATACACTTCAATTTCCTCTCCCAACCTTTGTGCTATTGTGGTCATACATTTTAATTCTGCATATTATAAATCCCATAATACATTGTTACTATTTGTACTTAGTAAATTTTATTTTAAAGAGAACAAAAATAAAAAGGAAACTATCCTTTACATTTACCCTCATTTTATCATTTCCACTGATCTTCATTTGTGATGTCCAAATTTCCACTAGTATCATACTCTTTCTGCCAAAGAACTTTCTTTAACATTTTGTGTCATACAGGTTTATTTGCAATGAATTCCTTCAATTTCTGTCTGTCTGAAAAAGTCTATATGATCTTCACTTTTGAAAGATATTTACACTGAGCATAGAATTCTAGGGTGACTTTTTTTCCTTTCTGCACTTAAAAAATGTCCCTCCAGTGTCTTCTGTTTTGTATAGTTATTGACAAGAAGTTTGCTGTAGTTTTCTCTTTCTTCCTCTCATGTACTATTTCTTTTTTTCTCTGGCTGTCTTTGAGATTTTCTCTCGAATCAGAGAAATCTTTGGTTTTCAGCACATTGACTATGATGAATATATAGGTAGATTTTATTTTGATTTTGGTTTGGTTTGGTTGTATTTATGCTGGTTGAGAATCTCTGAGTTTCTTGGATCTGTAGTGCTGTCTTTCATTAATTTTGGAAAATTCTTGGCCATTCTATCTTTAAATATTTCTTTTGCCCTATCTTCTCCTTGCTATTGTCCCACAGTTTTAAAATTCTGTCTTCTGTACCCTCCTCCCCCATCTTTTTCTCTTTGTGTTTAATTTTGGATAATTTTTTATGTTCTATCTTCAGGTTCACAGATACTTTCATCAGCAGTGTCTAATCTACTGATGCACCTATTACAAAACTTCTTCATCTTTGATACTGTATTTTTTTCTCTCACACTTCCTTTTTATAGTTTTCATCTTTCTGCCAAAATTCCCCATATGTTCACACATGTTTTATACCTTTTCCACTAGATCGTTCATGTACTAGTCGTAGTTATTTAGAAGTTCCTGTCTGATAGATCCTTATTGCTGAGATCTGTTTCTGTTAATTACTTTCTCTCTTAATGATAAGCCTTCCTCTCTCTTTTTCTCTTTCATGTTTTTCTTTTCTTTTTGTATTGTCATAACCTGTTATTATGCTGGACATTATGTCTAGAAGCTAGTAGAGAATGAGGTAAACAATATTTATGCCTGGAAATGGGCATGCCTCTTCTTCTGTTAGGCTATTATTGGGGGGGATTGAGTTAATCTAGTCAGTAGTTGAGTTGATTTGAGCTTAGTTATTGGTAATCATTACCCTCAGTGCATCAGCAAGTGCCATCACCTTGTACTTAGTGTGGGGAATGGGTTGCTGGAGGGTTTTTCTCAGTATTCCTGCTTTGCCACTGGCTTTCAGCAGTACCTGCACACTTGCACTATAAAGCGGGGTTTCTCTCCACAGTTTTGCCTCCTCCTCAGCAATAGACTGTTGTTGCTTGCTGCTTGATGGAGGCAGGTGGTGGTCATTGATTCTCCTGGTCCAGTCTCAGGCAAGGCCTGTGCATCTGGGCCTGGGGAGTGGAACCCTTCTCAATGTTCCTATCCTCCTCCCCTCCCCTCCCCTCCCCCATGGAAACCAAACTCTGCCTTGTATCTTTGGTGGGCCTTGGGCAGGAGAGAGGTACCTGTTTCTCTCACGACAGAAGTCTACCTCTGCTTTATACTGGTGCAGGTTCTTGGATTCAAGAGGTTTTCATGATCTCCCCCACTTGCCCCTCTGCCTCACCCCCACCCCAGAGAAAACAGCTTTTTCTTCTACCCTTTCCCCTGAAGTAATAGATGTCTGTCTGCTGGGTTCTTGAGAGTGAGAAGGATAGTTTTCTGCCCTCCTCCAGATGCAGACAGGTTTGCTTCTAACCCCCCACCACCAGGACTCTGGGAGCAGGAGGGTCTGCTGCCCCTCCCCTAGTGGCTTAAGGCTTTTTTGCTTTAATAAAAGAAGGGTCAGATGATATGGGTGGTGATTTGTGCCTGTCCCCAGCAGCAGCCAGTCACCTCCTACAAAGCTAAACTCCAAGGAGGGTTCTCTCTGGTCTCCTGTCCTGCCCCCAAACTTTCTTTTGAGCACCCAGTGGACACCCATGGAGAAGACCTTGCAAGTGAACATAAACTTCCCTTGTGTCGAGGACTGTGTGTTACGCAGGGTTCTCCAGAGAAAAAGAATCAACATAAGTATATGTAGACACAGATATATATTTATATTACCTATCTATCTATCCATCCATCCATCTCACTATCGAAAGAGAGAGAGAGAGAAGGAGAGAAAGAGAGACAGAGTTATTTTAAGAAATTGGCTCATGCGATTATGGAGGCTGGCAAGTGCAAAACCTGCAGGGTAGGCCAGCAGGCTAGAGACCCGGGGAAGATTGCAGCTGGAGTCTAAAGGCAGTCTGCTGGCAGAATTCACTCTTCCTCAGGGAACTTCAATCGTTTTCTCTTAAAGTCTTCAACTGATTGGATAAGGCCCACCCATATGGTGGCATGTAATATGCTTTATTCAAAGTCTACTGATTTAAATGTTAATCTCATCTAAAAAATATTTTCACAGAAACATCTAGAATGGTGTTTGACCAAATATCTGGTACTGTGCCTAGTCAAGCTGACAACAACATTAACCATCTTAGGTTCCCAGCTATTCTAAATTGATCCACTAGCCGAAACTCAGCCTTTAGAAATCAGTGAAAATTTAAGCTGATTTCTTCTTACCCACTTCTATAGCAGTCATGTTTTCTCCAGTGTTCTGCCAAATGTGAAACAGTTTGTGTGTCCCTTCTCTCCTTGGGCTTGTCACTTTTTGGAATTTAGTTATGTGGCTGCCTTGTGATCTCAGCTCTCTGAAGGATTCAAGAAAACTTATGACTTTGTAGATTATTCATTGTTTTCTTATTGTGACACAGGAGTGATGTCCCTTGCAGCTTTCTATATCTTAAATGGAAGCAGAAATCCTACTACTGTTTGTTTTTACCATGGGTATTATCTTGATTATTTAAAAACCATGGAGAACAGGAATTGTATTTGCAGAGTCTAGCACAGGGATTGCAAGTTAATGGCCTATAGATTTCACATGAAAACCTAGGTTTCCAGATTACTTTGAGAAATGTGAACATCTGACACAGTTGATCCACATTTACCGGCCTTTTCATGGGGCCTGGGCTCTCCAGCTGTCCACTGTGCCAGAATGACATAGGGACCTCCCAACACTGACCTCTCCTCCATCTCCTTGGGGCAGACCATTTTGAGATCCAGGTTGGCTCCTCAGAGTTCTCTTGGAACCGGGTCTGCGGCAGAGCATTGTTCTATGTAAATCTCAAGCCAGAAGCAGAACATGACATGTGACAACTAAATGCCCTGAGCTTGATCACAGATGATAAAGGAAGTCTTGGAGTTCCCTGGAGGGGGACATCACACATTCTTTCTACCACAGCTACGTGTTCCTTGTGGCTCTGGGGAGTGGCTGCAGAACTGCATATGTGAGAATGCCAACCCCATCAGGTAAGCAGTCAGGATACCAATTTCTTTTCTCACCAGAAAGCAGTGTAGCCTGTGGTAGGTCCAAAGAAATCCTGAGAGGTAGGTATTGCTGCCCTGGAAGGGGATGCAGGGATGGCTGAGGCCTTTGGGCCCAGGCCAAGCACTTCAACTCCTGCCTAAGCTGGAAGCAGGCAAGGGTCGGCCCTCCACTCAGAGGGGCTGGTATGCTCTTCCCTCGGGCGCATTCCACCACAGCTGGAATGACACTAAATTTTTACCAGAACTACAGGGACTTTATC
Source organism: Tapirus indicus (assembly GCA_031878705.1). Classification (NCBI taxonomy): domain Eukaryota; kingdom Metazoa; phylum Chordata; class Mammalia; order Perissodactyla; family Tapiridae; genus Tapirus; species Tapirus indicus. The sequence continues at coordinate 147,630,139 of CM062917.1, read as the reverse complement.
ACAGGGTGCCTATGGATCTGTGGGTTCACTGCCTCAGATGCAGTTCCATTTCTGGGGGGCAGGGAAAGGACCCCAGGACCAGACTGGGTTGGGCAGAATTGTTTCCTTAAGCATCTGGAAGTGTATGTCATTTAGGGAATGAAGGTAAATGAAGCCAAGGAAGGGAGCCAAGGCCCATAATCGAGAAGGAACACGATGAGACAGGTCTGAGGGGAGGGTGCTGGGCTCTGATCAGGAAACCAGGCTGAGAACTAAGAGTGAGGACATGGAAGGCTAACTGGATGGCATGAGGCTGGATGAGAAGATGGGTTCAGGGTGAAGGAGGGTCCAGAGGGTTTTAGGCTCAGGAGAGGGCTGGACTGCTTGACACCCAAATGCCCGTCTGGTTGCTGGGGAGGGAAGTTGCAGGGAGGGGACGACCAAGCACAGGAGCAGCTAAAACAGTAACTGTCCTTTAGCCAGCCACACTTACCTATCTGGGGCTCCCACCAAGTCTGCAGAGACCAAAAGCTTTTGGGAACACACACGGGGTTAAAAAGAAAACACCAAACAAATGGAAGTTCACAAGAACACTTCCAACTTCGTGAAAAATGAGATTAATCAGCGGAAGTAGGAACTTTTCAAGAAAGGATCAGAACTTCTCTTACAAACAAAGCTTGAACCTCTTAGCAATCACGACTGATTGCAAGGATCTTACTCAAGTGCCTGGAGAGTCTTTTACTGCCAAGAATGGGAGAGCTACAGCACTTCAGATAGACGGATTACACAGAATCCAGCCCAGACAAAGGCCATAGACAATTTTCAAGCTGAAGTCTGATTCAGGTTTTTTGTTTCTTAGGGGGAGAATGTTTTTATTAAAGTATAAAATTAATTCATAGCCACTGAAGAAAATCTGCAAAATACACAAAGTATAAAGAATAAAACAAATATCCACCCATATTCCATAATCCAGAGATGGTTTACATTTTAAATATTTTTTTCAGTGGATATCTATATTTTTCTCCACACAAATCAGGATTATATTAAATAAAAAATTGTTTCCAGCTCTCTCCACTTACTATAACAGGAACAGTTCTCCACTGCCTTAATTATTCCTTGAAACATACTTTTCAATGGTTCCATGATATTACTTTCTGTGGGTATGCCATCATTTATTTTAAGCATTTTTTAACTGATGATCAGTCAGGTTGTTTCAATTTTTCATCATTTAAATAAGATTGCAGTAAACACCATGGATGTAATTTTTGTGCATCTCTCCGATTATTTCCTTAGGAGAAATTCTCAGAATTTAAGATTTGAGGGTTTCTCGATACCCACTCTCAAATTATTTTTCCAAATGGTCACTCTTCTTCATATTCAAGCTAACAATGGATGAGTATGCCTGTTTCGTGAATCATTAGCCAACACTAAGCATTATCATTAAAAAAAGGGAGAAAACAAAAAAACCTTTGTCTATTTGTTAGTTGAAAAACAGAACTAGCTGTCGGGTTTTGTATTTCTTTCATTAGTAGTTGGACACTTCTCCATATGTTTATTGAATGTTTTTCTTCTATGAATTACCTTTTTGTGACATTTACCTGTTTTTTATATTAGGAATAAGCACCTTGCTTTAATTTTGATGCAGTTTTGCTATAGCAGGATCCAAAAGGAATCCTAAGGAGAAATTCATGATGTTAAAAGGCTTTTGATTTATAGTTTTAAGATTTCCAAGGATTCCACTGAGGCAAAATGCGAAAGAAATAGGAAGTTCTTCTAGAGCAGAGTCTCTCAAGGTGTGGCCCTTGGACTCTGTGCATGCGAATTAAGGAGTGGGAATGGAGGAGCATGTATTTAAATTACAGATTCCTACACCCCCACCCTAGACACACAGAGTCTGCATCTCTGATAGTTGGATCCAAGAGCCCACATTTCGATAATCTCTCTGTGTGCTTTATATGCAGCCCAAATTTGACAACCACAGTAACTACCGAGGCAAATAAACCTGATATTCCCATGCCCTCTGGAACACAAGAGAGACAACCAAACAGAGAAATGAGCCCAAACATAGAAGAATGGAAGTTGAGCTTTCATCTCCAATGGGCTGTTGGGTCTTGCATTTTCTGTTCTTTTGATTGCTTGACCTCCGTTATTCTTAACTTGATTAATGCATTATCACTCATCTACTCAGTCCCCAAGCTAGAAAAATTATAGCCACCCTTGATGCCTTCCTATTGCGTGCACCCCTTATCTCTTCTCACATATATACTAACTGTTCATTTTACCTACAAATGTCTTTAAATTCCTTTTCCTCTTTCTCACCACCTTTTAGTTTAATCCCTTATTATCTCCCTCTTTTCTTTCCCTTCTCCTGTTTATTCCACCCATAATCTCCATCATCACCCCACCCACACACTCCACAGGTCAAGGCTACATTGTAAACAGTATTGTATCTAGAAACTTCTGCTTGCTATGCAGAAGCTTCTAGATAAATATCCTCTCCACTGCCCCCCTTCCAATTTTTTGCAGCCCCTAAAATCTTGCTTATTTTGGTGGAGGGGTGAGAAAATGGGAATTTTAAAGGGGTTGAAGGACTGGAGAACACTAGGGAAGGCAAACTCAGTAGGCATGAACCTGCAAGAGACAGCTATGGCCAATTTAAGATCTTGGAAGTCAAGCAGCTCTGAGTGACAACATGATTCAAGGTGTGGCCCTAAAGCTGAGATGCTGAAGTGTCTGAGAGGACAAGGGCATGCAAGGCCATGTTGTTGAATGGCTCATCCGCACAGAACCTGAAGTAGCTCAGATGTGTGCTATTATTCACAAGCAGAGAGCCAGTAAATACGACCAGCTCAGAGTAACCTTTCTCCATTCCTGGAAAAACAACTTAGGGCAAAGGACAAAAGTTTACTGTGTCGTTCTCTCATGTAAAAGGAAATAATTTCGATGGATTTGGTGGGACATTCTGGAGCCAAGGCAAACTGTGTGTGTGATTGTTTTGTAGAGGTGCTAGGACTTCATTTTCAGATCTGGAATAAGAACAGGTGGTGGCTGATGGCAGGAGTCACAATGGTTTCCATGACAACGAGACTGGGTCTTAGTCATCCTCCCATCCTCCACAAAACCTGCGGCAGCTTTTCTCATAAGGGGCTTATTAAATATTTGTTAAATGATGAATCACAGAATGGTGTGTGCGCTTTGCAAATTAAGGCTGCCGTTCTCTAGCTAAAAGCTTTTAAAGCAACAATAATTACTGTATTTACACATGATATTTTGCATAATTTGCATATTAACTTAACCTGAAAATAATAAACTACAGCTTTCCATTCCTGCTCAACAACCCTGTCCCATATCTATTCCCTATTGTGGAAGACGTAGTCAGATGTTTGGCTAAAACGGCCTTAAAGCGGGGAGTGCTCTGTGTCGTGTTTGTGCTTCCATATTAGCTAGAAATGCTTGTCTTTTTCCCCCTTTCGAGCCCCTCCCCCCTCCGACTCTGCGCAGCCTGTCCCTCCCCCCCGCGCTCCTCTCCCCGCGCTCCGGCTGGAGCCGGCCAGGCCGGGCGGAAAGCACAAAAGGCCTCAGCAGCCGGCGTCCCGCGTTGCCCTTGGCAACCATTCGGCGGAGTCTCGCTCTCCCCTGACCCTGTAATGAGACAGTAAACCGAGCCTCCATTGGCTGGTCGGGGAAGGCAGGCCAATCGGAGAAGAGGGTGTAGGGAGGCGGCTGAGCGAGGTTGTGGGGGTAGGGAGCTAGGGTTAGAGGCAACCGGTGAGGCTAGAACCCCGAGCGTGGTCGGTTGGAGCAATATGTCTGTCCGGAGGCACATTGGGAATCCTGAGGTGAGGGTCAGGTCCGGATCGGAGAGGCGGAGGGGGCGGGCGCACCGGAACAGGCTCCACGTGGGCAGGGAAGAGTCGCCAGCGACTTCCGCCGCCCGGAAGGCGGGAAGCGGCCGGCGTGAGGAGGGGTCTGGAGAGGGGAGGGAGGCGGGGCGGGCCTCGGGGAAGCGGAGCTTGGTGCATTGTCTTGTGGTGACCGGCCACCGTCCCGCACATGCTTACTGTACGCTGGCATTTGTCACCGAGAGGAACGAAGTGCCTAAAGACACAGACCCTTCCCTCAAAGGGCTTACAATCTACGAGTGGCAGTGACAAAACATAAGTAACATGAATGAAGCCCCAAACACTGTAGGAACAAAATCGAAAGTAGCCCTCATTTCTGATTATGGGGATACAGAGAGAGCAGGAATAAGCAGACCAAGCCATTTGGAAAGGATGCAAAATACGATATTAGTTATACCTGCTTCCCGACAGGTCCTTTCACTTTCTTGGCTGTTTCACCCCTAGTGCCCTGCTGCTTTTGTGGTCATCTAATTTCAACAAATGCTTATTGGAGTCTTACCGTGCAGTAGGTGCTAGAAATACAAAGAGAATAAGACAAGGCTTTTGTCCTTTAATAAGTTCAGTCTAGTGAGGGAGAATTGTAAACAGAATTTGAGTACAATGTGGTTGGGGAACAAGATATTAGGAGAGCACAGAGGAAAGAGAATTCAACTGAGGGAGTGAGAGAAACGTCCTAGCGGTGACCCGAAATGGCAAGGTTATTAGCCAGGTGAAGAAGCATCCCAGGTAGCAAGAACAGCATGAGCGAAGTTAAGGAGGTGTGAAACATGGGAGTGGACAGTTCCCTATAGAGAGGCAGGAGTAAAGTCTGGAAGGGCCTTCTGTGCCTTGCTAAAGTTCTTGGCTTTTATACTGAACAAAAGTTGCAAATTGTTTCATTGCATGGTGGATACCTATGAGCTATGTTAAGAAAGTTATGAGGCTGAGTTTAGGCTCTGCAGGAAAGTGCCATGATCAATTATAATCTCTACCATGGAGGTGGAGGATGTAGGTGTGAAGAGTGGCAGTTTGACTGCCACGTGTTTATCGTGCCTGCTGGTCAGAATTTGAGAAAGTTGAGTTTTAAGTGATGGAGTCACGTGGTCAGATTTGTGTTTTAGGCAGAAGGCTGTAGCCACATTGTGGAGAATGAATTTGAGGAGCCCCGGACTGGGGATAGGGATATTGGTTAGGTGGTTATTATGATACAGACATAAAGGTGGGCCATGGAACTAGGGACAGAATTGAGAAATATTTAGGGAGTAAAATCATCAACTCTTCATGATTAGCTTTGAGAAATGAGAGTGTGACGGATGACTTAGGTTCCCAGCTTGGGCTACTTATTGGTGCTGATGCCATTAATGAGATGAGGAATATGGGAGAAAGAGGAGGAATAGTCTTAGGGTTATAGGGGGAGAGGAGCAGCGATGGCCTGTTTGGTTGTGTTTGTGCCCTAGATGAAGATGTCCAGCTTACACTCTTGTTTTAGTGGAACACAATTTCCAGTAGTTTCTTGAGAAAGAGTACATAGAAATAGTTTTTGTATAAAATGTTAGGCATGTCTAAAAATGTTATTATTCTACCTTCACATTTATTAGCTTGAGAGTTTAAGTATAGAATTCTTGATTGGACATCATCAGCATATTGAAAACATTGCATTGTGGTCTTCCAGAATCCAGTGTTGCCGTACAGAAGTCCATTTCTTCCTTCGTATGTGATTTAATTGTTTCTTTCTGGAAGTGTGTAGGATCTTCTCTTGGTCCCCGGTGTTAGGATGTTTCACAAAGATATTACGATATTCCTGTCGGTCTATTTTCACTCATTTTGGTGGGCACCAGAAACTCATGTCTTTCTGTTCTGTAAAGGATTTCTTTGAATTATTTTGTTGTTGACTTTCTGCCTCCCATTTTCTCCATTCTCTCTTTCTTGAATTCATTATTCTGATGTTGTTTCTATATGACTGGTTCTCTAATTTTCTTAAATTTTGTCTCTTGTTTTCCACATCTTTGTCTTTTTGCTCTCTTTGGAAGATTTGTTTAACTTTATCTTCCAGTCCTTCTATTGAGTTTTTAGTTTCGGCCATCATGTTTTTAATTCTTAAGACTGCTGTTTTGGACTCTGATGTCCTTTAAAAAACTTTTGTTTTTAAATAAATATGGATTCACAGGAAGTTGCAAAAATAGTACAAAGTGATCCCGTGTACCCTTCACCCAGTTTCCCCCAATGATTATCTTTTATGTAACTATAGTACAATATCAAAACCAGAAAATTAACATTTGTACAATATATGTGTGTATAGTTCTAGGCTATTTTATCACATATGTAGATTTAATATAATCAAGATTTGCACATGTATAGATTTGCAGTCAAGATACAGAACTATTCCATTACCACAAAAATCTCCGTCTTGCTACCCCTTCCTAGTCACGTCTACTTTCCTCCCCATCTTAACCCCTGGCAACCTCTAATGTGTCCTCTATTTCTGTAATTTTGTCATTTTGAGAATGTTACATAAATAGAATCATACAGTATGTGACCTTTTGAGACTGGCTTTTTTCACTCAGGATAATGTCCTTGAGACGCATCCAAGTTGTGGCCTGTAGCAATAGTTCATTCCTTTTTATTGCTGATTAGTATTCTGTGGTATGGATGTCTGACAGTTTGTTTAACCATTCAGATATCGTAGGATATTTTGGTGGTTTTCTGTTTGGGGCTATTACAAATAAAGACACGAACTTTTGGGTACGGTTCTTTGTATAAACATTTAGTTTCATTTCTGGCATACATGCCCAGGAGTGCAGTTGCTGGGTTGTATGGTAAGCTTACATTTAGTTTTTTTAGAAACTGCTAAACTATTTTCCAGAGTGGATGTACCATTTTACATTCCCAACACCAGTGCACGAGAGACCCAGTTTTTGCACATTCTTGGCAACATTTGGTATTGTCAATATTTTTTATTTTAGTTGTTTTAATAGATGTGTAGTGACATCTCATCATGGTCTTAATTTGCATTTCCCTAATGGATACTGAGTTTTCATGTGCTTATTTGCCATCCATATATCCTCTTTGGTAGAACATTTGTTTGTGTCTTTTGCATAATTTCTAATTGGATTCTTTTTGAGGGTTTTTTGGGGTTTTTTGGGGGGGCGGGTTTGTTTGTTTTTTTGTGACTGTCAATATTGATTACTGCCAGAGCGGAGATCATTAGGGTTACATTTCCTTTCTTACTGTTTGTTGTTTCTCCTGGAGTTGCTGCCTTTATTTTTATTCTATAGTATTTATAAATTTTTGTAAACAATGCAGGACGTTTTCCTACATCACTGTTTACCATTTTTTTGCATAGTTGTCTTTTCCAAAACTTTCTATATTCATTTGTGTGTGTGTGTGTGTAAGAGAGAAAGAAAGTTTTATTTTTTGGTTTTGTTTTATACAAATGTTATAACATTGTTCATATGGTTCTTTGACTTGTTTTTTCTTTCATTTCATATGTCTTGGACATCTTTCCATGTCAGAAAAATATAGCTCAACTTAATTATTTTCTTTTAATTCTTACCTAAGTACTTGTTGTGGTTGTAGAGCAAAAGTTTTTTGTATTTTTTTGCTTGTTAAATTTTAATTTTTTTTTTAGTAATGGCATTATTGAGATACAGTTGAGATACAATTCATATACCATAAGTTCATTCATTTAAAGTGTATATTCACAGAGTTGTGCAATCATCACTACAATCAATTTTAGAACATTTTCATCACCCCAAAAAGAAATCCTGTAACCTTTAGCTATCACTCCCCAGTCCTCCCATTGTCTCCCCATCCCCCCATGCCCCAGTCTTGGCAACCACTAATCTACTTCTGTCTTTGTAGATTTGCGTATTCTCTGCTTTTCATATAAATGGAATCATGTGAAATGTGGTCTTTTGTGAATGACTTCCTTCACTTAGCATATAATGTTTTAAAGGTTCATCCATGTTATATCATGTATCAGTATTTCATTCCTTTTTATTACTGAATAATATTTCTCTGCATGGGTATACATTTTATTTATGCATTCTTTTATTGATGGACATTTGGGTTGTTTCCACTTTGGGGCTATTATGAAGGATGTTACTATGAATATTTATATACAAGTTTTTGTGTGGATGTATGTTTTCATTTCTCAATGATAGTTTTTTAAAATATTTTTTGTCCCTACATAGTCTCAGTTTCCTCCATATTGCTGTTTTTGTTTTGTTGGTGATGTTTGTATTTTCTTGGGCTGCCGTAACAAAATACCGTGGACTGGGTGGCTTAAACAACAGAAATGTATTTCTCATAGCTTTGGAGGCTGGAAAGTCCAAGATCAAGGTGCTGGCTGATTTAGTTTCTGGTGAGAACTCTCTCCTGGCTTGCATATGGCTGCATTCTTTCTTTGTGCTCATGTTACCTCTTCTTTCTGTGTGCACTTGAAGAAAGAGAATGAGCTCTTTGGTGTCTTTTTTTTATCAGGACATTAATCCTGTTGGATTTGGGCCCCACCTTTATGACTTCATTTAACCTTAATTACCTCCTAAAGGCCCTATCTCCAAAACAGTCACATTGCGAGTTAGGGTTTCAACATACAAATTTTGGGGGGACGCAATTTAGTCCATAGCAATGTTCTCAGACTTCTTTTAATCCTAAATTGTTAATTTGTGTTTTTGACTAGGAGACTTTAAAAGGTGATTGGGATCTCTCTATATGTGAGAGGGGCTTGCTGATGGTGAGCTTAATTATAGGAAGATCTCATTGGGCCATGATTTGGAGACTCCCTCTCCCAAATCTGTACCTTCAGCTCTTTCCTCTCAGGCTGGTCATTTTCCCCAGAGAACTCCTCCACTCTCCTGAGAGAAAAATCCTAGTTGAATTTTTGGAATTAAGTTGAATTAAGGCTAGGGGCTAGATCTCAACATTAGTAGGCATCACTCATTTAAAACCCCTATTTTCAGTGATGATATCTTTGCCTTTCCCTGTGTGTAGAGACCGCTAGTCCAGATACCCTTTCCAGGGAATAAATCTATAGATAGCTGCCATGGTGGGGGAGGGGCAACCACCCAGTGGCAAGAGGGGAGGTTTTGCAGATCCAACTGCTTCTCAATCAGCCTTCAACCAATCTTCTTTATTTCAGCCTCTCTTTTTACTCCCCACTTCTGGAGGTGCCCGGGGCTGTCAATTCCTAAGCCTTTTAAGAATTGTTCTTGCCTCTCCCTTGACTTTCTTGAGTCCATCAAGTCATTTTCACTTGTCGATGTGCTTTCTAGACTTTAGAAGTCTATTGCTATCACTTCTCCCACTCTCTCTGTTTTTTGGTCTTGTGTTCTCAAAATAATATCCTCTCAGTAAGGTTTCACTGAAGTGAAATTAGATGCATTTGTTTAATATGCTATCTTCACCCAGTAGACCATGATCTGTAGTTATTTTATTTGCTTGTTTGTTTCTGGCATACCTACAGGAATATAAGATAGGGACCTTGTCTGCATTGTCCCACTGCCTGGCACACAATAAGTTGTTCCTTAAGTATTTGTTGAATGAGCAAACGAATATATGTCTGAGCTGGGAGGAGAAGTCAAGGCTAGAGTTCACTATTTGGAAATTAGAAGCATATAAATGGAACTAAACCTAAGTGGCCCATAGAGAACCTATAGATTGTGAAGATGGAATCCTGGGGAACACAGTGTTTAAATGGCTGACAGAGGAGTGATTCATGTGTTATTGGAGAATCAGGAGAGTGAGATATTACTGAAGACAAGGAAGTAGAAGCTGAAGAAAGTGGGTCTATATAGCAGTATCATATGGTACAGAAAGGTCATGTAAGTTAAAGACTGAAAAGTAGCCATTATATTTGGCAATTAGAGGATCTCTGATGTGGGCTAGCTGCTACAGGAACTAGGGTAGAATGGTGGGGACAGTAGCCATATTGCAATGGATTGAGGAGTAAGGTACAGCTATCCAGTTTAGGTTTTTTTTTAATGAGCTTAGCTAGAAAGTAAACAGGGTGGAGGCGGCATTCCAATTATATATTGGTTTGTAATGAATCACCCCCATATTTAGTTCCTTAAAACAACAATAGTCATTTTATTATTATCTCTCATGGTTCTGGAGGTCGCCTGGGCTCAGCTAGGCAGTTCTCACTTGGGATCTGTCATGTGGTTTTGCAGACAGACAGAAGCTGGGTCTAGAGTTATCTTGAAGCCTTCTTCATTCACCTGTGCGGCCGTTGATGCAGTCTGTTGGCTGGGACCTCAGCTGCTGCTGTCAGCCATACCGCCTACAGATGGCCTTTTCCATGTGGCTTGGCCTTCCTCACAGCATGGTGGCTGGGTTCCAAGAACAAGTGTCCCAAGAGAACCAGGTGGAAACAATATTGCCTTTTGTGATCTAGCCTCAGAAGTCGGTGTCACTTCCATCACGGTCACAGGCCCTTCCAGATTCAAGGGGAGGGAACACAGGTCCCATTCCTCAGTGGGAGGAGTGTCAGCCTCACAGTGTTTAGTGGGATGGGAAATTCTGTTGTGGCCACCTTGAAAAATACAGTTGGCCACAGCTGGTAGCTGCTGGCAAAGTAGGGGCTGCTGCCCGTGCAAACACAGGCCACAGTTGATGTTTGAGATCAGTAGAATTGGACCAGATTAAAACTCCCATTTATAAAAAGTGTTCTCCTTTGGGGCCGGCCCAGTGGCGCAGTGGTTTAGTTCGCGCTTTGGCAGCCCAGGGTTCGCGGGTTCCGATCGCGGGCGCCCGCCGACGCACTGCTTGTCAGCCATGCTGTGGCAGTATCCCATATAAAGTAGAGGAAGATGGGCACGGATGTTAGCCCAGGGCCAGTCTTCCTCAGGAAAAAGAGGAGGATTGGCAACGGATGTTAGCTCAGGGCTGGTCTTCCTCACAAAAAAAAAAAAGTTCTCCTTTAAAAGATGTATTTTAAATGTGAGATTGCCTTAAATGAGGTTGTTTTTAAAATTGACACCCACTCCCTTCATTTTATGGACTTCCTGTCTATACAAAGGAGATAAGTAGAGAAATTCTGAACAGAATGTATAATGGTATTTTTTTAATCCTTTGAATGTAAATCTCATTAGATGTGTTGCAATTTTCATGTAACAACCTTGTGAGTTACATTTTGAGAGGGATGGGAAGTCAGAAAAGCTCACTCATTTTTGAATGATTTGTGATTCAGACAATCGCAGTCAGTTTTTTGGTGCTTTTCCTGCAGAAAATATCCCGTAGTTGACTTCTCATTCTTCTCCCTTCTTCTCTAACATCCATGAATTCACAAAGCTCAGTTTTATTTTGCATATGTTAGTAATCTGTCAAAATACTCTTGATTGTGAGGCTCACAGCTCAGTATTTTTAGTGCCTTCCATCTTCAGGGCCTAGTCCAGACCCTCAGTCTACATTCAAGGTTCTCCACTTTGAGCCTCCTTATCCATGTCCAACCTTACAGCACAAGATTCCATATACCCATGGTTCTTAACGCTTTTTGGGTTATAAACCCCTTTGAAAATTTTGTAAAAGTCAAGGGCCCTTTCCTCAGAAAAATGCACATGCACTCAAAATTTTGTATACAGTTCCACAGGACTCCTGACCTCCTGAAAGCCATCAGTGGACCCCATATTCAGAACCCCTGCCTGAGTGAGGCTGCACGATAGAGTGTTCAAGAGTTGAAGCTCTAGAGCCAGACTGCCGGTTTAAATCCAGGTTCCACCACTCTTACCAGCTGAGTAACCTCAAGAAGTCACTGCACCTCTCTCTGTCTGTTTCCTAATACGTAGGATGAGGCTGATACTAGTTTCTATGTCACAGGTGGCTGCGAGGATTAAATGAAATAATGGAGGTAAAATGCTTAGAGTGCCTGACAACATAGTTACGTGCTCAATAAATGTTAGCAGCGATTACCTTTATTGGTGTTGTTGTTGGACCTTCTCCAGCAAGTGGAACAACTTGCTGTTCTTTAAACATGCTTTTAAAGTGGCTTTCCTATTATAATTTCCTCTGTGTGGAATACTTTTTCCATTCCTTTTCCCCATCTTTTTTATCCGAAGATGTTCAACCCTTAAAACACAGCTCCAGGGCCATTTCTTCCATGAAGTCTCCCTTTATCCCCCACCGTGTGTGAGCAATCTCTTTGTTTCAGATTCCTAGAACCCTCGATGTCTGTGCTGCCTACGTGGCACTAGCGTGCACACTGTATGTTGCTCAGGTCTCAGAACCATCTTTATCCGGTTGGTAATACTTACTGCTCTCACCAGAGTCAAGGCCTTGTAGGTACAGAGATCCTCAAGGGAGGGCTCTTGTCCCAAGTGCAGGAAGTGAGGAGTGTGAACTACCGTGAGAATCCAGGCAGGGAAGAGACTTCCTGCTGACTGGGGCCTTCGGAGGAGGAGTCTTCCTGGAAGATATGTTTGTGCTGGGTCTCAAAAGCTGAGTAGAAGTTAAGTAGCTGGGATGGGATAGGTAGACAAGGGAGGGCATTATCTTTTGATCCTCCCTAGAGATGTAAACTCTGAAAGGGTCTTTGGTTGCTCTCAAAGAGCCTGTAATAGTACCACAAACATGAACTTTCTCATCTTGCTCCTCCTGATGAACTTTATCATGACCACCTATCTTATATCGTTATCTTAAATATGTATCCAAAGCTGACCCTTCCGCCTGGGCTCGGAGCCTCATCCTCCCACTCCCTTATATCCATGCCTTCCTGCCTTATTTTCAACCTCTCTTATCTTGCCCATTAGCCTATAAACATCCCAAATTTCTCCTTTCTTCCAAAACAAAACACAACAAAAACTATTCCTTAGCAACTCTTGAGACAAAAAAAAGACCATCTGGCCACTCTCCTCTTCTTTCCTCCCTTCCCGTCTCACACACTCAACCTGCTGTTTTTGCTTCCACTCCTGTCAATTTGTAACCATGTCCACCAGGGTCAACAATGTCCTGGTTTGTTCAATCCAAATTCACTTTTCTGTTGTTCTCTTACTTGACCTGAATTCTTGTCCGATTGTTCGTATTTGACATCTTGTTCTCTGATTTGACAGCATCGGTCACTGTGGACCACTCCCATCTTCCTGAGACTCTTCTTTAATTTTCATGACCCACTTTCTGCTGGCTTATTGTGAATCTCATCCACGGCGCTTTCCACCACTGGACCTTAAATGTAGGGGTTTTTCCTCTCAGTTTACACACTCTCCAACAGCGATTTTGTCCATTTTCATGGCTTCCTCTGCTGCCTATATGTTGACATATATGTTTTTTCTAGCCCAGATCTTTCTCCTTATCTCCAGACCAAAATAGCCAGCTCATCACTTCCATTTTGGATAACCCACAGATACCTCATGCTCAACATGCCCGAAACAGAACACATCATGTTTTTCAATATATTTTCCTCAAGTCCCTTTTTTGGGGAATGGTGTACTGTCCTTCCTGTTACACCAGTCAGTGTTCAATCATGCTGATTTTATACCTTAAAGATTTCTTGAAATTGTCTCTTTCTCCTCATCTATACTGCCACTTCCTTAGGACCTCAGATCCTCTTAGTACAACCACCTTGTAACTGATCTTTGTGCCTCCATTCTTGATTACGATCTTATTAGTTCTGCAGAGTGCTGCCAGAGTGATCTAAAATGGAAATATAGTCCCATCACTTCTCCTTAAACTTTGTTCAATGACTCCCCATCGTCTACACTAGGGTTTGTCAACTTTAACACTATTGACGTTTTGGGCCAGCTAATTCTGTGTTGGGGGGGCTTGCCTGTGATTGTAGGATGTTTAGCAGTATCCCTGGCCTCTACTCACTAGATGTCAGTAGTAACCCCCCACCACCCAGTTCTGACAACTAAAATCTCTCCAGACATTGATAATTGTCCCCAGGGGATGCAGGGGGAAGCAAAATCCCCCCTATATGAGAACCAATGAGCTACTGGGTAAAACCCAGATTTCTTAGCATGGATACAAGACCCTTTATGCCCTGCCCCTGCCTGCCTCTCCAGCCACATTTGACCCCGTATTGCCCCCTATTGTCCACGTTTGCCAGTTACCAGGAACCCTGTAGCTCCCACTCTCTACTCATTTAGCTTGACTAACTTTCTCTGCCCTCATATTTCAAGAAATGGTTCTTGACTCTTAGTCTGGATTAGGTGCCAATCTTACATGTTCCTGTTGTACCTCCTGCCTCCCTCTCCTTGTTCATCATGCAGTGTGGCATCTGTTCGTTCACTTGTCTTTCCTCCTAGCATCAGTGAGAGCTGGATGGCAGGGACTACGGTGTGTTTTTTGCCTCTGTGTCCTCAACACAGTGGCTTACTCCTAGTTGGCACCCAGTAAATGTCGACTGAATGAATGGTTGGTACTTAATAAGGCTTTGTTGAATGAATGAATAGTCCTCCTTGAAACAGCTTCTTTTCTCAGCTCTTTCACTTTCCACCATTCCATCCTGTTTATGTAATTGAAAAAAAAGCCAGTTGGTCAGTAGGTCAAGAAACAGTCGCCACCACCCCCTCCCCCAAAGCAAGAATTTTCAGGAAAAAAGTATGGCAGTTCCAGAAAATCTATGATGTTCTGCTTTGAATCAACACAAATAGTTTTACATTGTGGTTGGTTCTAGAAAGTCAGGAATAAGAAGTTGGACCAAAATGGGAAAATGGAAAAGAAACACTACGTTTTTCTACTGTGGCATATGGATTTCTCATTAGTCTATGTAAGGGAAAACAGGGGGTGGGAAGGGCTCAGACACTGCAGCTGTCCACACTCTCTCCCCCCGTCATTCTGCTGCCACCACACCTGGTCCTCAGAGACAGCCTCACTTCTTAGCTATGTTGGCTTAGGTATGGACAAATCCCCTTGGTTCAATGGAGACTAGCCTGGAATTTTTCAAAAGAAGCTTTGCTAGGAAACTAGTGGGAAAAACAAAACAAAAGTAAAAACAGGAAATAGAATATAGAAATTATAAAAATACAGAGTGCAAAAAAAAAAAAAAAAGGAGAAAAAGAAAATCCCTTAGCCTCAGGTAACTGAATTCTAGTATTAGCTTTTCTTGACTCAATTTACCAGGCTCATGTTTTCCCTGGTTTTTCGGTTTGCTTTTTTGTTTTGTTTTGCCTTCCTCTGAGGAACTCATCCTAAAGTCCCCCTTTTCAGTTTCTGAATATTTTCCTTCTCTCACTTAAGAATCTCCTTCATCTTCATCTTGGAAGTAGTTGGAATTGGCATTAGGGTCACTTTCTCGTATAGACAGCGAGTTCCTGATCGTATGGAGAAAGGAGCTTTCCAACCTTTATCTCAGCATAAACTAGCTCAGGGCTTCCACACACACACCTGAGGACCAGTGCTCATCATCCATGACAAAGGTTTTACTTGGGTGAAAAAAAACCACAGACAATATCATCAATTTTTTAATAACACTAAAGGACTGAACTTTTTATTATGGGATTTTTTTTCTTTTTTACTCTTCAGGTATTAAAATAGCAGATGGTAGTTACGAGGTTTTGCTTTTTTTTTTTTATGTCATTACTTGGCAAAATTAAAAGTTGATAACTCTCTGTAGGTGCTCCCAGTTTTAAAAATTCTTCCTGGTCTCTGAAATCCAAAACTCTGAACAACAGGCACAGAAGACGTTGAAGTATACCCTATATTGTCTTTATGCTTTCTGGGTCATTTTTAGATGTAAATAGTTTATTTTTCAATCCTCCCAACAAGACGTGCGGTAGTTAACTAGTTAACTATGTTTTCAAGGGCAAGTGATATAGGTTTTGCAGTTTGATGTTCTCTCCAAAGGAACCAGGTAGTTGCTGTAATGTGATCCTCATTTTAGATATTCAATTATTGATTGAATGTCAATAAATGTACCTACCATGTCCTAGGTGCTGGGTGAATACAAATTTGGGTAAGTTACTGTCCCTGCCTTCAAGGAAATGCTAGATTAGGGAAGAAGGTCAAGGTGTAAACAATGATACAGGGTGTCGATCCTCTGGGAGCCAGGGAGAAGAAAGTGCCTAATTCTACCTTGGACAGCTTTATAGAGGACGTAAAGTTTTGGCAAAGGGCAAGTTGAGGAAAGGCATTCTAGCCAGACATTTGCTTAGTCTGGAGACCTGAATGAGTGTGGCGTATTTGGGGAACATTCAGGCAACTTCAACTTCAGAACATGTGGGAGAGTGGCAGAGGATGAAGCTGGAAAGGTATTGCCGAGTTCTCATTTCATATTCCACAGCTACCTGTTACTGAACATAGGATTTTCATGCTTGTCAGACAGAAGAAAGCCTGAGCAAGAAAGGTATATTTTGTAATGTCTTTATTCATTAGCCTTCTCTCACTTAATGGCTTTCGAAAATGCCACTGAAATTTAATTTGGGTAACTTTCTTGTGCTTGGATTTGGAGTTCACTCCTGGAGTACAGGACAGGGGAGACCTGACACAGGCATTTTTGCTGACCATAAGCTTACCCTGAGCCTGTGATGTGCCCCAGCTGCCCTGAGAGCAGATGCCGTCATAATGACATCTGTGGAGCCTCCAACTCCAAGCCACCAGTGAGAGAGGCCTGCCAAACTGGGTCCTGGCCTGGCAACATCTGGGCACTGTACTCAAGTCTGGAACCACTTTTCAAAGGAGATGTAGATAAAATCTAGAGGGTGTCCAGAGGAGATGGCCTAGAAACCATCATACAAAGAGTGAAATTAAAAAGGACAAGAGAGCTGCCGTTATCTTAACAGATTTCTTGAGTCAGAGTGGGGTGGCTTATTCTGGGTTGCAACATGGACTGGATGGAAATGAGAGAGACCAATTTTGGCTCAACATCAGAAATAATTTTTAAGAGCTTCTTTCCTAATTACATAGTGCTGTGAGATTATTTTGACAAGATATGGAAATGTTTTGACAGAAACAAGATAACTTTTCACCTGTGGACATGCTGTAGAGAAGATTCATATTTTAAAGGAATGATTGGACCTCTAGAGCTTTTTCTATCTTTAAATTTGGTGAAATTTTAGCATTTGTTCTATTTTTTTGCATCTGACTCTTTCCCAACTTTGCCACTCTTATCCTTACATTAACTAATTAATTGTGAGTTTTCTTATTTTTTAGTATCTGACCAGAAGGATACCACAAAACCCAAAGTATCAGCATGTCAAGTCAAGACTGGACACTGGTGAGTAGAGATTAGAAAATTAAAACTTTTCTTTTAATCCAATAGCTAATAATTGACAAGAAGCAGGCTGTCGTGCCTGGTATAATTCACAGCTAAAAGTTTCTCACGTCTGCCTTACCTCATGTCTTTCTGGGCTCAGGACTTATTTTTGAAAGCTGTTCTTCAGATTATCAGTAAAAATTTCCATTCACATAATTTAGCTTATTATAAATTGAGAAATTGATGAAAATATTGTTCAGTAAGTTGCCGGACTGAGGCTAAATAGATATCAGGAGGTCAACCTCTGTTTTGGAACACTTATTAAATATATGCCTTTAAACTGAGAGTAATAGATTGTACTTGTGCACATTTGTTCATTTCAGTATTTGCAGAGTGCCAACAACATGCAAACTTATGGACTATGGGACATATAAAGATGAGTGTGAATCATGATTTTTGCAATCAAAGAGCTTAGCTTTGAGTGGAGGCAGACAGAGTTGAGTGAGTAACTAAAATACCAGACAAGATTAAGTTAGTGCTGCAATTCAGGTAAAATGACATTTAAGAGTGCTTATTACTGCTTATTTCCATGCTGTTAACATTTTTCAGTGTCATGATCAAGACCACTCCCTAGGCCCCTAGTGGATTTGCAGTCTTGTGGGATTTTGCTTGTTTATTTGTTTAGTTTTTTTCAACCTTTTAAAGTCTGCTGTGGAAAATCCATCCTATTAAGATGGTTTTGCTAGTGGATTGGGGTACCGCATGCCTTTTGCAATAGTTTTCCACCAGTAACCTCAAGACAACTGAGAAAATAAACTGGAATGTTGACTTTGTTTAAATCTCATTCATTTTGTCTTTCTCTTTCCCCAGTCTCCTTCAAAGTCATTATCCTCCATTATGCATGTTTCCTCATATAAAAGAGTCTTAAATTAAATGTTGTAAATGAACCACATTTACAGATACTGTTTCTTGGGACCTTTTTTTCAAACATTTCCGTACGATACAGATATTTATCCTTGCAAATATCCTGTTTGATGGGAGGTAAAAAATATTATCTCTGCTTTTGAGAAGGAGGAAATTGTGGCACAGAGAGTATGTGATCTACTTGAAGTTCAGTAAAAGGAGATAGAACTAGGATTTGTATGCAGGATGAGGAAGTCGATGTTGGAGACCTGGTACCAAGTCCTATGTATTGTCTCTTAGGCCATGCTGTCCCAGTATGTCCTCCATCCTCATTTCTTCTACCCCAGATGCCTTCAACTCCTCCATCTCTGTCTCCCCCTTAATTGCAGCTGTGACCCACCCTTGTGGAATAAGCTATTCTGTGAGGGAAGCACTTTGATTAAAAATGGCATATTCTCTCTGAGGAGTCCAGATAACGTTTTAAAGACCACTATAAAAGAGTGCATTTCTTTTGGAACCTTCTCAAATTAAAATTTTTATTTTTATTTATTTATTTTTTGAGGAAGACCAGCCCTGAGCTAACATCCGTTGCTAATCCTCCCCTTTTTGCTGAGGAAGACTGGCCCTGGGCTAACATCCGTGCCCATCTTCCTCTACTTTATATGGGACGCCGCCACAGCATGGCTGATAAGCGGTGCGTTGGTGGGCGCCCGGGATCCGAACCCGTGAACCCCGGGCTGCCAAGCACGAACTCAACCGCTGCGCCACCGGGCCGGCCCCTCAAATTAAAATTTTTAGAGCTGAGGTTTTTTTCAGATACATAGATTTGTCTATATCTTCATATTTTTTCTCCTGGAAATTGAATTGGGATTTGTGAATGAAAACCCGTTTCTTTCTCTTCAGTTCCTCAATTCATAACCAAAGTTTAACTCAATGGTACCTGAAATTAATTTCAGGTTTTTTTGAAATTGATATAATACATAGTAATTACCTTTTATATCCTGAGATTTTTAAACTAGTATTTTTGCTACCTAAACTTTTTCTTTTGACATAACTGTAGATTCACGTGGAACTGTAAGAAATAATACAAAGAGATTCCATGTACCCTTTACCTATTTTCCATGGTAACATCTTGGGAAACTATGATGCAATATCACAACCATGATGTTTACTTGGATACATACCATCTAGATACAGAACATGTCCATCACCACCAGGATCCTTCATGTTGCCCTTTAAAGCTACCTCTGCATTCCACCTTCACCCCTTATTTAACCTCTGGCAACCACGAATCTGTTCTTCATTCCTATAATTTTGTCTTTTCACAAAGGCTTTATAAATGGAATCATACGGTATGCACCTTTTTTTCTCACTCAGCATAATTCTCTGTAGATTCATCTAGGTTGTTGCGTGGATTAGTAGGTTATTCCTTTTTATTACTGAGTAGTATTCCACGGTATGGATGCACCACAGTGTAACCATTTACCTTTTGAAGGACATCTGGATTGTTTCCAGTTTTTGACTATTACAGATGAAGATGCTATAAATATTCACATACAGATTTTTGTGTGAATATGTCTTTATTTCTCTTAATTAAATGCACAGAGGTGCAATTGCTGGGTCATATGGTAGTTACATTTGTAGTTTTTTAGGAAACTGCCAAACTGTTTTCTGGAGCGGCTGGACCATTTTTCATTCCCACCAGCAATGTATAAATGATCCAGTTTCTCCACATCCTCACCAGCATTTGGTGGTGTCGCCATTTTTTGTTTTAGCTGTTCTGAGGGATATGTAGTGGCATATCATTGCAGTTGTGATTTGCGTTTCTTTAATGGCTAATGATGTTGAACATCTCTTCATCATGTGCTTATTTGCCATCTGTATATCTTCTTCAGTGAAATGTCTATTCATGTCTTTTGCGTATGTTCTTTTTTTTCCCCATTTTTATTGATGTATGAATAGTTTATAACATTGTGGGGTTTTAGCTGTACACTATCACTATTTTTTGTCCATCACCATGTGGATGCATCCCTTCACCCCTTGTGCCCACCCCCCAGCCCCCTTCCCCTTGGTAACCACCAACCAGTTCTCGCTGTCCGTGTGTTCATTTATATTCCACATATGAGTGAAATCATGTGGTGTCTGTCCTTCTCTCTCTGGCTTTTTTCACTTAACATAATACCCACTAGGTCAATCCATGTTGTCGCAAATGGGACAATTCTGTCTTTTCTTATGGCTGAGTAGTATTCCATTGTATATATATACCACATCTTCTTTATCCAATCATCAGCCAAGGGACACTTGGGTTGCTTCCACTTCTTGGCTATAGTGAATAATGCTGCAATGAACATAGGGGTGCATAAGCCTCTTGTGATGGTTGATTTCACGTCCATTGGGTAGATGCCCAAGAGTGGGATTGCTGGATCATATGGTATTTCTATTTTTAATTTTTTGAGGAATCTCCATACTGTTTTCCATAGAGACTGCACCAGTTTGCATTTTCACCAGCAGTAAATGAGGGTTCCCGTTTCTCCACAACCTCTCCAGCATTTGTTGTTTTTTGTCTTGGTGATTATAGCCATTCTAATGGGTGTCGGGTGATATCTTAGTGTAGTTTTGATTTGCATTTCCCTGATGATTAGTGATGTTGAACATCTTTTCATGTGTCTATGGGCCATCTGTATCTCTTCCTTGGAAAAATGGCAGTTCATATCCTCTGCCCACTTTTTGATCAGGTTGTTTGTTTTTTTGTTGCTGAGTTGTATGAGTTCTTTATATATTACCGAGATTAATCCCTTGTCGGATAAACGATTTGCAAATATTTTCTCCCAGCTGGTGGGTTGTTTGTTCATTTTGATCCTGGTTTCATTTGCCTTGTAGAAGCTCTTTAGTCTGATGAGGTCCCACTTGTTTATTTTTTCTTTTGTTTCCCTTGTCTGGGTAGACATGGAATCTGAAAGGATCCCTTTATGTCCAATCTCAATTAGTGTACCGCCTATATTTTCTTCCAGGAGTTTTATAGTTTCAGGTCTCACTTTCAGGTCCTTAATCCATTTTGAGTTGATTTTTGTGTTTGGCGATAGGAGATGGTCTACTTTCATTCTTTTGCATGTGGCTGTCCAATTTTCCCAGCACCATTTATTGAAGAGACTTCCCTCTCTCCATTGTATGTTCTTTGCTCCTTTGTCAAAGATTAGCTGTCCGTAGGTGTGTGGTTTTATTTCTGGGCTTTCAATTCTGTTCCATTGATCTGTGTGTCTGTTTTTGTACCAGTACCATGCTGTTTTGATTACTATACCTCTATAGTATATTTTGAAATCAGGGATTGTGATGCCTCCAGCTTTGTTCCTTTTTTTCAGGAGTGCTTTAGGTATTCGGGGTCTTTTGTTGCCCCATATGAATTTCAGTATTTTTTGTTTTATTTCCGTGAAGAATGACATTGGGATTCTGGTTGGGATTGCATTGAATCTGTAGATTGCTTTAGGTAGTGTGGACATTTTAACTATGTGTATTCTTCCAATCCATGGGCATGGAATATTTTTCCATTTCTTTATGTCTTCCTCGATTTCTTTCAATAGTGTCTTATAGTTTTCATTGTATAAGTCTTTCACCTCCTTGGTTAAATTTATTCCCAGAGATTTTATTCTTTTTGTTGCAGTTGTAAATGGGATTGTCTTTTTGAGTTCTCTTTCTGTTAGTTCATCATTAGCGTATAGAAATGCAAGTGATTTTTGTAAGTTGATTTTATACCCTGCCACTTTGCTGTAGTTGTTGATTATTTCTAGTAGTTTTCCAATGGAATTTTTTGGGTTTTCTATGTATAAGATCATGTTGTCTGCAAATAGTGAGAGTTTCACTTCTTTGTTGCCTATTTGGAGTCCTTTTATTCCTTTTTCTTGCCTAATTTCTCCAGCTAAAACTTTCAGTAGTATGTAGAATAAGAGTGGCGTGAGTGGGCACCCTTGTCTTGTTCCTGTCCTCAAAGGAATGGCTTTCAGTTTTTCCCTGTTGAGTAGGATGTTAGCTGTAGGTTTGTCATTTATGGCCCTTATTATGTTGAGATACTTTCCTTCTATACCCATTTTGTTGAGAGTTTTTATCATAAATGGATGTTGGATCTTGTCGAATGCCTTCTCTGCATCGATTGAGATGATCATGTGGTTTTTATTCTTCATTTTGTTAATGTGGTGTATCATATTGATTGATTTGCGGATGTTGAACCATCCCTGTGTCTCTGGTATAAATCCCACTTGATCGTGGTGTATGATCTTTTTGATGTATTGCTGTATTTGGTTTGCCAATATTTTGTTGAGGATTTTTGCATCTATGTTCATCAGTGATATTGGGCTGTAGTTTTCCTTCTTTGTATTGTCCTTGTCTGGCTTTGGTATCAGGATGATGTTGGCCTCATAAAGTGTGTTAGGAAGTATTCCATCTTCCTCTATTTTTGGGAATAGTTTGAGAAGGATAGGTATTAAATCTTCTTTGAATGTTTGGTAAAATTCTCCAGGGAAGCCATCTGGTCCTGGGCTTTTATTTTTTGGGAGGTTTTTGATTACTGTTTCAATCTCTTTACTTGTGATTGGTCTTTTTGCCTATGTTCTAATTGGATTGTTTGCTTTTTAATTGTTGTTTTGAGTGTTCCTTATATATCCTAGCTACTAGTCCTTTGTTGGATACATGGTTTGCAAATATTTTCTCCCAGTCTGTAGCCTGTCTTTTCATCCTCTTAACAGGGTCTTTTATTTATTTTTTATTTATTTGTGTGTGTGTGTGAGGAAAACTAGCCCTGAGCTAACATCTGTTGCCAATCCACCTCTTTTTTTCTGAGGAAGACTGGCCCTGGGCGTTTAACATCCATGTCCGTCTTCCTCTGCTTTATATGGGATGCAGCCACAGCATGGTTTGACAAGAGGTGCATCTGTCCGCGCCCGGAATCCAAACCTGCGAAACCCTGGGCCACCAAAGTGGAGTGCACCAACTTAACCACTACGCCAGTGGGCCGGCCCCTAACAGGGTCTTTTAAAGAGCAAAAGTTTTTAACTTTGGTGAAGTGAAGTTTATCAGTGTTTCCTTTCATGGATCATGCTTTTGTTGTCAAATCTAGGAACCCTTTGCCTAGCCTAGGTGCCAAAGATTTTCTATCATGCTTTTTTCACAAAGTTTTATAGTTTTAGGTTTTACATATAAATCTATGATACATTTTGAGGTAATTTCTGTATAAGATGTGCCACTTAGATCAAGATTAACTTTTTGCTAAATAAATGCAAACCAGTGAAAATATCAATATAGTATTTTTAATGCCAAAAAAAAGAGATTAACTTTTTACTTATGGATGTCCAATTGCTCTAGCACCATTTGTTAAAAGGTTACCTTTCTTCCATTGAATTGCATATTCACCTTTGTCAAAAACCACTTGGGCACTTATGTGGACCTATTTCTGGGTTCTTTGTTCTGTTCCATTGATCTATGTGTCTGTCCCTCTCCCAGTGCCACACAGTCTTGATTACTGTAGCTTTATAGTAAATTGGATACTTAAAATTGGTTAGACTGATTACTCCTACTTTATTTTTCTTTACAGAATTATTTTAGCTATTCTAATTCCTTTGCCTTTCCACGTAAATTTTAGAATAGTCTTATTTACATTTACAAAAAGATATTGCTGTGATTTTGATAGGCATTGCATTAAACCTGCCTATCAATTTGGAGAGAATTGACATCTTACTATGTTGAGTCTTCCAATCCATTAACATCGCTCCCTTTATTTAGATCTTCTTTAATTTCTTTTATCAGCATTGCATAGTTTTCAGCATATAAGTCCCATACATGTTTTGTTAGATTTACACCTAAGTATTTCATTTTTTTAGCAATTATAAATAGTATTATATTTTTAATTTTGGTGTCCATTGCTAGTATATAGAAATAAAGCTTATTTTTGTATATTTATCTTATATCCTGGGACCTTGCTAAACTCACTTATAAGGTACAGGAGGAGATTTTTTTTGTAGATTTCTTGGGCTTTTCTGTGTAAACAATCAAGTCATCTACAAGAAGGAGCAGTTCTGTTTCTTCCTTTCTAGTCTGTATGCCTTCTATTTCTTTTTATTGCCTTATCACACTGGCTAGAACTTCCAGAACTATGTCAAATAAGAGTGGTGAGAGTGAACATCCTTGTCTTTTTCCCAGCCTCAGGGTTGGGAAAGCGTTCAGTCTTTCACCATAAGTATGTCAGCTGTATCAGGTGGAGGAAGTTTTCTCCTATTCCTATTTTTCTGGGATTTTTTTTTATCATGAATGACTGTTGAATTTTATCAAATGCTTTTACTGCATCAATTGATATAATTATATGATTTTTTTTCATTAGCTTGACGGTATAATGGATTACTTTGGTTTTCAAATATTGTTACTAGTTTTGCATCCATGGAATAAACCTCACTTAGTCATGTTGTATAATTCTTGTTATATGTTGCTGAATTCTATTTATTATTTTGTTAAAGATTTTTGTGTCTGTATTCATGAGAGACATTGGTTTGTGGTTTTTGTTTTTGGATTGTCTTTGTCTGGTTTTAGTATCACGGTAATACTGGCCTCATAAAATGAGTTGGGAAGTGTTTCTTCCTGTTCTGTTTTCTGGAAGAGATTGTGTATTATGGCTGTTAATTCTTTCTTATACATTTGATAGAATTCTCCAGTAAAACCATCTGAGCCTGGAGACTTCTTTTTTGAGAATTTTTAAATTTTGAATTCAATTTTTTTAAATATCTTTTGTTGTTGTTGTTGTTGTTTTTGGTGAGGAAGATCAGCCCTGAGCTAACATCTATTGCCAATCTTCCTCTTTTTGCTAAGGAAGATTGGCCCTGAGCTAACATCTGTGCCCATCTTCCTCTGCTTTATATGTGGGGCACCTACCACAGCATGGCTTGATAAGTGGTGCATAGGTCCATGCCCGGGATTGGAACCATGAATCCTGGGCCACTGAAGCAGAGCACACGAACTTAACCACTACACCACCGGGCCAGCCCCTGAATTCAATTTTTTAATAGTTATATATTGGGTGAGTTGTGGTAGTTTGTGTTTTTCGAGGAATTAGTTCATTTCATCCAAGTTTTCAAATTTATGTGTGTGGAGTTGTTTGTAGTGTTCCCCTGTTATCTTTCTGATGTCTGTAGTGTCTAAACTGATAGCCCCTGTTTCATTTCTGATATTGGTAATTTGTATCTTTTCTCTTTTTTTCTTCACTACAGATTTGTCCATTTTATTGATCCTTTCAAAGAACCAGCTCTTGATTTTATCAATTTTCTCTCGTTTTTCTGTTTTAAATTTTATTGATTTTTGCTTTTCTCTTTATTATTTTCTTCCTTCTGCTTGCTTTGGGTTTATTTTGCTCTTTGGTTAATAGATTCTTAAGGTGGGAGCTTAGATTATCGATTTAAGACTTTCCTCTTATTCTTTTGGTGAGGAAGATTAGCCCTGAGTGAACATCTGTTGCCAATCCTCCTCTTTTTGCTAGGGAAGATTGGCCCTGGGCTAACATCCATGACCATCTTCCTCTACTTTATATGTGGGACTCCTGCCACAGCATGGCTTGATAAGTGGTGTGTCGGTCTGTGCCCAGGGTCCGAACCTGTGAACCCTAGGCTGCCAAAGCAGAGCATGTGAACTTAACCACTGCACCACCAGGCTGGCCCCTTTTCCTCTTTTTTTTTTTTTTTTTTTGTGGGGAAGACTAGCCCTGAGCTAACATCCATTGCTAATCCTCCCCTTTTTGCTGAGGAAGACTGGCCCTGGGCTAACATCCTGCCCATCTTCCTCCACTTTATATGGGACGCCACCACGGCATGGCTGACAGGCAGTGCATCTGCGGGTGCCCGGGATCCGAACTCGCGAACCCTGGGCTGCCAAGCGCGGACTAAACCGCTGCGCCACCGGGCGGCCCCCCCCTTTTCCTCTTTTTAATGCATGTAGTTAGTGTTACAAATTTCTCTCCACACTGCTTTAGCTGTGTCCCACAAATTTTGATATTTTGTATTTTCATTTCATTCAGTTCGATTAGCTTTTTATTTCCCTTGAGACTTCCTTTTTGACCCATGGGTTATTTAGAAGTGTGTTGTTTAGTTTGCAAGTGTTTGGAGATTTTCCTGTTATGTTTCTGTTATTGATTTCCAGTTTGATTCCATTGTGGCTGGAGAATGCACTCTATATATTTCAATTTTTAAAAATGTATTGATGTTCATTTTATTGCTCAGGATAAGGTCTATCTTGGTATATGTTCCATGGGCACTTGAAAAGAATGTATATACCCATACTTTTGCCTACTGTATTCTTTCTTCTTTCCTAATGTTCCAAGGCTCCTTTTTAAATCTTTTCCTTTCTAATTAGGGAACTTCATTTAGCCATTCTTTAGGATAGGTCTGCTGGTGACAAATTCTCTTAGTTTTTCTTCAACTGAGAATGTCTTGATTACCCTTCATTCCTGAACGGTATTTCCTCTGGGTATGGGATTCCAGGTTGGCAGTTCTTTTCTTTCAGCACTTGAGAAATATTGTGCCACTTTCTTCTGGCCACCATGATTTTTGATGAGAAATCTGCTGTTATTTGAACTCTTTTTCTCATATAGGTAAGATGTCATTTTTCTCTTGTTGCTTTCAAGATTTTTTTTTTTTTAGTTTTCAGATGTTTACTTATGACATGTCCTGGTGTGGATTTCTTTGGGTTTGTCTTGTTTGGAGTTCACTCAGCTTCTATATAAATCTGTAGGTTTTTGTCACTTGCCAAATTTGGAAAGTTTTCAGCTGTTACATCTTTGAGTACCTTTTCAGCCCCACCC
The DNA here is from genome assembly GCA_031878705.1 of Tapirus indicus. Taxonomy (NCBI): domain Eukaryota; kingdom Metazoa; phylum Chordata; class Mammalia; order Perissodactyla; family Tapiridae; genus Tapirus; species Tapirus indicus. The sequence goes on along the minus strand of CM062917.1, from coordinate 147,603,423 downwards.
TCTTTCTCCTCTTTCTGGTGCTTCGACAGCATCTCATCACAGCCCAGCAAGGATGGAAATTGAGTCTCCCCACTTGGGCCTTTGCTGGTGAGTGAGGATGGGCCACAGCTTTTCTTTGGAGTTTGGCTGGAATAAGGCAATTAGTATCTGATAGTTTTCTGTCTTGCTAGACTGCCCCTTTCCTGGTTCTTTGACTGGAGACAGGAGGCTTTTGTTGGGGATTTTTTTTTTCTGTCCATTGGTATTTCTGGGTTGCTGTCTTCTTCAGCTCCAAGACTAGGGTATATGAGGCAAAAAGCAAACAGAAACCCAGGTAGTTCAACCATCACATCATTCCTCAGGTCCTGAGGTCCCTAGCCAGTCTGCCTTTCTCTCTACACCTATCAGAGTCTTCTTATGTTTGTTTTATATATAATGTCCAGGGTTTTTTTTTTATTATTATTATTCAATCTCTTTTCTAATTGATGTGTTATTTTCTTAAATGGAGATATAATTTACAAACCATAAAATTCACCCTTTAAAAGTGTGCAATTCAGAGGTTTTAGTACATTCACAAGGTTGTGAAACCATCACCACTATCTAATTACAGAACATTTTTGTCACCCCATAAAGAAACCCCATGCCTGACAGCAATCACTTCTCATTCCTTCCTTTTACCAGTTCCTGGTGAAAACTTATCTACTTTCTGTATCTATGAGTTTGCTTATTACAAACATTTCATATAAGTGGAATCATATAATATGTGGCCTTTTGTGTCTGGCTTCTTTCACTAAGCATAATGTTTTCAAGGTCCATCATTGTTGTAGCATGTATCAGTACTTTGTTCCTTTTTATTGCCAAATAATATTCTATTGTATAGATATTCTACATTTTGTTTATCCACTCATCAGTTGATGGACGTTTGGGTTTTTTTATGCGTTTTAGCCATAATGCTGCTATAAAACATTAGTGTACAAGTTTTTATGTGAATATGTTTTCACTTCTCTTGCTTATATACCTAGGATTTGAATTATTGGTTGTCTGTTAACTCCGTGTTTAATTTTTGAGGAACTGCCAAAGTGTTTTCCAAAGCAGCCACATCAGTTTACATTCCCACCAGCAATGTCAGAGGGCTCTATTTTCTCCACATCCTTGGCAATGCTTGTTATTGTCCATCGTTTAGATTACAGTCATCTTTGTGGGTGTGAAGTAGTACCTCATTGTGGTTTTGATTTACATTTTCCTAATGACTAATGATGTTGAACACCTTTTTTTGTGCTTATTGGCATTTGTATATCTCCTATGGAGAAATGACTATTCAAGTCATTGGGCTGTTTTTTAATTGGGTTATTTTTCTTTTTATTGTTGAGTAATAAGAGTTCTTTTATATACTCTACCTACTAGACCCTTATCAGAAATATGATTTGCAAATATTTTCTCTCATTTTGTGGGTTATCCAGGGTTTTGCTGTACTTTGCTGGTGGAATAAAGTACATCTACCTCATCTTCCTGGAAGCAGAAGCCTCCCAAACTAATTTTATTATAGCATTGGAAGGGCCAAAGTGTGCTTCATTGCTCAAAACTCAAAGTATTTTAAAGTCAGCGTGGGAGAGAAATCTTACCTAGTGTTCAATTTTTTTGTTGTTGTTTCAAATTTAGAAATTATTCTGAAGTTAATTTAAGGTAAAGATTTTAATTTTTTTTCTATTCGTTTTTGTGACTTACCTCCCTGTGTATTCAGTATAATGGCCTAAGGGTTATGTGCCAAGATACACATCCCTTCAGCCCTCTGGGTAGCCATCAGGGCCTGAGACAGCCCAAACCCCAGCGTTTTGTCCAGATGTTATCACTTATATGTGTGCCATGAGGTGAAAGAGTGAGGAGTCCTGGTTAAGAAAACACAAGAGTGACCTTGTAGCCCAAGAGTAAGGCACTCCCGTCTGTGGTTTGTTTTTCAGTTCTGCAGTCAGAGTGGTGGAAATAGGCACAGGAACAAGGAAGCATTTCTCATTTCTAGGCTAAATAGGTGGGTCTCTAATCTTTTCTTACCAAACAGTAAGCAATTCAGAGTTATTCACAAGAAATCAAGAATTTCGTGGTATCTCCTGTCTTCACCCAAATCACCTTCTACTGAGTTCTTCAAAGACTGATATCTTCTTCCTGGGTAAAGATTATTTTTTATTTCTATACTTCTGACTCTACTTCTCTTATAAACTCAGACACCGATGTATAGCCAGGGCTAGAAATATCAGAATTATTTTGAATTTCAAATGTTTCTTTTGTTCCGTAGGTGCCTGAGTATATCTTACCAGCTCCCCAGCATTGCAGACTGTGCCATGAATGGATTATGCTTCTGATGAATCCCTGACGGCATTTTGTTCAGTCTCCACCACAGGGTTCTCGTGCGTTCTCAAGCACCCTCTCTGGCTTTCTGTTCCGCAGCACTGCAGGCTGATTAAGGGACACTTTCCAAACACAGGCCTCTCCCTTTGTTAGTCTCCCATACTCTTTTATTGCCTGCATTATCCTCTCATTTCAGTCTATATTCAATCTCATTTCAAATTTCTTTAGCTTCCTAAAATTTTATACTTTTTCCACTCAGTCTTTTCTAGCCTTATTTTTATATTTTTAAAATTCGCCTTAGTTTTGTTATCTCCACACAAACTAGTCATTTCCTTTTTTCTTCTTTAGTCTTTACTTTTCCTGAATATTTGCTGATAGCCTTGATCTTAAGCACTCAAACTCATTACAGACTAGGTACTCTTCATTTATTTGGTATTTAATTCTGTTTCTTATGTCAAAGGAAGAAATGTATGTAAAAGCCTTTTACAAATCAGAAAGCACTATACACTTGTATAACTTATTGAGATTAACAAAGGACCACTGAGCCTCTTCTCATGCTTTCTGCTCCTTCTGAGCCAAAAGAACTTCTCTGTAGAGGAGGGAAATATTGAAGAAAAATAAAGCAATGGAGTTGTCTCTTAGCAACTGAGTTCGTGACTTATAAATCTTACCCACTTCAGGTTACTGCTGCTCAAAATCACTTGCTTTTCTTACTGGCTCAGTACAAATAATATTATTAAATTATAGGAAAACAAAGGAAAAAATCTAATGATTGACTCACTCAATTCACTGATTGTGCTCTATCTTTGCATAGCACTACTGATATGATTGAGTTGTCTCTTTCTCTTGATTCTAATTGTAAAACTAACTTTATGTATTTTTTGTTGCAACTTAAATTATAAACTAAGTAGGAGCCAAATTTACCTTATACGTTTCTAGGTTACCTAAGTCCTGAAACAATATAGGTCATAGAGGTAGTACGTAACATAGACTGTGTAGAACTCAAGTCGTTCATAGCTTAAAGAAAATCAGGTGTACAAAAACTCGAACCAAATTGGAGTGTGATTATTTGCATTATGAAATAATTCATTATGAGGATTCTTCAGATAGTAGATCTTCATAGTATATTTCATTTAGCAAATATTTTTGAGTGCCCCTGATGCTAGACAATGGAAGGGATAAAGATATTCTGTGTGTGTGTGTGTGTGTGTGTAAATAGTCTCGGGCTTTAGTATAATAAGGTAGATAAGGCACGGACACAAGTAAGGCCGTGCAATGATAAATGCCTTGTGAGTGGTAAGCTGAGGGCTGTAGGAGTTCAGAGGAGGGAAAGGTCACTTCCTGCTGGGTGAGCTGTTATGATTATGTGGACAAGGTGACGTGGTAGAGAACTGAAGACTGACAGAGAGTTTGTCAAGTTTAGTAATTAAAGCAAGATTGAAGAGGGAGATAAGATGTTGGCGCCTCCAGTGCTAGAGCAAGGAGTGTAAGGTTTAGTCAGGTAGCCGTGGGGACCGAATGACTTTTTTTGTTTTTTAAATCAAAGTTTTGTCTAGGAAAATTTGTCTGGCTGTAGTGTGTAATTTCAAAAAAATTTTTAAATGGTCCTCCGACAGTCTTTTAGTCTCCTTTTAAATAAAACAAAGATGTGTTTATAAATAAGTCAATTATAGAACTGATTCATTTCTAGTATTTTTAAAAGGTAGTCAAAAAACTGTTTTCAGATGAAATAGATCCTGTAAGATAAGCTGCTCAGTTAAGATATAAGCAGTATGTGAAGTGGGGTAAATACTACTTTTCATACTTCCTAAAATAACTTTTAGAGGTTTTTGTGTTGATTAGTCAGCCGTCCTGCTGTCCCATTTCTCCAGTTGAAACAATGTAGAAATCCTCCATTTTCTTTTTTTCACCTACTTGGATAGAATGAATGTCTGTAATAAAAAGAGCTTCTCATCCATAGCCATTTTAGATTTGTTCTCAATTTTGCCAAATATTTGTATACCTCTGCAAAAGACTTTGTTTCCCTACCTTCTCCTTTAGTGGGAAAGGCAAACAGTGAGAGTGACAGCCTACCTCACAGGGTTGTTGTGAGGCTCTGCTGGTACAAGGACGCGGTGCTGTGTCAGTACTCTGAAAATCTTAATGATTGATTGAGAAACGAGTTTTAGACACCTTGTTAGTAGAAACCACTATAGATTGGAAATGCAATGCTTTAATAATAAAGATTATATAATAAGGTTGGCTATTGTTTTTCATGCACAGTGTGCCTCAGGGAATTTAGAGCTTAAAACAGTTCCCACCTGCTACTGTTGAGGAAGTAGCACTTCCTACATATTTACCTCACGGTGAAGTTAGGTTTTTAAAACAGCACAACTAGAAAAGCTATGTGTTTTTGTGAGCCAATTAAAAACCAGGAGGTTGGGGCTACTAATCTTGGTTGAGTTACTAACTTGTGTCACTGGACAAGTCAGTAACCCTTTTCGTACCTCAGTTTTCTGATGAGACTGCCTGAAGTGGCCCTAGCCAAAAGAAACTAACTGCCACGTCCACATGTGCAACTGTAAGGGACTCAGGAACATATAACCAAAAGCTATTCTGTAAACTAGTTTAAGAATAAGATTGTAGGATGCTGAGCTGTTTGCCCTGTCTCTTTCCCACATGGTTTTTTTTTATTATTATTATTATTTATTTATTTATTTTTTATTGATGTCTTAGTTTATAACACTGTGGGGTTTTAGTTGTACATTTTTGTTTGTCCGTCACCTTGTGGATGTAACCCTTCACCCCTTGTGTCCCTCCCCCACCCCCCTTCCCTTTGGTAACCACCAATCAGTTCTCTCTGTCCGTGTGTTCACTTATATTCCATATATGAGTGAGTTCATGCAGTGTCTGTCCTTCTCTCTCTGGCTTATTTCACTTAACATAATACCCTCTAGGTCCTTCCATGTTGTTGCAAATGGGACAATTGTGTCTTTTCTTATGGCTGAGTAGTATTCCATTGTATGTATATACCACATCTTCTTTAACCAATCATCAGTCGAGGGACACTTGGGTTGCTTCCACTTCTTGGCTATAGTGAATAATGGTGCAATGAACATAGGGGTGCATACGCCTCTTGTGATGGTTGATTTCACGTCCATTGGGTAGATGCCCAAGAGTGGTATTGCTGGATCATACGGTATTTCTATTTTTAATTTTTTGAGGACTCTCCATACTGTTTTCCATAGAGGCTGCACCAGTTTGCATTCCCACCAGCAGTGAATGAGGGTCCCCGTTTCTCCACAACCTCTCCAGCATTTGTTGTTATTTGTCTTGGTGATTATAGCCATTCTAACCGGTGTAAGGTGATATCTCAGTGTAGTTTTGATTTGCATTTCCCTGATGATTAGTGATATTGAACATCTTTTCATGTGTCTATGGGCCATCTGTATCTCTTCCTTGGAAAAATGTCTGTTCATATCCTCTGCCCATTTTTTGATCGGGTTGTTTGTTTTTTTGTTGCTCAGTTGTATGAGATCTTTATATATTACTGAGATTAATCCCTTGTTGGACAAACGATTTGCAAATATTTTCTCCCAGCTGGTGGGTTGTTTGTTCATTTTGATCCTGGTTTCATTTGCCTTGTAGAAGCTCTTTAGTCTGATGAGGTCCCACTTGTTTATTTTTTCTTTTGTTTCCCTTGTCTGGGTAGACATGGAATCTGAAAGGATCCCTTTATGTCCAATCTCAATTAGTGTACCGCCTATATTTTCTTCCAGGAGTTTTATAGTTTCAGGTCTCACTTTCAGGTCTTTGATCCATTTTGAATTGATTTTTGTATATGGCGATAGGAGATGGTCTACTTTCATTCTTTTGCATGTGGCTGTCCAATTTTCCCAGCACCATTTATTGAAGAGACTTCCCTCTCTCCATTGTATGTTCTTTGCTCCTTTGTCGAAGATTAGCTGTCCATAGGTGTGTGGTTTTATTTCTGGGCTTTCAATTCTGTTCCATTGATCTGTGTGTCTATTCTTGTACCAGTACCATGCTGTTTTGATTACTACACCTCTATGGTATATTTTGAAATCAGGGATTGTGATGCCTCCAGCTTTGTTCTTTTTTTTCAGAATTGCTTTAGCTATTCGGGCTCTTTTGTTGCCCCATACGAATTTCAGTAGTTTTTGTTCTATTACCGTGAAGAATGACATTGGGATTCTGATTGGGATTGCATTGAATCTGTAGATTGCTTTAGGTAGAATGGACATTTTAACTATATTTATTCTTCCAATCCATGTGCATGGAATATTTTTCCATTTCTTTATGTCCTCCTCGATTTCTTTCAATAGTGTCTTATAGTTTTCATTGTATAGGTCTTTGACCTCCTTGGTTAAATTTATTCCCAGATATTTTATTCTCTTTGTTGCAATTGTAAATGGGATTGTCTTTTTGAGTTCTCTTTCTGTTGTTTCATCGTAACTGTATAGAAATGCAATTGACTTTTGTACGTTGATTTTATACCCTGCCACTTTACTGTAGTTGTTGATTGTTTCTAGTAGTTTTCTGATGGAATTTTTTGGGTTTTCTATGTATAGGATCATGTCGTCTGCAAATAGTGAGAGTTTCACTTCTTCATTGCCTATTTGGAGTCCTTTTATTCCTTTTTCTTGCCTAATTGCTCTGGCCAGAACTTCCAGTACTGTGTTGAATAGGAGCAGTGAGAGTGGGCACCCTTGTCTTGTTCCTGTCCTCAAAGGAATGGCTTTCAGTTTTTCCCCGTTGAGTAGGATGTTTGCTGTAGGTTTGTCATATATGGCCCTTATTGTGTTGAGGTACTTTCCTTCTATACCCATTTTGTTGAGAGTTTTTATCATAAATGGATGTTGGATCTTGTCGAATGCCTTCTCTGCCTCGATTGAGATGATCATGTGGTTTTTATACTTTCCCACATGGTTTTAACCAGCGAGTTCCCACCTGAGTTCAGAGGTGCAGGGAAGAGGGTGTGTCTTGGAAGAATTCATGATTTCCACTCTGGAGATCTGGTCACATCTCAAGTCAATTCCAGCCTGAAGAATCTAGAAAAGATCATTTTTGGTTCTAATCCTGGTCTTTGGTGCTGTTTGGACCTCTTCTGATAGGTTCCCAGCGTTTCTCTTGAAAAGGCTCAGGCCTTCTGAGCAGCCTTGACCGTCATGTCTCTCTGAGCTTTTGGAAGGAGAGTCTGAGTCCCGCTACACTGAGTCCCGCTTTCTGGTCCTGATCTGGAGGGTGTGTGTCTTCAGATAGAAAATTTTTTTAAAAAAACTCAGTGGAATTTTATTCTATGAGAAATTCATGGTAAAGATTTAATAATAACAAATGATGTAAGTTGTTTTGGGAAAATCTATTCTGGGGTTCAGAGCAAGAATTTTCTTTCTCTGCTTCTGACCGAAACATGAAGTAAAGTTCAAAATAGTCCTTGAAAACATCAGTTCATGCTATTACATAATTGGAAGCATTTCTTTTATCTGAAAGTGAGACTGAATCTGACTAGCTCCTCTCAAAACTTAAAAGTTAGGAGCACAGTTTTAGAAATGAGAAATTATTTTGAATGTTTTTCTTTGTGCTTTACCTTTTAGGTGTCAGATAGAGCTTGCTGTGTTGAATTGAATCAAATCGAAGCACTCCCCATAAAAATAATAGCCCCTGGCTTGAGAATTAGACTTTAGTTCATTCGGACAGCAGAATGATTCTGGCCCAGTTTTAATGTGTGAAAACTCTCCAAACCACCTTGGCCAGAACCTAGTATTGTAGAACCGGACTATAAAACATGAGAGCTGGGGACTCTCCGCAGTCATGGGAATCTACTGTTATTTCTCAGCAAATCAAATCCATGGTGAACACTAGCGTACAGACTGTGTGGTCTAGTTCAGGCTGCAACATCAGCATGCATAGTGGAAGACCAAGTTCAGGAAAGAGAGGGAAACCACAAAGACTAAGCGGACAGGAAAGGGTTGCTTGGGTAGCCACAGCAGCACATTTTAGACATTCAAAGAACATTGCTTCTTTCTTTCTCCTCCTCTGCATATCTTCCCCCACAAAAAGATTATGGGGGTATAACACGAGGAGGAAAGCCTTGACTCCAAAAGAAAAAAAAATTTATACAAAGTGGTCATCTGTACTGCCTGGGACTTCTGAATGTTTATTGGGTATGCACCCCAGCTTAAACTCATTCGACCCAAACATTTCCCTTGATTCCTCATCTTTTAATGATGCTGTGTAATCCAAAAGACTGTTTACTATGTGTGGCCATTTGGCAACTGTAATTCTGTAAGAACAGGATAGGAAGGCTTAGAGAATACTTGTACTCCATTCTGTTTTCACAATGTTACTCATTTTCTTCCATTAAAAGCATATCTAAAATCCTTATTCTCTCTTTAGGTAACAGTCTGACTAAATACACTGAGAAGCTAGAAGAGATCAAAAAAAGTGAGTAACACTATTGATGGTTTGGGATAATGGAACTCTGTGGTTGTTCTATAAGTCAATTATTAACAACCCTAACCATACTCTACACCTGACATGCGGAGAGCTGTGGGAGGCAGGTGAGCCCGGTGGGGGCCTAGGAGAATGGGAGAAACACTCATGCTGGTCAGCTGCTGAGAATGTGGCCTTTGGGTCTAAGTTCTGCCCAACTTAGATCCCATAGGAGATGTTAATGTTGGAATGTGGAATGAGCTCTAGTTAAGCAGGGAGAAATCCAGCTTCTAGTTTCATTGTACTGCAGTCTTCATGACCTTTTTCCTGTCTTCTTATTTTCTCTCTACCTGAGATCGGAGTAATACTCTGTCTCTTATTTCATAACATTCTTTTGAGTATAAATTAGTCGGTATTCAGGAAGGACTTAGAGGTGTGAGGAAGAAAAAGCTTATTCTTAAAGTGGTGTTATGCCTTATAAATTCGTTGCAGTTTGCTTTCTTTTAATTAAAAATCATATTTCATGCACATCCTTTGTAAAAACTAATCTTCTGCAAAGGTATGCTACTAGTCATTGAGTGCATTGCCCTTGCACAAAATCATAATTTTTCAATCTGTGTCCAAAACAGATGTAAAATGTACACATCAAGGCCAGAATTAAAGAAGTAGAAACATCTATTTTCTAAAATGGATTTGCTCATAGCTTCATCAGGAGAACGCAGTGCTAGAGGAATATTTACCTAATGGTAGTAAAGAGGTACTCTAATTGATAACCATTCGGGACTTGGCTCTGGTAATACATGTTTTCTGAGAAGAGAATATTACAAATCCGGAATTCACCAGAACTTTTGCTTTTACCCAGCAGGCCTTTTAATTTAAATGATAATGTTTCTGTTCCTTTTGAATTGCTGCAGTACTGAGAAACCCCAAACAACAGATGTGGAGAACAGGCTTAGAGAATACTTGTACTCCATTCTGTTTTCACAATGTTACTCAGGAACAGCTTTATGCTCTTACTCGCCAGGTTCAGCTATAAGGGCTAATGCTATAGATATTTGTTTTTAATGTGTAATGTCACAGTACCCTTTTCTTTTCTTCTGATATATTTTATATTGTATTTATACACCTTATATTATAAACTATATATATGTTAAGTATATATTAACATTTTAAACTATGAAAAAAATCTTGTTTACTCACCTACACTTCATTGTTGTTGTCCTTAATTCATCCATGCAGGCAAGATTCAGCTGGCCTGCTTCTGTTTTGGTTTGTAGCCTCTTTCACCCCCTATCCATTTGTAGCTGAGTGTGGCTTGCACGTCCACACCAAAATTTGTCCCATAAAAACATCCCATTCCACCCAGATTGCTGAAACCCTGTTTAAAACATTTCTTAAAAGCACAGTGTGGTTTCTTTAACATCTAACTTCAAATTGACCTTATCTTCCAGAAGAAATACCTCTGGAACAGAGTCCTTAAAAATGCTTGCTTCCCTCTTCAGAAGTTGTGGGCTTCCTTTTAGTAAGACAGAAAGTTCCTCTCACCTTGTTTCACACACTTGGTGCTGATTCTCTGACTAGAATTACTTCAGATTCTGGTTTGGGATCTACGTTTTGGAAGATATTTCCTTCTCTTTTCCCATTTTCTGTTGTAGGTGTTCTTTTGGGTAAAAAGGGAGGAGAATATTGCCTTGTTTCATGACACCCTAGATCCATCTGTTTTCTCAGATTACCTTAGATGCCAGGTCTTTCTGTGAAATCACAAACCTTGTTCTGTTACTTCCTTTGGTTTGTCTTCCACTGTGAGCCCAACTTCCCTTTGCTAATAATGTGTTTTAACAGAACCATGAAAACGCAGAATTCCTTTGTAATCTGAATATTCTTTCAACTCTGCCTGGGGAAAATAGACACTGTCTGTCTATTGACCGTTTACAAAGCCTGTTCTTGGCTTCTGGTGGTTAGATGACACCAGTTGGACTCAGTGTGAAACATCCTAGATAGTTAGGTCTCTGTCCTTCCAGTAACTCGAGAGAAACAGACTTAGACTCCAGACTTACTGGAGAAGCAAAACTTGATAACATATCTGAAACTGGGATTGTTTGTCTTCATCACAGAGTTTGGGAGAAGTAGCAGAAGCTCCATTCTTAAAGCTCTGTTCGCTCTTGCAAGGACAGACTGACAGAGCTTTCCAAGTCATCCTTTTTATAAAATTTAAAACTTACTATAAAACGTCTAGTTTGATCTTTTATCTTTGAGTAATAATGTCAGAAAGTCCCAGTGATGGCTGTCCTTCTAAACCAGAACCAGGTATGTAGAATTCAGGCTCAAATACACAGTGGGATTCTAGTGCTTGTGAGAGGACACTAGAAATGCCAATCATTAGAATATAGCAGAGCCTGTTTTTTGTTTAAGGTGATTTCTACTTAGTTAATGGGGATTTTAATGTGTACATTTTGTGCTTAGAATGTGAAGAATTGGACAACTATTTCAAACTATACCAAAAGAATATCAGTGGAAAAATGCCACAGTGCAAGCTACTTGAAAGCTGTTGACTGTTTTCATTGGCTGATTTAGTGCCATTTTGATTTACATAAATGACTTTTGGTGGGCAAATTGGTGGCAACTGAGAGAAATATTATAGTTATTTGGTTGCACTTTTTAAAGCTTCTGCTCAGCCTGTTAGGGCCGGCATCCTGGCAGGTTTTAGAAGCTCCTTTGCATCTAGGTTTGTTACCTTAATGTATCCAAAAGAAGCTCTTCTAAGAATTTTCTAGAAGTAATGGTCAGGTATTAGCCAAATTGCTCTTTTTAAGACATTTTAGAACAAAGAAGCTTTAATTCCCTGTAAGAAACAGTCTTGATATATTTTAAAAAGGCTAGTTTTTAAGGTAATATCATTTCCTGACTCTGAGTTGTAAGGAGTTTGATAAACCAAGCTAACATTATCCTCCAAAATAACTATCCAGTCTATGCTGGTTTTTTTGAAAATTCGTGGAAATGATTAGTAACACCAGGTAAAGAATCTTAAGTACATTTAATCCTTTCCTTTGTTGCTATGAGTCTTGGTTTATGAGACATTTGTCCTGTGAAGGCCATAGTAATTATCCAGCCAGCCTTTAGTAATTGTGAAATAATGAGGCAGTATTTAAGGAGTCATAGGTGCCAATATAAAAACCTAGAAGAGGAGTGAAATGTCAGGGTGGGTGGGAGTTCAATGCTGAAAACGCTTCAGAATTGGCAGTCATCTTCAGGAAAGTTAAGAAAGCTAACTGTTAACATGCCTCGATGGGACAGATACTAGATAAAGTGAGATTGTCTAAATTTTTAAAAACTGATGTGATATGAAGAATTATTAGCACAAGTACAGAAGTAGCCCCATTTGAGTTATATCTCAGAACTGTAAAAATAGCACTGAATAAATATTGATGTTTTAGGTTGGTTTTTATTTTCTTTTAATTGTGATAAAGCACATAACAAAATTTACCACCTTAATCATTTTTAAGTGTACAGTACAGTAGTGTTAAGTATATTCACATTGTTGTACAATAGACCTCAAGAACTTTTTCATCTTGCAAAACTGAATAGGTTGATTTTTTATTGAAGTGGAGTTGAAGAGAAATTGATAACAAGAGTTTATCAAGACCAGTCACAACTTTGTTCCCAGCACGTTGTTCTGAAAAGGATTTAAAGAGGCTTACAAAAATGCGTGAAATATAATATGGTCAAAGTGAGACAGCCTAGTAAAAGGACAATGGTAGACTAATAATATAAAAGCAAGGGATAAAGTCACTAGACACGAAAAGGTGGCTTATAAATTCAACGTTAGGCTTTCTACCAGCCAAAGCAAGGGGGGAAAAATGATATAATAGCTACCATGCTTAATTTTGAGGATATTGTGAGGATCAAATGAGATAACATATGTAAAGGCATATAAGTAAGTTGGAAAATATACCATATAACTTGATGACTAGAAAGAATTAATACCTCTAAGAAAGCAAAATAAACCTAGAAAAATATTTGTCCTCTCCTGCTTTTCAGATTATAGATACAAAAAAGATGAGCTTTTCAAGAGACTAAAAGTTACAACTTTTGCCCAGCTGGTAAGTTTAATGATCTTCCATTGGAGTAAAGACTGTCTAATTTGTGCTACTTTATGTGACTATTTCTAAATTCAACTCTAGGTAATGTTTGCAGGGGGGTTTCTTCTGATTCTTTATATTTCACCTATGGGAGGATTATTTGGTGTGTGTTGTGTGTGTTCATTCGAGGACAGTATGAAATTTTTCTCTTTGATAAGAATTTTGTAAAGTAAAATGTGTATTCTACTTTTAAATCATCAAGTTTGTGGTTTAGGTTTTATTTTTCCTTGTCCATTTAATTTAATATTTAGAATCTAGAATTCTGGACTCTGAATTGTTTGGACGTTTTTCTCTGTGGAAATCAGGCGGTCTCTCTTCTATGACTGAGCTCTTTTGCCAAGTCTTTCTGCCATGGGCTATTTTGTTACTTGGGGAAAGTCACTTTCTTCTTTTATTTGAAAATTATGAACAAAGTGTCTCTCTGGCACCCAAACAAGAGTTCCATTGATGTAACTCAAGGTGGATCTTGGGTCTTATGAGCTAAGTTGTGAAAAGAGCTTTAAAAACTGTATGTAGGTATACAATGTTGTCATCAATATATTCATAATTACATTTATTTCTTCATTGCATGAAGAGTTGCTGATACAGTTCTATTGTAGGTATTGCATTTTCAAGAAATAACGTGTTATGTTGGGACTAGAATATATATGGAGCAGTTTTAAACTCTTATTCATGTTTCTTGTCCTAAATTATCCTTTTGGTCTTTTAAGTTTATTGTGTAATTCTTTAAATGAATCTTTTCTTCTGGAATGATCATCTGCAGTGTAATTACCACTCCCAAAGTCCAGTTGTAGTCTCCAGTTGAGGACACTGACAGTTTCTTAAAACAAGAGATCTTTGATGTTTGATGTTTCCTCATCTTTTGTAAAAGACAGAATTGCCTCTATTTAAAGACAAACGAACATACACACGTCTACACATTTCATTCTTTTTTCTATCAGGTCATCCAAGTTGCTTCCTTATCTGATCAAACACTGGAAGTGACAGCTGAGGAGATTCAAAGGCTAGAAGGTAATGAGAATTGAGGATGTGGGGACAATAATGGATGGACCATTTGAGTGAGGTGCTCACCCTGTGCTCTTGTGTTCAGGGGGACCTGAGACTTTGATGTGTCTATTTGTAATTAGATTGTTACTCTGAGAAATGCTGTCTGGTTCTTTAACTGTTAACTCCTATTTCTTTAAAAAAGCCATCTTGTTTTCTGGCTCTAACATTTGTAGTTTAAAATGTTTTAGATGTGTTTAATATAGTAATTACTTTTTTCAACAAATATGTTTAGTCCTATATATGTAGAATTCACAGAATTAGGTGCTATGAGACTGCAAAAATGAATAAAACACAGCTCTGCTTACATGGAGTTTGTAGCCTTGTGTGTGCACATGCACACATGTATGTGTGTTGGGTGAGGAGAATGATAATAGAAACACAAAATTATTAATATGGCAGAAATTTGTCATGGAAGACTGGAAGGAAACCATCATTTGTTGAATATATGTTGCTAGGTATTTCACATGACTTTTCTTATTTAATCTTCTCAAAAACTCTAGAAAGAAGGTACACTTTACGAATGAGAAGCCCAAGCCTCAGAGGTGAAATTACTTGCTCAAGGTGATACAGCCAGTAAGGAATGGGCATAGGATCCAAATCTAGGTGTCTCTGGTAGCAACCAGTGTCTTAGCTGTGGGAATTCCAAAGAAGGAAAGGTATTTTCCAGTTAGAAGACCAAGGTAGGCTTTCTTAAAACTTTTGAACTGGGCCTTAAAAGGGGGGGGGGGTTTGAATCTCAACAGGTGCAAATTAAGGGTGAGGCTACTGCAAGCTGAGGAGCAGCCTGAGCAAAAAGACACGGAGAAGAAAAAACTCTGAGCGTGTTTGGGGAATCACATAATCCAGTGGTCTGAGGGAGGAGTAGGTGCTGGCTAGGAGATAAGGCTAGAAAGATAGGTAGGCTCCAGATTTCCTTTCTTAAATACTGAGTCAAAAATAAAAGCTCTTAGTTGCAATCTCATAAAAAGAATACACAGAGTTTAGGTTTTTATTTTATCCTGAAGTACTCACAATCAATGTGTGGCTGTTTAGTGAAGGGGAATGTGTTTTGTTAAGGTTGATGTAGGCCAGGAATTTCACTTCTGATTTCAAGACAAGTTTCTCAGGAAGTCTGAACATTGGGTTTGTGCAACTTGACTGTCATTTCCCTGGGCTTGTTTTTGTTAGGGAGGATAAAGAGAATCCAAAAAAGACAGGAATTTATCTTTGACAGATGCCTCTCACACGGCAGAGGAATAAGGGCTCTTTGTAATGGAGATAATTGAGACTCCTCATGCAAGTGCTCCCAATTTTAACCTGGTTATATAAGTACCTGGATTTGGTCCTTTAATTCATTGTTGAAATTGCAGCACCAGAACACATGGGCATATGCAATTTTCTCTTCTGAGATAAATTTGCACAGCAAAATAGGCTCTTGTAAAGTAGGACACCATAATGTGTGAGTAATATTAGTGTTTTTCTAGTGCTCTACACAGAATAATAACTCACTCAGGAAGGCCTGTAGAACAAACTGTATCTGTATGCAAATTGGCTATCTTTGAAGGCATTTTAAAAAGTCTCCTTTTGTAATGTTTATTGTTTTTTCCTGACTTAAAAGTATATTTCTAGAAAATAGAAAACTGCAAAAAATATGTAAAGAAGAAAATTAAAATAACTAATAATTCCTGTTAACATTTTGGTCTATTTTCCCCCTAACTCCCCACCCAAATCCATACTTTTTGTGTATAATGTTGTATTATGCTGTTTTCGGTTAACATTTTATCATGCATTATGTATGTCATTAAATAGACTTCGAAAGCTTAATTGTAAAGGTTGTGTTGTCGTGTGATGTCTATCCTTTGGATATACCATAATTTATTTAATTATTCTCCTATTGTTGGGCATTATAGTTTTTCTGATTTTTCACTTGTATTAAATAATGCTGCAATGTAGATACGTAAATGTTTGCATAGTTCTGATTATTTCCTGAAGATAAATTGCTGCAGATGGTCAAAAGGTGGAATCATTTTAAGACACTCGGTGCTGATTCCACATTATCTTCAGAATGGTCTATCTGTTTGCATTCCCACTAAGTAAATGAGAAGACCTATTTCTCCCCATCCTAGCCAATGCTGAATGATTATCATTTTTGTAAATGTTTGCCAATTTGATAGATGAAAAACGGTTTCTAATAGCTTTATTTTGAATTTCTCTGGTAGTGAGATGGAGCTTGTGTTTATTGGTCATACATATTTCTTCTTTTGAGGACATTACTTGTCCTTTCCCATTTTTTTCTAATGGAATGTTCGTCTTTTACTTACTGATTTGTAAAAGCTCTATATAATTATGGTATCTTTATACCTTGGAAACCAATACAGTCTTGAAAATGAATGAGAAAAATCTTTACTTGATGATTTGGAACAATTTCCAAGCTGTATTATTAAGCAAAAGTAAAACAACAAAACAAACAAAAAACCAAAGGGTACAGCAGTATGAATGGCGTTCTCCTGGAGATGTAGAAAGGGGAGAAAATAAAATATATGCAAAATTATGTAGTTGTTTTACTTCTGGAGGGAGACCTGCATATGTGAAGGTGGTTCCTTTGGGAGAGGAGGCCTGAGGGCCTGTAGTCTGGTGGGGAGGAAGACTTCCTTCCACTTTAACAATTCTGTCTTGTTTGCATTTTTACCTTCTGCACATGATCTTTTTTCACTTAAAGAACTAGTTAACTAAAAAGCTCTTTGTAAATTAAGTATATTAACCTTTTCTCATTCATCCAGGTCGCAGACATTTTTCCTAATTTGTTATTCACCTTTTAATTTTCTTTGTGCTAGTTTTTGACATATATGAGGTTTGCATTTTTATGTGATTAAATCTATTTGCCTTTCGTGTTATGTTTTTTTTAAATTGTTTTAGACTCATAAAATCAAAAATAAGATACATTATTTGCCTATATTTTCTTCTTTTCACTTGCTTGGTTGTTTTTTTCCTACATCAATCCATCTGTTATATATTTTGGTATGTAATGTGAGGGGGTTATCTAAGTTTGGTTTTTCTATATAGTTGATAAATTATCCCAACCATTTATTCAATAGTTCTCCCTTTACCCGCTGATTTGTGATGATACCTTTAACATATATTAACTTTTTATATATATTCTAGGATTTGTTTCTGTGTTCATTATTATATTCCATTGTTCTAGTTGTAGTTCTGCATTGTTTGATCATTTACATGTTCAGTATATTAATATTTGATAAAGCAGGTTCTCCAAATTACCTCTCTCTTTATGTATATATATATTTTTTTTCTTCTCATTTTCAAAATCCTTTCAAGCTTTTTTTTTTTTCTTAATCCCATTGGGATATGTATTAAGGCTAAAAATTAAATTTGGAAAGGATTAACATCATTTCACTTTTAGTCATCCAGTCAGGAATATGCAAGGTATGTCACTACATTCTTTAATGTCCCTAAGTAAAATTTTTTATAAGACCTCTAAAGGACTTTTAAGTTTTTATAGATCCTTTACGTTTCTTAATAGGTTTATTTTCTAGGAGAGTATATTTATATCTGTAGTAAGTGAGATGTTTTTCATGTTATTTTCTAATTGGTATATAGGAAGAAAATGTGTTAGTATTTATTTTTTTAGCTAACCACATATTTATTTTCCTTATTCTCCTAGGATTCTCTTGAAGTTTCTAGGTATATTATATCATATGCAAATTAAATTTTAATATCCTCTTTAATAACTAGGCCTCTTATTTCTATTGTTTCATTATACTGGTTAGAACAGCAGATTCTCAAACTTTTTGGTATCAGTCTTCCTCTACACTCTTCAAAAATTATCGAGGACCTCAAAGAGTTTTGGTTTATGTGAATTGTATCTATTTAGAGTATTAAAATTTTAAACTGAGAATTTAAAAAATGTTTATTTACTATTTCACTTAAAAATAATACTAAACCCATTACAAACATAAATAACACTTTTCTGCAGAATAGCTATATTTCCAAAACAAAAAAAATGAGAATTTTTTTTCATTTACTGAGAATGGCATTGACATTTTTTTGTAAATCTCATTAATGTCTGATTTAGCAGATGGCTGATTGTCATATCTTCTTCGGCATTCTGTCTGTTGCAATATACTCTTTGGGTTAAAGTTTATGAAGAAAATCTGGCCTCACGCAGACCTGTAGCTGAAAAAGGGAGGAATATTATAATAGCCCTTTCAGATAACTGTGGATATTTTTCTTTGATACTACACCAAAACTTAACAACTGGTAGCTTCTTAAAGGTTAGTTGTAACGTGGAATCTGAAACCATATCAATGAACTTTTCATAGTCTGTTACATTAAACCCGTTGGTCTGTCTCGTACTTTGAATGAATCTTTTACCCATGCATGATTTTATATTATTCATTGGTCATTTGGAAAATGTTGGTTCACTGAGTTATGAAGATCTTCCAAATGTTGACAAATTTTATTACAAAGTATCAAAAAATCACATTTGTTAATCTCACCACCTATCTTATCAGAAAAGTCATTAAGTATAGGGAAGAAGTCAAGCTCCTGAAGGCAAATAGTTTCCAAAATTCTGATTTTTGTTCAAAATTTAATCATTGCAACAAATACCATCAGTTGTTTTCCTTGAAATGAGAAGTTCACTTAGATCGTTTTTGAGAAAATGTCTGCCACATGCACAAGTCTAAGTAACCATAGTTTTTCTTCCAAGTAAAAATGGTATTCAGGGCAAGAGCAGCAGTAATGGTACTAATACTTTTCCCTGAGACAACAATGGTACTTTGGTCTATGGCAGGCTTGCTGTATGTGCACTCCCCTTTTCATACACAGAATATTAAAAAGGTGGGACTTAGGGGTGAGATTTAATAAAATTATTATTACTACTTCATCAAGGACTTTTAAAAATGTGACAGTCATATTTATTAACTGTGAGTGCATGTGTGTTGGTGAAAAATACAATGATTACTAATAAAACTTGGTGCCTCCGCCCTGATCCTTGCTAAGGCACTAGCAATTTTATCCACCATTTCTTTTGTACCATCAGTGCAAATATCAACACAGTAAAAAAAGGTAACGTCTTGGTTATAAAAATAGTTTTCACCTTGCAGACACCCTGAAAGGGTCTTGGGGACCCCAGGGGTCCACAGACTACATTTTGAGAATGCATTAGAACTTAGAGAACAATTTCATAATGGTGATGTGATTTCCTTTTCTTGACCTAATTTCAGTGGAACTGCCTAACAAGTAAATACAGATTCTAAGGTTAAATTTACTTATGTATTTTTTTGCAAATTTTAGACAACGATTCTGCGACTTCAGACCCTGATGCTGAAATCACTGCCAGGACCAACGGGAAAGGGAGCCCTGGGGAGCAGTCCCCAAGCCCTGTCCAGTTCATAAATAGTGCGGGAGCTGGGGACTCCAGTCGCTCAACTCTTCAGAGGTACTCTAATTGAATTCATGTTTCACTGCATTTTACCTTCATATTAATCTAGATACCAATTCCAGTGATTTAATTACCTTAGAAACAGATTAGCAGTAATGAAGTCCCACATTTTCATCCTAGCCCTTCTATTTTCTCTTTATATAAATGCCACCTCCTGAATCTTTTCACACCTCCTGAATCTTAGTCAGTTAATGTAAGAATATATTGATAGGAGAGCATTCATTTTCACTCCTCAATTCCATCCTTCTCAGCCTTCTTATACGCAAGTTTGCTATTAGGAGTTAGCTTTACAGCTACTATCTTTTGACTCAGTATGATTCCTCCCTCCTTTTCTGTCTGCTGCGGCTTGTAATTACCCTGTCTAGAGTCAGAAGAAAGATAGAGTGCCACACATAGTGCTCTGATATTAAATGGGTACAAAGGAGAATGAAAGCAACCCTTGGTGTCACTTCTCAAACTGCGGGTGGCTGGTCCTTCTTATTCCATAGACTGTGATGCAACATTTTCTCTCAAATATTAACTGTTGGTTATAAGACATTTCTGATTTTCAGCACATATCCATCGCTTCTGCTGGTAAAACAGTTCTCCTGGAGAAACTAGTTCTATTAGAGAAAGAATTGCTATCATCAATACCACTATTATTATTTTTATAACTACTTTTGTGTAAGGAGTCTCAAATTGCATTCAAAATGAGGTAGATCAACAAGACTTCCATTGAAGATGCAGTTTCATATGAAATAGATTTTTCTTCTCCTTTGGTTCAACATAATATGCGCTATATAGCATATCGTTATAATGTTTATCAGATTTAAATGCAGAATTTGATTCTCTGTGATGGGACAGGAACTGTAACTACATACTAATCTGTGATTTGGCATATATGTCTTCCTATTTGCCTAGGAAAGTTATCATCTTCTTATTCCAACACAGATATTTCACTACTTGCCATGTTGTTCATAACACCTACTCTTCTTATTCCTTTGATTCATATTTTCACCACATTTTGCCTATAATATTAATATGACAGCCAATTTTAGTGATTTTATGACCTTAGAAACAGAACTATCAGTGGTGAACTCCCTCATTTTAATGCTAGTTTTTCCTCTGTCTCGTTATACGAATGCCACCAAATCTGAAAGCCTCTTCAATCTCAACACTGTAACCTATAAAATGGAAGTAAGTACAGATAACTATTGAAAACATTAAAGTTCAAAATCCATATTGGATAGGTCACTGTAAAAGTATATGAAATATATTAAAACATTGTTCTTACTTATATTACATATAATATACATAGAAACACCTTTCATTTTTCCTGTCCTATCAACCACTTTCTTTCCCCTTTTGCTCTGCTTTCTTACACTCCTTAAAATTCCATTGGATTAACTGTTCACCTCTTTCTTTCTCTGAATGCTGCCCTTGTTGCTGGAGGCAGCATGTGCTCTACAGTTTCTACCCCCTCAGCCATGCTCATGACATAACATGCACCCTCTGAAGGTGAATATGGACACGTGGATCTCCTCCTTGGCGACCGGTGTGATAGAATCGGATCCATAGGATCTTGCATTCAGAGGCAGAACTGAGACACTATATCCATTTTCCTTTTTCTTTCAGGTGTCTTTTGACAAGATTTTGAGCACTCTCTCACTCTTCTGAAGAAATGCATTTGACCTTTAAGCCACCAACCCCTGACTAGTTTCTGCTGACCTACTTTTTCACTTGCAGCGTCATCAGTGGTGTTGGGGAACTGGATCTAGACAAAGGGCTAGTGAAGAAAGCAGAGCCCAACACCAAAGACAAACCTTATCCCGACTGCCCCTTCCTGCTGCTGGATGTGCGAGATAGAGATTCTTACCAGCAGTGCCACATTGTTGGAGGTAAGAGAGAGAAGGCTTTGTAGTGTCCCACTCCCAAGAACAGAGCCTGCTCTTGAGTCCAGGCAGGCTTGAACCACATCCCATGGTCAATGGTTAAGAAAACCACTTGTTAGCTGGATCCATTATGGGAACCTATAAGTTGGCTCTATCAAAAGAGGCCAGTGACTTCTCCAATGGCTGAGGGGCCCATTGCTAATGTCAGAAACAGTGAAGTGAAGCTTCTTATTTTGTTCAGTGTCCTGTTTCTTTTTTCACAAAAGTATGTAGGTTTATGGCTTGTTGATTTTGAAAATATACTTCTTTTAACTCTTAGTTAGACTTTAAACCAGCTGGGAATTGGGGCCAATTTGTGCTAAGAGACCTACAAACTTCCTAAGCTTTTTCTTCTCTTTGCAGCTTACAGTTACCCGATTGCAACTCTGTCTAGAACAATGAACCCTTATTCAAATGATATTCTTGAATATGTATCCTTTGTTGCATTTTAAGGAGTTGAGGTTATGAGGATTGTAAGAATCAAACTTATCACGAATCATGTTCCTAGTAAGAGAACTCTGTGAAGGACCTTTGATATTAATTGCTTACTTAGCATATTTTAAGATTTGGATTCTTAGCTGTTACTGAGTATCCTGACGATTAAGGCAGATGCTTCCAAGCCGTACTGCAGTGGGCCAGAAAACATTAGGTTAAAGGTTATGATCTGTTGAGGGTTAGTCCTAAGACTTTTTTCCCCCAGAAAGCTTTCCCAAGTTAAAATTTCAAAAACTTAATTTTTTTCCTTCTATTTTAACTTTTTCTTCTTAAAATTTTAATATTTTTGCTCATAATAGTCATACAAGTAGAAAACAATTTAAACACTGAAAAGTATAAAAAAGAAAATTGAGGGGCCAGCCCGGTGGCATAGTGGTTAAGTTTGTGCACTCCACTTCGGCAGCCTGGGGTTCATGGGTTCAGATCCTGGGCACGGACCTATGTACCGCACATCAAGCCATGCTGTGGCGGCGTCCCACATACAAAATAGAGGAAGATGGGCACAGATGTTAGCTCAGGGCCAATCTTCCTCACCAAAAAAAAAGAAAGAAAAGAAAATTGAAATCTCCAATAATCACCCAGTTGAACAACTCTAATTACATTTTTTGCATATTTTATTCCAGCTGTCTTCTATGTATTTTTCTAACAAAGTAGAAATCATACTGTATATATAATTTAGTATCTTGCTTTTCCCTACTTCATATTACAATGTATTTCGCCACTCCATTTTTGATGCAATATATCTCATCTTCAGATTTACTATAATTTACTAGACCATTGTATTACTTATTATATTATTATATATATTATATTACTTATTATATTACTTATATATTATGTATTATAAATAAGGCAGTGGACACATTGGACATAAAAGTTTTTCTATTTCCTCATCTGTAAAATTGAGATTTTAACACTTAGTGTCCAGGGTTATTAAGTACAACAGAGCTAAAGCATCTAGAATGTGTAACTAGTGCCGTCTTGGACCCTGCTAGTATTAGTTTATAAAAGAAAAGAATACCAGCTTGTGTGGTTCCCATGACAGGAAGAAATCCAGTATCTGCTGGTGTGATGGGTAAAGAGTAGAGTCGTCCGATGTTCCCTGAACTCAGAAAGGTGAACACTGACAGCTCTTAGTTCCTTGAGGGTTTCTTTACAGTGTAGGAGCATTAGCTCCGTGTAGTCAAACCTTAACTCATCTGGCTCTTAGAAAAATGCCCACGGCAAGATCATCATTCTGTATGACCACGACGAGAGGCTGGCCAGTCAGGCAGCCACCACCATGTGCGAGCGGGGATTTGAAAACCTCTTCATGCTTTCTGGAGGTGAGCTGGACTGTATTTTGCGTAGGACTTAAACGACAGACATTTGGACTCACAATCTTTCAACCCCTCCCCCATCACCTCTTTCCTCTTTGTGGAAAGTATTTAATACTGAGTTTAAATACAGTTAAAATTAATACAAAGTATTAATACAGAGTTGAGTATTCTGGAAAGAGAAAACCAAGCTGGCTGAAAGGAGTCAGGAGTTATGTGGAACTTCCATTAGCTCCATCGGCACATGTTTTTAATTCCTGAAATAATGATGTTGCTTTAGGGCTCTGTAGCAGAGCCTTAATGCTCAAGACTTAAGCAAAAGGATTTCTAGTGGAATTCTCAGAATCCCACGTAGCAACTGACATTTTCTGGTGTAATTTACTTAATGGTGAAGCTGTTAAGAAAGATTTCATGTCCTTGTGTTGGCCTCGACTCGGAGACCAAAGATTAGGAGACGTGTAGGCTCCCTTCCAGGTTTTGCCTTGGCCTCACCATGTTAATGCTGCTTTTTCTGATCATCTTCCACACCCAGGTCTAAAAGTCTTAGCTCAGAAATTCCCAGAAGGACTGATTACAGGTTCCCTGCCAGCATCTTGCCAGCAGGCCCTTCCTCCTGGTTCTGCCCGGAAACGATCCAGCCCCAAAGTGCCGCCCCCACCAGCTGAGAATAAATGGAGATTTACCCCGGAAGACCTAAGAAAGATAGAATACTACCTGGAAGAAGATCAGGGTCCTGCAGACAATCCTAGTAAGATATTTTGACCTTTAGAGAGAATGTTTTCTGTCGAGCTTGAGATTCGCAACTTGGAACATCACCTCCTCATATGAAAAGCTTGATATCTTATAATATATTCAAATTCTTAAAATATTTTTGGGGGAAGGGGAGTGTGCAGGTGCTGTGCAGGAGGGTGGGGGTGTGAGTGGAGATGACCCCACATCGTGGCAAGAATTAGGCATTACACACAGCCATAGAAAGAGAAGAGAATTTATCAGTCAGATAAAGTGTATATCTCAGGCAGAGTTGGGAGGCTTAGCTAAGGCGTTCACCTTCCTTCCTGGAAAGTTTTTGTTTCCTTCTGCTGCTTCTGCGGACCCTTCCGACCTGACCTTTGCCCACTCCTCTCTCTTCTCTTTCTCTGATCACTCCTGCACCCTTCTCTACCAGGAAGGAAGGAAGGACAGGCTAGGTTGATTGGGGGTAATGGAGAGGAAGAAAGAAAAGCTATCTGGGTTTCCTTTCATTCCTGCTCCCTTCCCCACCTTCAAGTTGATCTTAAGGATGAAGAGTAGGATTTGCTTAAAAGTGGTTGTACGCATAAAACTTCATTAGCTTAAAAGTGTACTTGGCAGATTGTCCCTGGAACCATTCTTGCAGTTCTGCTCCCTGCTTTCTTATTCCCTTCAGGCCGGCTGAGCCAAGCTAATTCCTCGGGAAGAGACTCCAGGGCTCCAGGCGC
The DNA here is from genome assembly GCA_031878705.1 of Tapirus indicus. Classification (NCBI taxonomy): domain Eukaryota; kingdom Metazoa; phylum Chordata; class Mammalia; order Perissodactyla; family Tapiridae; genus Tapirus; species Tapirus indicus. The sequence goes on along the minus strand of CM062917.1, from coordinate 147,578,865 downwards.
CCGCAGCACACGCAGCGGTCAGAACCTGCCCGCAGGGGGCCCTGCCAGCCACCCGAACCCCCGCTCGCTCAGCAGTAGCCACCTTCAAGGCAAACCCTGGAAGTAAAGACTTTGTCTGTCTTAGTCAAATAAATGTTTTCTCTCCTTCTGGAACCCCTGAGCAGTGCCCAGGTTGGTCATTTTCAGAAACTGCTGCAGAGGAAAGACCATGACTTGTGTGATAGGCCCTCGTCCCTCTTCCTGTCTCCAGCTCCTCTCCCATATCCAACTCGGGAAGGATTTTTACAAAAACCAGAGGCATGACAGGCTCTAGTGTCCTCCCTATTGTTTACAGAATATTTAATCTCTGAAACTGAGTAGGCAAAAAGAGTCTCATCTTTTTAGTCTTTTATTTTTTTTTTCGTAAGGTCCAGCTTGTTTGGGTCTATATCCTCTGTTTTGTAAATACCTCAGTCACATCTGGTGTGTCCTTCCCAACCATTTCTTTTTCACTCACTGTTCTTGGTTTCATGAAGGTTCTCCAGGTAGGCTTTGCAGCCTGAGAAGCTGTCACTGGGGGTTTTAGCCATTCCCCAGGCCCCACACCTGGTGTGAGCCCACTGGCTGAGGAGCACACGCTGCGGGGGGCCCTGTTAGGAGCGTGGAAGCCGGTACCTGTGAGCATTGCTCAATGTTCAGATTTAGCAGAGCAGCTCTCACCCTCCCTGAATGTTCCTTCTCACTCTGTGTTTTCCTGGAGCCAGCACAGGTGGCAATGTGTGCTCAGCCGCCTTCTCCCGGGGCGCAGGGCCCCTCGCAGGAAAGCTCCATCCATTATTCAGGGCTGTTTTGAGAGCCATCAAAGCCTCCCGGAGCTGCCCCTCATTTTTGTGGTTGGTTTATCAGTTGTAAATTTCCATTACCCACCTCGGGTCCATCTGTGTTAGACGGGGAGAAATTATGGCCACTTGAAAACATCGGCTTCTGGGGGGCCACCGCGGGCCCACAAGGTGAGGACGACTCCACGGTCCTTTGTCAGAGCTGACAGCCCCTTAAGCCCTTGCTTAAAAATACAGTATTAGTCTAATTGAGTAATTAGTGCAATTTCCTGCTTACTTTTCATTCTCAAGACTGAGCCGTGATTAGGAGGTTGTGATTATAGATTCTGGTTTGGGCCAGAATTTTGAATCAGCATTAATTGAATTGCTAGATGACTGACATTCATTCCATTTAATTGGGGGAACAAAGACCTCAGGTAAGGATGAGGAGCTCTGAAATCATCAGGAAAAGGAAAAGAGCCTTGTTAATTTTTATAGTCTGTGATCTGTAGCTGTGATAAGGGACTAAGGAATAAATTGTGCTCTTTGTCATGGCAACCAGCTTCTGAAAAGCCAACTGAAAATTGCCTGTCCTTGGGTGGTTACTGCTGCTGGTAAGATTTCCCTTAATGGGACTATTTTCTCACCACCAAAAAAAAAAAAAAGTACCACAGTATTTCTATCATGGGGGGCTGTGTTTGTAAGAGAATAAAGGTAATAAATATCTCATAGAGACATATGGAAAAATAACTTTCAGATTCAGCCCAGTCCTGTTTTAGTGTGTTTATCCTTCTCTACTTGATTTCCGAAGTGCAACATTTTCCGATGCTTTAGAAATCAAGCAAACCAGGGACATTGTTCAGATGTTAAGCCGTGCCCAATTTTCCACAAGATTCAAGAATCTTGTATAAAATTCAGCCAACGTACACATAGCTTTAATGAGGAGCCTGTCATGTTTCCCCATAAATTTATTGCCTGAGAACTTAGTTCAGCCTTTTGCTAATGCCAAAATGCTCTGGCTTTTTATTTTCTTTACAGCATAGATTTAAAAAAATGCAAATTTTTCCACACTCAACTTTTCCCCAGCATGGACACGATTTTCAGCCATTTTTGACACATATACATTTTTAAGAAAAACATATTTTTCTCTATAACAAAGTTCTGGTTATGCCATTTTAAAGTTGACCAGTCAGGAGCTTCGATTTGCCCACTTGATTCTATTTTGAAAGTAAGCGGTAGTCCCCCTTTGTTCCTATTCTGCGTTCCCATCACCAAACAACATTAGAGTGTTAGAAACTACTGTGTATATATAGAAAGTCAATTTAGCCAAACCTATTAGAATTGCTGTGCATTTAGCTGAGAGATCTGGCAGGTTGAATATATTTATGTGTGTTTCTCCATAGTGCTTTGCCCTATTGGTAAGAATTTTAAATAACTTCTCCTCAAAGACCTGTTCTGATTCTGCACTTTACGTGTTAAATGTCACTTGCAGACAGTTTTTACATGCTCAAGGTATTGCTTTGAATGCGCTACTTTACTAGTTTTTTTTTGTTAGATTAACTGACATGTATTATTTAAGTGATCAGTGATACTTTGTGCAATTATGAATGTTGAAGATTAAAGTACATAGTTACTAATGTGTTGTTTGCTATTAATATGCTGAGATCTGCCAACTTCTCTCTTCCTCTCTATTGAGATGATTTGGGGAAGCCTCATGGGACTGGGGTAATTTGAAAGAATACCTCTTTTTGCTGCGTCTCCCAGAAAGACGTATATTCTTTGTATAAATGAATCAGGAAGTCATTCCATTTAGGGCCAGGAAGCTTAGTTCTCTACTCAGAGGCCTGGGTTTCTCTTCATGCTCAGGCAGGGACTGACTAATGGCCACCTTCCACACATTACAGCAGGACTTTCTTGTCAGTGTCTCAGGGGTTGACGAGCTGCCCTTGCTTGGGAACTCGTGACCCTCTAGATGGACGGCGCTTTGTCTGTGTACAGCTACAGCTCCGTCTGAGCTACAGTGATGGCCAAAGTCTAAACAACATGGTCAGTGCTTTAAAGGAGTGTGTATTTAAGACCGAAAAGAGGAGAGAAGGGGGAGAAGGAGAAGGAGAGAAGCAAGGAAGCAAGAAGTGGGGAGGGGAGGAAGGGAAAGCTACATTACTTACTCGAAAACAAAAAGAACATCTTGGGCTGTAATAACATCAGGTTTAATCTACTGAAAGGCAATAGAATGATTCAAATGGCCTAAAAGTAATTTCATTTTTTACCTTTAGTGGAAAACCAGAACCAGCACAATCATATTGGACTTGGTGTAAATCAGAATTAGAAGAGAACAAATAATGTTCATTAGTTGCTGAGAGGTTTTTCCTGTGGTGCTATTTAGATTAGACAGAAATTCTTAAGACTTTAGGCTACTCACCAAGAACACAGAACAAAACAAAACCTTCTTTTCTCTAATTCCCTTGTGGAATATAAGTGAAATCAGAGTCCTCAGCTAGGAAGAAATATGTAGGTAATTTTTCTTGTGTTGGTTTTGGTTTCCATCATGTTATATATTGGTTATAGATTCTCTCTTTTATGTTATCTGACTTTTTTAGGGGGGATAATTAATTTCTGTCCACTGGATTTAAATCTATGACTTCTTTCTTGCTCTGCTCTGAAGATAATCATTAAGAATGTTTCTTCCCCAAGTTCCAAAATGTTCTCAGTGTCTTTAATGTGCATTTATTTTCTTCATAATTCTTTCAAAGATGTAACTCTCATGATACTTTTCTTTTTTTTCAAGAAACATCAGAAACGTGGATTATAATTCATCAGTTTAATTATGTGGGCATGATGATATGCTTGTATGCAGTTCAATTAATTTTTTGATTAACAAATATTTTTCCTGTAAAAATAATAAATAAGACATTCTATGCTTCCGAAGTGTTCAGAATACATTTGGGTGGTAATCTTTTCCTAGGATTGTAGTAATTATTGCAATTGTTTTTACGATGTCCTTAAATTGGTACACAGGTCAGTTATAGAATAAAATATGTAATGGTGGAAATTTGTCAGCATTGAATTCTGACAGAACAGGATTCAGTGCGTGATTTTATGAGTGTTTACAAAACTAGATGTGTCACACCACGATCCCCTTATGGTCTCACTCTCTCGTGCTGATCCTCTTTGTTCTGAGCACAGAAGCAAATTCTCTCCCCCTGTGTAACCTCCTGAGGCACTTGGTAAAACGTGGAGCAAACAGAGGTCACTTATTAAATGCTATTGACTGATGGACTACATTTTTTAAATTATTTGAAATTATTTTGACTATAAGTTCCCAGACTATATGACAGTGGCCCTTAATAAGGATGTGTGAATAAATGACTTGAACCTGTCAAGACTGAAGTCCGGGATGTAATGCGCATATTGGTGGTCACTCAACACTGGTCTGCCATTCTGGACACCCGGAAACCTCGTTATCTTTTATCCCCTTGTACATTCCACTTTTGTGGGAGAGGCATTCACAACCCTGAGATTTGTAGATTACCCTCTGCAGGAGGAACCCAGAGAGCTGTTAGGAGCCTTATTACCCTGGCTGTCTGCAGTCATCCAGGCCTGTTCTCACGGTACCCTCAGGCTCCAAGTAGCCTTCAGAATTCATCAAATACAGGTTGCACACCATCCCCATCTGAGAGTGAGTTATTTTTCTCTTTTGTTTCAAATCTTGAAAATTTCCAGATAACAATGCTAGCAAACATTATGGAGAGCTTACTGTATGTTAGGCAGTGTTCCTAGATTCTTCATTTTAAGTCTTGGCTCATTTAATTCTCACAACAGTCCTACAAGGTAGGCACCCCCGTTTTGAGGCGAGGAGACTGATGGAAATTAGGCAACTCTCCTTGATTCACTGAGAAGGTTGAGAAGCCAGGATCCAGCCCAAGAATTGTGGCTCCAGAACAAGTTTGTTCAGCCACTCTGCTCTGTGCTGCCCACTCTGGGTAGCCCAGCCATGTGCTCCCTTGGTGATGCCTCGATTTACTGACTAAAGTGTAACTTTCCTTTGGCTGTTTGCTTCCCTCCTCGTCACCTGAGATTCCACTGAAAGCTTTCCGCCTCTGCCTGCACAGAAGGCAATGGAAATTTAGGGACTGAAATTTCTGCTCCTCAGCATATGTATTTCCACATTTCCAGCGTCTGTGTCTAGTGACCTATCTTGAATACAGGTGCCCCAGGGTTTCTGAGTTTGTTTTGTTTCTTAACGAACACCTAATGAGGTATCACTTGAGGAATGAGAGTTACAAACTTTTAATTAGGTTGTAGGAAAAAAGTCGGCTGTTTTCCTGATAGGTTGATCTATTCATCCAATAAACCATATTGATATGATTTGTGTCTGATCTTTCCTTTCCTTTGTGGTGATGTTTCTGATTTAGGCTGAAACACAAATTGCGTGAATTGGCTCATGGCCACAGGCCTAGATTTCATGGGAGGAAACAGCGGCCAAGCTCTGTGCCTCAGTCCGTGTCAGCAGAGCTCTTACTCCGCTGCCCTCCTCTAAAACTGGAGCCGAACACCACCACTGTGGTTAAGCAGAGACTTTTAATTTTCTTCTTTTAGTTTGGCAACAAACATTTGGCAGCCTCAGTCTCTGGGGTTGTTAGATGATGCTCACAATCTGAGTTGCCAAATTAATGTGGATCCCGAAAGCTTTGGGGAGAATTCATTGCCCTTTGACAGTTTTTCAGATTTGACGGGTGCTCTGTGCTTTTCTCTCAGAGCTCGTCCTTCGTCTGGCCAATTTGAATGTTATGGTTGGTATATCAGTTTCCTGTAAGTAGCATCTGGGTCTTAGTGTGTTCACAGAATGATGTTTCGTCCTTAGAGTCCTCAGAGCAAGAGTCCATCTGCATCTTCAAATCCACCTAGTCCCACTTGCCCTTGCAAAACAATTGCTGAGATGATGAATAGCCCTGCACTGGATGAGGGACCAGTGAGGTCATATCTGGATGGTATTCAATGACATTTCAATTTTAACTTAAGGCCAAAGCCAGAAAGCTAGACGTGCAGATCTGAGTGTTAATTCAAGAGACCACCTGAAGGATTCTCATGGACCACCAATCGCCCACAGGCCACATTGAGAACCATGTATAATGGTCTAGGAAAAAAGTAAAATAAGTGCATTTAAAAATAAAGATTTTTGAAAAGCCCTGGAGAATAGGCATTAACATAATCAATTCCCCAGATTGCTATGGGAACTGAATGTGAGCGGAAAGGCTCTTGGGAATTTACATCCGAGCCATGGCAGAGTGCTTAGAGAATGGCCCCAACTGGGAGACACGAGTAACTCCTCCCCTCGATAGAAACACTACTGCTTCCAGCTCTAAATTGAGTGTAAATTTTTCTGAAGATAAGACAGTTGCATTGTTCTGGGCAAGATGGTGAAATCTGAAGCCAGAGCGGAAGAAATGAGTTGAGACAAATTGTGAAAAAGAATCTGGGTACAAATTAAGATGGCCATTTAGATGTTTGATGTTGATAGTAAGTGATGTTAGGTAACGACACACAGGTTATCTGGTTTATTTGAAATAGCTTTTTTTTTTCCTGATTATAAAAGTTTATTGCAAGAAATTCAGAAAAGTATAAAGAAAAACCACCACCACTATGCGGGGTAACCACAATTATTATTGGGGAATATATCCTTCCAGGCACAGGCACAGTGTGTGTGTTTCAAACAAAAATGAGATTCATACACAACATACTATTTTGTAACCAGCTTTTGTTTTTTTTAACAACTGTATGGAAGTATAAATCACATACCATAAAATTCACCCATTTTAAGTATACAATTCAATTATTTTTAGTAAATTTACAGAGTTGTGCAACCATCACCGCAATCCTACTTTAGAACGTTTTCATCATGTGGCCGGCTTCTCTCACTTAGGATATTGTGACCATTTTTTCATGTCAACACAGACCTCGATGATTTCATGATATTCCATTGTGTATACACTTCACATCAGTATCAATACTGGTATCCATTTAGGTTCTTTTCCTTTATATTTAAATTTTTATTATTACAACCTTGTACACACGTATGTTTGAACTTGCCTGAATATTTTTATAAAATAAATTCTTCCAAGTAGACTTTCTGGGTCAAAGCAGCAATACATTGAAAATTTTTATTTATTTTGCCAAATTGCCCTCCAGGAAGGTGGTGTAAATTTATCCTCCCACCAACAGAATATGACACGTCTTATTTCTTCATACCATTAATAACACTGACTTGTCAGTCTTTTTATTCTTTGTCAATCTGATGGGAGAAAGATGATATATTTGTTTTTCTTTAGAGTACAAAAAAAATCATCCAGAGGATCAGTATCTTTCATACATTTATTGGCTTTTCATGTTTCTTCTTTGGAGAATTGCCTATTTTTCTTTTGAAACATTAGTCTTGCTTTTTTGCAACGGGTTTGCCGCCAGAATACAGGTGTGAAAACCACCGCTAAATCTAAGCCAAAATGGGAAAGGAAAAGACTTAGAACATTGTTGACATTGGACACGTTATTTCAGGCAAGTCTACCACTACTGGCCATCTGATCTACAAATGTGGTGGGATCAACAAAAAAACCATCAAAAAATTGGAGAACAAGGCTGCTGAGATGGGAGAGGGCTCCTTCAAGTATGCCTGGGTCTCATGAAAGCTGAACTGAGCATGGTATCATCATTGATATCTCCCTGTGGAAATTTGAGACCAGCCAGTGTTATGTGACTATTAGTGGTGCCCCAGGACACAGAGACTTTATCAAAAACATGATTACAGGCACATCTCAGGCTGACTGTGACTGTCCTGGTTGTTGCTGCTGGTGTTGGTGAATTTGAAGCAGGTATCTCCAAGAACAGGCAGACCGATGAGCATGCCCTTCTGGCTTACACACTGGGTGTGAAACAACTAATTGTTGGTGTTAACAAAATGGATTCCACTGAGCCACCTTACAGCCAGAAGAGATACAAGGAAATCGTAAGGAAGTCGGCACCTACGTTAAGAAAGTTGGCTGCAACTCTGACACAGTAGCATTTGTGCAATTTCTGGTTGGAATGGTGACAACATGCTGGAGCCAAGTGCGAACATGCGTTGGTTCAAGGGATGGAAAGTTGCCCGTAAAGATGGCAGTGCCAGTGGAACTGTGCTGCTTGAAGCTCTAGATTGCGTCCCGCCACCAGCTGACAGGCCCTTGCATCTGCCCCTTCAGGAGGTCTACAAAATTGTGGTATTGATACTGTCCCTGTGGGCCTGGTGGAGACTGGTGTTCTCAAATCTGGCATGGTAGTCACCTTTGCTCCAGTCACCGTTACAACTGAAGTAAAGTCTGTTGAAATGCACCATGAAGCTTTGAGTGAAGCTCTTCCTGGGGGACAGTGTGGGCTTCAATGTCAAGAACGTGTCTGTCAAAGATGATCATCCTGGCAATGTGGCTGGTGACAGCAAAAAGGACCCACCAATGGAAGCAGCTGGCTTCACGGCTCAGATGATTATCCTGAATCAGTGCTGGATACGCATCTGTGCTGGATTGTCACACAGCTCACATTGCTTGCAAGTTTGCTGAGCTGAAAGAGAAGATTGATCTTTGTTCTGGGAAGAAGCTAGAAGATGGCCCCAAATTCTTGAAATCTGGTGGTGCTGGCATCGTTGATATGGTTCCCAGCAAGCCCATGTGTGTTGAGAGCTTCTCTGACTGTCCTCCTCTGGGTCGTTTTGCTGTTCGTGACATGAGACAGACGGTTGCTGTGGGTGTCACCAAAGCAGTGGACAAAAAGGCAACTGGAGCTGGCAAGGTCACCAGGACCACCCAAAAAGCTCAGAAGGCTACATGAATATTATCCCCAATACCTGCCACCCAAGCCTGAATGAGTGGTGAGATGGTCTCAGAACTGTTCATGTCAATTGGCCATTTAAGTTGAATAGTACAAGACTGGTTAATGATAATGCATCGTAAAACCTTTAGAAAGAAAGTAGAATGTTTTGTAGACCATTTGTTTTTTTGGGTGTCTAGCAGTTTTAAGTTATTAGTTTTTAAAATCAGTACTTTTTAATGGAAACAATTTGACCAAAAATATGTTACAGAATTTTGAGACCCATTAAAACAAAGTTTAGTGAGGAAAAAAAAAAAGAGAAATGTTAATCTTTTTTTTTTAACCTCCTTTACTTATCAGAGCTCTTTTCCCCTCAAGGTTATTAATACTTTTTCATATATGCTGCAATATTTTCTAAAATTATTGTCTCTCTTTTAGCTTTGTGTTTTTATTTATAAAATAAAATATTTTTCACTTACACATTTATAAAAATATGTATTGCAAACAAAATGTAAGGTTCTTCCTATACTTGAAAATACAAAATAAAAAAGGTAACAACTTCCATGTCTCCATTTAACAAGCATTTATTAAGTGCCTACTATGTACCATGTACAGTAGGGATTACGTGTTGAACAAAACAATGCAATCCCTGCCTTCAGAGAATTTTCATTCTGGTGCTTCATTCCTTGTCTTTTCAGCTTTCTTAAACTCTTACTTGCTAAGAGCCTTACTTTCTAAACTACAACTCAGAGAATTCAAACTAACTTGCAAGCCTACAATATACAGATTATAAAATTCATGAGTTCGTTAGTAAAAGTGGAGAACGTTCCTTCAACAAATATTTATTGGGCATCTATATGTCAAATTCTGTTGATGGTTTTGGAGATTGAATGCCAAAGAAAGTGGTCCCTGCTATGAGGGAGCACAGTTTATTTTAAATTAAGCAATTCTATCCTTGAAGTCTAAGTAATCCAATTTTGCAAAATGATATATTGTCTTGCTAACAGTATTTTTTCACTTACCAGTCTTTATTAAACAAAAAATAAGATCAGCTTTTTACTTGCCCAAACTGAGCAGTTAAATGGGTTTCAGCTTATCTACATAGATTGATGGCAAATGTTTCCCAAAAGATCGCTTGAAGGAAGTGTTATAAAATCCTTAGGCCATCTTTCTGTAAAGACTGAAACACCGTTTACCTTGCCGAAGGTAAGTTTATGTATACTATACGTATAGTCAGCTTCATTCTTTTTGTTTTTTAGAATGTTTGGTAACAAGAAAAATATTAAAATTAAAAACTCCAAGAGGAAAATTCTCCAACTGTCCCTTAAAAAAAATATTTGACCTTCAGGCCATTTTATGTGGAAAAGACAAGACTTTTAAGTCAGTGGAGCTGGAGGCCTGTGACATGGAGGCCTGCATCACCTGGCGGATGCAGAGAGAGGCTGCCATCCTCACCCCCAGGCCCCTTGTTTGGGGAGCTACCAATCCACCCCCAACCCCTGGCCCAGCGACTTCTGTGGGAGTGACCCCCTGCTGCATGTTCACATCTTCAGAGAGTTGGAAGAAACAAAAGGTAGATTCTTGCTTTGAGAAAAGTTGAGATACTCTATGTATTGTGGTGCTGGCCACCAAGTGTGATATCACAGCTATCAGAATCACCAAGCCAGAGGAGGGGAGCCAAATTCTAGGAGCGGTGGTGGGTATCAAGAGGAGAGCCTTGTGTTAGAGAAATTTTGTGAATGATAAAGAGTGATGGTGAATGGAACAGGAGAGGAAGCAGAGACAATGTACCGAAAGATGCTAGAAAGGATATGTCAATGAAAAGTAAACTACTGTCCCTAAAGGCACAGTCTTGGTGATATACTACAGTTAATAAAATGTCCTGGGATTGGTGTTTGTTCTTTATCTTCCGTAAATGATTCCATTTAACCTAATTGTTTTCTTCCAATTTAATTCAGGAGTGGGAGACCATATTTTGCTTTATAGAAATTTGCTTTGCCGGGCTGTAACATCTATTTGGGATAGCAGTAGCCACCAGGATTTCATACTCAAGGGTATTGCTTTTGTAGATGAATGGCTAGACTATTGTACAAGCTGAATTCCTCTCTACCGTGGGGTGCCGGGCATTTGGTTAGCAGCTGTGGCTGCCGCTTGCTACTAAGGTATGAACAAATCACCCCACTGATGAGCTGAGCTCAGGGTGGTCTAATTAAAACAGACGCCACTTGGATACAACTTCACAGGACCTTGGAATGCAGGGGAATTTAGGGGTCATCTAGTCCAACCACCCACACATTTCCAGTGAGGCCTGCAGGAACTAAATCACTTCTGCCCCAGCTTGAAAAGGCAGACGCACCACATGCGTTCCCACATGCAACCACCAAGATTCTGTTCGTGTATGCTCAAACTTTATTTGGTTGTCTGGGTGGGGCCAGAGAGGAGGAAGGGGAGAGGCCGAGGGGCCAGTTCAGTAGGGGTGATTCAGGGTGTACTCCAGGATGGTCCGAAGCGCCAGCCACGTCTCCTGGGCCGTGGGGACGATCTGGGAGGCCGGTAGCAGGAAGCCAGAGCTCCCCGTGTCCCTGAGCTCGAAGGTGAAGGAGTACTTGATGCCCTGGCTATAGGCCCAGTCAATGGAGCTTCCACTGGCTTGGTCTGGGACAGGGGCAGAAACGGGAGAGCAAAGGTCAATCAATTTGAAACATTTATGTGGGCCGGGCTAACGGTCCGAAGCCCGGAACCTCGTGCAGTGTGGATTGGAGTCGGCATCTACTAAGCTCCTGCTGTTGACCAAGCAGCCTGGCTTCCTCCCAAGAAGCTCCCGCAAAGGATCTCAGCCCAAGAGGCCCAGGGAGGCGGACCAGCAATGGTTCTCCTCTCACTGGGGGATGCAAGAAAGTTCCAGTGATTGTGAAAGCCCCACTGAAAACCGTCCAATAGCCGCTGTGGTCAAGCCTCCAAATATACCAGAGTTACCGGCTTGGGCAACCAGGATTTGCACCCCGGGGCTCTGGTATGCAGGGGAAAGTGCAAAGGGCCGGAATCAAGCAAAAGCCCTTTGTCTGTCTTTGCCCAGAGATGCAGTTAACAGTGGGTAGCAAAGCTGCTTTTGAAATAGGCCCAGGAGAGGGAGGTGGCTGCATATCAGAATTTAACTTGACCACATTGAATGAAGCAAAAACCTTTGACTCAGGGTTGAAACAGTTTCCAAAGAAGACCTGGAGTCCATAAAGCAAGGCCAGCCCTAGGTAAGATTGGGACCAACTCACCCACCAAAACCTGGGCACTGGGGCAGGAAGTCTATGAGGGGAAGTCTGTGAGGGGGTGTGCAGCCCTCTCACCTCTGCCCCTGTCCCCTGCCTCTTCAGAACTCCTGCCCCCTGTCAGCAGGCAAACTTGTTGCCTCCCTCAGGGCCCGAGGGATCTGCCCCCACCCCACCTGTCTCCTACAGTCCCCTGCTCTCTCTTTACTGCAGCCACACATGTCTCCGTGCTGTTCCCGCAATAAGCCAGGCCCAGATCACACAGTAGGGCCTTTGCTCTAGAAAGTTCCTCTGCCTGGAAGGCTTTTCCCCAGATAGATGGCCTTTTGGCTCCCACCCTCATTTCTTTCAACACTTGCCCAAATTTCACTCGCTCAGTGAGGCCCACCCTTCAACCCACTCGCCCCACATGCACGCCCCCATCTTCCCGAGTCCCCTCACCTGTTCTAGTTTTTCTTTTCCTCCCTAGCACTTATCATTTAACATGCTGTATCATTTACTTATTCGTGTTTATTATCAGTCTCCCTGGCTAGAATGGAAGTTTCCTGATCTTTGCTTATTTTATTCCCAATTGTATCCCAAGCGCACAAAACACGGCCTGATGCAGAGGTGGTGCACCATACACACTTGTTGACTTAATTCCATTCTGGAAGTGCTCCTCCCAGGGGCATTGCATGTACAAGTAAACTGAGAAAAGACAGGATACTTTCTCTAATTGAAGGGCATTGGAGGAGGAGTATTTTTTTAAGTTGAATTTCCACAAATACCATCAGAACTCTCCACCTGCTCCATGCATAAAGCTGGACTTAACCCCAAGACAAGAGGACAAGAGTTCTCAGAGGAACTGACATGTTTGTCTAAAGATATTGAAGAAGGCAGAGTTCCTGTCAGTAAAGGGCACCACTGCCCACCCAGCTGGTGGTTGTCAGGCACGGCGGGGGCTGCTCTCCTCACCCATGCTCCCAGATCTAGGGACCCTTGGCTACTTCCTCCAGGAGGGATGCTCCCTCGGGCAGGAAAAGCCAGCTGAGCTTCCTCCCAGGGCCACCATGGCCATGCACCCACTTACAAATTGTGGTGTAGATGCTGCCATACTGGAACTTGGTCCCATATAGAGAGGTCAGGGCTGCCACAGCAGACTTGGCCACTTGATCCTGGAGAAAACACCAAGCAAGACCACCCGTCATGGCCAGCAACACCAGACCCCCGGAACAGCAGGGCCAGGGTAGCCCAGGGGCTGGCCGGGTGACCTGGGAGTGTGCGCCCTGCAGAAGCAGGCCCTAGCAAGAGCACAGGGCCTGCTAGGCCCTGCAGGGTCAGCCCTGGGGGCTCAGCAGCCCCACAATCCTCTGACCCTGCAGGATGTCCAGCTAGGACTTCGCTGCCCTTTGGTCACACTGTGGCTCCAGGTGTGAACTTGTAGTACAAGCTCAAAGTCCAGCCCTGCCCCTTGCTCTGTCATGTGACAGAAGTGATTTGACCGCTCTATGCTTCAGTCTCCCAGACAGAAAGCAAGGCTAGTCTGCCTTGCCGGTCTTCCAAATCATCAGGGTTCCATGGGACGAAGGGGTGCTAGGGTGTAGGCCCTCAGGCCTTAAGCAGGTCTGATGGATGAAAGCCCAGACCTGCCTGAAGCTGCCTTTGGGGTCGGAGGGCAAGCAGGGGGTCAGCACGTACCAGCTCCTTCTGGTCAGCGGCTGCTTCTTGTTTGTAGCCATAGGGATAGAGGAGGAGCTGGGAGTAGCTGTGGATGGAGATGAAGGCCTTGATGTTCCCGCGGTCCTTCACAAAGTCCACGACGGACTTGACCTCCACTTCAGAATTGGCAGACTTGCCGTGGTAAGTCTCTGAGCAGGGGCTGCTGCTGGCTCCGGCCACTGTGGGAGAGAGGGACAGGGGGCACTCCTTACACCCAAGCAGTGTGCTTCCTCAGCTTCCAGCTCTTTGCCTGGAGTTAGGGGTACGGTGGAATGCAGGAGGGCTCGCCCCCACCCTGGGGTTAAGGAAAGGGCAGAGGCCTTTTATAACCTGGGGGTCCTGCCTCCCTCCCCAGCCAGGCTTGGGTAGAGCGGATGGCCATGCCCGGGGAGGTAAGAAGGACAACTTAAGCAGGACAGGTTCTTGTAGAGAAGTGACGATGGAGGGAAGGAGCTGGAAAACCCCTGGATAGGTGTTGGACCTACGTTCTGTTGGGAGGAACTCTCTTTTTACAGACTAGGGACAAGCAGATCCGAGAGTGCTGCGTTCCTCATGGAGAGCCTCCAAGGAGGGCTGACCCCTGCCCCGCCCTCACTGCTGAGGGCAACGGGACAAAGGAGGGTTAAGAAGCCATCCCGGTCGTCCCATTCCTGCTCCCCAAATCACACTGGGCCTTACACCCAAAGCCGGCGTCCCAGTTCCTGTTGGGGTCCACCCCGACACACGAGGATCCCGAAGTGCGGGATCGAGTCTTGCGCCACAGGCGATTCTGAGGAAGGAGTCAGACACTTGTCGGTCACCGTGCTGGGGTTCAGAGCCCGCAGAGAGCAGTGTGAGCTGTGAGCAGCCTCGGTTAACATGAAGCACCCCAATCCAGAGCTTGGGTGTGGACACAGAGTGGGATCAGAAACCACTTTCAACTGGTTGTCAGGGAGGAAGGTCTGTGAAGGGGACTCTTGGTTGAAGGAGAAAGGAGGAAACAATGGATGGCATTTGGCCAGAGGGTTCTACTGGGGGGAGGTGAAGAAGGCATGAGGTGCCCCCCCGCCATACACATCTAATTGGAAGCATGCTGTACCTGCCATAAAAATAAAATAGAACCAGGAAGAAAGGCCTGGGGCAGTGGGTCTCCACTGGGGGCAATTTTGTCCCCCCACACCCAGACATCTGGCAATGTCTGAAGACGTTTTTGATTGTCTCAACTGGGAGTTGCTACTGGCATCTAGTGAGAAATAGGTCAGGATGCTGCCCAACGCTCTGCATGCCCAGGACAGCCCCCCACACAGAGTGCCCTGTCCCCAAAGTCAAGAATGCTGAGGTCGAGAACCCCTGGTCTAGGAGGACAGGTGTGTGTGGCCCTCCCTCGACTGTAGGGGTGGAGATTAGGGGTGAGTATCTTGTGGAGCTCGGAGGCCAGAGACCCACCCCGCTCTCCTCAAGAACAAAAGAAGGCCTGTACCGTGCTGTGGGTGTAGGCAAAACCATCAGGGTTGGTAACGATCTCCAGGAAGATGTCCAGGGAGTCAAGAACGGCGGTGATAGTCGGGTCCTGGCCATAGTCTTGTGTGATCTGGTGGAGGGTTGGGGGCAGAGAGGCAGAGTGAGCCAGGCTAGGCATCTGCCGTGCTAAAGCAATGGACTCCTGTCCTCGGCCTCCCTCTGAGGTCACTGTTTCCGGATGGAAGGGGAGGCCAGGGCTTCTGTGGGCCCTCCTCACCTCCCCAGGCTTACCTTCTTTGCAAACCAGACCCCGCTGGCCTGGGTGACCCACTCCCGGGAATGGATGCCTGTGTCGATCCAGACGGCGGGACGGTTTTCTCCCCCAGTGCTGAACTGGACGAGAAGAGCAGGCAAGAGGTCCAGCTGGGGCCTCATCTCACCTTCTTCAAGGGGAGAGCACCCCAGGCCAGAGGCCACCTGCTCTCTGGGTGTCTCTGGTTAACACCCTGTTTGTGGGGCCGTCACTTGTGGGGGGTGTAGGAGCTGGGGTTGGGATGGGGATCCCACAGAGCTTGGCCTCCTGCCCTCATATTGGCCTTGGGGCAAATATGACAGCCAGACTTCAGGGCCCCGCTCTGTTCTGCTGCCCGTACACAGCTGTCTGTGGGAGGTCACGTTCTATCTGGACTACGCTGCCTCCGGGATACTTTCCACAATGTGACACTTGGAAACACTCGGTCACTTAAAAATTTAAATTGTGCATGTGCAGATACGCACACACCTAGACCAGCACGGAAATTCAGACCTTCCCAAATGTCAGCACGGGGAGTTTGTATAACAGCGTGTTCTCTGTGACCGTGGGCTCACCCGTGGGAGCCTCTGCACAGATGTGGGTGCCCATTCTTGCACATGAGCCCGTGTACATCCACATGCAGGTTTCCATTACCTTCAGCACGTAAATGGGACGACCTTCATAGGAGCTGCCAATCTGGAGCTTGCTGACAAGCTGTGGGTTCTCAGCCACCAGCAAGTCAATGAAGCCATAGATCTGAGAAGGGAGAGGGGGAGGGGCGGCCTTAATGGCTTCTGAGCACCCAGAAGCCTCCCTCAGCAGCTCCGTTACCCAGCCTCCTGCGGACTCTGCGATGCAGAGGAGCCACGACCCAGAGCACCCATGCCCCATGCAGGCAGAGCAGGTGCCACGCACACCCAGGCCGGCCCTGGCTCTGGCTGCATTCTGCCAGTCTGATGAAGAGCTTGGCGCTTGTGGGGAGTGGCCCCAGGGGCCCCTCACCTCCTCCAGGGTGTGGTAGGTTGCGTAGTTAAAGTTGTCAGTAGAGCTGGCCCGGGCCTGGAAGGCGAACATCTGCTCCTCCTCCTCGTCCAGCAATGACTGCACATCCTCGATCATAATCGAGTACTCAATGCCATGGGCCTCCAGGAAGATTTTGACAGCCTGGACGCTGGGGAAGGGCACTCGCACATCGATGGGGGCGCCAGGCTGGGCAGGGCCCCGCCAGAAGTCCAGCTGGGGAGGACAAGAGCTGGTATTGTCACAGGGGGCTGGAAAAGGGCCAGCCTGGGAGGGGGTGTTGGTGCCAGAATTTTCCATGTAATTGGGGATGGGGCATGAGTGTTAGGGACAGAGGATGAAGGGAAACCCTGGGCACTGGACAAAGTCCAGTGTGGTCAGGGAAATGGCCCAGAAAGCAGAGAGGAGGGGCTTTGAGACAGCAAGAGAGAGAGAAGTACTGGAAACAGGGGTCCCCCCTTCGCTCAGATGCTCAAGGGCAGCAAGATTCTGGAGCTAAGGGAGTTTAAGTCACTCCTGACAAGGGTCAGTCCCATGGCTCCTTTCTGGGTGGCTGGGGAGAGAGAGCCCAGGCCCCAGTGGGTCCCAGGGTGGTGGGTGCCTGAGGTGGGCCCAGCTAGCTTGAGAGGTATCCTGGGGCTTCAGGGAGGGCTCCCCTCTTCCTCTGACCTGCAGGTGCTCCAGGTCCTCCAGCTCCTTCACCTTCTGTACCTGGGCCTCATCAGCCGCAGAAACTCGGAGCACCTGGTGCCTGGGCAGAGCGCGGGAGAGACTGAGGGCCCGAGCAGCCCCTCCTGGCCATGCGCACTCCCCGGGGGGAGGAGGGCAGGGCTGGCCTGGAAACCCCGTCCTCTGGGCTGAGCAGGAGGAAGCACGAGGCATCTTAGCAATGGGAGGCCTGGGCTCCTTGGAACCTTCTGGACACTGCTGCTGTCCCCATCCTAGTTTAGACTCTATTTCTCTCTCCAAAGCCAGCTAGGCCTCCTCCCACCTCCTCTCCTGAAAGTTCCTTCTCAGAGGTCAGATTTCCCGCAGGCTCAGAAGGCTGTCCTGAGAGACTGGACCCCT
Organism: Tapirus indicus; assembly: GCA_031878705.1. Classification (NCBI taxonomy): domain Eukaryota; kingdom Metazoa; phylum Chordata; class Mammalia; order Perissodactyla; family Tapiridae; genus Tapirus; species Tapirus indicus. The sequence goes on along the minus strand of CM062917.1, from coordinate 147,561,454 downwards.
TCTCAGTCTGCCTCCCAGGATGGGCTAGTCTGCTCCTCTCTGGCCACCTTCGCACACATCTGTGTGTCTGTCCCCTCCAGATGCTGGCTGGGGGCCAAGCCCTCCCTATCTCCCCTCTGAGCACCCCCTCCTCCTCTCCACACCCCTACCCGACAAAGTCCTCTTTGCCGAGGACAGCCCCCAGCAGCACACTCAAAATCAGCAGCCTCTGCATGCTGCAGCCAATTAGGAAGGTCAACTGAGGCTGAGACAGGCTCCCGGGGCCTTTTAAACTCTCCCAGGACAGAGGTCTCCTGGCTGTGCCCAAGAGCTGTCCTCCCCTTGCACCTGGGCCCTGTCCCACGGGGAAGGAGGGGTGGGAGTTTTGAGCTCTGATACCTTCTCGCCCTCCTGATAAAGTGGCAGGGAACAGGGCAGCTGGAAAGATAAGCCTGGCCCCAACCCCTCGGCCATGAGGGGCCAGCCTGGGCTGGAGGCCTCAGCTGGGACCCTGCTCGCTCACAGCCCTGGGCAATTCCAGTTTGCTAACCGGGCAGTGGAGAAGGAGCCAGGACTCTGGAGAGGCCACACCAGCTGGGGCCTCAGGCAAGTGTCCTCTTCTCCCAGGTCCCTGCCCCTATCCAGCTCCTGTACCTGCCCGGGGCTGCCCCTACCCTCTGCATAGCACGTCCCCCTCTGGAGTACAGCCCCTTGAAGCGTACTTCCCAGCCCTGCTCCCACCAGCCTCAGCGGCCTTGTGTGAGTCAGGCCACAGCAGCAGCAGCAGCTGAGCAGGAGCCCAAAGCTGTCCAGCATTTCCCCCCACCCCCACCGCGATAGGGCTCGGGGATCAGGGTTGCCCTTGGCGGGAACTGTAACCAGACGTCATCCGAATAGAAACCGTGGTGGTGGGAACCAGGGCCAGACCCCTGTGGGACTGCACAGGGCACAGGAGAGATTGGAACTCACAGAGGGGAGTTCACTCGCTCTGGATGCTGATCTCATTGCGCAGACATCTAACGCAAATCCTCTCTAATCCACAGGGGCCCCCACGCGTCCCCTGGCACCATCTGGGGGCCCTGCTCTGTGTCAGGGCCTCAGGCAGGGCACTGATGACAGCCAAGCAGACCTTTCTGGTTTCCATCTGTTCCCTCTGCCTCTCTACCCTACGCCCTACCTGGACAACCCTCCTATGCCAAGGCAGAGCCGTCCCATTATATTTACCCACAACTCTCTCCTGAGCCTAGCTCTGGGAAGATGATGAAACACTGAATCCAGCCTCAACAGGTGTTGGGTCTCCACAGACTGTTCCCTTCCATGCCGGCAGCCTGCCCTCCAGCTCCCAGGCAAGGCTCACTTCCTCCCTGAGGCTTCCTCGGGGTTCTTTCTCTCTCATAAATCTGCCTCTTCTCTGAATGCTCATCCCTTTGTTCAGTCACTCTTCCAGGCCGCACTGTGTTCCACCCTGGGATGATGCCCAAGACAGACTGTCCCTGATGGCAGAGAGCTCACCATCTAGCAGGGAAGACAGACGTCACCAACCAACTTGTGTTCTCAGGTCCTCCAAGAAGCTGTTGCCAAGACAGGATTAGACAAGCAAGAGACTTACTGGGGATGCTTGCCTCACTGCAGGTGACCTGAGCAGCACATTTTCTGTGACACAGAAATAAAAGTACCATAGGCTATGGACTCAGCACAGCGGGCACATACAGGAGGGTCCAGGGAAGACTTTACCAAGAAAGTGACATTTATCCTGGCTCTTAATGACAGGATTTTGCCAGGCAGGGAAGGAGAGGGGTGTTTATCACACTATTCAGTGCTTGAGCCCAAACTCACATTCATTCCTCCTTAATTGTTCCTGGAGAATTATTTCTGTCTCCCCAATAGACTAGAAATTTCCTCTGAGCAGGAACTGTGTCTTACCATCCCTCACACTCTCCCTCAACCCTTAGTGCCCTGCAGTGTCCTCAAGCTTTCTAATTTGTTCCCCACTAGGAAAGAAGGTTTTGTAGAGCCTTTCGGTAGCTTGCATTATGAACACAGTATTTGTTTTTCTATTTCTAAATCTAAAGCTGTCCTATAATTTTGACTCCGTTTCAAGCACACTACACATGTTGGGGAATGCTGGTGAATTCTTGGGCCTTCTGTGAATTCCTTCCAGAAAAGATAAGCCCATCAGAAAAGGGGTGGGGTGGGTGCTCGCCAAGAAGGCCTCTTGCTGCCTCCAGCCAGCAATCTAAAGTGTCCAAGAGTCATATAATCTATTTTCTTGCAAGGTCGAGAAAGATTAATTCACTGCTGCAAGCTGAAGCGAAAGCGCTGGCAGGAAGCCGAAAGCACAGTGGCGGAGGTATTTGGGTCTCAGGTGGAGGTTCAGCCTAATTCCCTGGCCCCAAAGCACCTCGGGAAGATGAAAGTTGCCTCTTGGTAAAGACCAGTTTGCTAGAATGGAGCCTGGGGCAGAGGGCCACAGCTCTGCCTTCCCACCCCACGAGCTTGTTGCATCAGTGCAAGGCAAGGGCGAAGAGGAAGGCCATTAGGCAGAAAACTGGAGGAATAGGCAGAGCACCAAGACCTATTCGCATGAGAAAGAAACCACCAGGCTGGCCTCTAGAGTCAAGGACAGGTCACCGGATGCAAACAGACGAGGCCTGCTGTAGGCACAGTAACTAGTGTTCCCAGTGTCCCTCCCTTCTTCCAGACTGAATAAACCCAGATTGTGTGCAGGTGTCACCCCTCAGGAAAGCCACCCCATTGCCAGCTCAGGGACGAATTCTAAGATTGGTCTAAGACAATTGAGAAGTCTCTTTTGCAAGTGATTGGTTTAGAGCTGGGCATGTGACCATGTTTTGCCAATGAGTTGTGAGGGGAGACCAGCAAGGAAGCTCTAGCATACGTTTCCCCACTCCTGAGAAGGAGGCAACTTTCTCTGGATATTGTCAAGTCTGTTGCCCCACCTTTGGGCTCTGTAATAGAATAGAACATACATTTCCTTTTTATTAATTGGAGTTTCTATTGTTACAATAAAAGCCATTCTAACTGATGCCCTTACTAAGCTCTTAAAGTGCTTGTATTGTCAGAAGACAATACAATTTCAGTGTAGGGAAGCCTTTATGTGAAATGGAGAAAGGGACCCCCTTGCTCTCTGGGCAGTCATAGTCCCTCATCCTCTTAGCAGAATGCCTTTGTGCAGTGCACACACTGGACAACTGTCCATGGCAGCCTTGTTGCCAGAGAATGCCCAAGCATGGTAAACAGAGGCTAGAGGCAATGATCAGAGAACCCTCCATCCCACCACCACCAAATCAAAACCTAGAAAATGGATTGTTAAAGAGGCAGGAGAACCAGTGCCCCATGTCCATATTAGGGATTAAACGGGGACAGTCGACAAGGGAGATCCTTGCAGAGAGCACAAACAGGTGCAGTCAGAATGGCTGGATGCAGTAGCTGGATGAGACTTCAGAAGTCTCCCTTTGGCAAGCGTGTTTAAGGTCATCCATAGTACAGTTGTGTGTCTGGGAAGCGAAGTCTATGAGAATATGGGGCAACCACGTGGTGGATCGTAGTGACCATCTCTCATTTTCCCCACTCAGGATCCTCCTCCTTCTGACAACAGCACCGCCTTTTTCCCTCGTGGAGGGAGGGACCACCCCTTCCCAACTCAGGCCGCGTGATTCAGGTGGCCCTAGCCACCTCCCCACCCGACCCCAGCTCTAGGGATGGGCCAACACATTCCATTTTTCTTCTTCAAGCTTTTTCAAGTTGGTTTTCTGTCACATGTGACTGAAAAAAAGTGCATAGCTAACACAAAGACATTGTCTGACTTCAGAAAAGAGCAAAATGGGACAGGGGATGCCTTTTAAAAGCAGATTGCTACAAACCCGTTATATGCTTTGGGGCGGGTCACTGCATATCCCTGAGCCTCAGTTTCCTCATCTGTGAAATGGAGGAGTCGGTCAGAACGATCTCCATGGTCCCTTCCAGCTGTGACACTTTATGACTCTAGGACACTTGTATTTTTCACCCCCAAACAAATCACAACTGTGGTGACAGGTCCGGGCTGGCCAGGTTTGTGAGGAGATCGGAATAAAGCCACAGGGGCCCTGGGGCTTGTGATGGGTCAGTGTTCCCAGGGCAGTGTAGGTCGAGAGGGGCCACATCCTGCTGGGGCTGCAGGGGGTGTTCCGGGGCTTGGGGGTGTCATGGAAGGCTGGCACGAGGAGGTCCGTCAGTGGCCTCTTTGAGTCTTGCCCAAGAGAGCATATTTGTTTGTTTGCTTTGAAGCTGCAGAACTGTCCCCTTAAAGTGGCTAGTGGGGTTTGTCCCCAGAATGGAGGCAGGATTTTTCTTTGGAGGAAGAGTCACCTGAAGAGAGAAGTGGGTCTTTAGGAAATGTCAAGTGAGAGCACAAATCTCAGAAGGGAGATGTGGAAGAGAGAGGACTAAGCAGCAATGTCCCATAATATAAAAGGACAAGTAGGGGAGGGGAGGCTGGCTTCTTACCCAGCCTGAGAGAGGAGCTGGGGAGCACTTGGAGGGGCATTCCCACACTTGGGGGGCAGGATGGGCTGCCCCAGCAGCATGGGAGTGGGCAGAGAGTCAAGGAGAGCGAAGGCAGTAGGTCTTACCTCACAAAGGGACACCAACCACCAACTCCAATGCCAGCTGTCCCCAGCGTCCGGCTGAAGTGTTTTATTTTCTACATTGTATTTCCCTTCTGTATTCTCAAGTGACACTTTGTGGAGTGTTGCCCTGAGGTCTTAGCTATGCTTTGGGGAATTGAGGGAGGTGAGCTGAGGGGCAGGAGGGCGGATGAGGAGCCACAGAGCATGGCAAAGCTGGTTAGGAGAGAGCAGGAAGCCAGGTACAGGCCCCGGGGCAAGAGGCTAGTGAGGGACAAGCCAAACAAATGGATTTGCAAACAAGCTGTCATTCCCAAGGATTGTTCCAACTACTCAGGGAAGGAGAACCTCCAAAGGCTGAACGGGATGGAGTTCAGGACCCCCCCACCCCACTAGAAGAACATTATTTGCCCCCAAGCTCGAGATGTGGTGTGGCCTCACCCGTTGGTGAAGCCCTGACAAGCTCCATGCTCACTAGATTCTCTCTCAGCCTGTACTAAATGGCTGCCTGAGCGTTCTTATTTTTCTAAAGGAGCTTTTTAAAATTTAATTTTATTTTTCAGTAAGGCCATTTTCTCTCTGGCCCTGTCTGGAGCAGTCAGAAGGGAGATGGAGGAGGACAGGGGACGTAGAAGGCACCTCAGCGGCCTCCCTGGCCCCCGGCCATTAGCCCATCACTCTCAGCCCCTGCGCCCGCCGGCCCTCACACGGGACTCTCTCACATTCCACACTGCCTGCCTGGTTTGTTGTTTTAAGAAAGCAATAACCGCAGCACATTCACTGTGGTTCTTTATAGCTTTCCATATGTATAATCGCTCTTTCTTCAGCTTTTCCAATGTTTTTTTCTTTTCAATAAATGCCCATAAATTTTACTGGTGAAAAGGATGAAAAAACATACCTTAAAAGAGCAGTTTGTTGGGAGAAAAAAGAAAAACAAGCAGAATGTAGAAAACCTGAATTCCTATTTAGCATTATATACCTAAGAAAACGAAAAAAAAAAAAAGTGCGGGTTTTATGAAAAAGAGAAGATTATTCCATAATGTCTCGAAAACTTCCATGTCTAAGTCTTGAGCTTTTACTTGATAAACTTAAAGCCCCAGCCACCACCTCCCTGGGCTTCGTGAGACCTCTCAGTCCCAGGAGGAAGGCCCCTGGCTTTGGTCTTCTCTCAGCCGTAGGTTCATACGGGGCCTTGCGCAGGTCAGGCGATCCGGAGGCCCCCAATCTTTATAACTGGAAATGAGAGGGTTGGACCAGAAGCTTTTAAAGGACATTTCTTTTGGAAAGTTCTATGGCTTTATGATTAAGTCGGTCACTTGATGAACTAGAGCAAAGAAACTGATTCGGAGGCCCCTTCAGATCCTCTCTCCCCTCAGGGAAGCTGCAGCAAACTCCGCTGGCTGCCTTCCCAATATCCATTCTCTCCTTCCTCCTTACCAACAGAACTCCAATTTTATCTGAGGCAGCAATAAAGCAATTTCCTAGCCTCCTTTGCAGCTGGACATGGCCACCTGACACAGTCCCAGCCAATAAGATGTAAGTTGAAGTCCATGGATGGGCCAACTCAGCTGAGTCACATGTTTTGCCCCTGACCTTCCTGCCTGGAATTCAGTCATATGATGGAGACAAGGGGTCAAAATGATGGCAGAGCAGCAAAACAGAACAGAGCAGAGGGGTCTGCATCCCCAGTGCATCAAGGAGTCACTGAACTGCCCACCTCAGACGACTTCCTGTTACATGACAGAAATAAAACCCTGATCTGGTTAGGCCACCATAACATGTGTTTCTGTCACATAGTGCTAAACCTAGTCCTAATTTGTACTGGGCTGAGGAGAAGAAACACTCCTTCAACAAATATTATCTACTGCGTGCCTGACAGGAACCGAGTGAGGGTGAATAACCCAGATATGGTCCCTACCCTCACAGAGCTCTCACACTAGTGGCAGAGGGAAACAACAACAAATAAAGAAGTCAGTTAATTATTATCATTGCTATCAAGGAAATAAATAAGGCCTTGGAAAAGAGAATAACAGAAGATCTACTTCCAGTCGATGGTCCTAGAAGGACTAGTGAGGAAATGATATTGAAGGGGAAAATTTAAGGAGTGGGCCATTTGAAGGAAGCACAGGAGGAAAGAATGTTCCAGACAAGAAGGAATGGCACATGCAAAGGCCTCTAGTTTGGAAGGAGCTTTTGTGCTGAAGGAACAGAGAAGAAGCCAGTGAGGTTGGGGCTGGTGAGTGAGGGGGTGAGAAGTATTGAAACAAGGTGGGAGAGGTAGGCAGGGCCGATCATGGAGCGCCTTGGCGGGGTTTTAGGTCATTGAAGGGTTTTAAGAAGAAAGTTGCCTTTTAAGAAGACCCCCATCTGGAGAGAAGTTTCAGCCCCACCTTTGGTGGGCCTGTTGGGTGCACAGAGTCTTGCCAACGTGGCTGTGAGAACAGGTTCCCGGCCCCTGGTCCTGAGGGGCTTTCGCTGTGACTCAGGTTCAGGTTTTGGAGGCAGATGATGAACTGTCACCTGAAGGCCAGTCCCAGCCCTGTCACTCAGTAGCTGTGTGCCCTTAGGCCACTATCCTCTCTGAGCCTGAGCTTCCTCATCTGAAAATAAGGACAGCAGTAGTCCTGCATCTTAGGGCTGTCAGGAGGCAATGTGCTGAGGCCTATAATGTCCTTGGAACCATGCCTGGCACATAGTAAGCGCTAGAAAAGAGTTTATTATTTTCACTGTTACTGGGAAGCCCAGCAGCGTCCAGATGTTCCTGCCTCTAGGCCAGTTCTTCTCCAGCTCGGCATTAGAATCACAGGACCCCATCCCCAGAGATTTGGATTCAGCAGGTCTGGGAGGACCTGAGAATTTGCTTTTCCAACAAGCTTCCCGTTGATGCTGATGCTGTGGTCTGCAGACCACAGTGCATTAGGCTAGGATCAAGGCGGCCCCTCGGGAATATTTAGAGAAGGATGACTGGCCTCCCACTGTTGTAGCCACTTCACCCCTAGTGGACAACGGGAGAGGGCAAGAGACCCAAAGCCCCGGCTCCCCCTGGAAGACTCAAATGTGTTCCCTCTGCGAGGCAGGAGAGCAGGGATCAGTGGTTTTCAGCTTTTCAGGACCTCAGAACTCCTGGGCAGATGGTAAAAATGCAGATTTGGGGGGCCACCCCAGAGATCTGCTTCAGTCTGGCGCTGGAACCCACATATCTTCATGTTAAATGACTCCCCACGGATTCTGCTACATGTGTGGCCACAGGCCACGCTTGGACAAATGGTAACACAGGTTTTGGAGTTAGACAAACCCAAGCTCATCTCCCTCAACAACTTTGCATCCATGTGGCCTTGCGTAGCCTTTAAAACCTCTCCAAATCATGCTTTCCTTATCTGAAAGATAAGCTTATTAATACCAGTAACATCCTCCCCACGAGGATGAAATAAAAATATTTGTGCAGAGAGTATAAAACATATATCACAGACTTCAGTGTGCAAAGGTATCACTTGCTTTATTTATCTATAGCTTATTTTAACTTAGCCCATGATCTCCTATTTCCGCTAATAGCAGAAAGCTTCAGCTTGGAAATTCTAGCTCACTCAGACCACTTCCAGCTTAAAAAAAAAACGCAGTCCCTTTTGGGAAACTGCAGCCTGAATAGGGATTTTCTCCTCCTCTGTCACTGGCTCTTCCCCTTTGGATTCTTCAGAGGTTCATTACCCTGACTTCCTCAGGCCTTCCGCACAGCACAGCTGGTCCTGGGCACGGCCATTCCCAGTCAGTGCCCACTGTGCCACCACGGCCGCTGGCTGCATGGCCACTAGGCTCAGCCTTCCTGCCTCTACCCCAGGCCTCCTCAGCCACCAACCTTCTCATTTCTTTGCTCAGAGCTCTCAAGAGTTGTACCACTGAGGTGTACCCAACCATATGGCTGCCTCTAATCACCTGTCCAGAGGCCTTGCTTGGCCACTGTTAATCTGCTGCTCAGGCGCCATATTGGACACGGGCCTTACCTGGGGTTTCAATCACTGCTGATCCCCTCCTTCCACTCACTGGTCCAACCTCTGTCTCCTTTTACAGTTGAGTGTAAACGGGTGCTTGTTTTTACTTTACCCTACTTTCTTCCCCATCTGTGATTTGTAGTAAAACCCTGTGCTCTGTGTCCTGCAGGGGCCGACTCACAGGTACCCACAATCCTTTTCTGTTGTAACAACAGCAACAACAAAAGTCTGAGCTTTGCAAATGAAAGTCTTGCTTCTGCCTCAAACTTAACACAAACCCATTTAGCTCTCCAGTTGATCTCCTGCTTCTTGGGGGTACCTGCCTTCCCCTGCAGGCACGGCAAATAGACCCACTATCCCTGCTCCCCAATGGTAAGGGAAGGCAAAAGGCACAAGGAAGCCTGAGGATGGGGGAAGGCACCTCATTAGTATCTCAAAACAGTTCCCCTTTCTCTCCTTTAGATAAAGTGCCTACTTAGTACATGGCCCGGCCTGGAGTCACTGCTCAGAGCACGACAACCTTGAAGACAAGGGCGAGGAGGAGGAGGAGACTTTCTTTTCCCTGGGTGCATGGTGCCTTGAGTGCTGGCTCTGACAGGCTGAGACTCTGTGCTCTCAAGACCAGGGGAGCCTGTGAGGACGCACAGGAGAAACAGGTCACAAACCAGTGACTCGTTCACTTGTTTATGGCGTGAGTGGATCTTCTGAGTGGGGGCCTCTGAAATGTGCCCCTGCTCCCTACCCAGCATGGGAAATGAAGCAGGAAGAGGAGGAGGCTGCCTGCCCATACCCATCGCTCCCTCAAGGTGCCAGAGATGCCACCACTGGAGGTCCACTCCTTTAGATCAAAGAGTGTCCCCTCCAGGGTCATCTTGAAATGTAAAAACTGTGGGGACAATGTGTATATTAGTAGCTCCCAGAGGGTGAGTTATCTGTTCTAGGCCGTGAGAACCCACAAGAGGAGAAAAGGTAAGGCCTGCTAGTCCCTCATCCTCCTGAAAACCTGGGGAGCGAACAGGCATTTCAAGCTGCCCCTGCCCCCTCCTTAATGCTGAGCACAAAGGGGTGGCAGCCAGCACCAGAGGCTGCCAAGCCTGTTCAAACTGGTTTTTATTTCCTAAGGGGTCAGGGCAGGGGGTAGGAGGGGAATGTATAACTCGGGTTTCAGGAGGGGCCCCGGGCTTGGGGAGGAGGATGACCCCTCCTGCTCTGCCCTCGGTAGTGTTGCTAGTAGGGGTGGTTCCGAGTGTGCTCCAGGATGGTCCGAATTGCCATCCATGTCTCCTGGGCCGTGGGGACGATCTGGGAGGCTGGCAGTAGGAAGCCATAGCGCCCAGTGTCCCGGAGCTCAAAGCTGAAGGAGTACTTGATGCCGCTGTCGTAGGCCCAGTCCACGGCGATCCCACTGGCCACATCTGAAAACAATAGGGCAAAGAAATGCCCCCGCCAGGAAGAACAGGCTGTGAGGTACAGAGGTATCCTGAGTGGAAAGTGGGCCCTGGGGGCCAAACCCCCAGCCACCCCAGACCACACCGAGCTTCCTAGCCCAGGCCTCATCTGAACCACACCCCGCCCGCTCAGCCCATGCTTTGTCCCCAGCAGAAAGAAAGCTCCTTGGGGCCACCAGACTGAGGATCTTTCCCTCAAGGTATGTAGCAGTAAGCCAGGCACGGGGAGCTGTGCATTAATTAATGCTGCAAAGAAACAGCTGCCTGTTTCTGGGTACCACCATCCACCCTTCTATCCAGACGTGGGAGTAAGCTCTGGCCCGGCCCAGCTAGATCTATGGCACTGCCCTGTAGACGACCAGGCCTGCCAGTCAGCAAAGAGCCTGCGCCTGCCCAACCCTGGGTAGATGTGGTGCCTGAAGCAGTGGCCAGGGGAAGGCTCACTCACAGAGTGTGTTACTGATGCTGCCATAGATGTACTCGATCCCGTGGACTTTATACAGGGCCTGCACTGCGTCCTTGGCAAGGTTGTACTGCAAGATTACATCCAGAGGATGAGAGGCTGGGGCTCCCCACACCCCGCTCCCTCACCAACTGCTGAAGCAGGGACTTAGGAGTCCTGGAAGTCGAACATGTAGATGGCTCTCATGACAAGGCAGTACAGTACCTCTGGCTTTGAACTTGATCACACGTGAGAACAACAAGCTCCCCTCTCCTCCCTACCGTGGGGTCTATTGGTCCAGATCCTTGTTTTCAAAGTAAGCGTCTGAACCCTTTGGGAGTCTGCTGGATGCCTCCCCCAGACCCTAAGCCGCCAATCTCACCAACTCCTTCTGGTTTGAAACAGGCTCCAGTGAGTGGCCATAAGGGTACATGAGCATCTGAGAGTAGCTGTGAATGGAGATCAGAGCCTTGATGTTCCCATGGGCCGTGATGAAGTCCACAATGGCAGCCACCTCTGGCTCCGACTGAGGGGAAGGCCCGTGATAAGTCTCTGAGCAGGGATTGTTGTTAGAACCATTTCCTGGAAGTAAGATAAAACCACCCAAAGGGTTAGAATTTCCAGGTTTAGGAAAGACACTTCATACAAAATATCCATGTATCTCCATACATATCCCAGCCTCCTTTGCAGTTTGAGGCCATGTGACTACTTCTGACCAATGAGAATGTGAGCAGAAATGATGTGTCACTTCTAGTTCAAGGCTATTTAGAGCAAGCTTGACTTCTCCACACTCCCTTCTGTTCACGTGGTTGGAAGCAAAAGACTCTAGATGGAGGAAGTATCCTGGATTCTTCTGTCACCATTGGAAGAAAGCTGTCAAGGAGAGTTTACCCACATTGGACTTCGTGTGCATGAAAAATAAACTTTTATTGTGTTAAGCCACTGTGATTTGGAGGGCTATTTGTTACTGCTGCATGCCCCAGTCTACCACATCAGAGGAGTGTAGCCACACCACAACTCAGCAACTCTGTGGCTCTGTGGGGAGCTCCCTTGGCTTGTCCTTTGGTTAAGTCCTGACTGTGGTTCCATTAGAAAGCCAAGTCTGTCTAAGCATTGCCTCCACAGGAAACTCTAGGTCTCCGCCCCAACCCCAGCTTCCCCTAAAAGCAGCAACCCCTTTGAGCTGACCCTTCTCTGCAGACCCTCTATGGCCATGCAGAAGGCTTGGGTTCACTGTCAGTTGAGCCCTTAGACTTAGGATCTGCTCGAGCTTTGTCACAGCCATGGCCCCAGGAGCAACAAGGACTTGTGACCAGGAGAAGAGAGAACAGATCCCCATAGTTGCCCGAGGCTGGTCTGGGAAACACAGATGCAAAGAGGTCTTTGAAAATTCTTCTTGGGGACCTAAATTGGGGGAGAGGACAAAGAGGAGCTGTGCTTCTATTTTTTTCCACAAAGCTAATATAGTGCCATCTCCTCCTAGATTCTTTTCTCCCTATCTCTTTTCTTCCTCTTCCCCTCTTCTTCTGTTTTCCTCCCCTCCCCAAGGGCCATGTCGTGGAGGGCTGGGCTGGGCTGGGCAGGGCAAGATTTGTGGGTTAGGGACATATTTGGAAAGAGCCATCCCAGTTCCTCCTCTTGCTCCTCCTCCCTGAAATGACTGTACACAAGCCCAGTTCAGAGGCCAGGGATTGGCCCCACTTCTGAAGCCTCCTGAGGGTGCCAGAGCATCCCTCTTGACCCCCAGTGCAATTGGCTGGCTGGAGAGCTGGGGTCCTGGCCTATGGACCAGTTCAGATGCTGCTCTAGGACTACAGCAAACCGATCCTCTCCAAGAGTGCAGGGGAGGGTGGCACAGGTGGGAGGGATGATCTACAGATTACTCATTATGCAGCAATTAAATTAAGGCAATAATAAAACCATAAACAAAATCTTCCCACCTGAGTCACCAACCCAGCCTCATGGTATTTCTGGCCACAGGAAGGCCCAGAGGGAGGAGGGAGCATGTCCCCTCTTGGTCTGTGGCTCCTCACCCCAGGTGAGGACCCTGCTTAGAAGGGGATGTGTTTGCAGGGAGCAAGGGGGTTAGGAGCAGTCCCACAGGCTGGAATCGGCCCAGCTAACGGTGGCCCTGTTTGTTGTGTCTGCCGGGAGCTTCCGCACCTGCTACACTTGATGAATGACAAATAGCAACAGATGAGCAGAGTGGGGGAGGCTGAAAGCTTTGTCTGCGTTTGCAGCCCACGCAAGGAAAGCGGTTCCCTTGCCAACGACCAGGTGGCTTTGCCCAAATATGGAGAAACACTTCAGGCCATTAGTTCTGGTTTGAGCTAAGCAGAATAAACTAATCTTGGCCTGACCAAATGGGAATTAGCTGCCTGCCTCTCTCTGACGTGCACAGAGTCCTCTGAGCCTGCCTGTTTCACAAGTACCTGCTAATGGATTCATTAGCTATTTATTTTTCCTTCTCTAAAAATGTAATTTGCAGCAAGTGGAAATCTCTGGAAGGACATGGTAAATTATTAAAAGCAGTAATCTTTGGGTAGTGGGATTATGGGAGTTTTTTGTCCCCTCTGGGCTTCTTTTTTTCCATTGTGTATATACTGATCTTTTTTTCCTGCAGTGAAACCCACAAAAGTTATTTTCTTTAAGAGGTAATTTGTCTTTCTACTAGCCTGTGCATCTCGGGGTCCGTGGGCACTCACTTCAACTGGTTCTGAGGGGCCCACATGGATGCCCACCTGGGGCAGGGGTCTGGTCATTTGGAGGTGGAATCACCTAATTTTATGAGGTCGTGTTCCCATACACACGGGATTACACACAGCCCAGACTCTCCGGCAGCTCTCAGGTAGTAGGCTGGGGGCCTCGCTCAAGATGCTTTGGAGCTGTCCTTATTTTTCAATGAAAACAGACTCAAAGAAGCCAGGTTTTCAAAGTGATAGGCATCCAGATCTAGAATGTTCTATCCTATTGGTGTGGCCACCAGTCTATGGATCTGCTTTTCAATACAATGGCACTGTCTCCTGTGGAGCCAAACCCCGATCCCCCAGTATAGTGTGGATGCCACATGTGGGGGCTGAGGGCTGTGCACATGCAACCCTCAGCTCTGGAGACTGTCCTGGCTGGACTCAACGTCCCACCCACCAAATTGCTGCATTCTCGGGGTCCACATGCTCATCTCTGAGCTTTCTGGAGATCTCAGTTTCCCCATCTAGTCCCTGTGCCCCTGGCATGGTAAGGGAGATAATCAGGGAAGAACATCAGGGAACTCGAGAGGAAGCTGCCCACCCTTCCCCGGAATCATACAGCCCCGCAGACATGCACCAGCCCATCAGCCCAAAGTACTTGGGTCAAAAATGAAAACCAGGCTCAAGTCAGTGTTGATGATAGGGAATTGGCTTATTCTATATGTCAACTATCATTTTGGCCTTCTCAGAAGGCAAATTTCAGGTCACAGCTCTCAGGGAATGAGTTCAGAGGCATTTTCTTGTGGCATGCTCCCTTCAAGGAAGGGCTAGGGACGTTTTGGGGACACCATAAACTCTAAGCTTTGAGCAACCAGCAAGACTGCCTTAGGCCTTTCTCCACCATATTGAAGATTTGATCCTTGCAGTTCATCCCCAAGCAAGGAGCTGTTTCCCATGAAGGCTTAGCATATGGACACATGTAACACACATGTACAACCTCTCCCCATATCTCACGGCCAATCCTAGGCACATGCTTGCCTGTCCCTGGCCATGACTCACTTGCATTAGCTAACTACGTTGCCTCCCAAGCTATGAGTCAATATAATCGACTGTGTGGGAGAATGTGCCAAGGACCAACACGTCCTCCTCCAGCCCTGCCCCCAGGTCCAGCAGATCGCCATACCTCCAAAGCCTGAATTCCAGTTCCTGTTAAGATCCACACCAATGCAGAAGATGCCGGGTCTGGTGGACTTGTTCTTCCGCCACAAGCGGTTCTGAGAAAGCCCAGGTCAGGTGACCTCATTCACTGGGCCCATTCCCAGTGGTGGGAGCCACTGACATCCCAGCCTAGGAAGGGGGGGTCTGGTGGGACAGGAGGGGACAAAGGGAAGGAATCTCTAGGACAGGATGGGGCCGACATGGGGCTAGGCCAAGGCTGCAGATCAGACACTTTGTGGTTAAAGCTGGGGTGTGGGGAGAGGCCTGAGCACAGGCTGCCAACAGTGGCCTTCCTTGGGCAGAAGGAGGGAGGTCAGAGGGCAAGAGCAGCAGCTGCATACCTGAGCAGCTGCCTGCCTCAGTGAGGCTCTCTGCAGGGAGCCCCTGAGGGGCTGGCCCCCAGGAACCTCAGCCCAGTTTCTCAAAACTGCAGTGACCTTTCCTCCAAACCCCCAGAGCTGACCCCTGGCCCCTGACCTCCTCCCTCCCAGGTGTCCTCACCATGCTGTGGGTGAAAGCAAACCCATCAGGGTTGGTGACGATCTCCATGAAGATGTCCATGGCGTTCAGTATGTTCGTCAGGATGCTGTCTTTGCCATATTCACTGACAATCTGCAAGAAAGGGCAGAGTGGGTACAGGGTGAGGGATGGGAGGCCCTGCTGGGCTCTCCTCCAAGGTGGAGCAGGACATTTGCATGGCCATTGGCCGCAGACAGGGGTGGCATCAGGCCGTCAGGTACATCCTTTGTGCAGAAACAAAGGCTTGGATTTTAAACAACTAGAAGGCAGAGGATAGATGCGGGCTCTGTGCTGCAAAAGGCCAGAACACGTGGCAGCTGTTCCACCCTGAGTTTAAACGAACCAAGTAAAAATTTACAACTGGTGGTGCCCTTAAATAGTTGAGCAGCCCCCGCCCGCTGCTCTGGCCCCATCATCCGCACTGACCTTCCTGGCAGTCCAGATGCCAGTGGCATGGGTGATCCACTCCCGGGAGTGAATTCCAGTGTCCATCCAGACGGCCCGGCGTGGAGAACCTCCAGTGCTGAACTGGGAAAAAGAACCGGGATCCAAACAGAGGTTTGAACAGAGACAACTACAAGGCTGTCCCTGAGCTGCCTGGGAGGAGACCCCGGATGTATCCTCGCTGCCTGGGGTGGCCCTATGTGCCTGCGAGAGGGTGATCAGGTACCTGCATGTGAGCCCATGGAGTGCACGGATGTGGGGGCCCTGGTGACACAGTGATGCTCTTAGAGGGCAAAGTGATCCAGCCAGAAGCACAGAATTTCCCAGGTTTGAAAGAATCTTAGACTAGTGCTTCTCAAACTTTAAAGGGCACATGAATCCCTGGAGGATCTTACTAAAATGCAGATTCGGATTCAGTAGGTCTAGGGCGGGGTCTGAGGTGCGGCATTTCTCACTAGCACCCGCGGCTGCTGCTGCTGCTGGTGCAAGGACCACACTTTGAGTAGCAAGGTCCTATATGTATAACAAGAGAACAGACAGCCCCTGGAGGAAATCGAAGCAGGGACAGGAGAAGTCAAGTCTCCAGTTAAGTGAGACCACCGGACCCTTGAGCAGAGTCCCGCAGGGCACTGTTGAGAGCAGCAGCGCCTGTCTTCCCTGAGAGCTAGATGTCAAGCGCCCTGTGGGGTCCACACTCCTGAGTGCCCTGTAGGCACACACTAAGAACTGTTTTCCACGGGCTCCATCCTCTCACCTATCCTGCCTCCTTCAAGACCAAGGGCACCGCAGCTGCCAAGTTTGCTCAAACTCTGTTTCCAACGGCCCTTGTGAAGAGCTGGGAGGTCTCCCCATAGTCTCAGGCCCATCTGTGGCTGCCTGAGCCAGAAGATCTAAGTCATTTGCAAATGGGCCTCTCTTCACACTTTACAGATGAAGCAACTGAGGTAACAGGAAGAATACTGCCTCACCCACACCCACACCCCAAGTCCAGAGTGATGACTGCCACTCTGCATTTCCATCTCCTTAGCGACCCTCCCACCTACTCCCAGACCCAGGACGTGCCAGGTCACCACACTGTCACCTGGCCATACTTACAAGGGTGGGTCCCTGAACACCACAATCCCACAGCTTGTGGGTCACCTCAGGACAGGAGCCTACAATCTTCTCTCTCCCCAAAACTCCCACCCAGCCACGACCCCACATAGGCTCAATCTCATCCCAGAGGCTCTCACTGTAGAGTCTAGTGGTCAACACCACGAGCTTTTACCTTCAGGACAAGAATGGACCGATTTTCAAAGCTGTGGCCAATCTGAATTTTTGAGACAATATCTGAATGCTCAGTTACAAAGTTGTCAATCCAGCTATATATCTGCAAGGAATGAAGTTTATCAGATGGGCAGTCAAGTGGGGAGGGGGCGAACCCCGGGACCTCTCTGAATGTTCTCCTTCCCCCATCCCACCCTCCTTAATGCTTCCCCACCTCCCTTGAGGATCTAAAAGAACCCAGATCAAGAACTGCAAAAATCAAAGCTGCCCTCCAGGCCTAAGGCAATGAGCTGTGGTCTGCCTGGATTCCCAGGCTTCTCACCATCGTGCAGAGCTAAACCTTTGCCTGGAAGAACAGCATGTGCTGAGCCTTCTCAGTCCCCAGCGTAGGCCTGCAAGGCTCTCTCCGGTTGGAAATTTTCTCTCTTGCCTCCATTCTCTTGGCCCATTCAATCCATTTGACAGATCTCATAGACCTCACAGTGTTGTTTTTGGTCTTCTCACCCCTTTTAGACTCTAAGCTCCTTGAAGGCAGGTTATTTATCTCTGACGTCAATCAATACTGATGGACTTTATTAATTCATTCTCTTATTCTTTCAATACACATAAGTGAATTAACAAATATATGAAAGAAAATGAATCCTCTATTACAGGCCTTGTGAAATGGGAAGAGTGATGACGATAATAATAGAGTGGACAGTATCAATAATGTCACGTCCTTTACATGGAAATGGGACCTGTGCCTTGAGTTTCTTTCTGGACTGGGCATCCCTATGCTATCCTTATATTCTCCTTTATAGAGAAGTCACAACCAGTCACACCTGCCCTAGCTAGCGATAACTGTGATCATGAATTTTCTCCAAGTGAAGGCAACTCTTTTATTCTACAAAATGGCTCTCCAGTGTGCCTGGCTTCCTGCCCCTTCTACCCTCTAGTACCTATAGTTGGGGCCCTTAACACCAGCACTGGTCATGGAGAGGTCAAGATCCCTGGATCCCTAGCCAAAGTGTTGGATATGAAGGTACTCTACCTGCTCTGTTCTGGCCAGTGACAGGTCCCTGCCTTAGTGTTCCACCTAGCAGACCCTGCCATAGGCTGTACTATTGAACCACAGTCCCCTCTATCTGAATCCTGGCTTCTGGACCTCTTTGAAGCTGACTGGCTACCAACAGACCTTCACCCAGTGTCTGCTCTGTACTTCCCAAGTGTCAGTTCACTGTGCCATAGACCCCAAAGTCCTTCACTAGTCTCTGCCTGAGTCTGGAGATCCTGAGGGCCCAAAGGGACAACAAAGTCTGGAGCTTGACCGGGCAGACCTACCTCCTCCAGGGTGTGGTAAGAAGAGTAACTGAAGCTACTGGTGCTGCGCTCCCGCCGGCGGGATTTCGCCATGGCTTCTCTCTCCTCATCCAGCAGCACCTAGGAGATGGGAATACATATGGGAAGAGAATGGGAGGGCTGGGCCAACCATGCCTCTTCTGAGCCCTGCCTCAGCTGGCTGTGCACAAAGACAGTATCGTCACAGGAGAATGAGCCACCATGAGCATGAGCTGCACAACAGGAGATCCTGAGTTGCTGGGTGATTCTTCTGCTTGGCAAGCTGTCATTCATGCCATCATTTCTCAAATGAGCACAAGGCAAAAAATCCAGAGAGCTGTGTTCTAAGTCTGCCACTGCCACTAACTTGCTGTGGAACCTTGGCCTTAGTTTCCTCAGCTTGAAAATTGGGACAGCAATACCTGCCTCGCCCATCTCATAGGATGAAATGTAACAATGGATACGAAAGTGTTTTAGAAAAGATGCTTGTGGTCTACTGCCAACATTGCTTTTGCCCTCTATGAACACTCTGTTGAGTCAAGGCCCAAACTGAACCATATGCACTGACTCCCTATGGGAGCAGAGGGCTCCCTGACCCCCAACATCAACCCTACTTCCAGGAAGTAGCCTAGACAATCGGTGTCCAAGCCATTCAGAAAGCCAGGTGTGAACAAAACCACTTCAAGTCATTATAATCAATGTTCTGAGAGTCTTTCACTCACCATGTTAACTGCCTCTTAAATACAAGAATAGGTGATCCAAAAGCAATGTCCTTGGGTATCAACTTAGAGTTGGCACTCAATCTTCACATGGTACTTCCCACTGATCATGGAGAGGGCAGTATAGTGCCTGGGTTGGCTTGATCATCCTGGGACATTTTTCCCAGCTTGGGACTCTGTGAGGTAGGCAGGTACCCTTCACCCCAAGCTCAGACCCTTACGTTGGTACCGAGGGGCCAAGGCACTCCAGGACTCAGTGCCGACTGTCCTGTATGGGAAGTGCCTCCTCTGCCACAAAGGGTGCTGGGAAAGCAGAGGACCTCAACCCAAAGTCACCCCTGGTTTGCAGCTCTGGGTCACAAGTCTTGATGATGCCTTGCTTCAGGCCAGAGCCTTTTAGTTTACCAGGCATCTTTATCCTCGTTATCTCAGTTGATCTGGTCAAATGACCAGATAACAAGGCAGGAATTAGAGATTAAGCAGATTGGAGAGGTGAGGAACTTAATGGCAAAGCTAACAAGAGCCAGGAGTGAAATAAGAACCCAGATATCCTAGTTCCTAGCCTTGAGCTCCTTAAGGTTAGCTAGCTATCAAAACTAAAGGCTAACAATGATCACAAACACACACACACATAGATATACACACGTTTTATGTATACATGCATATCTATAGGTGTGTATTAAGATACAGATATAGATATGCGTGTGTGTGTACATAGAGAGAAAGCAAGTGTTAAAAAATGTTAACAGGTAAAAAGTCCATCGTACTATTCTTGCAATTAAAAAGTGTTTTAAAAGAATGAAAAAGCAAGTACCCTGAGCATAGGAAAACAAGACACTAAAATACTAACAATGCCTGTTAGGATAGAAGAATTATGATTTTAAGCTAATTTTTTTCTTTTCTCTGTTTTTACATTTTGGCAACATGCTCATACTACTTCAGTAAGTAAGATCTTCTAAATGAATAAAGAATGCTGAAACAAAAACAGAAGCCCTAATGGCTAACTTGAAGCAGCAGCCACAGAGTCTTCAGTCCCGAGGCTCGAAGAGAGCCCCCTGCATGGGACAAGCCAGTGACTCACTCACCCTCCTGCCCCAGTCGGCCTGCTCACAAACCTCAAGTACACAGATTTAAAACTGGGACTGGAAATTGATGTTTGGGGCTCATTTTATTTTCTTTTTGAGGATCGACTACACGCCAGGCAATTGTAATTGCAATGTTTTGCAGCTGAACTGGCTGGGCTTGGGACGTTCCCACTCGGGCAAAGCTGGGATTGCTGGTTAGGTTAGAAGTGTCTGGAGGAGCCCGGATCCTCACCAGCACAAGCACCACTCTGGGAAGCCCTAACAAAAGGAATTTGTCTTCTTCCCCGGAAATCTCAGCAGTCCCCATGACCGATATGTGCCCGTCACTGCAGGCTGGGCACTACCAGCTGTGGTGAGCAGCTGCAGGGGAGAGAACAGGCTGGGCCAGTGCACTGGGAGTCAGGGCTGGTCTGGTCTCTGCTCCGGTCCCACTGGAATGAAGTTACAGAGGACATATATCTAATTTCCTAGGGGCTGGTAAAGGGCCTGAGGTGGTGGGTGAAAGTGGAGGACAGGGAGGAGAAATTGGGAAGAAAGGACCAGAGGACCCCATTCTTCCCACACAGCCCAGGGACACCCAGAGGAAGACAGCTCCCGCGAGGCTGTCCTTTGTTCCACACAACAGCTTGGAGGCAAATGGGAAGTTGACACCTAACTGCAAATAACTGTCCAAACACCCTCAGAGCCTTGTGAATGGATCTGACACCCGCTTACAAATTGGGAATGCTCAGCCCTCACAGCTGGGCCCCAATTCCAGGAACATTAATCTACCCTGGCTTGAAAAACACACAGATGTTTGCTCCCTTCACAGGGCTGAGGGAAGGGGATGGGAGAACTAAGAATGCAGTCCTGCCACAGGCTCAGGAATGCCTAATTACAGCCTGTCAGGCTTCTCAGAGAGAGAGAGAAAAAACAACAACTCAGAAGTAAGCCATTTGCCTCCCTGGAAGCCATAACCTGTCAGGGAAAGTAATACCTTGGTGTGAATTAATTTATGATGGGTAAGGAAGGATGGGAACATTAAGCAAAGAACAGCGTCTCTAGGATGGGGGAGGGAAGGAGACCGGAACTGCACTCAGCAGCTGAACTCCAACCACAGACTAGAATGGACGCAGCTCCTGAAAACAGTGGGTGGGGGCAGGGGATGAGCTCTAACCCCTGCTCTGTGACGACAGCAGTCACCTCTCCTCACATGTCCCTGGCCTTCTCTTCCAGGCCTAATGTTTGCAGTAGCAGCAGCATGGCTGGTGGTAACTACAGTCCATGCCTACGTGGGGGGTGGCTACGGATCTGGGGTTGTCAGATGGACCCCCTCAGGGGTCAAGGCTGAACCGTGGCTTCACTGCCCAAAAAGCAAAGTTAAAACTACACAGACAACATGACCTCCACTGAGGAGGCAGATGGCACAAGAGCCAAGAGTGCAGCTCCTGGAGCCAAGGCTGTCTCAGATTAAATCCCGACGTCGTCACTAACTTGGGCAAATTACTAATTTCTCTGTGCCTCAGTTTACTAATTTCTCTATGCCTTCATAAAACGGGGGTCACGTGATCACATACTTTAACACATACTTTAAAGTGTTCTTGTGAGGATTAGAAGGGTTAATACATATAAAATGCTTAGAACATCGCCTAGCATGTAGTAAATGTGACGATGACAACAATGACGGATGACAATAGTAACCCTTGGGGTGACTCCAGGATGCTGTGATGGAACATTACAAGGCATGGTCATTACAAGGCATGACCAGGAAATCTAGATTCCTCCTGAACTCTGAAAAGAGGCATTCAGGTCAGATATGTGAGTCTGGCTGGAGTTATAAACATGGGAGTATCCATGAGGCTGAAGGTATTCAACACCATGATCCTGGATGAGGGGATAGGGGATAGAGGAGAGGTGCAAGGACAGCTGTGAGAGGAAAACAATATGCAAAGGAGCAGCCAATAAGATGACATAACCCAGGAAAGCGCAGTGTCCCGGAAGCCAAAAGAAGAGACACGTTTCAACGAGGGGAAAGCAACCAGTTGTGCTGAAGCATGAAAGAACGATGAGCACTCAGAGTTGCCCATTGACGTGGACCTAGGAGATATGTGTGACATTGTCAAGGGCAGTTTTGGTGAAGTGAGGAGTGGGTGGTTTGCCAGAGGAGAGGGATGGAGATGGCAAGTATAGTCAATATTTCCAGGAGTTTTGCTCTATGGGGAAGCAGAGAAATGGGGTAATAGCTGGTGGGGGGGGAGGATCAAGAGAGGATTTTTTTAATATGAGACAAATAACTCTATATTTGTATGCTAATGGGAATGACCCAGGAGAGAGGAGGAAATTGGCAAAGCAATATTTACACTAAATTGTATTTTGCTCTAGATGCTCAGAGCATGGGTGATTTTTGTTTTCTCCTTTGTGCTTTCCCCTATTTTCTAAATTATCTAACATGAATATTTATTAATTTTGTAATCAGAAAAAAGCCATTAAAATCCACAGAGCTGATTGCTGAGTGAAGCCTTTCCACGGTGACTCATCCCAGGGAAAAAACCCCACAAAAACCAAAAGGCTAAAAAGAACGAGGAGGTGAGGAAAAATTAAATGCAAATAGAGCTCACTCAGAATCAGATAATTTCTTGCCTGGCCCACTGCAATTTCCTCACCATCCTCCTGCCTGTCAATCTCTCCCTGCTCCTGTCCCCAACTCCACATTGTCGCCATCAGAGAGATTTTTCTTAAATGCAAATTTGATCATGTCAGAGCCCTCCGATGGCTCCCCCACAGTTTTTGGGATAAAATCTCGACCTCTTCACCCAGTGGAAGATGCCCTTTGTGATCTGGTTTGGCCTCATTGCGTCCCCCCGTCACCCACTCTTCAGCCACACCATAATTACTGCCTTCTCAGAGCCCAGACATGCAGTGCCTCTTGTACTCGCTCCCATAGCAACCTGCTCCACTCCATCAGCGCACTCATCCACTCCATTGTAATCACTGATTTACTCCCCTCCGCTCCCCACCCCCACGACGCTCCGGCTCCCCTAGGTACAGGGGCCGCATCTCTTATCTTTGTATTTCCAGCCCCTGGCCCAATACCCAGCACACAGTAGGTATCTCTGTATCCATGGGTGGAATGGATGACCCACCTCTTCCATCTCAAGCAACCGTCTGATCACAGGGCAGGGGGAGGTGGGGCACTTACCTTCCTCAAAAATCTCCAGGGGCTCTGGCCAAAGGGAAAGTGAGCACCAAGGTTTTTCACGCTCCCTCTCAGCCTAGTATTATCAAGTAAACACACCCTCTCCTCTTTCCTTTGCTTCTCACATCCATTAATTCAACTAACATTTATTAAGCCCCAACTAAGCAGCAGATCCTACAGTAAGTGCTGGGGTATAAAGAGGGATATGGGGAATGATCCTGGACCTTGAGGGACTCAGGGGAGGGGGCTCTGGAGACAAAGACCAACATATTGTAAGGTCTCTCTCTGGGCATGCTCTTCCTGAGCCTGCCAGTAGAGTAGCTCATTCAGCAGTTGTTGAGGGCCCACCATGCAGGAGATACTATGCCAAATACTGGGGCTGAGAAGAACCAGAAGACAGGGAGCAATCAGGCCTGTGTCAATGACTAAAACACAAGACTGAGGCCAACAACCTGAGCGGTGCAAAGCCCTTCCCTCCAGTTAGTGCCTCTGAGCTTTCCTCCTCCTGGACGCCTTCCCCCATCACCACCACAGATCAACTCAACAGGGCAGCCCCGCCCTCTCCCAGCGCCCTCGAAGCCAAAGTGTGATCTCAAGTATGACAATCAGAGCTTGATGTGTTGCAGACAGAGAGGATTGTTGGTGAAAATCCTGCCTAGCTGGGTTAGCGCCGAGAGTCCAGTAAAGTGAGAGGGAGTAAAAACAACTCCCAGAGCGATTGCAAGGCTGAGAACGACAGGAGAGGACAGGCGGAGAACCCAGACGACCAATTCCAGAGGAGCCAGTCGAGGAGGCTCAGAGGTGCCTCTAAGGCCATTCTTGATATGGAGAAATCAATAGAAAATTTTTAGAGACCTCTTCATATCTGTTTGCCAAATGCTGTGAAGTTTCAGGGGGCGTGCCAGAAGCAGGGAAATGCAAACTTCAAAATGCAGGCATAGGCTAAAAACGAGAAGTGAGTTCTATTTCTTTTGATGTGGGGGCCTCTCCTGTCTGTGGTCCCCATTTTTGTTTGCGGGGGATTTAATTAAAGAAATAGCCCACCCCCGCACATTGGGTGGGAGACAGATGTGCCTGATGAGGGATAAAGGTCTTTGAAAGGACCTGAGTGGCCTGGCCCTGTGCTTGCATGAGAAAGGAATGCCGTCTGATGCATTTATCCCCAGGCATGATGGTGTCAAGTGTGTGCTCTGGGAGGCTGTGTTCCCACACTCGGAGCCCTTAGAGGAGATTAGCTGCAGCAGAGCATGGTTGGGAATGAATCTCTGTGGAGACCATTCTACAGGTACACAACAGCATCTGCAGAGGTGCAGCCAGAGGCCTAACCAAGGAGTGGTACCCAAACCATTCGCTTTAGGAAGGAGGCCCCTTGGGAATTCCTTGAAGACCGAACAATCGAAACAGAATTTCAGGATGTTCAGAAGAGACGCTGTAAAGGTGGGGGTGAGGAGATTGGGGTGCCTGGGAGGAAGTCTCGCCTTGCCCTACCCGAGGGCGGTTCTCCAGCCACTTTTCCCAAAGCTGTTCCTCTGGGAGAATCCTGCCCGGGAGAGTCATCTAGTGGGGGAAACAGCAGGGGCCACATGAGGCTTCTCTCACCTCCTCCCCCTTCTCTAGAGTAAAGGAATTCTCTGGATGGCTGAGACACACAGGCACAGGAGGGAGCACTCAGAAAAGCAAAGGAAGCCATCCAGGGCTGCCTCCCCACGGTGCCTAGAAAAGACCTGAGCTATTTCCTCCCGTCTTCCTTCTCCCCGTCTCCTCCTTCCCTGTGAGCTGCAAACTCCTCCACAAGCAACCCTGTTCCCACGCTATGAGTGCTTCCCCCCCAGGAACTCTGTCTCAGATTTAAATTTTCTCTGAGAAGTGTGAGATTTCATTCCTTCCACAGCTGGTTCACAAAAACGCAGATGGAACTCCAGAAACAAGACATCCCGTTTTAGCCCTGGATCTTTTTCCCTCATGTTGGGCCCAAACCAGAAAGGCGTGTGGAAGATGAGCCCCGCGCTGCAGCGCGGGGGCGGGACCTCACCTGGACGTCCTTTATCATGACGCTGTAAGCAAGGTCGTGAGACTCCAGATAAGCTTTGACATCTTTCAGTTCAGAGAAAGGAACTCTTATATCCACAGGGAGGCTGGGCCTGGCTGGGCCACGCCAGAAGTCCACCTTGTCCACAAGGGAAAGAAAAATGGGCACATTTACCACATGACCTCACACAATCCTGTAGGCACCCTGGTGAGCCTTCTCTTATATGGTTAAAAGGGCCCCAGTTCCATAATGAAAACCCAAGGCTGAGCAGAGAGATGGGGACAAACAAAATCCCCCAAGGCACTGAGTTTTCTTCTCTAATTTCAAGCACCTTCATCTCCCAGCTCCACTCTCATAACTTCACCCAGATCCAAAGAGCCTGAAACAGTTTCTGAAAGTGAGACAGCTCATCGTCTGGGACATTAACACGGACAAGAGCTCTGGTCGGAAGAGAGACATCACTGCCCCCAAAGCTGGAAGAAGTAGGAGAGGCCTAATCTGAGTCCCCATGTCATCTGAATGCTACATCTATTTTTCAATTTGTAAAATGGAGAGAACTATTGTAAAGTGTTATGAATCCTGGTTGATAGGGGCACGCATACAAATAGGAACGAGGGCTTTGGGCCACCTCCAGAAATATCTGGTTGTTTCAACAGCCCTCGAACAAAACCCTTCTATGATAATAGTTGAAGAAAATGTTTTCAATTATGGAATACTTGCAGAGGACAAATGTTCTTGGAAACAAATGCTCAGGCTGACAGGGATGAACCCAAATAAAACACAGATTTGCCAAGCTAAGCCATTTCAATTGGGAAACAGACGTGTCCGTTCTGCACGCTGCATGGCATCTCACCCAGAGACATTCGTACCTCCTGTGTGGCTTCAGGACATTCCACCTATTTTCAGAGTGGCCCCCTGACAGGGTCTGCTCAGCAGCCCCCCATGAGGACGGAGGGGAAAGCCAAGAAGGGCCACCCAAACTTCTGTGCGAGTGTTCCCAATCTTTCCTGATGAAGAGCCACATTTGATCTTTCCACACTGCTGTGATCTTTGGCAGAGACATCCCAAGGGCAGATTTGGGGTTTGGGGAGCAGGACAGGCAGCTGAAAGTGCAAGCTACTGTGAGGAGGGAAGAACGTGTCCCCAATCCCTGAGGAGTCCTCACCTTCTGGGGCTTCAGGCCCTCCAGATCCCTGAGAAGTGAAAGCTGCTTCTCACTTTTAGCCAGGACTCGAAGAACCTGGTCTCTGGAAAGACATGGGGAGGGGCAGAGGGAGCTCCTGGAAAGCTGTGCTTCTTGCAGGAGGCAGAGTGGAGAAGAGACCAGCCTGAGGGGACCTGGCAGGAAGGCTGGGAGGCACCTTGTCACCAGGAGGCTGGAGGACCCCTGCGCAAAAGGACTTGTAGCTCTGGGAAGCAGGCAAGTCCTTCAACCTGGGGCCAGCTGTCTCTCCAGCCCCAAGGACAGACCACCCAGGGGATTAAATAAAGCCTTTCAGTGCTACTGATGAACCCAACACCAAGACAGGGGAAGAAGGATGGGAAAGGAATGCAGGGGGGTGGAGGAGGGCGGGGGAACAAAAGGAATGAAGGGGACAAAGAAATAGACACAGGGGGCCGAGGATCCAATGGTGGTCCAACTGCTTTTCATACAAGGACCTAAGGCCATGGTCTGTCCAAACCTGGTTCCCTCTCCTTGCCTTCACCCAAGAGCCTAAGGACATAGAAGGAGAGATCAACCTCACCCTACCTTATAGGGTCCCCCTGTCCCACTCCTTCCTGTCCCACTGGAGGGGGTGGGAGGTGGTGTAACTGAGCAGCCTTCAGTGTGACCTCTGGGGTCTGATGCCTGGGATGGTGTTGACTCCCTCCCTTACTGGCTCTGATACCGTGGACGATGAACCCCGTCTCTAAGCTTGTATCTCCTCTTCTCTACTATGGAGTAGTTACTTCATGGGATCTTTGGGAGACTAAGAAATCATGTCCATAGAGGGCCTAGGGTATAATACTAGTTGTTGTTGTTAGTGCCATGGGGTTGATTCTGACTCCTAAGAGACCTTGTGAACAGCAGAGCAGAACCCTGCCCGGGCATTTTGCGCCATCCTCTCAGCTTCCAGTGCTATATCAGACAACTCTTGGAGGATATTCACAGGATTTTCATGGCCAATTTTTTTGGAAGTGGGTGGCTAGGTCCTTCTTCCTCTTCTGTCTTAGTCTGGAAGCTCCACTGAAACCTGTCCAACATGGGTGACCTCGCTGATGTTTGAAATACTGGTGGCATAGCTTTCAGCATCACAGCAACATGCAGCTGCCACAGTGTGACAGCCAACAGATGGGTGGTGTGGGTCCCTGGCCAGGAAACAAACCTGAACCCAGGCCACAGCAGTGAGAGAGACAAGTCTTAACCACTAGACCACCAGGGCTGCTATGGCTTATTGTATTATTTTATATATTATATATTTTTTATATATATATAAAATAGTATAGTATACTATATATTACTTATAGTAGCGCTTATTGTTATTCAAAGGAGGACAATACCACCTCCATATGGTAGGAGTACATAGTATTTTGGGGGTTACTAACTTCTTTAAGAATCAAAGGAAAGTTATAAACCCTTCCCCCAGAAAAAAAGTAGATACACAAAAAATTTTACATATGATTTCAGGGACTTCTTGGAGCCCTGAAACCTTACCCATAGACACCAGATTAAGAACTCTGGATTTGGGAAGGGACAATAACACAGCTGCATGTCCTGCCCTTGAGCACGAGAGTGGGAGATTACGGAGTTGGAAGTGGGTTCAGGATGGGAACTGAAATCCTGACTCCTTCCACCTTGATCGGGTCCCAGCAGGACAGCCATCTCCTCGCTAGGGCACTGGTCCCCTAGCTCCAGGCAGTCCTCCCTCCCACTAGGGAGCAGCCACTCACCCTGTGAAATTCATTTGGCCCAAAGCTGCTGCCAGGATAAAGCTGCAGACCAGGAGCGTCCACCTGTCCACAGGGGACAGCCCAGAACCCACGCTTCCTCTGCTGGTGCACTGCATGCTTCTTCCTCCAGGCAGGCTTCAGGGGCTTTCCTCGCACACAGGCATGGCCCAGGCCTCAGGACAGCACAGCACCTAAAGGCCGGCAGGCCCGGCCTGAGAATGGGCGTTAGGCTCTCTGGGGAGAGCCAGTGGGTGACTCCCACATGCCAGGCCTTGGGAGAGCTAGGGCCGCCCCTCCCCACTTCTAGGCAAATCCTCTCCTGGGAAGGGGAGAGGGAAGAGGGAAAGAGGAAGATGAGGCTCTCAGCTTTCTCTCCTCCCTGGAAGTCTGCTGGGCCAGCCTCTAGTGAACATCGAATCCTCCATCTCTGGGGAAACACGAGAGTAGTTAGAGGCCCAAGGACACCACTCCTCTCCTTCCTCCTCATTTAATGCTTTCTTTTGCTCTCCTTCTCTTGCCCCATCCACTCACACTTTCCCTGGGTCACATCCTCCTTACACATAAGGGTGTGGACGCCATTGAAAGAACGCAGGGTTTAGAGACAGACAGCTGGTGTTCACTTCCTGTCTAAAAGACCTGGGGCAATTGACCTAATCTCTCTAAATCTCAGTTTACTCATCAGCCCAATGGGGTTAATAACACCTACCTCACAGGGTTTGGGGTGGGGGGTATTAGATGAGACAATTTTAGTGAATTTGCTTGGCAAAGCCTGCAAAATGTAATGTATTGTTATTTCAAAGCATTAACTCCTTGTCACAGCCGCGTCTTAGGTCAGTACTTCAGTTGCAATGGGGAGAATGGGAAGAGAAGAGAATGGAGAGGGAACAAAGGAAATATGTATTGTATGAGAAGAAGTTCAGTGAAGATTCCCTTTTCTCTATCTGCAGGGGGTCACCATTACGCTGGGAGAGGTAGTGAGTTTTCTGTCAGACATGAAGGTCACTGCAACCATTATTATAGTTCTCAACAGAGAGCAGAGCCAATTTCTCGGTCCTGCTGAAGCCCCACACCGTCCCCTTTATGGTCTGAGAATAGCAGGAATAAAGCAGAGGCCAGCACACAAAGCAGTCATATTGGAAAGAGAAAGTGAAAGATGATGCCTGAATGGTAAATGATGAATCTAACAGAAAATCCACAGGAGGCGGAGGAAAGGCAGAGACTAAATTCAACAAAATTGTTCAGTAGAGGACATCAACAAAAGGCCACTTAACTGTCACCGGAGATTCTCAGAAGCCCCCCTCCCCATCCGTACTTTCTCAGAATGGCCAATTAACTGGCCATGTGTGCAGAGAGGGGAGCTCTTTTATTGACAGAGTGCCCTGCTCCCACACCCCGCCGGACCTACTCCATTATCTCGTGGTTCAGCTGTTCAGACATGCCAAACTCTCCTAGAACCCTGGCTTTGGGAACTCACAGACAGAAACATTAGCAAAGCGCTTAGGGACCTAGAAAAGAAACCAATTAGGTTTTCCACCCAAGTAACATTCAGCTTTAGTAGAAATAAGAATAAAAGCATGTATTAGTAAACAATAGCTCAGGAATTTAAAAGAAAAAAAGTGGGGATGGTGCTAGTCACCAAAAGTACCCAGCATCTTCGTGTTCAAAAGCATCATTTTAAGTCACTAATAATAAGACAACTATCCCTGTACTTGGTTTAGGGGTGGAGAGAGAAAGAGTGAGAGCAAGAGCAGAGCAGAAGAGAAAGAAAAAGAGAGAGGAGCAGTTAAGAATTCTTGAGAATTCTACGGCAGCACTTCCAATAGAACTTTCTCTGATAATGGAAATGTTCTATGTCTGCGCTGTCCAACAGGATAGCCACTAGCCACTTGAAATGTGACTAGTGTGACTAAGGAATTGAATTTTTAATTTTTCTTAATTTTAATTAATTTAATAATTTAACTAGCCACATGTGGCTAACAGCTATCGTATTAGACGGTCTAGTTCTATGGGAATTCACCAGCCCTAAAATAATGCCTCCAATGGCTGGATTTGAAGCAGAGACACACAGCTGTGCTTGACCTAACACCTAATATAGGCTTCTCACTCAAAACTGATTACTCATCTAATCATTTATTCAATAAATGTCTATTGAATACCTACTATGCGCCAGGCACTTGCTAAGGTCTGGGAATAAAACAGAAGTAATACAGACTTGGCCCTTAGATTTCTAATGGGGTAAGTAGACAATTCAAAGAGCATACAAATAAATGTAAAAATATAGCTGGTATATGTGCTACAAGGGGAAGGTGCCATGTGCCAGGAGGACAGGTAACATGGATGCCATACAGACTGAAGAGACAAGAGTTTCCCTAAAGAAGTTCTGTTGGAGGACTTTTATCTCCTGCAGGTGGGTGGATTGGATACCTAAACAATCCTGCCCAAATGAAACAACTAAAAGACTGGATAAAATATTTTTAATAACAACTTTTTAAATGTATCACTGGGTTGGCATGAAAGTAAGAATCTACAGATCCCACAAAGAAGTAAAAGCCAGACACATGAGCGGTCAGCAAATTTTCCCCTGAAGAGTTCTCTGAACCCTAGAGTTCTTGCTCTTCCTCCTGGAAGAATACACCTTGTATCTAAGATCATTTTCCTTCTCCTTGAAATATATCTTTTAAAACTTTCCTTTAGTGAAGTTCTCCGTTTTTATTTGTTTGAAAATTCTTTACTTTGCTTTCATTCTTGAAAGAGTTTTACTGGGTTTAAATTCTAGGCTGACTATTGTTTTACTCTCAGCACATTGAAAACAATCTCCCGCAGTCTTCTGGCTTCCATTTGCTGTTAAAAAGTAATCAATTAGTTGCTTTGAAGATCTTCTCCTTGTCTTTGACGTTCTGCAGTTTTATCTTCAGGTATTCTTCAGATACACTATAATGTGTCTGGGTATAGATTTCTTTTGGTTTATCCTTCTTGGAAGTCATTTGGATTCCCGTATCTTGGGACAGCTCTCTTTCCACTATTTTCACAAATTTCTCAGTCATATTTTTAAACATTGCCTCTTTTCCATTCTCTCTATTACTTTCTTCTGGAACTTTTGATTACATATGTTAGGCCTTATTTTATCCTGCAAGACTCTTAATCATTCTATTTCCATTTCATTGTCTCTCTGGGCCACATTCTAGATAATTTATTTGTATCAAATATTTGTTTCTTTATTCCAGTTAACTAATTCTCTCATCAGCTGAGTTTAATCTGTACTTTAATCAACCTGCTAAATTTTAAGTTTCAACTTCTACAGTTCATCGATTCTGAAACAATTTTTTTCTCACATTTTAACACTTCTGAAATCAGGGTGCATCTTATAATCAGAGGCACTTCGCAATGATAATTGGCAGTGTTTTTGATGGCATATAAAATTATGGTGCATCTTATAATCAATAGTGTTTTATAGTCAACACAATATAGTATTCATTTTTCATTTTTAGAAATTCTATTTGATTCTTTTTCAAGCCCAAATGATTTGAATTTCTTATCTATTTTAGAATTCCTTGTTTGTTTCCTTAAACTTATAAAACATAATTACTTTATATTCTAAGTCAAATAATTGCAATATCCGAAGACTCTGTAAGTCTATTTCTGCTGCATATTATTTCTTCTGGTTCTCATTCATGGTGCATTGTTTTCTTGTGCCATTTATCTATGAGCTGATCATTTTCTTTGAACCTTTATCTGTGGAAATCCTTTGAGGCCTGGATTGAAGTTGAGTTCCTCCAGAGACAATTTGCATTTACTTTTGTGAGTTGCCTGCTGGACAAGGAGAACTACCAACCTGAGAACACTCTAAATTAAATTATTTCTTGTTTTTGGACTGCATGGTTAGCATAAATTTAGACCATAAACTCATGTAGGGACTTACCTGTGGTTATTAATTCTCAGGGGATATTTTTCTCCAGATTACCTAACTAACACCAAGATTTTAAATCCTGGACAATAATAGCATATTAGTTGCAAGTGCATCATCAGAGTTAGTGTTTTAAGGTCTTGGAATTATTGGGAGAAAGAATAGATATTGATAATTTTCTAAACTTTGGTAAGTATGCAATGTTCCAATTGCTTGAATAACAACTAAAAGACTAGGCATAGAGCTGTATAACTTGCCAACAGGTAGAAAAGATAAAGAGGAAATGAGAAAAGGGGAGGGGGAATAAGCAAAAGAAGGTGAAAAAATGAATTCTTAAAAATAGGACAAATAGAAAGGACATAAAAAGAAGAAACTCATCTAAATATATTTTCAATTATACTAAATGTAAATGGGTTTAACTCTCCAGTGAAAGACAAAAATTATCAGAATAGATTTTTTTAAAAACCTAGTATATATATATTCAAAAGAGATATGCTCAAAGCATAAGAACAAAGAGCAAGTACAAGTCCAAGATGGAAAAAAGATATTCCAGGTAAATACCACCTGAAAGAAAGCATCTGTGCATTTATTAATATAAGATAAACTTTAAGGCAACAGGCATTACCAGAAATAAGAGGGTCACTAAATAATGATATTACTTTCAATTTCCCAAGAATATTTAACATATAAAAATATCCAGGAATAATTATAACAAAAAAATGTGCGATCCTTCCTGGAGACAACTATAAAACTTTATTGAAAAAGGCTGTTTCTAAACAAATCTAAAGATACACTGTATTTTTGGATAAGAAACCTCAAAGTCATAAAATTATCCATTCTCCTCAAATAGATCTAGAGATTCAATGTAATTCCAGTCAAAAGCCCAACAGTTCCATGAAACTTCACAAGCTGATAAAAATGTACATGAAAAAACAAAGATCCTAAGAAGAGTCAAGACAATCCCGAAGAAGAACAAAGTGGGAGAACTGTCTATACCAGACGGTAAAACATAAAACTATAGTAACTGAAACAGTATAGTATTGGCACAGATAGACCAACAGAACATAGCACAGAAACAAACCCAAGCACAACTGGAAACTTCATTTTTTGCAGACTTGGCACAACAGATCATTGGAGAACAGATAGAATATTCAATAAATGTTGCTGGGACAATTGTAGATCTATATGGGAAAAATGTAACTAAATCCCTATCACGCCACATACAAAAATCAATTCCAGGTAGATTAAAATATTTAAATGTAAAAGGCAAAACTATAACACACTTAGAAGACAATATAGAGAATATGTTTATGACATTAGGATAGGGAATACTTTTTCTAAATAAGACACAAAAGGAAAAGAAACCATAAAGATTCCCATAAAGGGAAAGATGGATAAAATCAACTACATTAAAATTAAGAACTTTCTGTTCTTAAGACCCTTGACAGAGATTAAAAAACAGACCTCAAACTGAGAGGACATACTTACAACGTGTAAAACTGGTAAACAATTAATATCCATGATTTATAAACAACATCTGTGAATTAATTTTTTTTAATGGGTAAAAAACATGAAAGGCCATTTTACAGAAGAGGACTCATAAATGATACAAACATATGAAAATTGGTAATCAGGCAATAGTAAATTAAAACCACAATGAAATACTGTATCACACCACCAAACTGGCAAAAGTTAAAAGTCAGTCAATACCCAGTGCTGGCAAGGATGGGGGGCAATAGAATTTCTCATTCACCCCTGGTGGAGCTTTTAATTGATGAAATCATTTTGGAAAACAGTTGTTACCTAGTAAAGTTGAAAATGTACTGCACACCCTACACCCTGACAATTCTACTCCCAGCTATGTGGCCTGGGGAAACTCTTACGCATGTGCACCAAAATAAATGTACAAGATTGGATAAATGGAGATGTAGTTGTATTCATACAGAATACAACAGAGTAGAGAAAATGGATCAACTACAGCATACACCCAGTGGATGATCCTCAAAGCCGTTAACGTTGAGTGAAAGAAGTGAAATCAGAACACGCACTGTATGTTTCCATTTATATACGTTCATGGGCAGGTAAGACCAAACAACATATTGTTTAGGAATATGTACACACATGATAATTAGAAGGAAATTATTAGCATGGATTAGTGGTTTCATCTGGGGAAGGGAAGGATGTGCAATTGAGGGGCACGTGCAGGCTTCTAAGGTAGTGTTATGTCCTTGTTCTTAAGCTGAATGGTGGGTAAAAGAATGTTATAATTTTATTTTTAATAGGTTATGGAAGTTTTACACAGGCTCCTGTATGTATGATGTACTTTACAATAAGACATATTTTAAAGGAAATATGGAAAAGCTAAATTCTTATTTTTCATAGTGAACTAAAACTGAAAAATCAAGAAGTAGCAACATAAGCACCTTATCTAGGTTTATGGATGCGAATACCAAGGCTAAAGGAATTCAATATGGTTGTTGCTGTAGAGCGAGATATGGGAAGAAGGAAGGGGGAGCAGGTCTCTGCTGCTTTTTATAAGAAGCCTTGTAGAACTATCTGACTCTAAATAATTGTTTAACTATATAACTGATTAAAATAAAAGTGAAGTTTAAAAAGTGGCATTTGATACCTAGAGCAGTCAAATTCATAGAGGCAGAAAGTAGAATGGTGGTTACCAGGCACTGGCGGGGGGCAGGAAATGGGGAGCTAAGGTTTAATGGGTAGAGTTGCAGTTGGGGAAGATGAAAAAGTTGTGGAGATGGACGGGACTGATGGTTGCACAACAATACAAATGTTCTTAATGTCGCTAAACTGTACACTTAAAAATTACTAAAGTGGTAAATTTTATGTATATTTTACCACACACAAACAATTAAAGCTCAAAAAAAAGAGTGGCATTTGAGCTGAGTTAGGTTAGATATGAAGGAGTTAACGAGCCGAAGCAGAGGGGGAGGTTGCGGGAAATCTGATTCTTGCCCTGAGTTTCTTCTTCATTAAAGGTATTAATTCCCACTTCTGGTTGGGAACTACCCTCAGGGTCTCCAGAGATCTCATGAGGTGCTCTGATATTTGCAAATAAAACTCCCAAACTAAATTATGTTTAATTTCCA
Source organism: Tapirus indicus (assembly GCA_031878705.1). Lineage (NCBI taxonomy): Eukaryota > Metazoa > Chordata > Mammalia > Perissodactyla > Tapiridae > Tapirus > Tapirus indicus. The sequence continues at coordinate 147,526,573 of CM062917.1, read as the reverse complement.
AAAGTCCCCTTTGGGTGCTTGATGGAAATAAATATATCAAATGTAATCTTAAAAAACAGAAAAACAGAAGCGTCATCACTCACATTACAAAAGGATTCTTTGATGAACAAGAGGATTTACAAGTGTCTTAACATAGCCAGCTTCCCTGGTACACTCAAAATGTGATTTAATTAACAAAATACAGGCTTATCCCACCTTCCAGAAATATTCTAAACAGGTGTTTTCAGAGGAAATCAAGTATTGAAAATCCAAGAAAACAATGACCCACCAAAAGGTGGATTAATGCTGCTCTAAACCCACTTCATCATTCTAATCCCACACTGGGGCCACCCCACCCCCACCCCAACCCTCCCCAGCACCCCCAGCCCCTTACCCCCGGGGAGAAGCTGTAGCTGACTGCTCATATCTCCAATTTAGCTGATCACACTTGTGCCTCCCTCTATCATCACACACCATATAGATTCTAATTCTTCATCAGTCTAACATAAAACAAAGTCCTCATGGGCTGGGGCTGTGTCATTTTCATCTGTGTGACCCCAGGAACTCTGCATACAGCCCAGGCCACTGCCCAGGACCTACTTATTGATTGATTTGTTGATTCATTCATTCAAATGACTGTCCAAAGCTTAGGGAAACCAATCTTTGCTTCTCAGGATTTTGCTTCTGCCTCTTCCACCAGCTCTGCACCCATCAGCTCAGAGTTCCTAAATCTTTGTTCTGTCCTGCTCCCCATTTTTAGTGACTAGACCTCATTCTCACCACCAATAGCCAGAGACCTCACCTGGTGTCATCCTGAAGTGCAGCCCTCCAACACCAGGGTCTTGCCTTCCCCTAACCTAGGACTGGTGTCCATTCCTAAACCTAGGCCCAGCAGTTGATGATAGGCTCTCGGGCCACCTCTGCCACATGGCTGCCTCCACCTGGGCATCCAGCTGGCCTCTTCCCAAATGCAGTACACCCACCCCCTTCCCCACTGGTCCAGCCACCTAACAAGGGAGCCCCCAGCTCCAGCCCACCTCCACCCAATCTCTGAGGAGGAGAGGGTTTGCCCAGTGACATGCCCTGGCCCTCAGCCCACAGCTGTCACCACCCTATGGCTGAGGGTCTGGCCACCCAGGACCACCCAGCTAATGATCACTGTGAGAGTCCCAAGACCACAGGCCAAGAGCCTGCTCCCAGCAAGGAACATGGTTGGCAGTCACCAACCAAGAAGCCACTTCCTAGTTTTTGGAAGAAGGGCACCTACAGGCCAAGGGGTGCAGCTACAGCCAGGGCCAGCCCCTGGGGCTGGAGAGCCACCTGTACAGCTCTCTGAGGAGCTTATGAAGTTCCTACTGTGTCAGGGAAAGGCAAAGGTGACCCAAACACTTTCCCTGTCCAGGGACCAGCAAACTCTTTCTGGAAAGGACCAAATAGTAAATATTTTAGGCTTTAGGGGGCCATGACGTAAGAGAGCAAGTGTTCTCACTGAATAGTCTTTCTTACATTTAAAAATATAAAAACGATTCTTAGCTTTCAGGCTGTGCAAAAATAGGTGGAGACTGGATTTGGCCTGTGGACTGTAGTTTGCCTATCCTTGGTCTAGTTGAAGAGGCAGGCATTCGCTTACAAGGCTATTAGAAAGTATTAGAGAGCTCAAGGTAAATCAGAGAAGGAATTAGAAGCATTCTTAATCAAATCCAATCATCTCCAAAGAGAGACATTCACTCCTAATGGAGCTAAAGGAAGAAATTATTAAGACTTCTACTATATATTTTTATCTCATCCTTTTTTATTTCAATTTTTGTTCAATTTTTTCAATTTTATAAAATACATAATATGAGTACAATGGTATTTATACAGAATTTATAAATATGTCATTACATATGTTGGGTATGACATGCAAAAATTTTTTAATTATAGGGGTGCAGAATGAAAAAAATCTGAAGATTGATTTTGAAAAGCCTCACACTGTCAGGCCTTCATTTCTCTAAGTACCTCTTCTCTCATTAGTGTTGGGTAGCAAAATCTGATTTTTTAAAATTAAAATTTATTTAAACCAATGTTGGCAGATACTGGAGAATTTCACCATCCGTGAAATCAATGTACTATGGGGGAAAAATGCTATTTGAGCACTGCTGTGAGCAAGGTTCTGTCTTTGGAACCTGATGTCTGGTTGGGATTTTGAATCCTCACTGCTCCTTTTCGTCACGTAGAGTCAGAACCATCTTCCCCCACGGCAGGCCTTTGGGATCAAGAATGTTAAGACTGGGGGCCAGCCCAGTGCAGCGGTTTAGTTCGCGCTTGGCAGCCCGGAGTTCGCGAGTTCGGATCCCGGGCGCCTGATGACGCACTGCTTGTCAGCCATGCTGCGGCAGTGTCCCATATAAAGTAGAGGAGGATGGGCATGGACGTTAGCCCAGGGCCAGTCTTCCTCAGCAAAAAGAGGATTGGCAACGGATGTTAGCTCAGGGCTGGTCTTCCTCACAAAAAAAAAAGAATGTTAAGACTACCGCTGAGTCCGTGGTTACTTCGGGCTCTCCTTGACTTACATCAGTTTTGTAGTAAGACTCCCTGTATGTGCTGAACTCAGCCTCCTGTACAACAGCAGACTTCTGTGCAGCAGTGGAAGGAGAGGAAGTGGGGGTGGGGGGAGGTGGAGCATGGGCTGGGGCTGCCTGCCAATTTAGCTCCTCACCTTGTTTGATTTCATCTAAACAGCAGTGTTTGTGCATTTTGCCCACATTTTGCAAAAACTGGTGGAAAATGGAAAACTGAAATTATTAGTGCCAATGATTAAATAATCGAGATAAACTTGATACAACTGAGTTAAAGATGGAAATAAACAGTCTGGAAGCAAACAGTTAGTCTCATGTGGACATTCATTGGATTATCCCAGGTAGCTAGGTATTCATTTGGGCAGGAAAAGAATAAAATTATAAAACACATTGTCAAAGTTCTGAAAGGTCAAAGATATTACCCTGCCTACAAGCTAACAAGTTAGCTTGCCACAGTTTCATGGGTGCCAGCAGAAGACAAAAATCGTGGGTCACAGACAAAGGGCTTCATTACTCATGGCAATATCAGCATTTGTGCCAGTTTCCCCAACCCTATTTTCCACAAAGAGGGCCAGGTGACAGCTGCACAGGAAGTAGGTTGAATTATAAGAAGGAATTATAAGAATTATTGAATTATAAGAAGGAATCCTAAGTGTGGAGAACCTGAAAACTTTTATTTCTATTCTTTTAAATTTAAGATTTTTTTGGGGGGTAAGGAAGATTGGCCCTGAGCTTACATCTGTTGCCAATCTTCCTCTTTTTGCTTGAGGAAGATTGTCCCTGAGATAACATGTGCCAACCTTCCTCTATTTTGTATATGGGATGCCACCACTCATGGCTTGATGAGCAGTGTGTAGGTTCACGCCCGGGATCCAAATCCACGAACCCATGCTGCCAAAGTGGAGCATATGAACTTAACCACTATGCCACTGGGCCGGCCCAAGATTTTTTTTATGGCCCAAAATGTGGTCTATCTTAGTGAAAGTTCCATGAGAGCTTGAGAAGAATGTGTATTCTACTGTTGTTGGATGGAGTGTTCCATAAACATCAATTAGATCAGGTCGATTGATGGTGCCGTTCAGGTCAACTAAATTTTTACTGATTTTCTGCCTGCTTGAGCTATAAATTACTGAAAGAAGGATGTTGAAGTCTCCACCCAGACAGTGGATTTGTCTATTTCTTCTTGCAGTTCTATCAGTTTTTGCCTTATGTATTGTAACACTCTGTTGTTAAGTGCATACATAGTAAGAATTGTTCTCTCTTCTTTGAGAATTTAATCCTTTATTGTTATATAATGCCCCTCTTTATCCTTGATAATTTTTCTTTTTCTAAAGTTTGCAAGGGGCCAGGCCAGTGGCGTAGCGGTTAAGTTTGTGAATCCTGCTTCGGTGGCCCAGGGTTCACCAGTTTGGATCCTGGGTGCGGACCTACTCACCGCTCATCAAGCCATGCTGAGGCAGCATCCCATATAGAAGAGCTACAACTCTACAACTATGATATACAACTATGTACTGGGGTTTGGGGAGAAACAAGAAAAAGGAAGATTGGCAACAGATGTTAGCACAGGGCCAATCTCCCTCAAAAAAGAAATTTAAAAAATAAAGTTTGCTTTGTCTGAAATTAAGATAACTACTACAACTTTCTTTTGATCAGTTAGCATGGAATAGCTTTCTCCATCCCTTCACTTTTAACATATCTGAGTCCTTATATTTAAAGTGAGTTTCTTGTAGACAACTTAATAAGTGGTTCTTGTTTCTTTATCCAGTCTGACAATCTCTGTGTTTTAATTGGTGTATTTAGACCATTCACATTTAAATGTGTTACTGATATAGTTGGAGTAATAGCTACCATGTTTGCAACTGTTTTCTATTTATTATACTTGTTCTTTGTTTCTTTTGTTCCCCTCTTTTCCTGCCTTCTCTGGTTTTAATTGAGCATTTCATACAATTCCATTTTATCTTGTCTCTTGGCATATCAAGTATACTTATTGTAATTATTTTAGCAATTGGCCTAGAGTTTGCAATGTGCACTTTTAACTAATCTATATCCACCTTCAAGAAACGCTACGCTACTTCACATGTAGTGTGGGTACCTCATAACAGAGTATTCCCAATTCCTTCCTCCTATCCCTATGACATTGCTGAAATATATTTCACTTATCCGTAAGCTATAATCACACAATACAATGTTACTATTATTGCTTTAAACAGTTATCTTTTAGATCAGTTAAGAATAAGAAAAATAAAATATTTTACTTTACTTTTATTTATTCCTTCTCCTTCCCCTTCTTTATGTAGACATGAAATTCTGCCCTATATCATTTTCCTACTCCCTGAAGAACTTTTAATATTTCTTGCAAAGCAGGTCTGCTGGTGATCAATTCCCTCAGTTTTTGTTTGTCTGAGAAAGTATTTCTCCTTCACTCTTGGATAATCTCACTGGATAGGAATCCTAGGTTGGTGGGTTTTTCTTTCAGTACTTTAAATATTTCACTCCACTCTCTCCTTGCCTGCATGGTTTCTGATAAGAAGTTTACCGTAATTTGTATTCTTGTTTCTCTATAGGTATGGTGGCTTTTTCTTCCTCTGGCTTCTTTCAAGTTTTTCTCTTTGTCTTTATTTTTCTGCAGTTTGAATATGATGATTATTTCTATTATACTGGACAGTAAAGAAATCTGCCCTTCACTGCAGAGGGAAACATTATTTCTGTCTTTCAAGGTTGTTTAATGTTCTAACGTCCTTGAAAAAAGATAATCTGGAATAATCTGGATGTGCAGAAACATAAGAAATCCATGGAGAACTGTCTCCCAACTGATGTATAACACACTGGAAAAACAGCACTGGAAACTGGGTTTAAAACACTGGTCCTCAGCCTTGGCTGTCCATTAGCATCACCTGGCAGAGTTTTATAAAACCAACGTCCAGAGATTCTGTTTTAATTGGTCTGGGAAAAACCCAAGCATCAGTAGTTCACAAAAGCCCCGGGTGATTCTAATGTATAGCCACGGTGAAGACCACCTGTCTAAAAGACGACAAGGTGAGGTATAATGTATCTTTTCAGGTCAGTGCTTCCCAAACTTTGCTGGGCATATGAATTTCCTGAGAATCATGTTCAATGCAGATTCTGATTCAGTAGGTCTGGAGTGGTGACAGAGATTCTGTTTCTGACAAACTCCCTGGTATAGCCTGATGTCATTTGACTTTGAGTAGAAAGGTTTTGGCTCACAAAGAATAAACTCATTATAATCTGTGCCTACTGCTAGACTTTCATACTTTAGGCTTTATGTACATACATGTTCAGGAATTTATCACGTATGAAAGGAGAGGGCAGCCTGACTCTGGAAGATGGTTCTCACAATAAGAGTAAGGCCTATCCTTTCCTGGGGCCACAGAAATACCCTGGGTGTTGAGATCATGAGAAATTTGAGAGATATTTCAGGGTGTTGAAAAAACAGAGATTTAGAACACAGGGCCATTAAATCCTAAGCAACAACTTTACTTTGAACCTTACATTGCTCAAATATTGATGGTGGTAGCAACTGGGGAAGGGTCCACAAACTTGGGTCTAAGTGTCAAGAAAAATAAATAAAATCCTGATATTGCTGGAGCAAAACCTCCATCAGGTTTGAGCAACTCAGAAAAACATTGATCAACTTGATATTATTTCTCCTTCTATTGGGAGTAAGGAAACTCATCTCTGGCCCACCTCCTTCCAATCTCCTGATTTGATTTCCAAAGGTCGTGATACCATTGACCTCCAAGATGACAGAGCTCTCCCCTGTACCTTTCCACCCCCCTGCAGCACTGGCAAGGAGTGGAAGGGAAACACTCTCTTCCAGGGCCAGTGCTATTCATTATCAGGCCTCCCCCAGTCTAGCAATTTGTCCACTTTCCAGCTTGAACGAATATCTTTCTGGCTACACAAGTCGTTCAGAGTAAACGGAAGGCTCCTAGACCTCCTGCCAGGCACCAGGGAGTCTGGAGGACATAGAGAGACATGCCTGTTAAATATGCATCCTATTGATGGTCCTGGGGCAGGAGGGAGAGAGGGAGGAAGATCTGGTGACTTCTTCTTTGACATGCCTCCCTAACAAGTTAAAACATGCCCACCACCAGCTGCCTCTGGAAGCAATTTAGAAATACCACTTCACAATCATGAGATAGGCCATCCTTCCTTTCCTACCGGGCCTGGCTTCTTTGAGCTTTCCAATACAGATTTGCTGAAATTGGAGCAGAAGGTCTTTGCTCTCCCTCACCTCCGTGTTTCTCACATCTAACAGGAAAGAAAAATGCCAGGGCAAGGTACTCAGAGCTGAGGAAGGGAGACTGCCTCAGCCAGCTAGCTAAGTAGAAAGAAGACACTGGGCTTCTTTTGGATCAGATGTGAAAGTGACACCACTGCAAGCATTCATTCACTGCCTGCATGATGCACCATGATGATACACCATTATGTGCTTAAGTGCTGGGGATCCAAAATAAATAAAACCTTGGCTCTACCCTTGAGGGAATTATAAGCCCAAAACCTGGGTTAATGGTTTTCTAAGTTAGGCCAAGTTGTTTAAATAGTCAAAAAGAATATATCTATTTGCTTGTTGAGAGAAGAAGACATTTTGTCATCCAAGGTTTCGAGAGGCTAATAGTGAAAGATGGGGGTAGGTGGTTCTATGGGTTGTCTAATCCCTATGAAAGGGCATCAAGTCCCTAAAGGATGAAAACAATGTCTTTGGTCCATTCCGGATGTTTTATAATAATTAAAACATTACCCCCATTTCTCCCTGTATGACACTCTCTGGTGCAAGCACAAGGTGTGCAGACCCACAGGAACTACTACACAATGCCCCTCAATTCGTGGTCGCCATCAGCCAACAATGGCAGCCAGAGAGGGAGACCTGGCTTCTGTTTCCTCCCTGAATTCCCTCTCGTCACTGCAAAACTGGAAGCTCAAAGATTTCAGGAGCCAGGCAGATAATACAGGGCTGTGAGACCAGAGGGACGGAAGGAGCTCTGTGCATTTTAAAGGCATTTAAATTGAAAAACAAAGTCAATGAAACGGTGTCCTCTGTGCTGTCTCAGCAACAATCTGCAAAGCAGGTCTTGAGGATCTGCTTCACCATTTCCATCTGTGTGCGTTTGGACATGTTACTCCATCTTTAAGACTTTGATTCTTCATCAGTTAAATAGAGATAATAATACCCATCCTGCGTATATCACCAGGTGGTTGTGGTAACTTAATTATCCAATATCTGTAAAAGCATTTTAAAACTAAATCATGACAAAAATGCAAGCAATTTAACCAATACCAAGTCTTCCTTATCTCTGAAGGTTTAATTTATACTGTTTCTCTTAGAACTTAGGGACTCACATTCCTATCTATTTTCCAGAATTCCATTGATAATATTGGTTGGAAAAAGTGCTCTTTTCCAGCTGCCCCAACTTGTTGAGAGTACGGCTTACGCGATTGTTAACTTGCTGCCCTGCAGCAAATCAAATCAACAAATATTTACTGGCTGCTGAGCTCGGCCTTGCAGCAGATACAAAAAACTATGAGATTCACTTTCTGAATTAAAGGGACAAATTGCCCAGCTGCGCCACGGTACCCATGTATTCTCGAGGAGGGAAAAGACTGCCTGTGCTCTCTGGATGCCGCAATACACGTGGAGCTTTACTTCAAATACAAGAAACAGCTGGTGTTCGTGATTTAAGGCTCAGTACAAATAGTAGAATTTATTTTACAAGCTGTCTGGTTTGGCAAAATTCCAGAGTTCATCAAACAGAAAGATAAGGATGATGATGATAATCATAAAAAAATGATTCTGCAGAGTCGGTCTTAATATAGTGACATAAAAGAAATGCAATCTACATAGGACATTCCAGAGCTGGAACATAACCTCAACTTCACCCAAAATAGACTTATAGCAGGGCCTTCCCAGCACCTGTAAAAATCAAAGGTGACCCCATATATTTGACACAGTTGTGCTCAGAAGCTGGCCCTGTAAAGGTTTCAGGCAATGATCCTTTGTAAGAGGGCATCAGTATGTATTTAACGTGGGAAAGCTCCCAGAGAAAGAACCCCAATACTAAATACCAAGTCCTAAAACACCAAATACTAAAAATGACTTAACATCCAACTAGTGATTTCCTGTGAACTGTTGAGATCTTTTTCATTAGCTCTCAAGAAAAGTATAAGGAAAATAAGGCTCCCAATTAGGGAAAATGTCAATGACCTGATTTATAAATGAATTTCCACCACTTGTTGAGAATAATAATTCAAGCTAATACATACAGAGTGCTTCTACTGCCAGGTAAGGTGCAGAGTACTTTAAGACATTAGCTTACTGAATTCTCTTGTAAGCCATTGTAAATACTACCATCATTCTCATTTTAAAGATGAGGAAACTGGGGCTCCCAGAGGTTACATCATGGCCCAAGGTCACATGGCTAAAAGAAGGAGTTGGGCTAGTCCACTACTCCTCCCCATCTGGAACCGAGAAGACAGAGTGGTTGTGGTCTGCTCTTCAGTCCCCAGGTGGATGCAGTTCAATGACTGGCTCTGGTTTCACGTAGGCACCACATGGGACAGCTAATCCCATCCACAGCATGGACTGTATCCCTCACCTTGTCAGCTACTGCACAAAGGTTTTCTTTTCATCCCCAAAAGGACTGGGTGTAAGACCTGGAGATGCCTCAGCAAATCCCCCCCCCCCGTACTTTTTTTCCATTATTAATGGATTATCCCTTTGCCATCCCCACTGGCGTCCTTAACAGTGGAAAATGCCATCGAGATTGATTTGATGAGGCACAAAAGCTTTTTGAACCTAAATGTGTTTCAGAAATTTAAATCATATCCGTGAATCTTGATGGCTCAGGTTTTCTCTTTTTCAGTGGGGCCTTTGCTTAGAGAACAGAACATATTAATTATTTGGCTCGGGCGAGAAACATACTACTCTTAAGATCTTCCATCCATAAAATGTGGATAATAACATCTAGCCCACCTTTTTCACGTGGTTTGGGGGAGTATAAAAAGAATACAAAGACGAAAGTTAAGAATAATACAAGCCCAAATGCCATCTTCTCTAACTTTCCCAAACTAGAGGCCCCACCACAGCCTATCACTCTCCTTACAGAGGCCAATTTTCTTTTATGTATGGCAGCTCTCATCACCCAAATTAAATTTGTTTACTTGAGTACTTTCTGTCCAACTACAGTGAAATTCCACGTGAGAAGGGATTTTGTCCTCCCGTTTACCATTGTATTGCCAGTATCGAAAACTGTCCCCAGCACATGCTAGACATTCAATAAATGCATGTTGAACAGTAAAAGCTTTTTGTGTTAAAATCTGTACCATAAACATTTTTAAAATTGGATTTCAGGTCCATAGAAATCGATTAATCATAATCCTTGACTAATGGCATGCTCATCATTGATTCATGCACGGCCCACTTTTATTGTTTATTTAGCTATTTAATTAGCTTTTTAAAAAATCATGTAATAAACACCTGAAAAAATAGAACCTAAAACAAAAGCTAGGGTCCTTCTTCTAACCACAGGGCCCTGACACCCATCCCATCCCCCTGCCTCTCCCCATCTGAAGTAATCGTCATTCAGAATCCTAGGTTCTTCATTTCCTCTTGTCTGAAGTCCATTTCCCTAGAAGCAGAAACTGAGATAGGATTCTTGTTTAAGGTGATTTATTGAGGGAGTTCTCAGGAGAAGGAGAGTTTGGGAAGCAGGGTGGGGCAGGGAAAAAAAAATCTAAGCAAGGACATGGAATCAGCTGGAAACTGGATTCAGAGCTCAGGAGCACACATTGCACCACAGTGTTAACTGCCCCTTGAGGCAAAAGACTAGCTGTTTGTACCCCTGAGTCAGTCGTCGACTCACATTTGGGGAGGTGATGTAGGAAAAGCAGCTGCAGCTCACCAAATGGGTGAGGCAGCCCCCATTTGGGTAAGAGCAGTTCTCCAGAGACGGATGGAGCCTTGAGCTGTTGGCAGCCAACACTCACAGCAGCTAGAGATCAGTGCACTTAACCAGGAAAAGGGGGGCTGGGCATGTCTGCCATATCTTGCTTTCATTTTTATACAGTTTTATCAAATTTTGTATGCCTTCCTTAAAAGTATATATTAAATATATTTATATATATATATACACACATATGTATATATTTTTTCCATTATTTGGAACTTTCTAGAAATGAAATCATACTAAATTTTGTTTTGACTGTTGTGTAATATTTCAGTGTGTGAAAATATCATACTTTATTCATCCATTCTCTCACTGGTGGACTTATGAGTTGTTTTTAGATTTTTGCTATTATGAACAGTGTTGCTGTGAACATTCTCACATACGTCTCCTGTTGTATATTTGTAAAAATTTCTTGGGTTTATGCCTGGGGTGGAATAGCTGGATCATAAGGTGTGAACTTTAGAAGATAATGCCAACTATCTTCCAAAGTGGTTTTACTAATTCACATACCCACCAATAATGTATAAGAGATCCTATCATCCACCTCCTCTCCAACTTGTTGATTTTTGTAAATTGAATGAGTATAAAATGGCATCTCATTGTGGTCTCGATTTGTATGTCTAAGATCAGTAATCATTTCTTCACATGTTTATCAGATATATCTGTTTTCTCTTATGTGAAATGTTTGCTCATATCTTTTGCCCATCTTTCTATCAGGTTATTAGCCCTTTTCTTATCGATCTGTGGCAGTACTTTACAGGTCCTTTGTCTGTTGTGTGTATTATGAATATTGTGAATATCTCATCCTAGTCTGTAACTTATTTTCTCACTTTCTTTATGGCGTCTTTTAATAAACAGAGCTCTTAATTTTATTATAGTCACAGATGTTTTTTATGGCTTTTTATGTCCTATTTAAGAAATCTTTCCCTTAGGGAATCTAAACGACAATCTCAGTCTTGGGGGATGGGGGTGGGAGAGGTCCACAAATAGAGCCAGGTTACAGGCGAGTCATAGAGGCAAGGATTGACATGCCTACGGAGGCATTGTCTGGTCAAGGCAGCCCTGACTAGCCAGCACAAGCGACCAGCTGGCTGGCTGGCAGGTGTGTTCTGGTTATAGAATTGGATATATCATGCTATTAGAGCTGGATACCATTAAAAATTCTAATCATAGACTGTAATTAACTTTCCTTGCTCTGATGCCCCGCTCACTAAACAACCTTCTGATTATAATTTGGCTTCCCATGTTTCTCGCCTACAGGGAGAAAATGTACTGTTAAGGCCGACGTGAGGATCCAATCCACTAAACAGTTACATGCCATGATGTAAATTAATAAATTCGTATTCTGATTTTATCATCTGCCTCATCTGAGCTCTGTAGGCGTGAGTCAGCATCCCCAAGTCTAATCAACACGGACACTGAGAACGTCAAGCTGCTGAAAAACTAAGAACTAGACCCAGGACCAGAGCGAAATCACCAAGGTAACACTGCCCTGGAGACCCTCTGGCCTGATGGAGAAGACCTTTCTACATGCCACGGAATACAGATAGGGATTAAAGTTGTCTTTTGACACTATACAGAGCTGCATATTCAAAACCATGGCTTGGTTCCATTCAGGTGAAGGCAAAGAATAGGAGAGGATCATGAGACTCATACTGAATATTTATTGGCTTATAAGCACACACCAGATGCTGCACAAATCCTAGGCAGAAGGATAAGATTTACAGACATGTTTGAAAAAAGGAAAAAAAAAGGCAGATGGTACGTGCAGAGGAGGAATGGAACAAGAGGAACCTGACTGATGAATCCTTGCTCCACCTTGGTACTCATAGCCCAGGATGCAAAACAGAAGAAGGTGACTTTAAAGACCCTCCCCCCCAAAAAAAAACCCAGGAGAAGGAAACACAGGGTACACCAGCACACAAACAGGAATGTGCCCAGGCAGTGAGATTATGCAGGCCAGAGGAGTGATTTAGCACCCGAAGGGTGAGGGCAAGATCTTTGAAGTAAGTTCAAAAGGCAAAGTGGAGGTGAGCCTATTAGGACAGATGGGGATAATTTAGCAATCCTGCTACTAGATCACCACTTCATCCAGGGTTTCTGGGTGAACAGTACCTATAGTGACACAGACCCTCTCTGGGATCCCAGTTATACTGAATAATACACGGAAGAATGTGATCAGAACTGTACTATCTGGGAAGTTTTGGCACAGCAATGAGACGTGATCCTCTATTTTGTATCCAGACCAAAAACAAACATAAAAAGGGGGATGACCTATACTGATGACCCTACAGGATTTATTTTTCAAAGAAAAATATGTTCAAGAAGCAGTAAGATAAAGGAAGTTCTGTGTCATCTTTGAGACCCATCTAAAAGATAAACCTTGATATGCACAGCACCTCCCTCAGAACCCCCACCAGAGCAAGGTCACTGGCTGGCTAGATTGGTTGAGGCGAGAGAACCATCTCAGATGTCCTTTTGCTCTGAAAATGAGGTAGACACATGCCACCCAGTAAGGGCGTGGCCTGCCCAACCAGCGGTGCAGAAGCAAAGTATACAAAAGGCTTAGTGAAACAGCAGGACTAGAAAGTAGCAGGTGACAGGAGCACTTCTCTCAGGTGCACCACAGGAATGCACAAACTTCAGGGAGGGGGGCAGGAGAGGGGCTGACCTGTGTTGGCTATAAAGCCAGAGGGCTCTGACTTACATGGGAAGTAACGAGCTCCCTTAATATGGCCTCAGTGTGTGCGTATATACAGGATAAATAAATGTAGACAGAGTGGGTTTCCTCCCCTAGTAGAGGTTGTCCCGCACATGCTCCATGATGGTCTTCAGCCCCAGCCAGGTCTCCTCCGCAGTGGGGATGATCTGGTTGGCTGGCAGGAGGAAGCCATAGTGCCCAGTATCTCTCAACTCAAAAGTGAATGAATACTTGATGCCATTATCATATGCCCAGTCAGTACTGCTTCCGCTAGCTGGATCTGTAAGTCAGAAGAGAAAACACCTTTGAAGGCCAGTTCCTTTCAGGGTTAGATGGGAAGGGGCCGGGAGCTCTGCCTGCCTGTGGCTCCTTAGGGATCCAGAATTCTTTCTGAAGGTCATCAGGCCTACAACACATAAACATTGGCCTGATCCATATGTCTCAGGCTCTCCTGCACCATGAGGGTCTTCACTAGTCTCAAATCAAGAGATTTTAAATCCTTATTCCCACCTTGTCACTAATTCACTGTGTAGACTCCTGCCGGTCACTCAAAACCAATCTCTATAGAGACAGAGTGTAGGCAGCCTCCAAGATATCCCAATGGTCTTTGTCTCCAGGGATTCACGTCCTTGTGTAGTGCCCCCTACACTGAATAGGGTTCACCTGACCTGTGTAACTAACAGGAGACTGCAGAAATGAAAGTGTGTCACCTTCAAGGCTAGGTCATAAAAGATACTGTGGCTTCTGCATTGCTCTTTCTTGGATCACTCACTCTGGCGAAAGCCAGTTGTCATGTCATAAGGACACTCAAGCAGCCCTATAGAGAGGTCCACGTGGTGAAGAACTGAGGCTTCCTGCCAACAATCGGCACTCACTCACCAAGCGCCCAAGTGAGCCACCTCATAAGCAGATCCTTCAGCCCAGACAAGCCTTCAGATGACTGTAGCTCTGGAAGACATCCCGACTGCAACCTCATGAGAGACCCTGAGCCACAGCCACCCAGCTAACGTGCTCCTGAATTCCTGACCCACAGAAACAGTGTAAGAAAATGAATGCTTATTGTTTTAAGCTGCTAAAGTTAGGATAACGTTTTACATAGCAGGAGATAACCGATACGCAGAGAGAAACAGCCTCAGTCCTTGGGACTTCCCTTTGCCAAAAGGCTGGGAAAAGGCAAGAGGTCTGTTTTTCTGCTTCTTCCCAGTCAAACTCGACTAGAGCAGAAATTGGCTAAAAGTGCGAAGTGTAGATGATATTGAATAATAAAATAATGTCAATAGCAGCTATGATTCATTGAACATCTACCCCAAGCCAGTCATTATACTGGAGACTTTATATTTATGATCTCATTTAATCTTTAAAAACCCAAGTAGGTATTATCGTCTTTGTCTTACAGATGAGGAAATCCAGGCTCAGAATGGGTCATTTATCTAAGGAACTATAAATGGAAAATGGCAGGGCTAGAATTCAAACCCACGTCCATCTGATGATAAAGCCCGTGCTTTCTTCAACCTACTTCCAGTCCATTTGATATACTACATGTCTGTTAAGTGAAAATATGGGTCCTTTTGTTTTTCCATTGTTTCTGAGGGTTGTTTCTCATAATAGAATTTGTGACTTTTCTAGAGATGCTGCTTCCGCTGAGATTACACGCTCCCTGGGCATGTGGAACAGGCTCTCCCCACAGGCTCTGAAATCCTTGTGTGGTTCCCACAGCCTTTCTCTACCCCGAGAAAATGCTGAATAAAAACCAGACAATGGCACCAGAAGTTTCTAGAGGTTATTTATGTGGCCGGCTCAAGTATTTCAGAATACATTTAAAATTCAGGAAGGAGGCAAGCGGGCTTCTGCTGAGCAGTCAGAGTGACCGAGTTCAAGAACTTCACTTTGTTTGGGTCCCTGCTCAAAGTCTATCTACTCTTTTTTTTTTTTAGCACAAATGGGAACATTATTAACACTGTTCTGCACACTTAACATTTGAAGATTATTGCCTATTAGCACATATAGATCCACCTCATTCATTTAAGAGCTGTATACTGTTTCATTGTATGAATGTACCAAATGTGTTTTTATCCAGCACTCTACTGGTGGACATTTAGGTGCTTACGAGTCTTTTGTGACTGCAAACAATGCTGTCATGAACATCCTTCATACTCGGGATCTATCCATGAACCAAACAAGCCCAAAGAACCTGTTCCCAGGCCTTTAGTAGATTAGAATCACTAAAGAGGAGGGGAAAGGGCTGCTAGAGGCAGTTGGCCTGAAAGCCATCCAGTCTGATCAGAGGAAGGAGACATGAAAACTCTAAAAAAGCAGATAGAAGAAGTAAAGAAGCAAAACAGGCCAGGGCTGTTTAGCACAGGGATCGAACAGTCCAATACAGCACATTAGGCCTTCAGGATATAACAACTGACATTCAGAAGGCCACTCAGTCATGAAGAAGGGAACTTAAATCTCTTCTACATGCTCTGTTTAAGAAGGCAGGAAAGTGTGAAATCCATTTTAGAATGATTTTCATCTAAAATGGTTAATCTAAGAAAAGGTCCAGCACTTGAAGGGATAAATGTCAACTATTTATGCAGCACATGCCATAACCCATGGAGTTAGAGAGTTATTATATAAAAATTAATTATATTTTTGGAAAGCAAGGAGGGCAGACGAAGCCTATAAAGAATACAGAAGATAGGCTCTTGAAAAAGGTAGGAAATTTTTTTTTTTTTTTTTTTTTGCTGAGGAAGTTTCACCCTGAGCTAACAGCTGTGCCAATCCTCCTCTATTTTGTATGTGGGTTGCCACCAAAGCATGGTCGCCAACAAGTGGCCTAGGTCCACACCCAGGAACCGAACCTGGGCCACCGAAGTGGAGTGTGCTGAACTTAACCACTGGACCACAGGGTTGGCCCTGAGGTAGGAAATTTTATGTCTCCTGGGCAACCCTTAGGAGAGCCTTCCTCCTCTCCTATTGGAGGAATCTGATGAATATCTCTTGATTTTGGCACCACTTATGCTGGGGAGAAGAATGTGTTTGATGTGGGAAGACAAGGCCATCCTTTAAACTGGTATTTGACCCAAAATCCAGGACCCTGGTGACCCACAAAGACGTTTTGAGAGGACCTCCTTGGAGGGCTCCTACCAAGTCTCTTTAACTCTCTTTGGCCCCAGACTCAGCTCTGACTAATGAAGCAGAGGGTGGAGAAACTCTCCTGATGTGTTTGTTCTCTGAGGAGTTCCCATTTAACAACACTAATAATAATAAACTATGAATAATTAACGGATTGTTGCTGCAATTAGCAACACAAACACCAACATCGTGCTAACTGCTTTATGCAGCACGGTGGCATATGAAACACAGAGAAGGGTGCTGACATCAGAGTACAAAGGAGGATCCAAGATGTGGGATGGAGAATCTTCCCGGAAGAGAAAGACTGAAGGGAACAGCTAGTTGAGGGTGAAGCAGGTAAGATGGGAGAGTGAGTTACAGTATGGAAGAGGAAAGAAATATCAGCATGTATGCAGGGGCTCTGAAGGTGGACCAACTCTTGGAAAACTATTACAGAGGAGGCACTAGAGGGAAGAAGAAGGGCACTAGCTTAAAAGGGATCAGAGCTGTGCTTCCCATGTTTGTATTTATATTTCCCACTTTAACTAGGGTCTTGGAGACTGACCATATTCTTCAATGGGATCTTTAAATTTAAAAAGCAGACACAAAATAAGGGAACTAGAAGGATCTCAGCAAGAATAGAGTGAATTGCTCAGATGAAACACTTCAGTGAGAAACCAAAACAAAGGTAGTTACTCAAAATGAGATTGAGATTGTGGGTAATGAGCCTCAAGACTATCTTCAGGTCTGGGGTTTTGGTAGAGTTTTGGGGTTTTTTTTTTCTTGGCTTGATGCTAACCATTGTTGGGAGGACCCCCTAACTCAGCTCCCAGCCTTGCTCCAATGCTTGTTCATTTCTGGTAGGAAGGTGAGGGAGTCTCCTCCACCACCCCCTACCACCACTACAATCTGCCAATCCAAAGGTGGATTGCCTTTGAAAATGGAATGGCAGACTTGAGGAATTTTTGATAAACTATGTCAAGATCTTCAATGGAAGATAAGGAACACAGACTCTACCATGGTGACAGGACTTAACTCATCATGGGCACATGATAAATAGCATGATAGTGGCGATGACGCTGATGAAGATGACTGCCTGCAACAGCTGCTATCACACAGGCTTGACATAAATTCAGTCTATTACTAACAACAAGAACAATCAGACTACAGGGTAGGAAGTCCAAGTTGCAGCTCTTCTGCTCTGTTGCAAGTTTCCTCTCAAAGCATTTTCTAAATAACCAATAAATACAATGAGTACTTACAGACAGTGGTGCAGGTAGGACCCACTTGGTAGACAGTGCCCGACAGGGAAGCCAGAGCCTTGGCTGCACTCCTTGCCACCTCGTCCTAGGAGGGGGAATCAGCAGAGTGAGAAAGAATGGATCCTGCAGCCTGACGTTCCTCAGCTGTTCTGTACTGCAATGGTTTGGATGATTCTCCACCCCTCCTTTGATTTTTCTCTTCTGGTCTCTTCTTTCCCATCCAACCAGATCCAAGGCCTGACTATAAACTGAAGGAAAAGTCACGGTTCCTCCAACTCCTTCTCCCACTACGTTCCCACTTCTTTACTTCCACCTTGAGGAAGGGGGTAAAGAGAGAGGTGGAAGGAGACAGATAAGCACTCTGAAAGTGTGTGTATTATACACGCAAATTGGAGGAGCTGTATTCAAGCTCTCCAAAGATCTGAGGGCTGCTCACCAACCCATTAGGAATCTAGTAAAGGTACCACCATCTTCACCTATCCTGAAGGAAGGGTATGTCATATTCACAAACATGAAGGAAGGTCAAGTACATTCAAGAGAAAACCTTCTAAGAATTGGGTGTTCCCAGAGTGGAGGTGGAGACAGGTCCATTATATACGAGTGTGTCCTATGCGGGGTGCCTGCTTGAGACCAGAATCTAGTCCACACCTAGCCATGAGGCCTGCACTGGCTGGGAGGTTTATAGGCTAGCTGTGGCCCTGGGCAGAGGGGCACATTCAAGCCAACCAGCACAAAGGGAGAGGCCTGTAGTCCCCTGCAGATGCCAGCCCTGCTCCAGTCAGTCCACCCTCCATGCCTGTTCACATCCTGGCGTGAGTCACTGTATGTGACACAGAGCACCCCTAGGCTGTAGCCTGCACCCTGCTTAAACTCTACCCTAACCAGAGTGATGAGCACCTCCCCTTCACCCCCTACAATGCTACCCACAGCTCTTGGCAAGCAGTGGGTCTGCAGTACATTTTGGTCAGAAAAACAAGTGAGAAGGAAAGGCAGGGGTCAGGTGCAGTTTTTGGAACTCACAGTAAACACAGAAATAAAGGGCACCATCTTCTTCCTGCCCCCAGTAGGCCTGATGGCACTTCCCAAAGGGTAGGGAGAGAAGACTGGGCCCTTAATGAAACAAGCCCAGGCTCCTGGACTTTCCCTATAAAGCGTAGAACCACCACCATGCAGCACCCAAGGGTAAAGCAGGCCCTGAGCTAAGCGGTAGGCAGCCTGTCACTCACCAGCTCCTCAGCATCTGGGGCTTTGTTGACTGTGTACCCATACGGATACATCAGGAGCTGTGAGTAGCTGTGAAGGTCAATGAAGCATTTGAAATTCCCATGTTCTTGGATGAAATCTACCACCGACTTCACCTCCACTTCCGAATTGGCATGAGGTCCATGGTACACCTCAGAGCAAGGGTTGTCACTGGTTCCCTCTCCTGTAGGGGGCGGCCCAAGCAGAATCATTAACCCATAGGCCAAGAAAGCAGAAATTCAGGACACTCAACCCAGAGGAGGGGCAGAAGGTACTGATAATGGGTAGGCCACTGGGGATGGCCCTGTGTGGGATACCCCAATGGGATGCCCCTGAGAACCTGGTCCATGGTGTGTATACTTTGCAGGGAGAGCATGGAAGTGGGAGGTCATGGTGTGGGTTCCGCCACAGCTGAGGAGGAAAACTGGTCGGACTCCTTTAAATGGATAGAATTGACCTTGTATTGTATCACTAACGGTTGTCATAAATAACTAATACCATACTTGACAATGAGTTGTAATTAATAAGTATTCTAGATAATTACTATGAGTACCAATTAATAATGAAAATAACTGCATTTATTCTGGTGTCAACTCATTCTCTTCATTCAGATCTTAATGGCCAACCACTGCCAGAAATAATCTATCGTTGTGGCTGAAATCTTTTGATTATTTGACAGGTATTTAGAAATACTGCCTTCGGTATTACTTCACAATATAGCTCCCTGAGGTGTCTGGTGTGTGTGTGAAACCACCTCAGTTGTGGAAATATCTGACTTAACTTTGATGCCCTCAGTTCCACGTTTGTACCAGCTCCTTTCCCACAGTCACGTTATTTTCTTTCCCCAATGGTTCGTGTGGTATTTCTATGCAAGCACATTACAAACAAAACATCAGTACAGCTGTGCAACAGTGAAAGAGAACCATTCGGATTTAGAATTGCGAAGTGAGTTTAGATCCTAACTCTTAACCACATGCTCTTGAGATTGTCTCTGAGCTTCAACCGTCTCACTTCAGACAATAAAATTTACTCACTAGGTCAGAAGAATAAACAAGATAATACACGAGAAAGTACCCGGCACATTGGCACTACTGTGGGGTGATTCTTCAACAGCTGAAACAGAAGCCAGGGCTCCTAATTCTCATTCTCTTTCCATGATATCAAAGGGCTGAGGATCATACTCGTACACCCCAGGGTAAACCGCTGGGGTTGAATCCTCACAACACCATCTTGCCTGTCAGGGTAACAGGGCTGATAGCTCTCTTCTGAGTTGCCACCAGGAGCCCTTCCACCCATCCAATCACTCGCCAAGGAGAAGCTGGGGTGGCCACGGTATAAAGAAAAGCTGTGGATTTATATATCCAAGACCAGAATGGTTTTTAAAACATTAGCGTTCTCTCAGGAAGACAGGAATTGCAAAGTCATTCTCTTTCAAAATTACCAAAAAAAAAAAAATTTTTTGTTAATGAAACATGGAGAGCATAAAGGATTCGCCCAAGTCTCTCAGCGAATCAGCAATGGAGCCAGCCTGGAAAGCGGCTCCCTCACTGCTAGCTCGGAGCCCATGGACCAGGCTACCCAGAGGTAGCAGGATTTGAAACCTGTCTTCCCCAACCTACCTGCAAAACTAGAGTTCCAATTTCTATTTGGATCAGCACCAATGCAGGAGCTTCCAGAATTTAGGGATCGTGTCTTCCTCCAAAATCGGTTCTGAAAAATCCACCAAGGAATGAACAAGCATCAGAGACGGGTCAGAGCACAGGAAAGGTGGAGGTTTTCTTTGGGGGCGTATGATGGAGATGGGCACTGTGGATGGGGCAAGCTGCTTGCAGTTCTGCCTGGAGGATCATTGGGGCTCCAGTCCTCACTGACTGAGCAGTCTCCTCTCATCTCCCAGAGAGACGAGGCTTAGCCCTTCTGACTCTGAGAGAGGGACTCCTCCAAAACGCCCTGATGAGAACTTTATGATGCAAGAACCAGGCTGATATCACCCAAACCCACTGAGTAATTTCTGGCTTCTGTTAAAGTGGGACAAACGAACATTATGCGCCTGAATGATCACTGACGCGATAGGAAGTGCGCAGCAACAATTTTATTCTTGCCTACAAAATTAACCTGAATCCAATCAAGCCTCTAGATCTGACCACCAGTGAACAGGAAATACGAAAGATAAGGGAACAAGTTAAATGGTGCACAACCAAGAAGCCATCAGCCCAATTCAGAATGTGAGATGTTCTGCAGGACAATTTACTTGGTTTCTCCAACAAATGCATGACATTTTCAAAAGATATGTGGCAGGGGGGACGCGGTAAATGTTGTAAAATGAAAAAGCCTGCAGAGCTAGAACAACCAAATGCAGGGGCAGACCTTACGTGGATCCTGATTTCAACAAATTGACGCAAAACACATTTTAAAGATAATTGCGGTTATCAGATGATATTAAAGACCTTCCATTAATTTTTAAAGGTGATAATGGTGTATTGTTTGTTTCTTCGTTTTAATTCTCATCAGCTAGAGATGCATACTAAAGAAGTTTTGGGTGAAATAACCTGATGTCTAAGATTTGCTTTAAAATACATCAGGAAAAAATGTGTGGGAGGAAAAGAAATAAAAAGAAGATTGGTAGTGTTGATAATTGTTCAGGATCCATGACAGGGAGTTCATTAGACTATTCTCTCTAAGAAGAAATATTCCCTAGTGATTCTCAGCTCAGGGAATGACTGGAAAATGAGACCCCAAGGAAGCTCATAACATGCACATTTGTGGAAGTTTTTTCCAAGGTCATAAAACTATTTAGTGGCAAAGCAAGGAATTCAACAAACAAGTCAACTCCAAGCCCCGCCCACTTGGTATTACTCACTTTAGTTTGTGTGTATACATATCCATCAGGATTGGCCACAGGCAACAAGAAAATATCCATCTTCTCCAAGATGGAAGTGATGGCCGGATCTTTCCCGTAATCAGATACAATCTAAGCAGAGACAACCAGCTTGTCAGCTCAGCCATCACAGGCTGGGTTGCTAGGTCTAAGCCTGTGTATCTTCCCCAGATGCCCAGCTCCTAGAACAGCATCCACCCTCTGCAGCCTCCCTGCCACCCTCATAGACACAGCTCTCGGCAAAGCCCTCAGAGCACTTCAAAACCTGGGAACAGGGCTGAATGATGACAGCAACTGCAGTGAGTCCTGGGCTGCCTGGTTATCTGTTCGTTCCAGGGCGTGGGGCAGGGAGGGAGAGCCACACATCATGATAGTTATTAGGAATCTGCGCCCCATGCTAGGGGTAGGGAAGATCGATCCTCCACATGCACCACCCTTCCTCTCCCAGTACTGTCTTAAAGCAGGCTTTTCAAAGGGACATGGAGACACCATGAGGTCCCTGAGGGCCTGGGGAGCTTGGAAGGGGCGGAAGGCAAGCTCATCTGAGTTTTGCCACTGAGCAGGCTCTGCTCCCTTTCTGTGGGGCTGACTACGGGTCAGTGTTTCAGGGCCACCTCTGTGGCTCATTAATTTGCTCACCGCCATGAATGCACTTTGTCGTTTAGCCACAGTGGCTTGACCAAGGGGCTCTGACCTTTTGCTTCTCTGATCTGAAAAGGCCCCCAGCCTACTGTGTCTGTGCAGAGCACCGGCCCACCTCATCCCCCGGGCCCAGCCTCAGGGGACACAGTAGGGGCACCCTGGGCCCACTAGAATTCTCGGCTAATACCAGGCGACATGACCTTCCTCGCGGTCCAGATCGCTGTCGCCTGTGAGATCCACTCCCCGGAATGGATGCCTGCATTCAGCCAAATGGCTGGCCGCCGCCTGCCTTCTGCAGTGCTGAACTGTGGAAGGAAAAAGAGGCCAGAATATGACCCTACTGCCCACGTCTCCACTCACCTCTCCTCTCCCCAACTCGCCCCTATTCATTTAATCCATTTAAGATAATTCAGAGACCAAATGTTCCAGAGGGCACCATCTATTTATCTGGTTTATCCGTGACCAGGGAGCTTAATTGGTTGGCTGGTGGGGCCCAGCCACAGCCCGGGCAGCTAGAGCTAGAGATGTAAATGGGAAGGGGAAACAATTGCTATTGTGAATTAAAATGCCAGTGTGATTAGAGATAATATTATGTCTCTTGAAAGACCTCAAATGGTATCCCAACAGAGAGAGACACAAGAGTGCATGAAGCAGCCTACTCTAGTTGATGCAATAAATGAATTCAGTTTTAAAACGAGGCAGGGGGTTCACTAGAGCTCTTTGTAAAGGGCATTAAATGAATTCTGGCTCCTGCCTTTTAGTCTGGGGCCCCCTCGGGTCAGAACTTGGTGCTAATGAAGCCAGGGTCTCCATCAGATTGGCAAATAATCTAAATTTATGTAGATTATTTTAGAGCAGCCAGCTCCGCGCGTTTCTCCCCCCGCTGGTAATTTAACCACTGCTGTAAGCCTGGGCTCTTCAGGGCTTAGATGAGGCTGAGGGTTTGACAAGTTCTTAGCACCATCAGTTGTTCCATGGCTCATATCTCCAAATTATTTTTTATTCATTCAGCTGGATTATTTATGTAATTTATGTCACTGCCATAAATTCTCTACCTCCTTTGCCAATATAGACCTGAATCTGTTAGAAATATCTGGAAATTAGGCTTTGTGCAGCCAAGGATCATAGGCTGGGCTTAAAATTACATCAACCCTAAAATTAGCTTCCTAGATTGCTTTTCCAATAAGTACCCCTAAAAGCAGAATAGAATTTGTAGGCCTATCCCAATTTATCTTGCTTTTTACAGAAGGTGGGAATGAAGGCAAAAGACTGTGGCCCACCAGAGAGTTTTCTGGAATACTAACCACCTCCTCACCTCCCCTTGATCCTGCCTTTCAGTCAAAACTTAGAATGGAATATTCTCCTTCTAACTACCCCCCTATTAGGCAAAAGCAGGGGACTCTCTGTCAGACCAAATTCAAACCCAGGTAGATGTCTCCCCACCTCACCCTCCTCCCTGAAGTCAAGAAGGTCCTAAAAAGCTGCCTTCCTTCAGAGGTGTGAGGGTGCGGTCCTGGACATGAGGAACCAGGAGCCTGAGTCCAAGCTGGCCCTTCGAAGAGCATGGGGCCTCACCTTCAGTACATACATGGACCGGTTTTCAAACGAATGCCCAATCTTCACCCTGTACGTCAAGTCAGGGAACTCTCTGGCAATGTTGTCCATCTCATCATAAATCTGAAGCGTGAAAAAGTAAACTCAGGGCCATTGTTTAAATTTGTTCCCCTCTCGGTGGGTACCTGTGAACTTTATCTTGTTGATCTTAATGATTTCTTCCAGCTCCCTACCCTTGAGGTTGACAATATTATTGGCATGGAATGCTTATGCTTGAGGAACTGTCTAAGAGTCTGTTTCTACAAATTTCACATTTTATTTGTCCACAAAATTAGAGTCCATTGAACTAGAGCAGAGAGACTTGAGCAGACACTGCTCCAACAGTGTGGCCCTGTGCACCGTACTAGACTGGCTAATCAGCAACGGCCCCACTCAGACACGGTTCTTGAAAGCACGGCTCTCCAAAACTCTTTTGATCACTTTCTCCATCAGTAAAAAAAAAAAAGAAAAAAATTTCCCATGCACCATGTATATATATACTACCATACCAATATATTATGTACATTATAAAACAAAATGTAGAAATAAAAATGGTTACATTAGTAATAAATATAAACATATGTAGAAATATAAATAGAAGTTGCAATAGTTTCTTTCTCCGTCCCAGTGGACCATCTTGCTTACACCCCGCACTACAGGCACCCCACCTGGGAGATGATTCCTCCAATCGCTTTTAGAGAACGAGTGGAGAGTTGCAAATTGTGGCTATGAATGCTTCCATTTGCTTTTGGTAAAAAAAAAAAAAAAAAAGTTTGACTTAAATAGATGTCATCCATCTTAGTTGCTCAAATTTTATGAGGGTCAAAAGAAGGAAATAAATTTATATTTAGACTTTAAAATTGAAAGGAGGAGCTTTACAGAGGAGGAAAATGTGCAATCAATATAGAATAAAATCAAGCTTAAAGGGTTTATCAGACTTGCAGTCGATACAGCAGACTGAGCAGAAGCAAGAAACCACCCCCAGATATATAGGCAAGCCAGATAAAATACAATGAAGATGATTCACAATCAAGTTTAAAGGCCAAAAAAAGGGGAAATTGCAGGTGTTGGAAATAAAGAGGGAACTAGCTGGCAGAGGGGAGGGTAGAAGATAAAGCCTCAGGACCAGAGATCCGCCGCCTGAGGTGCTGAGGGTTTACAGCAAACCAGGAGTGGGGGTGGACAGCACGGGTCCCAGAGAGGGGCAAGGAGCTGGAACTTGAGAGCTGGGAATCAGCAATTCCAGCCATGAAAAGGGCCTGGAAACTCTACCTTCTGACCCTAGAAAGTGAAGCAAAAACCGAAAGCCTGTCCCGGGCCACGAGGGAAAAGATAGTCACCCAGGAAAAGTTAAAACACCAAGCTGTGTCCAGACGGGGGTCGAGATTACACTGCTAACATCAGGGGAACACCCACTGGAGAAGCTAACAAAAATAACAGCAACTACAACAACACACACAAAGGGTCTGAAACTAGAAACCCCGAAGAGACAAACACGAAATGCCCACTAGAGACCCAAGAAGGCCTCAGTCGTTGTAGGATATGAGCTCTTAAAAGGTGTTTTTAGAAAGAACTGAATATGATCGAGCCAGGAGGGAGATGGTACACTAGTTCACAGCAAAGTCTCACCAGGAAGGAGAGCTGTAAACCACATGACAATGGCACCTAGATCCAGAGAACAAAAGCGAGCAGAAGAGAAAGTGAGGCTCCCACAGCAGGCAGGTGACGGGATGGAGTTTCCAGGGTCTTGGGTGACATTTGCAACTGGTTAGCTCAGCTAGGGAGTGCCCCATGTTAGTGAGGCTAACGTCATGGGTTTGACCCCTGTGTGGGCCCTGAGCTCTGCTTTCGTCTATGGCCCTAGACTGAACTCTTAACTTTGTCCAGCTGTTTTGCAGATGTATGTCACTGGTCACAAGAGGGATCAAGGGGCAGTGTGGTTGGAAGTATACACAATAAACAAAGCTACTGACAATCATGGGAAAGAAGTGAAAATAGCTGGTCAACCTTTGAAATAATCTCTCATCTAGAAGAAAAACAACTCAAAGTATATGCCTCATGAAAAGCATGCCAGGAACACCATTTTTGGATATAAAGAACAACATGTATTCAGGTATAGGAAAGAATACCAATTTAGATTCAGGGTGCGTTTCTGAGCTAGTGGAAAGTTTCCAGACTAACGAAGAAGACATTGAGGGATGTATGAGAACTGCATAGTAAGTGATGCGGTTCCATTCTATAGTTCCTCTTGATTTCTCAAGTTGCAATATCGCATTAAATTATTCTGCTTCAAGTTTTTCATTTGAAGGGTTGGCTTACCTTGAAATTCAGTCATCTGTATAAAGTGGTTTCTAACTAAACACAGCACCAAAATGCATTATGGAACAAATATACATTATAAGTAGTCATGATAAATGAGCGGAAATACTCAGTTAACCTTGGAAATAACCACTCGTCTACTTGCCTGGAATACGTAACATTTTAACCTGGGTGAATAAAAATACAGGGATTATGGTGGGGTATAAGAAGGTTGAATTACAAGGACTGGAAATTATTGCAATTATTTCACAGTGTCCTTCAAGGGGTTGCTGAAGAAAAGAAGGATGCACGTGGGAGAAAATGTTTAGTTTGCATTTCACTATGCTCTAGGGGCTGCTGGGAGTTAAACAACCCAAGAATTAGAAAGGAACTGAAATGTACACATTTTATGCCTCAGTGAAGGGATATTGTGCCAAGGACTAATACCTCCTGAAAGTAAGGAAAGGGCTTACTAAATCCAGGAGGCCAATGACCTTGACCTCAATGTGCTCTGAAACACTTACAGCTTCCAGGGAATGGTAGGCTCCATAGTTGAAGTTACTATTGCTCCGTTCTTGCCCTTCATTATGGCGCATTTCTTCATCTTCATTATCTAAAAGCGGCTAAAACAGACATGGCAACATTGTGAAGTGAGCTACTGGAGATGGAGGTTCATGTTGTTTCCACCATATCTTGGCACATGGGCTGGCCTAGATGGCAGCATCCTGGGCACACATATCAAGCAGCACAAATGTCAAGGTGTAAAAGGGGGTCAGGTTTCTTCCCCATATCAATAAAATCTTATTTCTTGGCACCCAACATACATTACCCCATTCAAAACCCACTTACTCCCTGGAAACATATGTGCTATTTGGTTATTCTATTCTATGAATTCTCTAGACATCAGCCCGCATCTGGTATCCAGGGCCTCTGAAATACACAGCTTGGGAAACCATTCAGAAACAAAGAAATTCTTATAACCACTCATACTTTGAAGGTTCCTGGCAGATGTCTGTGACATGTGAGGATGATTAATAAGCTCACAGCTGCTCACGCCATCAGGAAACTCCTGGGCCAAATCACCAATTAGTCCATAACCCACCTCGGTAAAGGAGAGAACACGAGCTAGACACTGTCCTGCTGTCCAGATACAGGTTGTGAGCCTGGTGTTTGGCTTGGGTGGTGATGTTCCCTCTGCTGGGGGCTGCTGGTGACATTCCCCCTTTCTCAAAGGATGCTTCTTATGACTGGTCTCCAACACCCTCCACCTCCCTTCCCACTCTGTTCTTCCCTCCTGACTTCAAATAAGAAAAGGGAAAGAGACTTAATATTTATGGGACCTTTACGATGTACCAAGCAGTTAGACATTTTACATATATTTAATCACTTAATCTTCTCAATAAATCATATGAATAAATCATTTTACCAGTGAAGAAACAGAGGTTCAAGAGGTTAATAGCTTGTCCAAAGTCACACAGCTAAGAGTTAGCAAAATCAGGATTTGGATCCAGATCTATCTAGTTCCCCAATCTATGTATGCCCTCTCTCCTACAGCATGTTCCTCTAACAACTCACTGCACTTTATTTCCGTATACCTCAATGTCTTCATTTGTAAAATGGAGAAGGATAAGACCAGAACTTGAAAATGTCTCAGAACCACTCTGGCTGCTTTGTCCTGTGCAAGACCAGTGAGGGGCCTTGGCCTACCCACCTGCAGGTCTTCAATTGTCACTGAGTACTCTAAGCCCTGGGACTTCAGGAAGGATTTGACTGGCTGCAGACTGACAGATGGGACCAGGACATCCACAGGATGACTGAAGGTGGAGGGAGATTTCCAGACGTTGAGCTGAAGAGAACAGAAATAAAACCAGGTTAAAGGACAGTTCAGGTAAATGGCACAAAGAGCTCATTCTTCAGAACCACTGCCAAAAGCCAGGGTGATCCCCGAGGGGCTGGGTTCTGCCCAAGGGCAAACTTTGCCCATTTAATAATTGTATCTGGTGAAGCAGACCCAGCACACAACACCTGGCAAAATCCTAGAAGTAATAAGTCAATGGCAGATAGAAAAATGGAGCCCACTGCTGAGGCCTCCCATCTCCCAGGACAGCACTGCTGTGATCTACAGCACCTCTCGCCCACCAACCCTCTCAGTCACGTAAACGCATGTTGATGATACAGGATTAGACACACAAACTCTTCAGGAATAATAATGCTGGTGGTGCAAGAGTCTTCCCCCACCAAAGTTAGAGATACCCAAGAGGACTAAGAAGAACTGGGTACCTTAAAGTTGTCTGAGTTCAATAGCTGACTTAGTTTGCTGATCTCTTCTCCATTTCTGACATTAATCCTAAAAACTTGGTCCCTAGAGAAAAAAAAAATGCAAAAGATAATGGTGAGCACTCAGCTGGCAAATAAACCCCAAGCCTACTATCCCAGACGTCACTGGACCGAATGAGAGGAAATGGTCTAGTCTTTGGTTATAATGTATAGCCATCAAAAATAAGGCTACATGGCAAATATGAAAAAGTGCTTATGGTATAACTTTAAGGGAAATATTAAGCGAAAGAGCAGGACACAAAATTGTATGTATGCCATGATTACAAGTATGGAAAAAGCAGATGCATTGGAAGAAAAACAGACAACGGAAATATAGCAAATGCTGACAATGCTTATGTTCGGGTCATGGGATTATGGATGACTTACTTTTCTTTCCCCTTGTATCTGTTTTCTGTAATGTGGTCATATTACTTTATAATGAAAAACATATATATTTTGCAGAAAGGAATGTTCCTGAGTTACACGCAAAGCTAACTCAAGACATAAAGAAGCACTTCTTCAATGTCAGGGGCTAGGACTGAAACTCTGGCTGAACGTCCATGCCGGAAAGAGCTGGAAAACAGAACAGACCTTCCATCCTTGGAGGGTTAGCTATTTTCCTCTTAGCAAAGACGGGAGAGTCTGGGTGCTCTCTCATTCCTTTCCAGTTCCAGAACCCTATACAAATGCGAACTACAACCCAGACCAGGGTGCTGGGGCTGAACTTGGGATTCAATCCTCCCAAGGGGGTCCTGAGAGGGCCCAGAAGGGAGCCGGCCAGTCCCGAGCCCCCTTTGTGGTTTGTTCTGCATTTGTTTCATATACACCATTTAGCTGGAAGCGGCGCGGCAGGGGTAGAGGCCCCTGGAGTCCTGTGTGTGGGTGGGAGAAGGCCAAGCCTGAAAAGCTGCCTTTGTGCTCTCAGCCGGCTCAGGGAGCCAGGGGAGCCATTAGGCCGTTGCTAGGTGACGGCCCGAATGAATCCGCACTCGACGCTGTCACATGCGTCATCCCTTTGACACAATGAATGTGAGAAGAGCTGCTGGAGAGGGCTGTGGGCTGAAGGACCTGTTGACAGAGAAAATGGTTCTGTCACAGGGAGCTAAATGTGCAGCCTCACGTGGCAGATCAGCATCTCCTCATCAGAAAACTGGCTCAAACCGGATGGACTCTCAGAGTTTAACTTTGTTCTGCAAGGTTCTGGAGGATCTCTGGGGGTTCTAGTCTAGCCCCAAGGAGGCAAGGTTCACTGCAGAGTTGCTTCCATTGTAGGTGGCAGGTCTGGAGGAAATACCAGTGACCAAGGCTCACTTTCTCCCAACTCATCGGTCCCCACAGGGTTGTGGAAGGTGGGCTGCTAAATGCATCTGATGGGAGCTGCTGAGGCCATAGTGATGAAGCCACTGACTGGGCTGGTCTCAGTCTGAACCCAACAGGCTTGCTAGGAATTAGACTGCAGCCCTGGGAAGATGGGAAGTCAAACCACCATTTCCCTGACACTGGGCAGGCAGCCCTGCAAAAAAAGGGACAGGTTTAAAACAGAAGGGAAATCGTTACTCCTGGCTGAGTACCAGGGCCCATATGCCAAACTCATGCTCTGTCACAACCCATCCCCAACACTCCAGAAAAAGGACATCTTAAAAATGAGTGTTCTAGAAAGCACTGACATCTCTATTGGCAAAGTTAGGTATTTGTAAAATACAGCACTGATTACAGCAATCATAAAAATGAAGGGGAGAAGGAAGGAACAGGAAGAGAAAAAAAGCAGAATATAAGAATAAGGAGCTCTTAGGAGTATGAAAATCATGTTACACATTCACCCAGAGCATGCGTTTTACTTTTCCCAAAGTAGTAACTTCACGACAGAACTTCCATACTCCTGGGCACGGTCCACGACAATGGAACACAGTGAATCTAACAGGCCCTGTTGATGATTACATCCACAGCCCACTTCATCACGTTTTAATCAGCCCAGCACAGAGGTTAAAGACACATCTGTAGTGTGCAGAGAGATGGGGTGGAAGGGCTGGTACAGAGTGGGGCCCTTCCCCATCTATCTCTCCTACACCCTCTTGGCTCCAGCCTCACTGGAATCCCAAATTCACCATGTACTTTGTCCTTTTATGGCTTTGTACATGCTGTTCCCTCTGCCTGGATGCCCAGCCCTTTCCTTATCTGCCTGGCTTTAGGACCACCCAGGCTTTAGGACCAACTCCTATCATCCATGAGGTTTTCCCTAACCAGGGGGGACAAAGTTGGAAATAGTCTTCAGATGGTGCTAAAAATTAGGGGGCAGGGGGGCCTATCCAGCATTATGCTCATGAACGTAAGTCCATCAATACCTGGAAGCAGAGAGAACATA
Source organism: Tapirus indicus (assembly GCA_031878705.1). Lineage (NCBI taxonomy): Eukaryota > Metazoa > Chordata > Mammalia > Perissodactyla > Tapiridae > Tapirus > Tapirus indicus. Next base: position 147,495,679 of record CM062917.1, on the reverse strand, counting down.
AGTGGGTGCGAGGTAAAGGGCAGACTTCTTCTAGCCCTCATTGCCCTTGTCTCTATTTGGAAAATGCCTTCTCCGGGCCCTGAGAGTGTAGGTGGCTGAGCACAATCTATTTGCACCGTCTGGAAATCCACTCAAAGATCTTAAGCTCTTTCTAAAGATGGAAGACTGGCCTGGGAGGAGCGACATGGTGGGATTTGCAGGCTGCCATGTTCACCCCTCCTACTCCACACAGTTGTTCTTACAGCTTTTCTTAACCCTGGCCCTCTCCAGTACTCAGGGCTGTCCAGCTACTGCAAATCAATGATTGTGATCCCCTCTCATTCACTCCCACACGTGTCCCACATTCTGGACAGTCAATAGTCACCTCGACCCTGAGCTTCTGTCCCTCCCCCTTTTGCCATGTGGGCAGCCAAGTGGCCTGTTCTTTGTACCTTTCTCACCTGCCTCCCCAGCCAAGCTTAGGAGCTACCGTGAGTACTGAGAGATGGTTTCACAGAATTCTTAAATGCCTGCCAGCTACTGCTGATGCTACAACCATTTCTGCAATTACTTCCTATTCTCTGCCTGCCCCACACCCCTAGGCATCCTGGCCACCGTCCCATCCTTAAGATGATTAAAGGCCAGGGCAGAAGATGTCAGCAGAGTAACAGAGACTGAAGAGGTAGGTGAGTTGGGTGGGAGGAATGGAGACGTGCGGGGAGGAGGTGACCATGACCTTCATTCCCATCAGCACCGTACCTCCTCCAAGCCAACCTGTGTCCTGGCTTCCCAAACCACTTGAATGCTCAGAGGCCAGCTTCCCCTTGCTCTAATGTTAACCAAGCTGGGTGTCTGGGACATGTCTATGTACCTCAGGTGGAATCCTTCCACCACATTTGCTGGGTTCCCTACTAGGGAGTAAGAACAGATTTGGGGATGAGGATGACACTATTGGTTAAAACCATCTGCAATTAGCTCAGGCACACAATCCTTTCTGTGCAAGCCCCTGTGATGAGCACTCCAGGGTCCAGCCCAGCTCTCTCAACCCACGTGTCCACTTCACTGTAGGAGAAGTCTGTACTCTGAGAAATAAAGATTTTTCAGCCATGTGAATAGCTGCAGTGGGAGTCTGACGGCTCCATGCATCAGCCCACACAGCAGTGAGTATAGTTATCACACACCTACTGCTGAGCTGCCTGTGGAAAAATCTCCTTCCCAGGCCACCTGCTATACCTAACCCCTCTGAGCTATTTGGAAGTAGAAACCAGGTGTGAACACAAGTCATCACCATAAAAATTACTCAATCTCATATAAGTAATTACCTCAATAAACAACCCCAAAGTCCCTTTAGCCAGATAGTATAATAGAGAGTAAACAAACAGATATAGATGGATCAGTGAGATATAGGATTCTATCTGATTAACTTGTGTTACAGCAAAAGGGTATGGGTTTTGTATTCAGAGTTCCAGCTCCCCTGCTTACCAGCTGAGTGGCCTTGGGCAGGTTCCTTAACCTTTCTAAGACTGAGTTTTTTCATGTTTAAATTGAGGAAAATAACACCCCTGCCTGGCAGAGTTGTTGTGTGATCCAAAAGATAATGCACATGAAAGCGCTTTGCAAATAGCAAAGCATTATGCAATGATGAGTTGTTAGAATTCAATCTTCTAGCAGGGTACCATGGCATCCTTTCATCTCTCCTACCTCCCAAATGTCCTCTCCATGCACACACACACACACACACACACACACACACACAGTGTACATGTGTGTCCTTGCATGTCAATTTTCATAGCTGTAGCTAGGCAAGACCTATCACATCTCCATGTCCTAGAGAAAGCACCAGCTCTACTAAGCCTTCACCAGTAACAGAGAGGTGAAAACAAAAAGCCTAAGACCCAGGTGTTCCCTTAAGCATGGCAGAAATTAAAAACAATTTCTGGTAATTCTTGGTAATTCATAATATAGGAGTAAGAAAGTAAGAGATGGCTGGAACTGACCTTACAAATAAGAACTAGGAAGAAAAAGAATTGGCAGGAGATTAGGGAGGGAGCTGGGGTGGGACTGTGGAGACCATCTAGTCCTGATTCCACAGATAAAATTGAGTCCGATCCCTCGATTGATGATTGGATAAAGAAGATGTGGTATATATACACAATGGAATACTACTCAGCCATAAGAAAAAACAGAATTGTCCCATTTGCAACAACATGGATGGACCTAGAGAGTATTATGTTAAGTGAAATAAGCCAGAGAGAGAAGGACAAACACCACATGATTTCACGCATATGTGGAATATAAATGAACACACGGACAGACAGAACTGGTTGGTGGTTACCAAGGGGAAGTGGGGTGGGGAGTGGGCACAAGGGGTGAAGGGATGCATCCACATGGTGACAGACAAAAAATAGCGTACTGCTAAAACCCCACAATGTTATAAACTATTAAGACATCAATAAAAATTTAAAAAATAAAAATTTAAAAAATAAAAATAAAATAAATAAAATTGAGCCCAAGAAAGAAGTTAACTGCTCCAAGATGACACAGGGGCAGAGCTGCCACAAGATCCTGGGTATTCTTTCCCAGTGCCATGCTGCTTGAGGTATAATCAGCCATTCATTTCCAAATCCATTTGGCTCCCATATCTCTGAACTAACCAAGTAATAACAATAATAAGTCCAAAAGGAACTTACCCAAAAAACTTTTCTTGGCCACAGATGCTGGGCCCAATAAGGGCCCCAAAGAACAGTATCCACTTCATGTCCCAAGGTTGTCAGTCACAGAGTGGCTGAGTCAAGCTCTATTTATCAGGTGCCTGAGGTACACTCATGTCCTCAAAAATGCTAATGTGATTCCCAAGCACCCTTGCAACTCTGACAGTACATCAGGTGGACGCCTACCAATGCCTCTTCCATTCCTTTTGAGTGATAAAGGCCAAGCCTCTTGATTTACAAGGTCAGGAACTTGCTCCTCAGGCTGAAAAAGTCTGTGCCAAGGGTGCCATATTGCTCATCATTTGGTATTTAAATAGTGTTTTTTGAGTAACTAGGAAAGTCCCAGGATAGGAGAGGCTGGATTGTAAATGTGCAATGGAGTTACCTCTAGAGTAAAAAAAAAAAATGGAAGACTATCAAAGAAACCACAAGCCAACTCCAAGACCACACACTTGACAAGCCCTCTCAGAGATTTTCACCAGAGGAGGTCATAATGATGGGAGTTTGTGGCCTCTGTTTTGAATCTGACACCTAATTCCTATGACTCCACTAAGAAAGTAGAAATATATGAGGTAAATGGTATAAGAAGAATGTGTTACTCTGAATAAATTATCTCTTTTCCTTGGAGTCTGAGCTAAAGGTAAGGCTTAATGATATTATTAATAATAATACTTTCAGAAGATAAAAACAACAACAAACAATCACACAGAGACAGATTGGATCAGTGGTTACCAGAGGGGAAGGGGGATGGGCAAAAGGGATGATTAGGCACACGTGTGCAGTGATGGATTGTAATTAGGCTTTGGGTGGTGAACATGATGTAATCTATACAGAAATCAACATATAAAGAGGTACACCTGAAATTTATATAATGTTATAAACCAATAAAAACATTAATTTAAAAAAAAGACTAATAATAATAATACTTTCTTACATTTGCTAGACTCTGAATCTGGTGTCCTTTCCACCAAGTCACAACAGAATAAATGGAAGATACTCATAACCATGACTTCTTCAGGACTCTGAGGCCTTGAGTCTGTCCTGGGAGCCCCAAATCCCACAAGCCTCCCCCATCCCACTGTCCTTATGGTCTACATTCTTTCTGTACTTGCTCAAGAGGAGTGGATACAACCAAGGGTCACAGTTGGGAGTGTTAAAGAAAAATTATTCTGAACTTGCTAAACTGTAAGGAAGACTTTATTCAAGATTATTGCGATAGGGGTCACACAACAGGAGAGAGTACACAATTGTGTTCAACTCCGAATACAGTAAACACAGCAGAGTGAGGGGGTCAGTGGATGGAAAATTGCTAAGAGGAGGCTTCAAGAGTAGGGGGGATTCTTGCTTAACTGGCCTAACAGGATTCTTGCTAAAGGCAGGCCAAAGATTTAGACATAAAAAGTGGAAGATGAGGAATCTGATCAGATGTCAAAAACTGGGGGATGACTTAGCAAGATTCTTTGCTAAGACTGACTTAGAGCCCAAGGACAAGGCCTAGTCAAAAGAGAGCTCCGAGAAGCCTGTCTAAGGATTGGTCAAGGAAAGTCTCTGTCAGGAGCTGTGGAGCTGGTGGCCTCTATCAGAGCTCTTTTGTCCTTCCAACACTGAAACTGAACTCCTATGCACACCCATCACAAAGCTTGGGCTCTACTTCACCAAGACAGATTTCAACTTTGAAGTTAGTAACAAGAGAAGCTGAGACCTGAATCTGCCGGAAACGTGAACTAAAGAATCCAGTACCCAGAGTTCTAGGCAAGCTGAAATTCACTTCCCACCCTTTCCTCCCAGGGAAAACCATCAACAAAATCTAAATCCCTGATAGAAGTGAATGTCTAAACAGAAATTATATGGAATCTGAGACCCAGACTTGATGGGGCAGCTGGGAGGAAGGAGGGTCACCGGTTTGGGTCCCCACCAGTTTTTATAATGCAGCATATCAGAAACGGAAAAGCAAAAGGCAACAGTGGAACCAGAGAATACAGCTCCTAGCACAATGCTTGGCACAATGTAGTTGCTTAATTAGTATTTATTGAGTAAATGAACTCAAAAGTCCCTTTCTAGCTCCACAATGTTACTCTGTTAGGATGAAGGAGCTGACACGTGCCACAACATGGATGGACTTTGAAAACATTATGCTAAGTAAAATAAGTCAGTCACAAAAGGACAAGTACCAAATGATTCCATTTATATGTGGCACATAGAACAGGCAGATGCACGGAGACTGAAAGTAGCATAGAGGTGACCAGGGGCCCGAGGGAGGCAGAATGGGGAATTATTCCTTAATGGGTACAAAGTTTTAGTTTGGGATGATGAAAAAATTCTGGAGATGGATGGTGGTGATGATTGCACAACACTGTGAGTGTACTTAATGCCATTGAGTTATACACTTAAAAATAGTTAAAATGGTAAATTTTATGACATGTATATTTTACCACAGTTTTTAAAAAAAATTTTAAAGGATGTTGGGAGCATTTTGCTCAGGATGAATTTAAAAAATTGATGAAGGGTGACAGCTCAGTGGCTTGCTGTGTTTTAGGGCAACATAAATTGAAGACATAATGCTCCTAGATCAGAACTGGAAAAAGAGATAATCACAACCCAACTTTGCTTCAAACCAAAGAGTTTTTAATGGTATTTATTTCTCAGAGCCCTAATAGGGGTGGTCTCGCACATGCTCCAAGATTGTCTTCAAGCCAAGCCAGATTTCTTTGGCTGTGGGCAAAATCTGACTGGCCAACAGGAGGAAGCCACATCAACCTGTGTCTCTCAGTTCAAAGGCAAACGACTGTTTGATGCCAAAGTCATAGGACCAGTCAATGCTTCCTCCACTGGCTTGGTCTGAAGGATAAATGTGAAAAAAGTCTGGTTATGCTATTCCCACTGGACTCATAGCTATATAACCTGTAGATCAAGTTCCACCATTATCAAAGATAAGTCAGGCCCCTATCTGCATGGACCATGAGAGCAGGGATAGCTTAGTAGGGGGTCGTGCTTATGAAAAAATACAAGATTAATTAGAAAAGCAAAAGGCGTGGGGCCGCCCGGTGGCGCAGCGGTTTGGTCCGCGCTTGGCAGCCCGGGGTTCGCGAGTTCAGATCCCGGGCGCCCGCCGACGCACTGCCTGTCAGCCATGCCGTGGCGGCGTCCCATATAAAGTAGAGGAAGATGGGCACGGATGTTAGCCCAGGGCCAGTCTTCCTCAGCAAAAAGAGGAGGATTAGCAACGGATGTTAGCTCAGGGCTGGTCTTCCCCACAAAAAAAAAAAAAAAAAAAAAAAGAAAAGCAAAAGGCGTTATTCAAATGGACACTATACTCAGCCTTCCTTTGGTGTCCTCAGGAGCCTCTGGCTTCACTCAGCCATTTGGAATCCTGCCTGCTCTCCTAATTGGTATCTTCTACACCTTAGGGAGGCCACATCACTTCCTTCTTTAGACACATGTCAGGTGTAGACATTGTTTTCTCTAGTGGGAGAGGAGGGATTATAAATAGAGTAAGAGATTTGGTCCCTGCCCTCAGAGGACTTTCAGCAATAAGGGTGGAGGAGGCTTTGTTCTGATGTCAAATAACATGCCCAGCACCTGTAAGTGTGGGATTAAACCAACAGAGTAACGTGCACCTGTATAACGTGTGGCCACTCACGAGACAGATGGTGAAGGAGGGCAGCATTAGCCTACAAAGGCTTGTAGGCAATCATGACTCAGAAGAGCTGAGCAATGGACCAGCTCTGAGGCCCCTCCCAGGGAGTACAGGTAGAGGTCAAATGGAGGAGATGGCTGGGGCAGAGATGAAGAAGTCACCTAGTACCTAAGAATGGAGCAGGGCAAAGGGGAAGACCAGGGAAGTTGTACCAGGGAGGAGTAGGACTAGTGGTTGACACTGTGAATCAACACTATGAACTCCTGTGACTTGTGTCTTTGCTTTCGCCCATAGCAGCTACGGTAGCACCCAGTAAATAACAGACATCAATGGTTGCTGAGTTACACTGAATGTTCCTGGGTACCAAAATTACTAACTTATACCTCTGGTGTTGCTATACAACACAGCTGATCCTACTAAGAGGTCCATAGTAGACAGAATACTTCAGATTGAATCCTGATTCTGCAAATCATTAGCTAGGTGACCTAAGGCAGGTCACTTACCTCTCTGAGTCCCAAATGCTTCATCCATCAAATAGGGATAATACTACTTATTTCACAGAGTACTGAGAATTAAATGGAATAATACAATGTTTATGATTCCAACATTTGTTGAGTGCTTACTAAATGTGTTAGGCTCGATGCTAAATTGTTTCATTTAATCCCCACCCGGGTCACAAGGTAGATACTACTATTATTCCCATTTTACAGATGAGGAAACTGAGGTTCAGAGAGATTAAGTGAAGGAGCTGAGGTAATGAATGTAGAATAGGCATTCAAAAAACGTCAGTTGTGAGTATAACTATCATTATCAATAAGTGACTAGGATCCTATCAAAAAGTTGGACCACATTAAGAATCAGAGGTATCTGGAGGAGAGTAGTTCACCAAGAAACAAGCAACATTTGCTTGTGCCTTAGAGTTAGTAAACATTTTTATTCTACATTTTATCTTTTGAGTTTCTGGACAACCCATTTCACAGAAGAAGAAACCAAGGAGGGACGAGTGACCCGCCCATGGTTACCTGGTTCCCAAGTGGCAGAGCTGTAACTCAAACCCATGCCTCTGTCCCCAAGGTCTGTTGTTTTTTTCCCTACATCTCTCTAAGAACTCAAGTAACAACTTCTCCTGAACTGAACACCTATTGTAGCACAGCTCCTCATGGTCCTCTCCAGATGAGAAAATGCCCAGGAAATGTCTCACCCACCACGGGAGTCCAGCGACCTCTTGGGTGGAGTGAAACAGGTGTTCAACCCACAGCTGCATACCAATCTTGGGCAGGAGACAAAAAGTACTTAATTGGGACTAGTTCTTAGAGGCCGTGCTTGTCCAGGCTGGAATGAGGCCAGGATCAAGGATAACAGAGTCAGCTCTGGGAGAGATGCAGCCAGAACTTGCTTGACCATTAATGGTCAGGTTCCAAAATATCAGACAGCAAACCCTATACATGTCTGATATTTGCTTATTAGAAATATCTTCAATATCTGTGACCTTACCAAGAAAAACATACTAAACCTCAGCCTTCCAAGGTTTACCTTACTTGTAAATACCTCAGATAAGGAGGATGAAAAACTAGATTACTTCTAATAAAATGGCTGAGACCCCATGTGGGGGTCTCGGGGGCATACAGTGCCATTCTGTTGACATTTTGAACTCCAGCTCCACACAGAGGCTGCCAACCAGAGAAAATATGCATTCCTCAGCCTTAAGTGGCCATTTCCCACTGCCACCACTCAGAGGGCCCTTCTCCCTGGAGGTTCCCCCGAACAAAGGGGAGGACAATCCCACATAGATTATGATTAAAAAGGCCTGGGCAATTGTAAGATCAGTCTTCCCCGAGAATAACCTAAAAAAATACATAACAAGAGCTCCAAAGCTGTTGATTCCATTTGACTTGGTAATCTAGCCTTGGGAATATACACCAAAGAGATCATCTAAAAGAAAAAGGAGTTTGTACCAACTATTTAGCAAAAATTTAAAAGAATCCAAAGGCCCAATAACTGGGATATAGCAATACAATGGAATAACAAATACCTAGAGTGGAAACACGTAAAACTATACACAAAATTATGTTAACCGAAAAAGGCTGGACACAAAATAGAACACAGACATTGATTACAACTAGATAAATATGTTTGTGTTCACTGACAAAATCATTAATGAAATTGAAACTGATAATAATATATGATGATTATTGAATTTTTTCTACGAAGTTTTTAAAATGCATCATAATAGCAAAAAGAAGAAGAATAGAAAAAGAAAAACCATAATCTAGAAAAAAGAGAAACATTCGTGACCTGAAATATCACCAGATCAATAGTTTTGAGATTTCCATTAAGTGTTCTAGATGTGGTGACTAAACCATTACTCCTCTGCTCTCCAAGACTCCCATTAAAAAAACCATGACTAACAAGTGTGCATTCCGTCAGATCCACGCCACCACCCTCCTACAGAGGTGCCTATGTCAGTGCCCCCAGCATGTCTGCAGACTCACTCCTCTTGGTAAAGCCTGGTCTGCCCACCTCTGCTTGTTCACTTTTTGCCCCTCTTCTCCCCGCTCGGAAATGGTACTGCCTTGGTCATTTCTTCTCTTTTCTGTATCTCTCACCTCTCCCTCTCTATTGGTCCTTTTCCCACAGTCAATAAATAAGTCCATTATCTCAAAAACAAAACCCTCCATTCTTCTCTCTCCTTCCTTCTCATCCAGGCTCCTCTAAATAGTAGTCTACTCACCCAACCTCCCCTTCTCCCCATCCCATGTGCTCCTCCGCTCTTCAGAAACTGCTCTGGTTTAGGTCACCGATAGGCTAGTGATGAAAATCCAATGGTAAATGTTCTGCCCTTGTCATATTTGATCTTTTTTGTGGCCTTTTCGTCATTGTTAACCACTGCCTCCTTTCCAACAATTGCTCCTTCCCTGGTTTCTGAAGTGCAAGGTGCTCAGCCTCTCTGCCCAGCCCTGCTGTCTGTCCCCCTCACTGCTAACCCCTTCTGCTGCCTAACATCTTGCTCCCCTCCTCTGCCAAGACTCTTTCCATGCCAAATGCTTTCCTGTTCAACCACTCTCTCTGTGTCAACTACTCCTAATGTCTCTCTCCACAGAATCCCAGGGCCATGTAGCCCAAAGCCTACAGGACATCTCCACTTGAATACACTCCAATTATCTGAACCTGAATATGACCAGGACTGAACTCATTATCTTTTCAACCCCACCCCTCTTGCACCTTCCTGGATCACTCCCTCAGTTAATGGCACCATTCAGTGACCTTCAGTAGAAACTTTCCACATCCAATAAATGACAAAGGCTTTTGGTTTTACCTCCGAAATGTCTCCTTTCCAGCCTCTCTGGCACTGTTCTAGTTTGGGACATCATCTCTCACTTGAACTCTTCCTACTCTTCCTGTGGGATGTTCCTACTTCCAGTCCATCATCATTCCATCCTGCTAACACGTTTTATCTAAAACACGATGCCTTGACGCACTCACTGCCCTTTAGAAAACTCTCCAGTGGCTTCCAGAATCCTTTGGGTTAAAACCTAAACTCCTTAATATGGCACATAAAAACCTGAACTCCCCTACTCCCCTTCTTACCGCATTCATTCCAGTTGTCCAAGACCTCCTGTAGTTCCCAGAGCCCATTGTGCAGTTTCATGCTCCTGTGTCTTTGCATGTGCTGTTAACTAACCAGAATGCCCCATTTTCCCCTGCTCTAGCTTTCTGGTGATCAACCTTCAAAATCCTGCCTTCTTCCTATATAAGCTTTTCCTGACACTGCCACTGTCAAATCCCCCCAACTTTCTAATACTTTTGTCCCATGTATAATCTACTATTGCACATATCATACTAAAGTTCATTTGTCTTTCTGTTCATCTCCCATATTAAACAATGAGTTCTCTGTGTTTGAACAGTGGGCTCATTATGTCTCCAGTACTTGGCATAATGATCAGCACATCCTAGATGCTTAATAAAAGTGTGCTGAAGAGAGTGGGTGCCTATCAGAGGCATTTGTTTCCAAAGGATCCTCAGGCATGGATGCACTAGGGAACTCCTGGGAATTCAGTTGTGGGGTCCTGAGTTTCTGGCTTTGTCCATAAAGAAGTTGGGGGATTCCTCTGAGGGACTCAGAATCTGCATGAGGGTGCACTAGGATTTCCCACAGCACAGCGGTCATTTCTTGTTTTTATCCCAATCCACTGTGGGAGAGGGGAGTCTCAGAAAGTCTGACAGCAGACTCCCCAGACTTATTCCTGACACTGCCAGTATCCCTGACTTGTCTTCCTCTTTGTCTTCTCAAACTGTGCATGGACAAATGGCTGCAAAAGAGTCTATCCAGTGAATCATCTGGGTCCTCTTAAAGAATCACAACCATCCTGTCCCCACACACAGTTCATGGGATTACTCAGAGTACGAGCCCTTCTGTGCCAGAAAAGGGAAAATTAATAAAAGTGCATGACTTAGGACCAGGTCTTGATAAAGGCCTATTTTCAGGCGAAGAGATTCCACATAATGAGAGTGAGCTGTAAGGATCGAGACAGGCAGAGGAGAGAGCACACAACTCAAATATTTAGAAAATTCTTTGTTCTAGATATCACATATTAGGTATCTCATGGAGACTATCTAGCCTTACTGAGGGAAACTGGGTAAGGCTGGGTTCCCTGCATGAAGGTTTCATGCTTTTCACATTGGGGCACTTAAAGGCTTTGGCCCAAAGTCACATGGTGCCTGCCATCTTAGTGGGTCATTTGTAAAAACACATTGGATACTTACAGATGGCTGAGCAGATAGGTCCCACTTTATACTTGGTGCCATGCAGACTTCTGACAGATTGGGCAGCCCTTTGGGCCACTTCATTCTAGAATGAGAGAACCAAGGAAAGGCAGATGGATAACATTTTCCTCTTGAGAGAATGGACGCAGAATGACACAGTCTGATTAACTGGACTCTCCGGTTACTTGAGACTTAAGCACAACACCCTTCTCGTTTCAACCATTTTCACTGAGAAATAAGCACAGTTGGCTTTGAAAATACAACATGAAGACCCTCACTGTTTATTTGATCATCCAGGTATTTGCAATAAATACACCTGAGTCATTATTTTGCCACCAGCCCACCTTGTTCAGGAGTGTGGATGGAAATAAGGTTGGAGTAAAGGGCTAAAGAGAATGTGTACTGACCCCAGGATGTACCCAGGAAATTGATTTTTTTTTTACTAGATCCCTACATTGGCTTATTTCCCTATGATTGGCTCTTTTTCCAAGAAGTTGAGCTCAGCAAAATATTTTCCATTATTTGAGGGTTCCAATTTTGACTGATTGAGGCTTTACTGTCCTTGCTAGGGATAAATGTAAGGTCTTGAACTTGGGTCCAGGAAAACAACTGTACAATTACCAGATGGGGGAAACCTGGCTCAGTAGAATCCTCAGAGAGCCTGGGGGTTTCAGTTGTCGATGAGCCCAACATGAGTCAACGGCCTGGTACGACTGCCAAAAAACTAATGTGACCCTCAACTGCATAAGCAGAAGTGCACAGTCTGAATGAGGGCAGTTATGGTCATGCTCTGCTCTGTGCTGGTTAACCCACAACACAGGTTTTACATTCACTTCTGGGAGCTCCCCTTGAAGAACACAGACAAACCAAAGCATGTTCAGAAAACAGCAACCAGAATGGTGAGGGAACGTGGGACCATATTACAAGTGCTTGAAGGAACTAGGCGTGTTTAGTGGGGATAAGGGAAAACCTAGGAGAAGCAGGTTACTGATCTTCAAGTAATTAATGGATTTTCCCTCTCAAAGGGAAATAAACTTGCTCTATAGAATAAGATGATAAACCAGGACTGGTAGCTGAAAATCATAGAAGAAAGTTTGGGCGCTCTATAAGGAAGAACTCAAACAAGTCAAATCTGCCCCAACATGGAATAGGCTCCTTTGGAGGCAGGAAGCTGTCCAGTCATGAGCTGGATGACTGTCTGGCAGAGATCTGAGCACCAGGTTAGATAATTAAAGGTTATCTAGGTCTACTAAAAGTACACGTTAGGTTCTTTCAATTCTAACATTCTTTTTCCCCCCATTCAATCTTGAATGGTAATACCCACCATCAAAACCCTGAAAACTGCCCTAGAGGGCTAAAATCCAACTGATGAGATGAAAGATACACCTGAATTGGAATATCCTATTCCATTTCTGCCAGGGACTACTGACAATCACCTATTTGAAAGTAAATTGACTGAAAGGTTCCATCTCAGGGCTTATCTCTAACATATGGGTTTCAAAAATCAAGCCTAAAAGCCAAATTGGAATTAAATGCACATTCTCTTCAGCTGGGATAACTCTTGCTCAATTGTAAGCAGCCCCCTGAGATGTCACCATCTGACTTAAGGCCGCCACCAGTTTGCTTATTCCTGAAACAGGAAAGATGATGGAAGATATCAAGTTAGGGAAGTGAGTGTTTTACACCCAACATAACACACCAGTGCATCATGATGGCAGGTCAGAGAGTTGAAGGCACCAGCAAGGTATTAGGTAAGGAGTTGGGAGAAAACATTGCTTAGCACAGAGCATCTGACTACAGAACCAAGAGCCTCAGGTCCAAATCCAAGTGGTTATTTCCTAAGCAACAGACAGCACATCCTGGGAATTTATGGTCAAATCAGGGTCGTGTTCATCTAGATTAGGGCAATAATAATTTCATGAATTCTATTTCCCAAGGAGATTTAATTTTGGAAAGTCCATAACCAGTCTTTCAAAACTTTGCCTGAATCACAATCTTCTCAGTAGCTGGACGTTTTATGTCTCATGCATCTTTGTAACCTATCCCTAGTACACTCCCATCTCAGCAACTAACTTTATGACTGAAACTTTCTTGTCCATGCAATGGATGTTGTGGCTGAGCTGAAATGAAGTTCCAGAAACTCACCAGCTCATTAAAGTTATCTGACTTGACACACGTATACCCATAGGGGAACAGCAGCAGCTGGGAATAGCTGTGAAAGGTAATGAAGGCCTTGAAGGTCCCATGCCTCTTGATGAAGTCCACTATGGATTTCACTTCAACTTCAGAGTTGGCCCTGGGTCCGTGGTATATTGGAGCAGGGGTTGTTGCTGGCTCCGGGTCCTGATGGGTTGCAGAAGAACCCCAGTGAGAACAGGGAGCTTTAAGGAGACACCGCACGAGGGCAGTTGACACACATCGCTAAGCTCCTCCTCTGGAAATCAGAGCCAGATTGTCACCATGTTAGACGGAGTCAATACTTAACGGCATGGTTGGGAAGCCTAACTGAAGTGATACTGCACACATCTCTCTTCTTTAAAAATATGGTTCCTCTATATGGCAGAAAGAGCTATCAAATTAGATCATCTCCTCTCTGTGGGAGATGTTGGAAGCAAAGCTAGATTTAATATTATAGATGGAATTCCTGCATTGGGTGGGAGTTGAGCAAGCTCATTTTCTGGGATCTCTTCCAATACTTCAAGTCCAAGAGGAGAAGATTCTATGCATCTGTACTTCTAAGTCACAAAGCTACAAAAGCAAGGAACGTCTGACACCCTTTCCGCGGTGAGGAAATCACATTTGACAACAAGGCCGCCTTTAGCCTTGATTTTCTCAGCGACCAGAGTTATTCATGACCACTGAGGTGGGTCTACTGTGGCCAGACCAGGGGTCCGAATGCTAGAGAAACTCTGAGGGGATGGTTAGGGGCTGGAACTCCCCAGGGTCTCTGAATGATATGGACAAAGTATAAATACAACCTGTCACCTTATTTTAAGATTATTTAATAAGAACAATATTTCAGAAAAAATATTGACATTGAATTGCTGGGCATTGTTCAATATTTTGGATCTGATGCTTTGATTTTTTTTTTCCTACACACAAAAAAAACCTATTGTAAAAGTGATAAATGAAGTTGCCACTCATCCATGTCTTGTCACAATTCCCAAGTGTGTCCTTTCTTGGCTCAATGACTCTCATTAATTCATTTGTCTTACAAATATTTTGTGACAGCCTTCTATGTTCCAAACACTGTGCTAGGTGTTAGGAATACTACAGTGAAAAGGACAGTTTCTAACCTCACTGTTGTCACACCTAACGAGGAAAAACCCAACAAACTCCAGTTCTGTGATTAGAGAAACATAAGAGGTTTTAATTGGTGCCTGAAAGCATAAAGGAGCCCCCCCCAGCCAGCCTGCCACTGAACTCTGAAAAGTCAGAGCTGCAAGCGAATAATTTCTCTTTGACTCTATTTTGAAAATCAAATTTTTAATCCTATTTGTACTTCTTTCTAGTTTTCTTTCTCGAAGCATCCATAGATGATGTAATGCTTCTTCTCTGAATAGATCCTAACCCCCTCTAGTGGTTAGTTTGGAGCTTCGGGAGGCCTCCCGCCGTTGCCTGCAGTCCTGCTCTGGGAGCTCAGAAGCCGAGCTGGGCTACAGCTTGTGGGAAAACCAAGATGTGAGACAAAATATATTAAATGCTGTTCAGAGCTCTGTGACAGCACTGCACGCCTGTGAAGGGAATTTACTTAACTGTTTTTCAAATGGGTTTTTAAATGGCTTCAATCCTGAATGGGCTTAGCAGGCTGACAGCACGGCAGCAGAGCCATGCAAAATAGCTAGTTGGCCAGACAACATATGAGCATCTCTGGGGGCAAGTCCCTGTACTCACCTCCAAAACCTGCATCCCAGTTCCGGTTCGGATCAACACCGACACAGAGGCTTCCAGATACCTTGGACCGGGTCTTCTGCCACATATGATTCTTTAAAATCCGACCGAAAGAGAATACAGAAAAAAGAAAGACGGTCATTCTGCCTGATGAGAAAGTCCCTTTAGAATTCTGTTAATCTCCCTTGCTCTCTCCCAGGAAGGCCCCTTGGGAGTTGCACTAATTTCCCCGGCCCACCGAGGTGTCGAATAGCCTTCAGACAGGGTTCTGCTTGGAGCTTCTCAGCTGTCTCACTGAGACAAAAGGTAGATATTCTCCCATCTCCTCAAATAAATACTTGCCAAAACATGTTCCTTAGACCTCTAGTTCTGTTAAATGTTGACAACAAAAACAAAAACCACAACAAAACAAAGCAAAAAGTGGGGAGAGAGTGAGGCTTCTGTGATAGAATATTTTGGGAAAATATAGGGCTAAACTGGCTAATTTACTTCAGAACTTCTAATAGTCTTTTAATGCTTTAATGTTTTTTATGAACCTCCAAGAAAGGAATACAGTGGGTGGTATTTGCCAAACTTGATCGTGGAACCCTTTATTCATAGAGTATCTCACGAGATGAGTACTAGTATTTGTAGGAGTTCCTTTTGAACACACCTTGAAAAACACTGTCGTGGTCAGCTCTCTCCAAAACTAAACTGAAACCCCTGATTCATTTTGAATATTCGTGGGGTCACAGTCGCCACAATAGTGCTTTGTAGTGACATTTTAAAGAAAAAAAAAACACCAAAATCACTCCTTTTAGTGATATTACAGAGGATTTCTTCTACAGGTTGTAAGTAAAATGCTAGATGCATTGTCCTGCCTACCTAAATCCTACCGCAATCTAATCGCCAGCAGGTAACATCCACCTCCTCTTTTCTATCAATCCTACCACAAAAACACAGAGATAATTGGAACAAATCTCCTAGGTAACTCACGGTGAACAGTGAGCTCTAATAGCCCAGCCTAACAGCTGAAATGGGCTCTGACCGAGGCAATAGGTACAGACATCGTGTGTTGGAACAAGAAGTCATTATTAACTCCACCATATGCCTTGATTCAGGGCCACTACTGAGAGATCAGGCATCCTGTTTAGGGTAAATTGAAAACAGAAAGATTACTTTTATCTTGTTTTTGAAGTTTCTACACATCTCCTTAGATTCTTGTTGAAGAAGAGAAAAAGTCCAGGCTTACTTTGGTTTGAGACAACACATATCCATGGGGTTTGTGACCGGCAGCAGGAAGATATCCACCTTGTCCAAAATGGAAGTGATGGATGGATCATTTCCATAATCAGAAGCAGTCTGAGCAGAGACAACATATATGTCAAGCTCATACTCCCTTTTCACTGGGGAGCACAGGATGCAATATTAAGGAAATGTGTTTTTTCTAAACATGAACTAGATATCACTGCTGGTCAGTGAGAGTCTCTGAGGACGACTGTCCGATCTCCTGTAATGTTAACGCGTTTAATATGCCAGAGTCTATACTTTTAGTCCCAGTCAGAATAATTTACTTATATAAAAAAAAACAGATATCACTTATCCATTCACTCTCAAAAGCAGAATTCTTCTTATTAATTCTGGTGAGGCATTTCACAATCGTGGGCAATGGTGCACGTGGCTTACAGGGCTCTACAAACCAAAGAAATTTTTAGTTTTCCTTAATCACCACACAGGCTAGCTTTCCAAAAGTAGTCATGACCAATATCTGATTACTTAAATATTCAGAGACTTTTCTAAAGATACAGAGAACCAGTTAAACTCCATTTGGGGAATTAAATTTCTACCTGTGGTCTATTGCAGTAGAGTTGAAGTTTCTGGTGGATTAAAATTTATTCATTTCCTGTGCTCAGCCATCCTAAGGCATTATTATTCAACTGTTAAATATCCATTTCATAATACCCTAAAGGTAACCGCATTTTAATTGAATGGAAAAACATGTCAGTCGGTATGCACGTGGTTGCACATGCTTGAATGATCTGATGTGGATTTATTTCCTTTGCTCATGAATTAGCATTCTGATTTACAGCATGTCATTTCTGAGTTACTTAAGAAATACCCAAATAGGTCACATCCAGCCCAGTGTCCTGACTCTGATTCCAACAAATATGTGGAAAAGAGGTATTGCTACACCCTGACTTCAAAATCAGATTTGGAAAATTTTCAGAACAACCCCAAACCCCTAACTACTTCCACTTTGGATCTGTAGGTCAAAGTAAACCCTTCTAGTACCTGTTTATATTTTCCATCTGAGCCTCTTTTGAAATTTTGTAGATTTCATAGACTAGAGATTTCTAGCCCTCAGAGATCCAGGTACCAAAGCAATTTTTCTCTAGGCTGTTCTTATGTTGAAATCTGACTTCCAGGGTCCAAACTTGCCACCCTCTCCATTTCTTCTAGCGTGCTATCTTTTAACAGAGTACACAGTGACCGGCCCCGAGGGAGAGTGCCAGGATGCTGGATGGGGCAACACCAAAAAGAGGTGGAATGGATCTGTTTCCTGCCTGAGTGCCAAGGGAAGAGCCTCGGTTGACAGTATCAGCCATTAGGACCACAGGGACTGTTGTGTGGTTAGGTGGGGCCTGACCCCAGAAAGACAAAATCATCAAGGAATTTTAGCCAAAATGACCTTATTTGCTGTCCACAATGCAGTAGCTTGTGTAACCCACTCTTGAGCATGGATTCCAGCTTCTAGCCAGACGGCTGGCTTGTCTCCTCCGGTGCTGAACTGCAAAACAAGCATGGAAATGGGAACGGCTCCACCACTGCAGGACCCTCCTCCCCTCTCTTTTCCCCGGGGTCTTGTCTGTCCCTTTTTCTGTACTTGATGTGATTGAGAGAGGAGGAGGCGTAGACAGTGATGCTGTTGATTAACTCTTCTCATTTAACGTGATTTTTTTCATCCCCTTCTTTTAATGTAAGCTTAAATGCAGGCTAACAAGAGGGGCATAGACTTTTTCTCTTTGAAGTTTGTAAAAACTCATTGCAGATAATGTAATGACATGAAAATATGTTTATCATATGTTGTAAATTTTAAAAAACAGGTTATGGAATAGTATGATACCATTTTTATTTTTTAAAAAGGCTAGTTCATGTGTATGTATATATGCATACACACACACAAACCTGAGAAAAAGGGAGATGGGGAGAAAGAAAGAAATGGAAAGATATACAACAACATGTTAACATCCATTATCCCACACTTGTGGAATTAGAATTATAGAGATATTTTTCCTTTTTCTTCTTTTCTTTTCCGTTTGTTTCTCTATTTTCCAATTTTATGCAATGATTGTGTTATTTTTGTAATAAAAAATGCTTAAGATAACCTTTTGAGTCCTTCATAAAAAAGGATGGTAGGCTCTGGAGGTGCTTTCCAGAGTTTAAATTTTATGATCTAAGTGACTCAGTTTTATTTGGAACAGTGGCTTTGCCAATTGGATCAGTAAATGGGGAGGAAAAGATTATTTTTGCACCATCAACTTCTATCTCTGTGTAGAATTCTAAACATAGCAGATAAGGTAAATGAGAAATGCAAATCCTTGCAAAAAATTACATTTCACAGGGTTTTGAAAGTTTTAGTTGAAAGTGTTTCGTGCCTTTTCCTCTAAAGAACTCAAATGTAAAAAGCAGGGAACTTTCAAAAACACATAACATTCTCAACCACCAAACCACCCTGGAGAAGGGAAGGCCAGGAAGATCCAAGGGGGAGGAGAATCTGGAGTTTCCTGACCCAGTTGTAGGAGAAATAGGAAAGAGGAAATTAAAAAAAAAAAAAAAAAAAAAAGGACAAGGTAGTAAATATTAGCAAATGTACCCCAGTGTCATAAAGTAGGCAAACCACTCCTCTCAGGCCTGCTTTGGGAAAAACACTCTGAAGAAATCCATCTGTCCCAATGAGTCCGCTGGTTCTCAGCCATAACGTTTCCAAATTTAGCAGGGAGTTGTGACATTATCGCTCCTTTTTTTTTTCCTTAACAAACTCTTTCTAGGAAATCTGGGGAAATAATTTTCACTCTTTTTTTTTTCAGGGCAAGGTGAAAAAGCTTGAAATTATCAGCCCTAAGACTGTTAGACGTTACAGGTTGAAATAAAACCTAACCTTTTTCAGCTAGCACCTAAAAACTGCCTTCCTTTCTGGGTATTTGCCTTTGCGGTTTAGTTTAGTTGCCCGGCTTCCTTCTGCACACTGCGAAAACTCTTGTTTTTCTAAAAGCGGCTCAGGGAAGTACTTGGAGCTTTTTTTCTTTCTTTCTTTCTTTTTTAATCTCTTGGTTAAAAGAAAAAAAGAGGGAAGAAAAATTGAAAAAAAGAGAACTCCTACCTTGATTAATTACAGAACACCTCCCCCACCCCCAATCCGGGGGCCTGCACCCCCTCCCCTGTCATCCCCTTCACCCTGGGGCCCACACCACCTCCCCCTCCCTCTGTTCCTATTGGCGCGTTCGCATCCGGTTCCCTAAGAGCGAATCTATCAAGATGAGAGCATTAATTCACTCCTGCAGACCTGCGTCAGATTGCGCAGGAAAAAGAAAAAGAAAGGGGGGTGAGGGCAGTGGGGAGGTGGGTACTGAAAACCAGCAAAGACCGGTTAGGAAGGGGAAAAAAAGGAATCGGTCTTACGCTGAGACTGACAGCCCGCCTGTGAGGAGCGGGATTCTAGAAGCATCGGGAGGAAAAACAACAGCTGCACCTGTGTACCTTGAGCACGTTCGGGGGCCGGTTTTCGAAAGAATAGCCAATATTCACTTTGCTCACTAGACCAGGGTGCTCAGCAACGAGGTTATCCAGTTCTTGGGAAAACTGAAATGTTTACAAAGAATAAATAGACATCTGCAAATGAAAAATCTGATGCATCCATTAGTGACTTTCTTTCTCCTCCATTTCCATTCCCTCAGGACAAAGAGGAGAGAGCCACGTGGCAGATGCTGCAGGATTGGGGACGTTTGAATCAAAGCTGAGACATGATGAGTCACTGGGCATCTGCAGGGGCTGGAAAAGGAGAAGCCATTTTGCGGCAGCTGAGCTGGCTCTTTCCAGCTTTATGCTTTAAACAAAATGGCACTTCTATGGCTTGCCTGTGGCTTTCTTCAGCCCAGCTCTCAGATGGAACTTCTCCAGCCAGGAAGATTCTCACCCTCACTAGCAGAGGTACACATGTGGTAGTGACACCAAAAAAAAAAAAAAAGGCGGATTTAGAGGCAGACGCTACAAAACGCAGCAGGGCTAGTTCAGACTCGGGAACCCGGGGCCTGCCTCGGATGCACCTCCATCACCAGCTACTTGGGCTCCTATTTGCAAGGCTGATTGAAATTCTGTGGAGCTAGGGCACCCAAACTGTGTCCATCGCTGGGATTGAGACATGTCTGGGCGTGTCGTGGAGAGTGAACGGGGTGAAAACAGCTTCTCCAGCTGTTGCCAGCATTTGCTCTCTGTAGGACACAGACACCAATTTGTGAGGGCCAGGCAAAGGAGGGAGAGCGCGTATCTTATTTTCTTCACTCCCTCTTCTCCCTCACCCTCTGTACTGGTCCACAATCCCATATCTGAAACCCTTAGGGGCCATACATATTTAAAATTAAGGGGTTTTTTGTAATTTAAGAAAGGTAGGAAGCATAAATATGTGCTATATTACACGTGTGGCATTGCTCCATATTCAAATACATTAATAATTCTGGCAGTGAAACATATGAGTAGCAACTCAGTTCAGGTTAGATTTTGCCCCAAAATGAGTTTAGGTCAGGTCAGGTTTTGCCACCAAATAGATTAGGGGGGAAAAATTGTTTTCAGAGTTCTTTGCATTTTAGTATTGCTGATATGGGGAATCAGTACCTACCAGATATCTCCTCTCTGGCTCTTTCCTACTCTCCCACCTCTCCCCTTAACACCCCAATCCCCATATCCCCTCCTGTCCATCCTCCACCCCCCAATCAGTTAGTGCAGATAGACCCCCATGGGCCCCAAGGAAAGCTCTGTGTCATGGAGAGGCAAATGCAGCACTGCCCACGTGCCCAGATGACAGCATGTGACACAGGCAGAGAAAGGGGGCATTCTTCACACCAGCAAAACCCAGGAAAGACAGCAGAGACTGCACAAGACTTTGCTACCATGAGGTCTGAGAGCACTGGGCAGGTTGGAAGACCCCACCTGTGGCTGGAAGTCAGAGGTGTCAAGGTGTCCCCTGATTTCATCCTCAGTGGCAGCCATGAAGCACAGCTCACAAATGGCTCTGTGGGCAACACAGGTCAGAAATCAGCAAGGGGGCCTTGAGCAGAGAGCATGAACGTGGGAGGCTGTTTGTGTGCTCCTGGACACTTCCAAAATAACGGGATGGCTGCTGGGATGAGCAGGTGGGCTTCAGTGAAGGCAGTGAAACTGATACTGGCTGTGAAATCCTAGGGAAATGGAGAAGTTAGGAAATAATATGAGAATAATTTCCATTAAATCACCAGGTGGAAGTATAGGCCTTGTCATCAGAGGAAAGAATGGCCCATTTCTCTGATGTTCATTTTGAAACACCTACCTCTTCCAAGGTATAATAAGCCTCAAAGTCGAAGTTACCATTCCCCTCTCTTCTCTGATTAGATAACATTTCTTCATTCCCTTTGTCCAACAGAACCTAAGATAAACCAATTATACTTATGATTAGTTTACAATGCATTTGAATCTACAATTGTGATGGAAATGGTAGGTCCCCAGTCCCCAGTCCCAAGTGGTCTTCTTCCTGTCCCATAGGCTTTGGAGTCATGCCTTTCCCTAATTCTGGCAGCACCCTGAAAGGGGATGGGGCATTAGCAAGACTTCCATCCAACCAGATGCTGCAAAAAGATGACAGTCAGTCCTGTGATTTTCTTATGGTTCATCCTTTCTTTCTGGGAACCCAGGGCCTGAGGTAACCTCTAATGAAAAACGAAATGAATAACATCTTACTTTTACCTACTTTGACTAACACCCTTCACTTTGTACTTTATATTTCATGCCAGAGACTCTCTTTTTGCCATTTCCCTGAAATTTTTTATTACCCTATCCCACTTGTGCCAAATGCAAAAGGAGGAGGGACAGTGCCTCCCTACCCACTCTGCAGAGGTAGCAGGAAGACCCTAATGGCACCCACAGGTCCCTTCCCTGGAAAAGGATCCCCAGAGGTAAAAGAGGATGGACCTTCAGTTCATGTGGACCAGCAAGCCTCTGGAAGGATGGTCTGTGGGATAATTACCTGGACATCTTCAGTCATGACAGAATAAGCAATTCCCTGGGACTCCAAGAAAACTTTGACTGCCTGGATGCTAACAAAGGGAACTTGGACATGGGCTGTCTCCCCTGGGTTGGTGGGTGATTTCCAGAAATCAAGCTGAAAGGGATAAAAGGCCAAAGCAATGAGCGGATCATTCCAGGGAAATGGACAGCTCAGCACAGATAGATTTCAAGAAATCAAATCATATCTATTATATCTCAAGCCCACCAGACTGGAATCATTGTAGGATCACTATGATATTGCAAGAAGAGTTTTTAAATATCCAAGCATTTGGCATATGTCTTATTTGTTCACCCCCCACCCATGGGTAGATATTAAAATTGGCAGAAAGTAAAGATTATTTTAAACTATGGCAGTTTTTTTAACAGTTGACATTCAAGTGATCCAATTCATTTCATAACAGAATATTAATATTATAAATTATTTTAGGAGGGAAATAATGCATTAAAAGTGTTCAACAATTTTTCAAAGTAACTTTCACTTTCAATCTCTCTTTTCCTTCTTACAAAAAACCTGTGAGATAGAAGAATGGTATATTTATCCTTATTATACTGAATGGGAAAATGAGACACAGGGAAGGTAGGTGACTTGCCTGATGTCACATAGTTGGCACTAGAACACAGGTTTTCTGCATCCCAGCTCCATGAGTTAGCATTCCATACTATGTCAGGGAAGACGAGATACAGTCCAAAATAGGAGACCTCAATCATTGTGTCTAAATGTGTAGTAGTCACTCTGGGAAGCAGAAACCCCTCTAGGACAGATACCTGAAGATGTTCTTCAGCCTCCAATTCCACCAGATTTTTTATTTGTTCTTCGTTCCTTGGTATGATCTCAAGAACTTGGTCTCTAAAGAATATTAACCACACACATGACCCTAAAAGCAAAACCTGGACACCATTCCCTGTTGCTTTCTGTTCATTCGTCTCTGCATGTAAGAGGTTAATGCAGCAGTCAATAATCTCTTTGACAATGGAGAAGCTAATAAATGGTATAGTGACCCACATCCCCAGAATGAGCAGTTGATAGAATGGCTTTACTTCCCCCAAGGCAATGTTATCTACATAATTAAGAGGTGTACCTGTTCCTAGCAGGAAGCTTGACATTAAAGTTAACTTTCCTTTAGTTAATGATTATCAAATAACATCTGCTGCTCATAAAGCATTGGCTTTTAAAACTTGTCTGTTCCTGTTTTTCAGAAATAAGTGGAAAAAAAAAAAGGAATAGTTTGGTGCTTGTAAGTACTTGTAAGAGGAATTGAATCCATGTCTGGGTAGACCTAGGGTGTTTTTTTATTGTTGCTGACTGAAATGTCTCAGAGTTCCATCTCCAAACCCCATTCATATGGCCCAAACTTGGGGTATGGCTAGAGAATTGGGGCCTGGAAAAGTCATGTGTGCCTCTCTCTCTCCACACACACACACACACGCGCGCGCACACACAGTGAGAAATAAAGGATATCAAGGACACCTTGGCAGGAAAGAGAAGTCAAAAAACAAGCAAACATATCCTTAGCAAAAAGTTGGATAGTAGAGCTGGATTCTTACAGCCCTTTCTTGGTGACAGAGGATCCTCCTCTATCCCTTTTCTCCAAGTAGGTTGACTTCCCAAGTCACTGCCATGCCCATTTGTGCAGTGAGGAAGGGATTGGTATAAAGAGCCATATACAGGGACCCAACCCGGTCTTCTGGAAGCAAATGCTATGCAAT
The DNA here is from genome assembly GCA_031878705.1 of Tapirus indicus. NCBI lineage: Eukaryota > Metazoa > Chordata > Mammalia > Perissodactyla > Tapiridae > Tapirus > Tapirus indicus. The sequence goes on along the minus strand of CM062917.1, from coordinate 147,471,697 downwards.
TTCCAATGAACTCTAGTGGAACACCTAAGTGAAAGAATATGAGATCTGCAAGCCTCTCCTGCCTCCAAGTAGCCACCTGCCAGAGAGGGTCTGAAAATTCTTCCATTTGAGTCTCATTTCTTTTGGTTAAATCATGGACTCCCAGGAGTCCTCCTTTAAAACAGGAAGGCATGGAGAAAAAGAATACAGTATGCTAATATTTCCTAGTGTGTGTTCTAGGGAATAGTAGCCCTTTGAGTTGCTTAGCAAAACAAAAATGAAGGTGGGGAGGAGTTTGATGACCAAAAAATTGGGTAGGCACAGCAACCTAGATCCCCTCTTGTAGATTTACAATGCGCACTAATTTAGTAAAAACACCTAGAAATCCTATAGTTTGTTTAGCCCTCTGATTCCCATATTTACTTGACCACAGTAAATAAATTTGACCACCCATTTTGGAGAGACAAATTTATTTGACCACTTTGTAGTTTGCTGGAACACTCTTCAAGAAATGCTGCCTAAAGCCCTTCATAGAATCTTGGAACCAAAGTGCTTTGGAGCTAGAATGAATCCTACAAAACCATGAGAGTTGGAGTTTGGCTGAAATCTGCAGCCCTGGTCCTCCCACTTCATGAGGTCCCACTGCCTGGCACTAGATCTGAAGATGGGGAGGACAAGAGCTAACTGGGAGGATGGAGCCCAGGCAGGTAGGCAGGAGGTGGTGGGAGAGTAACTGAGACACTTACTGAGATGAACTGAGACAAACAGCCACACAGCTTTATTTTCACTGATGTCTATCATCCCTATGTTCTGATCATCAGAGGGAAGATGAGTAAGGACAGAGAGACGTACGGTATATGTGTTCAGTTTTCACTTTTATTTTTTCCTTTGTGTCATTCATCTCTTTTTTTGATCACTCATTCCTGTTATTCCCACTATTCCCTCTCCAAATCTAAGAGAACATCTCCAAATCTAAGAGAACATCTCCGAAAATGCTGAACAGTTGCATCCCTCATTCTGCAACAATCCAGTGAGAGACTCTGTAAATCAGGCAAGCAAAATTCAAACAGGCACCAGAAAGCATAACTTACCCCACAAATATTTGTCGACAGTAGATATACCCAAAAAGGGTACCAAAAAACAGGATCGACCTCGTGGTCAAGGGTGTTCCCAGAGTCCAGAATTCAGTGTCACTCCTGAACTTTATTTGCAGTGACCACGGCTGAGGCTGATCCATTTAAGAACTCAAGTGAATTCCCACATGGTAAAATTCCCACCTGCATGTCATATTCTCAAGGTTGTAGACACCCACCTGTGTGATATCACCAATCCATACATTTTCCATTCCTACGATGAGATAACAAACTTTGATGGAAAGAAAACAAAATTGCTAGAGCATACCAAGGGCAAATCATGTATTTATGACTTGGAACATAAAGTACCACTAACTCTGATCAGTGATAGAAGCCAAATTAATAGACCTAGGGGTTAAAGTCCTTTCTGGGTCTCTGACAAATAAAAGGGCACAGCATTTATAGTAATTACTCAGGCATCCTGTCTATCACATTCCATTAGGTTGCCCATTTGTTTATTTTTATAATGTTTACCCTGAAACACTGCAATCACTCTGTCCACATCTGCTGACTCTCCCTATAGATGTGGCCCATTCCAGGCCTCACTCTATATTAAAACAAAACAGAAGGCCTTTTAATAGTCAATTTTGGACTGTCTCTAAAGTGATCCATCTGCATTTGTACCAAACTGATGTCCCTGTTTCTGTGCTTTTTCCCAAAATGAAAATGTCTTTCTGATTATGACAATGAAATTGCTTGTTATAGAAATTTCAGATAAAACGGAAGTGTTTTATTTAATCACCAATAATTCCTCCACCCAAAGAAAACCATTTGGTGTATATCTTTCCAAACTTCTATGTTTTAGAGCTTTTTCTTAAACAAAGATTAGACCATATCCTCTATTCTGTTTTTTAAACAAAGGTGTTTTTTTAAACAAAGGTGATCTTTCCTTGTCTATCAACATAGATCTACATTAATCTTTTTTCTTCATTGCATAAAAAGAAAGTACAACTACCTGTTTTCAGGAATCATACTTTATTGCATTTTAGTCATTCACACACATTATATTCAGCCTAGCAAGAACCAACCACAAACAGACCCAAGGAAATTTCATCTATCCTGTGTGTCAAATTCTTCATCTGCACACGCTTTCAATCCCTGGGTTAGGATTCTCAAGTACCTACTTGAAGGGGAAAGATGTATATATGTGTGTGTGTGTGTGTGTGTGTGTGTGTGTGTATGTATATATGTGATGTTTCTGGTGTAAGAAACTCTTGGATTAACTCGGTTTTTCATTCTCTTGGGCATTGGGAAGAAGACAGAAACCAAGAGCCAGAGGCCATAATTCATCCTCACGTCCCCAGCACCTATCGAGGAAACAGTCATCATTTGAATTGAAATGAATGTTCTCAGAGAATCAGTAAAATCTTCTTTAAAAGAAGGGGCCTGAGCTGAGTCTTAGAGCAGATAGGAGTTGCCGAGGAGCCTGCATTTCTGGTGGTAGGGAAACATGAGAAAGGTAGAGAACTGGGAAAACGCCTGGTTGGATTGGGGAGGAAACATGCCCTATTCGGGCAGACTTGACCCTGAACATGGTAGGAGAGGTAAAATGTGAGAGGATGAGTGAGATGGTGGAGACCCCCACAGTCCAAGCAGAGGAGTTTCCACCTGATGAAAGGGGGAAACAGAGAGCCTCAGAAGTTTCTGAGCTGGTCAGTGATTGATGAAGGGAGCATTGAGAATGATGGATCTTGCAGGATGGGTACGGGGCAGAGATGCTCTAAGCAGGGAGCCAAGTAAGGAGCTCCCCGAAGAAATCCAGATTTAAAATAATGCATCTGGACTAGGTGGTGGCAGAAGGAATGCATGAGATGGGCTCAAAGAGGTCTTTCAATGGAAGAGTCTCAAGTCCGTGGTGAGTGACTGGTGCCTGAGTGGGTGTAGGAGGAGGAGCTGGGGAAAGGGTACTTGCCAGTGGGTGTTAAAGGAAGGCAGCCTCCGAAAATTTCCTCACTCAAGTGTCACACTGTGTGAAGTTCCACTGTAAGAATTTGTGTCATCTCCCCTACAGTATGCTTTCAAAAAGGAATTTTTGCTGAGAAATACTACCCAGTGAGTTAAATTTACGGTAAGTGTTTGGGACATTATGGCTCTTTTTTCTTCCTGAAAAGGACAGTGAGGATAAGCCTAGAGCCGCAATGGGGATCCAAGAGAAGTTTGACCCCCCTCACTCCTGAGCCTAGGGCAGTCTAAAGAAGAGTGAGGACTCGAGGATGATGCCCGAGATGAGGAAAAAGAACATTCTCTGGAATGGATGAAAATAATAATTTAAAACAATAAATAGAAGAAGTTGAAGGAGAAGAAAGCACAAGCCTTGTCAGTAGGAGGTTGCAGGGAAAACTCCAGAAAGCACTGTTGTGTCTCTCTGTCACTGACAATACGGTAGTGCCCCCTTGTCCGCAGGGGATACGTTCCAAGACCCCCAGTGGATGCCTGAAACCGCAGACAGTACCAAATCCTATATGTACTATGTTTTTTCCTATACATATATACCTATGATAGAGTTTAATTTATAAATTAGGCACAGTAAGAGATTAACAACAATAACAAATAATAAAAAAACAGTAACAATATACTGTAATGAAAGTTACGGTAGATCTTAGCAACCTCAGCATACGATTTTTTTTCTTTCTGTATTAAGTCAAAAACTTTCACCTTTTCACATAAAGGAAGCACTTTATGGCTTCTCTGTGGCATACCCGAATTGCCAGCATCACTGCTCTTGCACTTTGGGCCATTATTAAATAAAATAAAGGTTACTTGAGCACAAGCACTGCAGTGCCACGACAGTTGATCTGATGACCAAGATGCCTACTAAGTGACTCACAGGAGGGTAGCATATGCAGCTCAGATACCAGGGATAAAGGGATGATTCATGTCCCTGGCAGGACAGAGTGGGACGGCACAGAGATTTCATCAAGCGACTCATAACAGTGGCACACAACTTAAAACATGAATGGTTTACTTCCGGAATTTTCAATTTAATATTTTTGGACCTCAGTTGACTTCAGGTAATCAAAACCACAGAAAGCGAAACCACGGATAAGGGGGGACTACTGTATAAACAGATCCTCATTAAAATAGAACTTCATCATTCTACCTCCTCATCATTCTAGAGGCTGGATAAAATCTGTTTTTTTAGAAAGCAGTATCGAGGTATACGTGACATACAATAAACTGTGTATATTTAAAATATGGCATTTGATAAATTTTGACATATGTGTACACCCATGAAACCATCACCACAATCAACATCATGAACATATCAATCACCTACAATAAAACTTGTTTTTGAGAATCACTGAGAAATCTCCAGCTGGAAAGAGATCATTGAAACCCCCTTGCTTTGCTGATGAGGAAATGAGACCTGGAGAGGAGAAGGGACTCCCACGAAGCTCCAGGGCTGATCAGGCGTGGAGCAGGCACAAGGAGCTCCATCCCCAGATCCTGGTCACTGCTCTGACACTCTGGACTATCCAGTTATCCAAGGTGATTCTACTCAGCTCTAGGAAAAGACTGTTTCAAACCAAACACTTCCCTATCAACCTATCCCTGGGGAAGCTATAATTCAGAAAGAGAAAGATGATAGCTCTCTTCAGAAAAGTGCTCAAATGGCATGTTACTTCCTATTAAGGATGATGTTACCCACACGGCTCACCTTTGCCCTTTAACCCCAGAAAGTGAGTAGCCTAATTGCAGGGAGAGTAAGCCACTAAACGGAACTGAAGGAAACACAACTTCAAATTACATCCTTCAGTAGAGTTACCAGACTCCAGAGCACTTCAAAATCAAAATTCCGAATGCCTTTGCATGTAGAAACATTATTATTCATAGTAAAATGAGTTTTACAGCTCTGTTAGTAAACCATTAATGATATATTTCAGAACATTATGAATTAAGTAGATTTCTGTGCTCTGACTGGAAGATATACAAAGTCACAGTGTCTGTGAAAAAAAATGTGCTCCAAATTTCAATCAAGCAAACTTTAAACCAAATTTCCCATGACGGGAAGATGAAGATATTATCAGAGTTGCTTGCTTCTCTGCCCCACATGAACAAGGCAACTTCAAAACCTTATGGGATTGCTTTGTTTTGACAAATATACTGGGGTTATGTAAGATGCTAACATTAGGACAAGCTGGGTGACAGGTATGCAAAACTCTCCATGCTATCCTGGCAACTTTTCTGGAAATCAAGATTATTCCAAAAATTACTCCAAAAATAAAAGTTTATTAAAAAAAAAAACCTTCTGGGAAGCCACATGCAAAAAGAATAAAAAGGCGAACAATGTACAGTGGGAAATATTTGCAGCTTCTATTTTAAAAGGTTAATGTCCTTACTATGTAGACAGCACTTAACAAAACTCTACAAGAAAATATCTTGTAGAAAATGGACAATAACAAAAATAGGCAGATCAAACAAACACACACACATACAAATATATGACTAAATAAAAAATGTTCAACATCTGTACCAAAGAAATGCTATTTTAAAAAATGAGATGCCATTTCTTTCACCAATCAGGTTAGCAAAGTTGTTGGGTTTCTTGGTTGTGGTGGATGTTTGTTTGTTGGTTTGTTTTTAGTAGTACCCAGGATTGGTGTGGGTTTGGGAAAATGGGCAGTAGTGGGAAAGTATACACTGTTACAGCCTTCCAAGATAGGGAATTGGCAATTCAGATCCAAAAACTTACAGATATGGACCTCCACACCTACCATTCTACATTTAGGAATTTATTCTGAGGAGATCCTCATGGATACACACAAAAATTTACCTAGTATTTATATTGTTTAAAATGATGAAAAACTAGAAAAATTCTAGTGTCTTCTAACTGGCAATTGGTTAAATGAAGCAGAGCAAATCCACACCAACCAAAGGTGAGATGACCATTAAAAATGATGTTGTATAAGAATACTAAGAACGTTTAAAAACATGAAAAGATGTTTATAGAATATTAAGTTTAAAAGAAAAACAGCTCAGAAAACAAAACATGCATTCAAAATAATCATTATCTAGGAAGGAAATATACCAAAAAATTAACCAATGATTTGGCTATGCAAATTGCCAAAACTTCTGTGTGGTTATTTTCTTCATTTTGCTTATAATTTAAATAAAAAGAAAAAGAAAAGATCACATCTCCCTCTGAAGTGGGATTGGTAACCACAGATCCTGGCATCTTTCCTCGTACCTTGGTCCCAACCTGGCTTGGCATCCCTCTTAATACTCTGCTTTCTGGCCTGGCTTTCTTTTTGATCTGTGAGTTCCTGATTTGGGTTCACCCTAATATTCCCTTTTCCTACCTACGCATCCTTTGGGCCTCCCCACAGCTCACCACCCTGGCAGCTCTCTGCTGCCCCCTCCTGCCACCAGCAGACACCCACTGTGTCAATCCAGTGGGACTCAGTTTACACTGGGCTCCCTCCTTCTCCTTCCAAAGACAGCCTTTGCAATTGCTTGAGTCTAAAAGTCCATTGCACAATTCTTTTTATATGAAGTCAGCTGGGAAGAACAAACAGATTCCATTGATCATTTGCTGTTTGCGACACCAAGCTCAAAAGACCTCCAAGTACAATAACTATTTGTCCTGCCTCAGCTGGGCCACCCAACACCACATTGTGAAGATCTATCTTCTCATCCTTCTCTTCCTGGATCAGTTTCCCATTCATGATCACACCAGTTCAGGATCCATGAATGGATTCCTCATTTATGGAATACCCACTACATGACAGGCACTGTTAAGTCATAGGGCTCCAAAGGTGAATAAGATAGATTTTATCCACCAAGAACTCAATGTCTAGACTAGCACTGTCCAATAGAACTTTCTGTGATGATGGAAATCTTCTATATCTGCACTGTCCAACACTGGAGCCACCAGCCACATGTGGCTATCGACCATTTGAAATGTGACTAGTGTGACTGGGGAACTGAATTTTTTATTTTATTTTAACTTAAATTTAAAAACTGAAGCAGTGTGAAATATTTTTCCTTTAAACAAACTTTATTGTTTCCGTAGGACATTTTAACTGTTGAAAATCTGGCATCCAAATTGAGATATGCTGTAAGTGGAAAATACACACCAGATTTTAAAGACTTTTTATGAAAATTAGAATGTAAAATATCTCATTAATAATTTTTATATTTATGACATGTCAAGATGATAGTATTTTGGATATATTGAGTTAATAAAATATATTATTAAAATTAATTATACCTGCTTCCTTTTACCTTTTTTCAGTATAGTTACCAGAAAATTTTAAATTCCCTGTGTGTTTTGCATTAAATTTCTGTTGGATAGCAATGGTCTAGAAAAAAAAAAGAAAGTGATGTCTAAACAGTTTCCTACTAAAATACATTATAGGTTCCTGGAAATCTATACAAAAGTCTAATGCATAAAAGTTAAACTATAGACTTACCTGATATAACAGAGTAGGATAGTTAATTCTCAAGAACTAAAAAATATCATAAAATCCCTAATTTCAGCCTGCATTAAATATAGCCTTTTGTCCCAATTGCAAAAGTAATTCATGCTGCTTGTTAATATATAACTCAGAAAGTTAAGGTATTACTAGCGATAATTAACCATTTGAGCTATACAAAAACATATTGTTATTATTAGTTATTTTCGTAAGTGTGAGATTATACTGTATTTGGGGGAAAGCTGAATTGTATTTCACTATGTGGATATACTATAATTTATTTAACCAATCTCTTATTTATGGCATCCAATTTTTCACTATTTTCAAGCATATTACAAAGAATATTCCTGCACTGCATTTCTATACTTTTTATATTTATTTTTCCTGCTTCTAAAATAATATTCTCATAGTAAAAACATTCGAATATTACTAAAAACTATAACGCAAAAAAGTTACTGCCTCTCATGTTGCCCCTCCAACCCTTGTCCCAATCGGTACCTCTGATGATTGTTACCAGTTGGGTGCATGTTCCATCAGAATTTTTTTCTGTGTCTATATTAACCAGTTTATTTTTTTCTTTTACAAAATTTTAGACAGACTATAAACACTCTCCAACTTACTTTTTAACTTAAAAATATTATTTGGACACCTTTCCATGTCAGTACATATATTAGTTTACAAATAAATGCTCATCAACAAGAAACTCATTCAATAAATTATGATACAGCTACACAATGGAATATTATACAGCCATTAAAAAGAAATGAGATAGATCTTTATGAACTAACATGGAATGATGTCAAAAATATATTTATAAGCAAAAAAGGAAAGTTGTTGAATAGTATATATTACAATTCAACTTTTGTAAGAGAAAAAATATTTGTACAATTATCCCTGGTTATCCAAATTTATTTATTTCTAAATTCAGACAGCAAGAGTTAAAGTTTGGGTAGTGAATTCAGATAGTGAAGGATGTTAGGTTTCCCGAATGTATTCAGCAGCTAAATTTTGGATAACAACTAGAAAGGGTTGGGATGAGGAGAAATACATCACAAAATATTTATCTGAATCTATTCAGTTCCTAGGTTTGGAAAGCAAGAGTTCAGCTTATTACATGTGTCTCTGCATGAAAATGGTCTGGAAATAATATGCATTGAACTGTTAGCAGTAATCATCTTTGGGGTGGAATTTTTTTTATATTTTAACATAACTGTGCTATTTGAAATTCTTATAAAGCACATAAGTACTCTAATCAGAACACAACACAATAAAAATGTCATTTTTAAAAAGCTGATTCTGGGAACCTGGCAACTTAAGCAGATACAATACTTCAGTGATTATCCTTAAGTATGTATCTATATATTTTTTGTACATCTGAAAGAATGTTTCTGTTGAACCAATTCTTAATGCAATTGCTCAGTCACAGAGGGTGAGCATTTTTCATATTCTCAGGTTGCCCTCCAAAGAAATTACACCAATTTTCTTTCCCACCCACATTACTTTGAAAGGGCCTGCTGGAAGGGGCAAGAAGGTGGCAAGAAGCCCCTGCAGCAGCCCAAGGGGCAGGCCAAGGAGATGGATGAGGAAGATAAGGCATTCAAGCAGAAACAGAAGGAGGAGCAGAAGAAACTCAAGGAGCCAAAAGCAAAGGCAGTGGGGAAGGGCCCCCTTGGCCACAGGTGGAATTAAGAAATCTGGGAAAAAGTAAACCATTCCTTGTGCCTGAGGCCATGGTGATCCTTAATTCCATTCCTGTTTAAACGTCTGGATTACCTGCCATAACATCTGTTGCCACCTATACTTAGAATGAAGTGTTGTCTTTGAGCCTGTTGTACATTGAAGAATAAACTTTTGTAAAAAAAAAAAAAATTGTACAGCAACTCGTCTTCGTTTTAGTTCATCTCACTCAGCCATTTCTACCTTAGCTGTGAGGCCAGAGTAAGCCCAGCCCAGAATTCTGCCAACGTTCTTCAGTCTTTGTTCTATGCCGAGTTTTGTACCACTGGGGATTAAACCACTTGTTTGGGAAAAAAAAGAAAGGGCCTGCTTCCCACAGCTTCCCAACACTGGCATCTTCAAACATTGGGCCTACAACAATCTAAAATAAGAAGAAATATTTCATTGTTTTGTTTTGTATTCCTTTAATTATTTGTGAAGTTGAGCATCTTTTTATGTATTTATTGATCATTTGAAATTTCTCTTCTGTGAACTTTCTATTCATATATTCTGACCATTTTTCTACTAACTTCTTTGGCTTTATCTTATTTTAAAAACTCTTTATATATTGGGGATATTAGGGCTTGCCCTAATATTGTGTTCCAAAATTTTCCCCAGTTTATCTTTTCACTTCATTTACTGTGTTGTTGTTGTTTTTTTTCTTCTCTCTCAATCTCTCTCCAGAAGTTTAAATATTTTTATGCAGTCCAAGCATCAGTCTCTTCCTTTAGGGCTTCTGGATTTTGTTTATATTATGCTTGGAAAAGTGTTCCCTACCCTGAGATCAGGAAACTTTTTACTAGTGCTTTTTTCTAGTACTTTTACGGTTTCCTTGTTTTATCTTTCAATGTTGTTCCATCTGGAATTAATTTTTATATAAGGAATTAGTTCACATCACCTTTCAGATATATTCTTCAGAAATATATTTTTCAGCATTTTGTATGTGTTCTTTAATTTTGATCTTTTTTTTCACACAAATGAACAGAGTCAACAGGCTTAAGTCCAAATATGTGATTGATGCTAAAATGCACCCCTTCCAGCATGTCTAATGATTTCCAGCTTTGTCTCAACTGAATTAAATTCATAAAATCTACTCTTCTTATCACTAACATCAACACATTCATTTTTCCATGTATAAATGTCAAGGACTAAATATTCAAATAGATGTACAAATACCAACATACAAAGATTTTGAAATTAAACAATGCAGCCATTTGAAATGTTCATTCACGAGCTCAAGTGCAAAAATCCAAGTTCTGGGGCCGGCCCCATGGCCTAGTGATTAAGTTCAGCGTGCTCCACTTCAGCAGCCCGGGTCAGTTCCCAGGAGCAGACCTCCACCAGTCATTGGCAGCCATGCTGTGGCAGCAACCCACATACAAAATAGAGGAAGATCAGCACAGATGTTACCTCAGGTCAAATCTTCCTCAGCAAAAAAAAAAAAAAAAATCCAAGTTCTGAGACTTTAGGAGTGTCAATGCATAATGTCCAAAAATTCCAATTATTTGAACACCAAACATATGAAAGGAAGGATTTGGGTTCATTACAATAAGATATGATCAAGGCTACAGCAGGGATCGCAACTGTGGGAACCCAGCTTTCCTAGGACAGCCACAGAAAATGTTACAGAGTGGTGATCTTTGAGATTGGTCTTAAAATTGAGGAGGGGTTAAACATTTGAAGATTTGGTGACTGGCGTTTCAGGCAGAGGAATCAAGTGAGGGAAGATAGTTAGGCTGGAAGAGCTTCTTAAAGTCCTGATGTCATCTTTCTCCACCCCTCCCAACTTCCCCTCATCAAAGGAGGGAAGGCTCTGATGCCAGACTTACTCTTCCTGATTGTTTATTTGGGCTCATTCACAGTAAAAGTACTAGTCTGACCCTGCACATGCATTTTATACCTTCTTATCTTATCTTTGATTGTGTAATGAAAGGCCTTTCCTTCTTTAAAGGAACTTCTGACAAAAGCAAAGCAGGTCAGGAGATTTTACAGGAGATGGCCAAATAACCTAATTTACAACTTTATTGGTTTGCTGGCCTGGGGTATGAGGCCCTTCTTCATGACTTCTCAACCCCAGAATGCCCCTCCTCACCTGGAGAAGTTGATACTCTCCTTCTTTCAAGGCCTGGACCCTCACACAGGTCACCTTCCTCCACACCTACCTGGTTGCACTCCCAGCCTCTTTGCCTCCCCTACTTCTCTCCTATTCCCAATACACACAAAAGCATTATTATACTGAAAAAAAGTATCTTCTTCAATATTATTTAAAAACTTAATCCTACTTCCTCTACTCCCTAAGCCCCAAGACTCTGCACATTTGAAATTAATTAAAAGATTTTAATACCAGAATTCCCAACTTAGCAGTCATCAGAATATATCCCTGGATCTCCTATTTAACTTACGGATTTTCTGAAAAGCATGCTATGTGTTATATTCTTTAGGCAGTGGTGTGCTGGAGCTGCTCAGACCGGCTCGCCAGAGCCTTCTATCCAACTCAACATTCAGTGATATCACTTAGGTAGCTTGAAATAGCAGTGGTGAGAGTATTTATATCATGGAAACCAGCAGAGCTACAAAATCAGGGCCTTTTAACAATGAGAGCCGATTGTTAAACATATACCAGCACACCACTGCTTTAAGGATTCTTTTGGTTTCTAGTAATAGAAACCCACCTGAGCTGGTGTAAGCAAAAAGGGGAATTTATTATAAGAATCTGCTAGTGAAGTGTCATGACAGCTATGAGTGGGCAAATAGATGGGCCTTAGGAATTAACTGGTACCAGGAACTTGAAAACCATCAAGACTTTCCTTCTCTGTTTGTTTCATTCTTTTCTTTCAGTTACAACCTGCTTTTTCTAGTTCCAACCTACACGGAGGGAAATGTGGACCCTGAAAACTTGCCCTAAGTCCAGTCACCTAGAGAGACCAATCTCTTTTCTGGTCCCAATTCTAAATTCTCAGAAAGGTACTCTGATTGGAAGAAAGTCCTACTGAAATCAATGCCTGGATGGGGTGAAGGTAGGGTGGGAGCAGGAAGGATCACACTGTATCAACACTCATGAGAATCTGGAGAAGAAGAGGCTCCTGGAAAAGAAAAGGGATGAGGCAGTCAACCCGAAAAGGTCCATTACATTTATAAAGACCTTTTCTCAGCTATTAAAGCTCTCATCGTCATCGCCACAAGCAACGCCACAGACCTCATCAATTTATTCAGTATTTATTCAGTGCCTGAAGCATTATAGAGCACCTCCTAGGTAAAAGGAGCTGCTCTAAAAATTTTAGAGGATAAGAAGATGACTGAGACCCAATATTGGCTGCAAGTAACAGAAAGCCAACTTAAAATGCTTAATAAGGAAAATTTTCTTGCCCACAAGAAGTCTCAAAGTAGGATGGTTCCAGAATTTGTTAATTCAGCAACTGAGAACCTAGTCTTTTGCATATTCTAACTCTAACACGTTCAAACTAATGCCCTTATGGACACAGATAGTGGTCCCAGTTGTAGTCATCATGTGCAGACTTGACACCATCCACTGAATGAAAAGGGACCATTTCTTCCCTGTTCAGATCTTTTTTAAGCCTGAAGAAACTTTCCTCAGCATGTGCCCACCAGCAAACTTCCCTTTCCTGAATTAGATCACATGCCCATGCATGAACCAGGGGAACAGCACCACCACAGTTGGCTTAGACCAAGTGGGGTCTAACTCTAAGTCTTGAAAAGGAAGAACAATGGAACAAATGGGGATCTGCTAGAATGGAAGGAAAACAATCCACGGAGGCTACCACAGGCCCTTTCTGCATCTGAAGAGATGCAATCAGAGAAAAGAGACAAAAAGACTGATTCTAAGCAGCATTTCTCCAATCCCTTTTGTCTCCGATTCAACTCTGACCTGCCAGTCAGTCTTACTAACTCTGGCTGCAGACCCTGCCCCTGGGACCTGGTTTTTATTTCCCCTCTTCCCCCTTTTGAGTTATACTAATTAGTAGCAGAGTTGGCTCCCTGCCTGATGCTTTCACTGCTAAATCCAGATTTTGAACACACGAAACTTCACAGTGAGAGAGGGCCCTGATAAAGACAGTTACAGACAACAGGCCCCTGCAATAAGGCAGACTGAGGAACTGCCCGTGAAAGAGGCCAAGCTCGGAAGATAAAAGATAAGAACCAGAAGACAGTATTGCCCAGGATTATAACATTTTTGGTTTTTTTTTTAAAAAGTATTTCATGCATTTCCTTTTGTGCACTGAGTGGAAATCTGCAATAAGAAGTTAAGTTGTTCAAAAAAGGAAAAGTATAACTTTTTTCATAATACATCTTTCCTCTGCCAACTTCTTGAGGCCTCTCTAATAACTTCCAGTCTACATACAAAAACCCTCAGTTTTCTGTTTTCATCTGTAGCTCTCTGAAATTTAAAGTGCAGCTCTTCTTTACACCAAAAAAATGCCTGTAGTCTAATATTCAGTTGATATGTGATACTAAGAAAATAAAAAGCGTTTTCTCCCTTTTGTCTCCCCTACATGTTGGTGCCTGACTTGTGTTTCCCTAACCTCCCGTGCACCTCTGTGACCACATGTTCCTGACAGATAGAGAATAGCCAGGTGGCCTGGAAACTTGTCAGATGTTATTCAAAGCAATAAAGAACACAGCATGCAAGTCTTCGGTATATTGTTACAGGGAAACCCTGTTTAGAATTCACTAATTGGGAATTTGTGATAATTTGAGGAAGGGCTGGCTGAAGTTAACCTTTGTACTATCTATGGAAAAAAAAGAATTCACTGAAGTTCTGAATAGTGTAAACAAGATTGGAAGGAGAATAATTATCTACTTAAAAGAACCAGTTGTTTTGAAAAGCTTTAGAAGTATCCTTTTACATACAAACAGGATAATTATGATTTAAACAAAGCCTGGCCTGTTTCTAAGGCCCCTTTGAAATGTCAATTACAAATTACTCTTGTCTATTCACCAAGGCAAAACCCACCCCTGTGTACCAGGCAACAGTTGGTTAGCTTGCTTCCACTTACTCTATTTGAAAATAATAAACCTAAAGTTCTTTTAAAATAGTATAATTTGATTCAAGCTTTTCACTACTCTAGACAGTGCGGATTTACTAGTGTGGGTGAGGATTTGCTAATTACTAATTACTAGCATACACAACAATCAGGAATGCATGGAGTGACAGCTCTCTTCACTAATTTAGTGGAATAGCTGGCTAATTCAGAAAATCTACAAAGAAAACTACTCCAGAGTAGTGGCTTTTATTTTTTATCTTGCCATAGTAAGAAACACATTTTGCACTGCAACCCAGTACACACAACTGAAACGAAAACAATACTTACCCTTATTATGTGCGATACTCTGTTATTTTCTATTTATTTTTTAATAAATGCTAGTCACAACCCACTAAACTGATTCCACATTAATGGGAATTCCATACCTATTAATGGGTTGCTGTTTTGAAAACACTACTCTAGAATCTGTTGGGAGATAGTACTCCTTCGTGGGAGAAAGAGTGGCGTGGCGGTGGGGAACAGCTGTAGCTGCTCTCTGGTTTTCTTCATGGTGTCCTCTCCCCATCCTCCTGCTCTCGAACCCTTGGCCCTCAGCTGCACTGCTCTAGTCACTACTGCCTCCCGTTCCTCAAGGCTCAGTAGGAAGCTCACTCCTACCCTCACCAGCTCTTCCAGCTAAGTTTCCATTTCCCCCCTTTTCTTCAAAAGACCACCCTGAGTTTCTGCCTGATCCACCGGTGAATTGGCCAGGCTTCACCACTGCAGGTGAGGCAAGCGGAATGCTGCCAGGCCTCCCCACTCAACAGTGTGAACCCTCTCCAGCTTTACTCCATCTCTGCTCCTTTTCTGACTCTTGGCCCTGTTTTCCATTAACAGTCCTTCTCTGATCTCTCTGGACTCGGTATTTGGTCTCCCAAGTTCTTATCTAATTGTCCTCCATTAAGAATATGGATGATGTATTATCATCATGGTAAAAACGAAATCTCTGTGGTCAGACAAGACCAAGACCCAGCTCCCCAATGCTCACCAGCCGTACGACCTTGGGTATGTCATTTAATTTCCCTAAGCTTCAGTTTCATCATCCATAAAGTTGGTGAGATAACCTTTTTGCAGGTTTGTGAAAGGTAAATAATCCTTATAAAATGCTCATTTCAGTGCCTTGCATATTGCAAGCATTCTAAACGCTATCTATTATCAGTAGTATTATTATTGCTGCCACTCTTATTGGTTTAGCTTTAACCTACTGGCTCATCTCTCCTCCCACCAAAACCACACCACCCAGCCCTTGAGGGCAGATACTGGTTTAGAGTTTGAGACTGTCCTGTAGCCATAGTTCCCAGCTCCCCCATTCTCCAGCCTCTCTCGAAACACCTTTTATGCATATATTCTCATTCTTCGCCACATCCATCTCATTTGGACCCTTCCCTGCATCTCATAGTTCCCTGCACCAGAGTTCCTGACAAGAATTGTGATGCTTGATACAGGTGGACATTGCCATAGAAGTCAGTTCTAATCATTTAGCTGCGTGGGTGGGCCACAGATAGGAGGCAAGCCCAAGAATTCCATGCCTCCCCTCAAGCAAGCCACCCAAACAGGTTACAACTTTCTACCCTAAAAACCAGAGGCAACCTAGTTTATCCCCTTCAGCAAGGAGGGACTGAAGGGGGTACTGTTATACAGCTCAGGGACCCTACCCTGACAGCTCACACCAGGTTCTGCATAAAAGCAACATCCAGCCACCACTAGTGTTTGCAGCCCTAGTTTCATGAACTATCTCGCACCTCACCAGTTCTGTACCTAGCTCATTCATCCAGTTCTAACGGGCCGGGCCATACTTTTGCCCCTCATCCTACCATGTCCTTGCCTTTGATTCAGTGTGTTTCCCTCCTTGGCTTTGGATATCCTCCCAGCTGTGTTTGGCTCTGTTTTGGGTTCAAAATACTTACAGATTACCCTATTTAATCCCCTCATATTTATAGCCCCTGTTTCCTTCTTCCTATAGGCAGTTATCTCCCACCCACCCCCGACCCTGAACAGTTCTAGCCCATGGATGAGACCATGAAAAGTAGCAGTCTTTGATATAAATGACTCTTTGGATAATAGTGTCACTGATTTATAGTCTAGATCCACAAGCAAAACATTTGGGGCATGGGCCCTTACTCTAATATCTGGAAAATAGTCATTGTCCCCCTTTTCCTGGTGAGATTACATCTGTTTGGACATCACTTATGGCCATGTGGGAGGTGGTGATAACTTACCTTGAAATCAGGATCTTCCATCTTCAGAGAATAATGGCTAAGATCATAGTAATTAAGAGCCCAAATTCTGAAGCCAGAAAACTTGGGTATAAATCCTGCCTCTGCAACTTAATACTATATTTTGTTTTCTGGGTTTTGGGGTTTTGTGTGTGTGTGTGTGTGTGTGAGGAAGACCAGCCCTGAGCTAACAACCGTTGCCAATCCTCCTCTTTTTGCTGAGGAAGACTGGCCCTGGGCTAACATCTGTGCCCATCTTCCTCTACTTTATATGGGACGCCGCCACAGCATGGCTGACAAGCAGTGCGTTGGCCAGCGCCGGGGATCCAAACCCGCGAACCCTGGGCTGCCAAGCGCGAACTAAACTGCTGCGCCAGCAGGCCAGCCCCTGGATTTTTGTTTGTTTGGGTGCTATGTAGATAAACAAGATAACTTAAGCATCTTGATCATATCAAGCTAGAAATATCAGAATCGTTCACTAAGTTTTAGATATTGGCCCTTGCCCTGCTTTCACTGCCTCTGCTTTCCCCGCCTCTGCTTTCCCCAGCGCCTCCCTTTTGCATTCATGAATCCCTTTGTATATTGATTCACCTGCATTATTTATCTATCATGTAGTCTGGCACTGTGCTGGGTCATAGAGATACAAAGATGACAAATCAAGGACTCTACCTTTAAGAGTAGATAAATATATATAGGTGACAGAGACTTCCAAAAAAATACATTCACTAAAATGTTAAGGGTGCTGGATGGAGGACTTTTCAAGGTCACTGGAGCATAAGGGAGGGCATAGTGAGTTTGCCTGAGGGAACAAAGTAAAAGAGGGTGTCAAGGAGTAAAGGAAGTCTTCATGGAAAAGGTTGATGCTGGAGCTGAATCTTGAAGTTGTACTGCTTTTCACTTGTTCCAATCCGAGGAACAGACCTGTTCCAATCTTGAAGCAATCTGAATAAGACAGTCTCCACAAATAGGCTCAGAAATGTTACCCCATGTCCTGGATTCTAGTGGCCTAGTACCAATGGTAGGGGATCCACATTGCCCCCCAGGTCTCTTTGCAATCAGTTTAGGAAACTGCTGTTATCAGGAGCGACCACAGAGACCAAAATCATAGCTCTGTGGTCTCATTCCAAGTCCCCCATGGAAGGCTCAGTCCTTAGTATTAGGCTGCAGTCTTTATTATATGTAGTACCTCAGTCTTTCCTCAAGATTTAAGCCCTTCTTTGAACTCTAGCCCAGTGACCAAAGTCCCTGCTACTTATCTTGTCCTTGCCAGCCCTCTCCTCTGGGATCTGAGCTTTGTTTTATATCCCAGCTGGAGTTTTGCCATCTATCTGGAGAATGATCTCCAGAATGGCCACCCATCTACCTAGGCGTGCCTGAATTCCCCACTACTAGGGTCCCCACTTAACTGGAAAACCTAGCCCCAACTATGTCTGGATTGAGGCTAAATTGCAACAAAGACTTTCTCTTTGACCAAACTTTAATCAGGCTCCTCTGAGCCCTCTTCTTGACCAGAACTTGACTTTGGTGCCCATCCTGTCTTTGGCCTGCCCAGCCCAGTTTTAGCAAGAACCCTGCTAAATAGGTTTAGTGAGAGTCCCTCACCCTTGATATCTGATCACCCTTGATATCTGACCAAGTTCCTCATCCTCCACCTTTGATGTATAAATTTTTGATCTGCCTTTAGCAAGAATCCTGTTAGGTCAGGTTAGCAGGAATCCCCCTACCCTTGATGTCTCCTCTTAGTAATTTCCCATCCACTGACCACCTCATCCTGCTTCTTGGGTATAAATTTCTGCTTGTCCTTGAGTATTTGGAGTTGAGTTCGATTTCTCTTCCCTATTGCAACAGATTTAACTCCTATTACAAGAGTCTCAGATAAAGTCTTCTTTACCATTTTAATAAGTGTCAGAATAATTTTTTTTTAACATTTGCCATGCCCTTTGGACAATAACCATGGACAGCCCATGGCCCAGCTGCCCCTCCGGGTCATGCTGCCTCAGCTCCTTGGTCTACTCGAGGAATCAGATCTTATTTCAGGCTCTTGAGCTCGTCTTCCTCACCAGCCTCTAGCTGACACCTGTACAGGAATACAGCTTAGGTAGAGTCACCTGAAAACATGGCCCTGGAGAATACAGGTGAATTCTATTCCAACCAACTTCACCTAATTCATTCAGTCAGTCAGATAATCAAAACATACGAATAAATTTAAATGGTTTCTGAACATAAATATATTTTCAAAGAGCTTCCTTATTTGTATTACAGACATAAACAAAATACATACACTCAAGGCATAAAATATCTGTCTTGTGCTCTTTTGAATAAAAAAATCATAGTGGAATGCAGATCTTTGATGTTCTAATTGTGCCATAAACAAATTCACTGGCCTGTTTTGGGACAAAGAATTATCTGAAATTTTTCCTCTTGGGATCCAAGTATGTTTTTGTTGTTAATGGACAGACTTTATTGTAAAAGCCTCCTCACGTAGAACTCTGGTAATTTTTCGTGCTTTATTCATCTCTTTCATTTGGTTTCAAGTAAGGTAAGGACTTGATAAAATTCAAAATTTAGTGAATTTTGTGTTAATGTCAGGTGAAGAATTTTCCTCTTGAATATCTCCCTTCATTGGGGCTGTTACTGAGGTATTTTGAAGGAAATGGCGTGTCAACCATTCATTGGTTCTCAAGGCTTTGCAGTGGAGGCAGGGCCTTTCCCTGATCTGGTAACTTCCCACATTCCGTTGCCTCTGAGCTATTTTTCTCTTCCTAATACTGGCTGGTGATGGGTGGTGTTCACTTTCACTCTCCTTCCACGAGGAGGCTCCTGAGTTAGATTCTTCACTGTCACACTCTGTAGTATCACTGTCACGTTGGGTCTGATTCATCTGACTGAACTGAGAATGGAGCCTGGCTCGTCTTTGTTCAAGATAGGCATTGACCAAAGCCACTTCTGACTCAGTTACAGGGGTAAATTGGCTCCGCTTTGGTTTTTTCATCGTTTGTAAAGTGTCCCAGGTACCATCTTTGCTTTGCCGCTTATAGGAAGTATCTTTGCTTCCTAACAACCAACGAAACAAATCAACAAGTTAGGCACATTGTTGATTAATATAACTTTATATTACCTAAGGAAGGCTGTGGCATGTGTGGGCTCACTTTTAGTTGCCATTTACCAAGCCACCACTTTTCTCCACTCATTTTGCGAGTGTTGGCAGCTGACTGCATTTTTCAGTACTATATCAAATCTCCTAAAGACCAAAAGGGTCAAATACATGCTTGACATATTACTTTTGAAGTTTTGTGGGTCCCTGATATAAGATCAAGGGAAAGGTCTCTAAACTTTTCCAGAGAAGGACCCTTTTTTCCTTTGCCTTGAAGTCTTAAAGGTTCAAGTGTTTATATGAATGTAATTTGGGTAGCAGGAAACTAAAAAGGATCTTTTCTTTATACAGTGGTATGCTGGAGTTGGCTCATACCAGCCAAGTTGCAAGAACTGACTGTTAAACTTTCAGGAATTTTGCGAGATAATTGTTAAACACAGCCATTAGTAAAAATTAAATTATACAGATTTACCATTAAATCAATTTATTATAAATAAACATAATAAACACTCAAAACCCATTACTTCCTAATGATTTTACTACATTTATTATGATGTACGCACTTAAAGCTATTTATGTCCGTTATATCTGGATACTGAAAACACTATGTAATGATGTGCTATTGTGCATCTCGTCTCAACTCCATATTCAGTGACATCATGTTGGTCACTTGAAATCAGTTTTCATAACATAAAAATCAACAAACACTAAAAATCAGGGCTTGGTTTATGGTTTTGTTGATTTTCTAGGCTTAAGAAAGTGCTGGAGAACATGTTACGAACATAGATTACATTTAAAAGTGCCATGCCTGTAGCCACTACGTTGTGAATAGCACCCAAAAATGAGGAAATATTCTTCCACAGTGTTCTAAAACTACTATCCAATTCAGCAAAGAAGTCACTCATATCACTGGCAACCAAGTTAAGTTCCAACATACATCTTCCTGTTTAACTTTCATCTTACTCCTTCACTTAAAGGAAAATAATATTCACTTGAGACCTACACCTGTTCATCAATTGCTACTATAGGTTGGCTAAGGATGCAAGGGTCTGGCAAAAATCGAGGAAAGTGTTTTGTGAGAATCAGTAGTCTATATGGAATTTACCATAAAGAGCATTATATAGTTTATTATTTGTAAATTGTGTGATATACATTCTTTATATCAGTAAAACTTTTTAAAAAACATTTATTCACACACATTTTTGGAGAGCCAATTGTTAAACATTTACCAGCACACCACTGCTTATAGGTCATTGAAAAAGATGTCATATAGAGCTCATAATACTGTAGTAACACCAAGAATAAAGAAGTATGAAAGGCAAGCTATGTGAACTGAGAATGCTCAAGGTAACCTTGAGCTTTATCTACCAGTGATTTGTGGCCTCTAGTGGCTCTGCTAAAGCAGCTAAGCTGTCCTCCTGCACTGAAGCAAGGAGCTCATCCAATGGGCCACCACAGGTTGGGGGCCCTATAACATCTTGGCTGTCCACCTCTGTAGTTTGCTTTCCACATTCAGTTTATATTTATGTCATCATAGTCCAATACCAAAAATGCACTGGCTCTCACCTTTACTTACTGAAGTGCTTGTCCCACTGTCTTCATCCTTTTTCTTCTCAGACATCTGTTTCAGAAATATAGATTAGTAATAATGATCTCAGTTAGTTGTTTTTCACTCATATTTACTCGTTAAGAAATACTATTGCCCTAGGCCCTCTGACCATGTCTAATTTTAAACACTCAACCCAGTTCAACAAATACTTGTTGAGTTCCTTTATGGTGATCCTACTTCTGCTGCCCATTAGGAAGACCAGGCTTCGATAGTAGAATCTACCAAAATGCTTTAAACCAAGCAAAACAGAACAAAGATGTGAGAGAAAATAATACTGATAAGGAGCTATAGGTTATAAAGTTTTCCTGTACTCACAATATAGAGTAACAATCACTTAAATATCATTTTAAAACAGAATTGATAGTATTAGGATTACTTTTAATTTACTTTTTAAAAGACATTTTATCAGGTCACATTATTGATAATGGTTTAAAACCTTTACCTGAATTCATAGACTTACTATCTCCTAAATCTTTCAGAAACTTTCCTCCAAAATGCAACCATGATATATTATCTATGAATATGGTGATCAGAAGAAACAGATTTCTTTGAATAGTTCCAATTTCAAATATTCTGCCTCAACATTCCATAAATATATTTGTCCCACTTTTCAGATCAGTGTCCCACTTTTTGATGCTGAAAAGGGTTTTGCCAAAAGACACAACTATAAAGCAACTCTTTCAGAATGTATCAAAAATTTTTGAAATACAGCACCTTTGATACATAATAATTCTTCTAGGAAACTATCACCAGGAAATAACCCCCCAAAGAGAGAAAGTTTTGTGTACAGAAATATTCATAGTGTAATTAGGATGATATAAAATACAAAATTCAAAAGTAGGCAAGGGTTAAATAAATTATGGTACAATCATACAATCATATAATACATAGTTGTAAAAATTATTGTAATAAAAGTATGTCATAACATGAGGAAATAAATGTTATAATATTAAGTTAAAAATCATGATGCAAATTTGTATATGCAGTATGATCACAAGTTAGCTAAAAATATGAAAAGAAAAAAGACTTTAAGGGATGTACACAGTGTTAGCAATTGTTGGCTTTGAGTGGTGAAACTGACTTTTTTTCCCTTCTAATTTTTCAAATTCTCTACAATTAGGGAAAAAATGAATTTCTGTAGAAAGGCAAACTTACTTTGGGTTGAAAATTGCCATACTTGGGTATTCATAACTGCACTCTAAGATCCTTGTCCCATTCCTTTCTTAATATCTGATTTTTACAATGGTCGGAAAGTTTCTTTAACAAAATACCTCTTTGCTTTTTGAGTAACTGCAGCCATTCTCTGAAAACCTTACGAGTAGAATCCTCTTTTAAGATCCCTCTTTTTAAAAAAAACTTGGGGGAGCCTTATTTTAAATTTAATATTATAGAGATGATTATTAAAAGATTAGAAGTCTATAAACCTAAAAGTTAATTGTAGTTGGTTATTTCTATGTAATCTGGAGAGGTTTTTATTTCATTTTTTTCTACTTTCCTATAATTTCCACATTTTCGAAAATGGGTACTTTTGTAATGGAGGGGTGAAAGTGTTTAAAAACACTTATTAGAGTTATATCATTTTCACAGAAATCTTCCATATTTGACTTGATGTCAAATCGAAATATAATCACAAAGTCAAAAGAAAGATTCTGCATCAAGCTAAGTGGAATCATATGAACTGTGGTTACCAAAAGCATCTTATTAACTGTCTTTGTGTGTGACTCAGTGAGTGAAAACAGCAGCAGTGCCTTCCTAAAACATGGAGAGATCTGGGGTGTGGCTCTGCTTTTTTTGCCACTAACCAACTCTGATTTTATCAAACCACTTTAACACCTCCTAAGCTCAGTTTCCACATATGCAAAATGAGGAACTTGGACTGGTTTTGTTTGGAAAAATTCCAACACAAGCAATCTGAATAAACACTAAACAAACATATAAACTAAATATAGTATGTAGAGTCTCTGAAAGCAAAGGGCAAATGCATCTTTAAAAAGTGGCAAATCCAGAGGAAATCAGTGTGTTTCATGTTTGAGGATAATTACCACCACATTTCCATCACACTTGAACCATTACTTCAAGGTTTGTAAATAAAGGCTCATAGTTTAGCAGAGAAAATGAAGTTCAAAGTGAAGGAAAACTTCCATCCTCCTTGACTAGCTCTCATATGGTTCTCAGATTTCACTTCTGTGACCCTTCAAGAGAAGCAGTTCAACTGACTGTAGCTGCTATTAAGGGTACAAAGTGAAAGACGAAACCTCCAAGGTAATTAAGGTTTTAATCAGCACTGAATAGATTTAATTCAACATTTCAATTATGCTTTGAAGTAAACAAATGATATGGCAGGAAACCTGGGTCTATTGCCCCCTCTGTCACTAACCACTTGTATGACATTGGACAAATCACTTAATTTCTTTGGGCCTTATCAATAAAAAAAAGGAGAGATACTGATATCTTACTCGCCTACAAATAGGAGGTTGGACCACATGCTCTCTTGAGGTCCTTGAAGTTCAGAGTTCTATGACTCCAAAGAGCTGATGCAAGCAAGGAGCAGAGGAATAGCTTAGACCTCTTACGAGGTCTTCATGATGAAATTGCCAGGAATCAATTTCAATTTTTTGTTAATTTTCTAAAGTAGCTTTTCTTGCCAGGCCAGACAAATTCAATATACTTAGCTAGGGATTCTAAGACATGTATAACCTATCGCTATTCTAAATCTCCTTTTGGCAAAGTATCTACCTTAAGAAGCATTTAGACTTTAGATGAAACTTCTTAGGGGGAGGAGGTGGTGAGGGGAAGTGTCTGATTATTATAATGGAATCCAGCTGGCATAGACATAAGACACCTCCTCCTCTCCATCTAGAGCTGATACAGCACTCAGTCTAGCTGACCATTGCCAGCCCAGTGCTCTGGCTGTAATGCTAAATGACGGTGGTTTGATTAATCATCAGCCTGGTATTAATGGCCAGCAAGGATTCCATGTCAGCAATTTATAAGAGTTTAGTTACTCATGTTGGAGCATCACAGTCCTGATAAAGTGGGCTATCTCATTCCTAAGAGGATAGCATTTTCTTCTGCTGGTAGGTGGTCTGGAGTCATGACTTTAGTTCTGTTTAGTTTAGTTCTGCATCTTATTCTATGCGGAGAGTGTATTGCTTCATTCTAAAAACCCCCAAATCTTACAACATGTATCCTATAAATACAACAACTTCTGTATCTTTGATTAGAATTATGTGGTTACAAAAGGAATTTGGAGGTCATTAACCAGTAGGGAAGTTTATTCCAGCATGACATAGCATGGACAAACTGCAAACAACCTAAATATCTCAGAATCGCAGATTTGCTATGGTACAATGACAAGACAAAATTATGCAGTCATTAAGTGTTGCTATGTGAATATAATTTGAGGAAGTGTTACAATATTATATTAAGTTTAAAAAAAGCAGAATATGAAAATATATACAACATAATGCCAACCCTGGAAGATCAAAGATAGACAGAGAGATGCAGAGAGAAAAAGAAAAAAACCAGAACAACATATTCCAAAACGTTAACAGTGGTTATCTCTAGGAAATAGGACTACAGTAGTTTAAATTTTCTTCTTCATCCTTTTCTCTATTCTTGGATTCTCTAGAATGAGATTGCATTATTTTTAAAACTAGAAAACAAACTTTTAAAAAGTAGTTACATCAAAGTAAAGTGAATTTATTTTACGGCAAATCCCCCAGTATACAGTCAATATATTACTTAAAATGAAAAAAATATATCCTACCCAGACAGAAGCCCGAGAGAAGAACATCAGGACCAATATAATGACAAAATACCAAAGCAGGAAGCTCCCTATTGTCCCACAAGAGTCATCCTTCCGGCACTCATAATCTTGATTTGGAATGGTAAAGCTTAAAGGTATCGGGGGAGGATCCACCTCCCAAAATAAGGAAAAAAGGTCTCCCATGACGGCTTCTTGCTTTGAAAATAAAACATACTCAAAGGGATGAAGGTGACTGGGAAGTACTTCACTTTTGTGTGTATGACAACTTCCTTGGCAACCTATTATGACATACACTTTAGCAACTGTGACAGGAACTGACAAACGTTTCCTGGATTTCTAAGTTTTTGGAAGATTTATCTAATTCACTTCTATGAAAGTTTATAGTCCTTCCTTCATACCTTAATATGGTGCATTCTGCCTTAATCTTTTTTCGTGAAACTTGAGATACTATATTTTCTTTAAATACAATATTTTAATGTCTTTAAAATCTAAGTCTCTGAGGTATCTACTCATCTTTTTTCAGTTTCTTTTACATGTTTCATATCATTGTAAATTAACATACACAGTTCTAACGTGTTATAGACTGAATTGTGTTCCCCATAATTCATATGTTGAAGCCCTAACCCCGAATTTGACGATTGTTGGAGATAGGGCCTTTAAAGAGGTAATTAAGGTCAAATGAGGTCATGAGAATGGGGCCCTAATCCAATATGACTGGTGTCCTTAGAAGAAGAGGAAGAGACATCAGGATGTGCGAGCACAGAAAAAAAGGCCAAGTGAGTCCACACAGAGAAGGCAGCCATCTGCAAGCCAAAGGAGACCAGCCTCAGAAGAAACCAATCTTGCTGGCACCTTGATCTTAAGACTTCCAACCTCCAAAATTGTTCAAAAATTAATTTCTGTTGTTTAAGCCACCCAGTCTGTGGTATTTTGTTAAGGCAACCCTAGCAAACTATACATAATGCCAACGATATATCTAATTTGGGTAATACTGGTGTTCCTTTTTAAGCCTTTAATAAATGCACAGTAGTTTATAGATTACATTAAGAGGGAAAATATAGATGTGCCTGTTGTGAATTACATCAGATGTATACAATATCTTCCTAGGAAAGAATCAGATATGGTGTGGGGAGGAACTTCGTATTCTAATTTTGACTGTACATTGAACCCTTTCACTTTGAACAATTTTCAGGTTAGTTCATCTCTAAATCTAAAACTAGAGCAAAACACCATTGCTGCTAAGGCAATTTAAAAATTATAAAAATTCCACTTGAAAAAGTCTGTTAGATCTTTAACAGCATAGCATACCTGCAGATTTTCATTATTATGCAATACCACAAGGAAACTTCATTTTCTTCTATTTGACCTTAGGAGCATTTTAGGAAAAATTTTGGCCATTGGGACGCACATGATGTAACAATCCACTAGCTTATTGTGACATGACAGATGTTTTGATTAGGGGCACACTTCTCCGCATCCCCAAGGGCAAGTCCCCAGGCCCTCCACATCCTGGCCCTTGGCCCTCTGCCTTAAGCCCTCGTCGCCTCCTCCAGGGGAGCCTAGGCTGGGCCCGTCGCGCCTCCTCGGGGCATACGGCACCCCACCTGCCCCTCTAGTGCACCTGCCTGGCGCCCCACCTGCCCCGCTAGTGCACCTGCCGGCCACCCCTGGGCTGAGCTCCCCCACGCGGTAACCAGGGAGCTCTACTTTTACTTCCCCGCGCGTGCCTCAGTGGCACATTGTAGTCGTTTGTATTTGTTAAATAAAACCAAACTCAACTCCCTGATGAACCTTTTCCTCAGGATTAGGAGTTCTTCCAAAGAATACGCAGGAAAAGTAAAAAGAAAAAAATAGGGATTTTTTTTTAGCCTCAAAACCACTAGAAACTTTAAAAGTAAAACTCATTTTGGTTTTTCTTGTTACTGCTGCACCCTTATTACGAGGATATTTAAGAATTTACATCGGGTCAGGACATTTGTTTTTTTGTTTCTGTTTTGTTTACCACAGAGGTGTGAGAAATGCTTTGTCATTCCTGATGATACCTGGACACATTGCCTCCTACTCTGTATCCTACAATTAGCCACCCTGCTAAATAAAATCTGCTTAAAAATATGAGTCCATAAATGCCCTAAGAAAGCTAAAATTATAATACATAGAAATTCGGCTTGTTATAATTATTACTTTTTACTGCGGGTTCAGAACCTGGTCTGAATTTTTGCCGCACAGCTTTCTCCACGGAGCTGAGTGGGAGCCGCAAATCCGAGAGCTGTTTCCTAGGTAACACGCCCAGACTCCGTCCCTTCACCGCCCCCCCATTTTCTCGCGAGAAGAGAGAGTCCCGTTCTTCCGGTAGCTGTAGACCCGCAAGCCGGTTGCCTTCTCCTTAGTGCTTGGTTTCGCGCATGTGCAGTAAAGAGTGGCGCGAGGCAGCGGCTTCCGGCCGAAGAACATGGTGCGTTTTCGGGGTCATCTTTGTGCTTCCTGAACGCGGAGTCCACGCGAGTTCCGTGGATCTGCGGATCTGCGGAGGGTGCAGCCAAAGGGGGATGGATGTAGCCACGCATCCACCACCCGTAGTGAGGGAGGAAAGAAGCAATAGGGGTTGCTAAGTTTGTGCCGGGAGAGCCACGGAGGGAAGCTTTCCGGACAGGGGAGTTTTGACTCGGGGGCTGGGTGGCAGGAAGGGTACTGCTCTGTCCTCTATGGGATACAACTCCATGTGGCCGGAGCAGGTCTTACACTTGTTTGCAAGAGGTGAGGCCTAGCAAAACGAAGGCAATATAAGTCCCAGTGTGGACCAAAACTGAATGCACATTGTTCCCACTCGCCCTCATCCCCTTCACACCACGAGAACTCGCCCTTCTAAAACTGAAATCCTTATACTTCCTCAGCAACACAAAACGGAGGTCTCTGGTGTTTCAGGTCGCAGGCAGTTCATGGCTTCTGCATGAGGACGTAGGAGTCTTGAATGGCTTTTAGCTTATATGGAATATTTTCTCCCAAAACTTGGTATTTTGAGTTTGTAAAATTAGCCCTTGGGCTAGGCCTTGTGACATATTCCAGAAACACAGTGCAGAGCAATTGCACACGTAATCACCCATCCTTACATTACAAAATAAGACATTTTTATTTGTTGGAAGTATTAAATTGTTCTCTGAAGTGACCAGCCAGTTCTCTGTTGATTACAATATGGTGCCAATGAAGTGGTAATTTAGGCTTCTCTTTTCATGTGTTAGTATTAAAATGTGAACAATTTTGGAAAGACATTTTAAAGATGAAGAAAAGTGTGCAATTATTAGTTACTGTTGTAAAGGACACGAGTTTGATTTCTTAAATGGAGAAGTAGTTTCTTTTGATTAATTCTTGTCCTTTTTGTCTTTTGAATAGATGCAAGGGGACCCAAACCCTAGTGCTTCCCTTATTGACAGAACCATCAAGATGAGAAAAGAAACAGAAGCTAGGAAAGTGGTTTTAGCCTGGGGACTCCTAAATGTATCTATGGCTGGAATGATATATACTGAAATGTAAGTTAATTAGCCAAAAAAAAAGTAAAACTTTAACAGGCCACTGGTTGGTTCCACGGGTTTTTGTGTGTGTTTGTTTTGATTTTTGGTGTTGTTTTTTTAAGATATTGAAAAGCCTTTTTAATTTTTTTAGGACTGGAAAACTGATTAGTTCATATTATAATGTGACGTACTGGCCTCTCTGGTATATTGGTAAGTACGTAATTTTCACGGTGATTTAGATTTACTACCAATGAAAAACTGCATTCCATGTTTAATTCAACTTATTGTTGTATTCATTCCTTCATGTAACAAATATTTGGGTGCTTACCGTGTTCCAAAAACTGGGAATGCAGCGGGAAGGGAACAAGGTCACTGCCCTCATGGAAGGAACATTCTAGTAGAGGAGACAATCAAATCAATACACAGTACAATTCTAGGTAGTCATGAGTTCTGTGAAGAAAAATAAAGTTTAGGGGTGGTGAGATTTATATTTGTTTCTCTCTCTGAAATGCCTTCCCTACTTCTCTACCTTTTTGCCTTTCAAGACCAACCAGATTTCTACTCTATTGATGCCTTAGTTTCCTTGTTCCTCTGTCTGCTTCTGTCTGCTCTTCAGTAGTCCTTGGGTATAGAGTCCTTATGACTGTTAAAGTAAATCCATGGTCTTATAGACATTAATCTAAAGTAGAAGAGGAAAAGTTTTGGAATCGGTACACCTGATTTAGAATCATGGCTTCAATACCTAGCTCTGTGCTCTTGCAAAAGTCACTTACCTTCTCTACAAGTGTCAATTGACCTTTAAAATGAAGGTGAAAATGTTTATTGTACAGGGTTGTAAGAATTAGTGATACTATTTTGAAACTCACTACTAAATGCCCTACACATAATAGACGTTCATTAAATGGTAACTGTTACGAGGAATAAGAAGATAGCTTTCAGGGCCAGCCTGGTCACGCAGCGGTTTGGTTCGTGCTTGGCAGCCCAGGGTTCATGGGTTCGGATCCCGGGTGCCTGCCGACACCCTGCTTGTCAGCCATGCTGTGGCAGCATCCCATATAAAGTAGAGGAAGATGGGCACGGATGTTAGCCTAGGGCCAGTCTTCCTCAGCAAAAAGAGGAGGATTAGCAATGGATGTTAGCTCAGGGCTGGTCTTCCTCACACACACACACAAAAAGAAGATAGTTTTCAGTTTTGTTGTTAATTTGCTAAACTGTAAAGAGTTTTGTTTCTTCTCTTTAAATGTTCCACACCCCTTTAAAAAAAACACTATTCTCTTCCAGAGCTTGCCCTTGCATCTCTCTTCAGCTTAAACGCATTATTTGATTTTTGGAGATATTTCAAATATACTGTGGCACCAACAAGTCTGGTTGTTAGCCCTGGACAGCAAACACTTTTAGGGTTGAAAACAGCTGGTAAGTGTTTTTATATCTTTTGGAAAGGTTGGCAATAAATCTTTCTCAGTTTAGTTTTCCTTTTTCATACACTCAGCTGGAAGGGACTTCTAAGGCCATCTGGTTCAACTATATTAAACAAGTCTACAGTAAATTGTCTGAAGGCCGATAATTATCATTCCTATTTGTATAAATTGAATGGAACTAACTATTCAACAGCTTCATGCAAGTTTGTTCCATGGTTTAATTACGGTTAAAATTAAATGACTGACTCTTGCTGCATTGAAGCTAATTTCTTATTTTGAACACTGTGGAAATGGTAAACAACTAATTTGTGTCCTTTGGTAATTTGACAACCAAGTCACTTTATTACTTACCCTTTTCTTGAAGAAAAAGATTCAGTTCATTAAATCTGTTCTCATAGAAATTTTATTTATACATACACATATATATTATTTATTTACCTACTATTTATTTATTTATTCCTTCTAGTTGTACAGACTACTCCTCCACATGATCTGGCAGCGACCCAAATCCCTCCCTCTCCACCTTCTCCTTCAATTCAGGGTCAGAGTGTGTTGAGTTATAGCCCATCCCGTTCACCCAGTACCAGCCCCAAGTTCACCACCAGCTGTATAACTGGATACAGCCCTCAGCTGCAAGGCCTGTCATCAGGTGGCAGTGGTTCTTACAGCCCTGGAGTGACCTATTCACCCATCAGTGGTTATAATAAGGTAAGGACTCTTTTCTGTTGGCCATTCACATTATTTTAGAATTGGGAGGTACCTTGAAAATCATGTAGTGGGTCAAAACTCCTCATTTTATCAGTGAGGAAACAGAGGAACAGTGGGTAATTGACTTGTCCAAATCACCCCTTTAGGAGCCAAGAATAGAACCCAGATTTCCTGACACCTATTCAGAAGTTCTTTATACCACATCTTAAAATGAAAGAGAAAATTGAACTTTTGCGAAGATGATGAACTGAGGTTTACCATCTAGGATCTTTCTGCAGGGTCTTTAAAACAAGTTGAAACTATGATAATTTTTTACTTTAGTTTCCTTTATTCATGTCTTCCCTCTTTCTTTGATTCTTTATGTGAAACTTTTGTATATCCTTATAGAATTTTATGCTTTTCATCATGTTGAAGTATCTTCTAAGCTAAAAACTGGCATTGTCATGTAGTTTGACTCTTGAGGATGGACACTCACAGGATGATTAGAAGCCTTCATTCCAACTCGAAATGGGCTTCTGTTCTAATGTTTAGGCTTGACAGAAACAAAATTGACAAATTTGAAATTGTAACTCCTGCCTGAAGTATAAGACTATAAGAAGGGCATTAAAAGGGGGCTGGTCACATTTTCAGATGCCCTAGTAAGAGCTAGTTAACTCTAGCTCAACAGCTAGTTCATAGCTGTTAGTTAATGAGGAATGTCTGGAAATGAAATTAACACACTGTCTGCCCTTACCCTTTGACATAATATTTCTTTGTAATGAAATTCCATAGTACTGGTTACCCAGTAATACTTTTGGCAAGTAATAGAATTTAGAAAATTTTGTACAAGTTAAATATTATAAGGGAATGTATATATAGTGATAATTCATAACCTATAGGTAAATATGACTTTTAAAAATAGTTTTAGTTTGTTTTCATGAGAAAAGTACTATATGATCATTATAGAAAGTTAGAAAAATAGAAGAAACATCACTCATAGTCCTACCATCCAAACATAACTTCTGTTTAATGGCTACTTAGTACTCATCTAGTGGGGATACCATAGTTTACTCTTGAATATTTAAGTTATTTTCATTTCTTAAAAACTATTATTAATCCACACTAAATAGCACATAAAGTTTATAACATTGCTTAGTTACCTTTTTTCTATTAGATTGTAACCTCCTTGAACACAAGATTATATGTTTTTGTTCATCTTTGTTTCCTTGGCACAGTGTGTGGAATATAGATGCTATATAAGTGTTGAACTGGACTAATACCTTGGAAATATTAATGAAATGAATAATTTTTTTTCTGGGGAAAAATGCCAAAATTGACTAAGAAGTAGAAAACCTACATAAATCAAGGAAGAAAATTTAAAAACTATTAATCAAATACATCTGCAGAATACATTAGAGCCTAAAGTTTTACCATTGAGTTCTTCTAAATTTTCAAAAAACAGTTACTTTCTAAACCTTTGATTATGGAAATTTTCAAACATACACAAAAATGAAGGGGCTAGTACCGTGAATTCCTGTGTATCTATTATCCATCTTCAACAGTTGTCAGCATTTTGCTGGTGTATGAACAGCTAATTCTGATCTGATAAAACACATTAAAAGCTTAAACTCTAGAGTTAAAAACTTAGTATGATCTTGAGCAGGTTACCTAACCTCTCATATCTAAAATTAGTGTAGTAATAATATTTACCTGTTATTGAGAGGATGAAGTAAGATAATGTATATTAAGCACAAATATTATGCCCCTTGACCAAAAATAAACCAATTAATAAAACAATAGCTCAAATATAGTCATAGCATATGTAAAGATTTAATGTTAATTGAAATAAAAGAGAAATCAATGTGAAAGAGGATTAACGTTTTTATTTTCAAACAGCATAAAATACTTATAAGATTTGTTAATCCTTAATTTATTGCACACTAATATAAGTTAATAATAAAACCCCAGTAGAAAAAAATTATCAATGTACTGGAGTAAACAGTTAATAAAATAGGTAATACCAGTAACCAGTAATTGTATTTTTAAAGTGTTTAACTCCATAAGTATAAGGAAATGCAAATTAAATGCACTACATTTTTAAAAAAATCTTGTATATCAGATAAACATATTTTAAAATAGTAATGCTGATGGACATATACCAAAATAGGTACTCCTATCTGTTCTCTTCAGATAGTAGTATTACTTAATCCAACGTTTTCATTTAATGGAATGGGAATACGTATTAAAAATTTTCATATGCTTTGATCAAATCATTTCAGTTCTAGAAATCTCCTAAAGGAAATCATCAGAAATTAACCAAGATTTATGTATGAAGATGTAAATCATAACATTGTTTACAGTAGCCAAAAATTGTATATAATCCAAATGTCTAGAATAAGAGAATGTAAAAATAAATTGTGGTGTATTTGTACAATGAAATATCGTACAGCCCAAGGAGCACGATTGCTAGATCATCTGGTGAGAGTATGTTTACTTTTGTAAGAAACCACCCAATTGTCTTCCAAAGTGGCTGTACCATTTTGCATTCCTACCAGCAGTGAATGAGAGTTCCTGTTGCTCCACATCCTGCCAGCGTTTGGTGTTGTCAGTGTTCTGGATTTTGGTCATTCTAATTGGTGTGTTCCTTTTTGGAAGTCAAAAGCCAAAACAAAAATAAATTTCGATTAAAAAAACATAAAATAAAGTTCTTTTATTTTGTACAGTTGGCAAGCTACAGTCCCTCTCCTTCTTCTCCGTACCCTACCACTGTTGGACCAGTGGAGAGCAGTGGATTGAGATCTCGCTACCGTTCTTCACCCACAGTCTATAACTCCCCTACTGACAAAGAAGACTACATGACAGACCTACGAACTTTGGATACTTTCCTTAGAAGTGAAGAAGAGAAACAGCATAGAGTTAAGCTGGGTATGTATATATTTTTTTTATTGAGATCTAATGTGCCTATTTTTGGTGTCACTTTACGTTATCCTTAACCCATTATTTTCATTACTTTGATACCCATACATAAATGTCTCTTTTACTGATATAACTTGTGTAGCTTAGGAGAGAAATGCAGTATGTTTTTATATTTTATGCAGTTAGAATTAAGCTCACCAAATTTCAGAAGTAAAATATAGCTGAACTGAGAAATCTTGAAACTTTCATCTACATTGAGATTGAAAGCTTTTTCATATAATGTAATTTAGAATTTCTATTTAAAAACTGAGGCTGTCAAATATTTTTGAAGTGGTGCAGAGCAAAGCTTATTGAAGCGATAGTTGTCTCCTTTCAGGTAGGCCTTGGGAAGGTTGGGGTGGCAGGGAAGGATGAGAGAGAGAGCATGGATTTACTCTGAAAGTGCTGTTGTTTTTCAGGACATTTTTGAACTTTCTTTAGTTTACCTTGAGAGAAACAATGTTAGCAATTCTTAATCTGTTTGGGGTGGATTTGATTATTACAAAGTCGATTATTTGAAACCGAATTAGGTTATTGAGCCGAGTAATGATTTTTCCCCCTGAGGAACTTGCACAGAAAGCACATTAGGTGCTAAACCATGGCCACAATGAGGAAACCGGTTATTGGACCATGGCTCTTTGTGTCACCTGAAATCTCTCCATTGATTTTTAATTTAATTTTGCCTGAAAGTGCTACAAATGTCAAAGACACAAATCAATATTATCTTGTTATTTGTTGATACATGCTTTTTCTCCTTTTCAAATTTTGAAATATTTCAAGTATACCAAAAATTATGGAGTATAATACAAAGAACAGCCTGTCTACCCTCTACATATTGTTGTCATTTCCAGATATTTTTCTGACTTCCATTTTTATTTCTTCTTTGACCTATAAGAGTTATTTAGAAGTATTGTTATTATTGTTTGGAAGTATTATTGGTGATTGGTGTTGCTTTTAATTTTCAAACCTGTGAAATGAAAGGCTTGGTTATCTTTTTTTTTCTTTCTCTAAGTTAATTGTACTGTGGCTAAAGATTCTAATTTCTACCCTATTACCTTTTTGGTGTTTTCTGAGACTAGGATTTAGGCCTGCTATGTGATCACTTTTATAAATGGTTCTTGGTATATTGAGGCATAGTCTCTTAAGTATTGGGCTCCATATTTGTTTATTGAGTCAAGCCTCTTAATAGTGTTCTTAAATTCTTTATCTTATTAATTTTTACCTGCGTGATCTATTAGTTACTAAGAAAGTATGTTAAAAGCTCCCACAGATTGTCTCCCATTAAATGTCTCCTTGTAATTCTGTCAAATTTGCTCAGTGTATATGAGATTATGTTTAGTTCATGTACATTCAGAATTGTTACTATCCTTCTGGTCAATTATTCCTTTTGTCTTTATCTCTTAGGCGTTTTGCCTTGGAGCCTATTTTGTCTGACATTAAGACAGCTATACTAATTTCCTCTTGGTTAGTATTTGCCTGGTATGTCTATGTCCGTCCCTATACTTTTAACCCTTCTGTGCCCGTAGGTTTTAGGTAATTAAATATTTTGAACTAATTAATTTGTAAATTATTAATACGTATTTTGTGGGAAGCTACTTTGCGATTGTATCAATATCCTACTCCTTATCAAATTTTGACTTACTGGTTTTAACGTCTTTTCAAAATTAATACTATGTTGGTTGTCATAGTGGCTTGCTAATTCCATCGTTCCTTCTATTTATCCCTTTTCCATTTTTTAAACATTTTTTATTGTGAAATATACATAAAATTTACCATTTTAACCATTTTTATGTGTATACTCAGTGGTATTAAGTACATTCACATTGTTGTGCAACCACCTTTTACATTTATTTGTTGGCATTCTACTGTAAGATAGTTTTTTCTTCTTCCCTTATTACGTCATTTATTTTGATAGTTAGATTGTCTCAGATTTGGCTATGGGATCCTCTGGCTTCTGTGTTCTTTTGACATGACGCTATCATTCTTTGAGCACTTTTTATTATATTTTTTAATTTCTAGCACCACAAGATATTCCAGGCTCCTCTTATACTTTCCCTGGCTAACTAGCTCTGAAGTCAGTCTGTTTCTCCAAGGGACCATGATTGCTTTTAGTGGAGAATGATATTCATAAGTTTATGTTTGGGCACTGGATGTGCCATTGTTAATGGGGTGTCATTACTCTAGGTCCTCTCAGCAGACAGCTAGGAAATCTGTGTATATACATACACATACACACACACATCTATATGTACTTCTACATCCATCCGTCTATATATATTAAAAACTGTGAGTTCATACTGATACCTCCAATTCCAGTCCAACTATATAGGGTTTATTCTAGCCTCCTCCCTTTCCATATTTGTAACTCCTTTCTCCCCTAGTGAAAAATCAGGCACTCGCATATACTCTTTCTCACACAAACACTTTTTTGCTAATAACCACTTCATCCCTAAATGTTTCTCATGCATCTCCTAAGAACAAGGACATTTTCCTTTCTGACTATAATATGGTTATCATACTTAAGATACTACTATTATTCATTTTCACATTTCCTACAATTGACCCAGTAATGACCTTTGTAGCTTTTTTTTCTTTTACTGATGCAGGATCTAGTCAAGGATCATGTATTGCATTGAGTTCTTATGCTTCTTTTGTCTTCTTTAATCTGGAACATTTGTGTATTTTTGGTTTTTTTGTCTTTTATGACATTTACATTTTGAAGAGCTCAGGCTAGTTGTTTTGCAAATTTGGATTTGTGTGATCATTTTCTCATTATTAGATTAAGTTTAAATATTATTTTTTGGCAAAAATACAATAGGTGGTGGTGTGTTCCTTTCAGTGTATCACATCAGGAGTTTCGTGATGTCATTTTGTCCCTTTATTGGTAACATTCCATTGGATCACTTGGTCAAGGTGGTGGCAACCTGATTTCTTCATAATAGCTTTTCCTTTTTGTAATTAATAAATAATCTATAGTGTGATCCTTCGAGACTTGTGAATTTCCTGTTCCCTCGAGAGCCTTTCAGCCAGTGGTTTTAGCATCCATTGATGATCCTTTCCTGAATGAGTTAATACAGTGGTGGTTGCAAAATGGAGACTTTCTAATACTTTCATTTCTTCTACACTTAGTAGTTTGGCATTGTTCTGTAAAGAAGAGCTTTCTGTTTTGCCCCTCGCCCCACAGTTTGTTTATTTTAGCCCATTTGGACTGATGGTTGATTCTTTTCTTAGCAGTGTCTAAACTGCTGTTTAACAAACTCACTGAGTTTTTTTCATTTGTCATGGTATTTTTTCAGTTTTCAAAGTTTTGTTTGGTTTTCTTTCAAATATGCCTGATTTATTTTAGGTTATCTTGTTTTGTTCTTATGTTTTCACTTCTTTTTCCTGTCACAATCACTTAAAACATACTTTTTAGAAGTCTCTGTCCAGTAGTTCAATCTAAAGTTCTTGGAGATTAAATACTAACATTTTAATCTTGTTGACTCTTTTGCTTGGAGGCTTATTTTCT
This sequence comes from Tapirus indicus, assembly GCA_031878705.1. NCBI lineage: Eukaryota > Metazoa > Chordata > Mammalia > Perissodactyla > Tapiridae > Tapirus > Tapirus indicus. The sequence continues at coordinate 147,434,649 of CM062917.1, read as the reverse complement.
TGTGATTTATGTATTTTTTGTTTGGTTTTGGTAGATTTGTCCTCAGTAGAGTTTTATCTGTGCTTTTTCTGTCCTGGGCAAGCTGGGTTGGAGGCCTTGTCTGCTCCTGGCAGTTTTGTGTTTGCCTCTGTCAGGTGCCTAAGGAGTCATTGACCTTGAACTGACTTAAGTAATTTCTGAGCTTGGAGGTTCCTAGACCTCACAAGTAGTAAATGTGGGTGCTCTAAACATGAAGATGGATCTATAATTTTTAAATCTCAGAGGTTTTTTTGAAAATCTCCCAGCAACCTAACACAGACAAGCTTCCTTGTTATGTCCTGGTGCCATTAGACAGATTTTTTTCTTATTCACTGAGAATGTGGTCCTTTGATGTTCCTGGCCCTATGCCAGGTGCAGGGGATGGAGGTAAAAGAAAAGTCTCAGTCCATCTCTCTACCTTTGGTGGGCCTCCATCGTCTTTTCCCACTTGGGCACTGAAGTCCGAGCTAATAGGTTTCCCAAAGCCTACAGAATTCTCCAGAGCAGCCACAGCATCAGCTCACACACCGGCCACTCTGATTTTCAATTCTCTTTTCATTTTTAGCCACTGGCTGTTCCTCTTACTTTTTGTAAGCTCCATTATTCATTTAAATAAACATTTTTAGATATATATAGTGGGAGATGTTTCAGGTTACCTGGTTTGTTATGTTGCCAGAATTCCAAATCTCTGTGTGCTTTGATTCTTAGGTCTTTGGGGTTCTCTGGGTACAGATTTTGTGCTGTTTCTTTGGTGGTAGTGGTCATTATAGAGAGGCCCTTTTTTGTCACTGCTTGCTGTATATATTTTGCTTGTACTTTGGCTAACGCGCAACAGATATTAAAGCTTCTTATTTCTATCATCTGTATAAAACTCCTTTTGTATCTAAAGCCAGTCTTTATTGAAATTTTTCTGAAGTTCAAGCTTTATCTCAGAAAGCTTGATTATCATTTTTAAAATTAATAGTCAAAATGATTAATCAAAATAGGATAACTTTGTGCTCTATCATGACCATGTCTCTTACCTTCCTTTTTTATTCCCTACTTGTTAAATCAGTTGTGTTGGTTTAAAACTTCTAATTCATTCAAGTCAATTTTGCCACAAGTGCTACTTGAAAATTTAACTTTACACCAAGTGTGATATTCCTTTACTATGCATAATTATTTATTTTTATGCCAGCGTGAAACATACTGCTGTTCACCAAAGCTACTAGCTCAAGCCCAGCTAACCTTCAGGGTTTTGATGCTGTGAATTGAAATATTGCAACATATTCCTTTCATGATTTCTCATCCTTTATGCCTGTAAACATCACAAGAAAACCACTTTTATCGTTTTATAGTCACTTCTTTTAGAAATTCTGCTAAGATAAAAAAAAAAAACTAACTTCTATTTGTGATTTTTCTGTGTGGATATGAAGTATCAATTGATACTTTTGATATCAGTTAAACTCTGAAAAAAATAATCCCTTCATAAGTATCATAAACTTGTCATCGAAAATTTGCTGTTTATTCTGCTACTGTGCTTAATGCTAGGGGAAAAAATACTCCCTGCTCTCAAGGAGCTCAAATTGTATTTGGGAAAAGAGACAAACTATAACCTTAAAGTGTGATGAGTACTCTGGTAGAGGCCTCTATAGGATTACGTTCCTAAATGTAACTATTTACATTTTCTGAAAGTAAATTTACAAATTTAGGGGTGTAATCAGCAGATAGTCTCTTAATACAACACAGGAATTACTACAGTCTATAACTAGAATGCATGTAGTGCAGGGAAGAGTGGGTTTAGCTACTAACCTGAAGAGTAGTTTATTAATAGGAGCCTCTAGTTATGCCATTCAGAAAGAGCTTCTAAAAATTCAAGCAACTTCCTTAGCCTGTTTTTTTCCTGAAGAAATTTGGCTTTTGTTTCTCACTGAATCATTTAAAAGTCTTAGATAACGAAATAAGCTTAATTTTACATCAAAAATAAACAGACACTTTCATCCACTTAGGGTTCTTATGGCTCTTAAATTGACACTGCTCAGGAAATGTTCTTTCTGATTTTTAGCACAAGTAGTCCATGTCCTCTGAAGAGAAGATAATGTAGAGGGGAAGGAGGAGAGAAGCCCCTGGAGGCTGCGTCTTCCTTAATTGCCATTGGCTTAGGTACCTAGGTACCCAGTGTTCATGTGCTAACTCCAGACGTTAGAATTACTCCAACACACTGATACTCTTTAATCATTGTAGGGAGCCCGGATTCTACCTCGCCTTCCACCAGTCCTACTTTCTGGAACTACAGTCGTTCTATGGGGGATTATGCACAAACTTTAAAAAAGTTTCAGTATCAGCTTGCCTGTAGATCTCAGGCCCCATGTGCTAACAAAGATGAAGCTGATCTCAGTTCTAAACAAGCTGCAGAGGAGGTAAATGGAAAATAAAAATGACTTAATATTTCTGATTTACAGGTTATTAGAAAGTCTTCTACTTCTGGAACTTTTTTTCTGTAACCTCCGCTTTTAGTGCCTAGAAACATAAACCTGGCACAATTCAACAGCGGAAAGGCTCCTATCTAACTTTGTGTACCTAAAACTGAGTTCTATTGTACATTTTACTCTTTGTGACATCTAGTTGACAGTAGTGTCCTGCCTAAAACATTTTTCTGTGTTCATTTATGAAAAGGTATTTCAAGTATCTATTTGTACTTAATGTATACAAGACTCTTGCTTTTAAAATACATTTGACAGTCTTTAATTTCATCAGTTTAATACCAAATATAAGATTTTAATTTTGTTCTTAAAAGCAAGAGGAATGTTCTTTAAACATACTATAGTAAGGAATTTTAAAGATATGTCTGTGGGGGCCGCCCGGTGGTGCAGCGGTTTCGTCCGCGCTTGGCAGCCCGGGGTTCGCGAGTTCGGATCCCGGGCGCCCACCGACGCACTGCCTGTCAGCCATGCCGTGGCGGCGTCCCATATAAAGTGGAGGAAGATGGGCACAGATGTTAGCTCAGGGCCAGTCTTCCTCAGTAAAAAGGGGAGGATTAGCAACAGATGTTAGCTCAGGGCTGGTCTTCCCCACAAAAAAAAAAAAAAAAAAGATATGTCTGTGCATTGAAGAGCAACCTAGTGAGTAATAAGAAAATTACTGCATATTAATTAGATCAATATTGATGTTTGTGAAGGTGTTTTTTCAAAGTATTCCAAATATTTTTGAGGGTGGAGAAAGAATGACTGATTTCTGGCAAGATTTTGCCTCACTGATTGTTCATTTTAAATGTATTTTTAATAGGTTTGGGCAAGAGTGACTATGAACAGACAACTTCTTGATCATATGGATTCATGGACAGCTAAGTTCAGAAATGTAAGTTCTGACACTACTCTTTGGACAATATTAGTCCTTCTTAATATGCAAAGTATGTTATTAGAATATCAGAGATGTTAATTATTAATTAGAATATCAGAATTTATTATTATTAAAAGTGCAATATGGGTGGCACATGTATAAGGATAAACTTGGCATTTACCTTATGGTATCCATTTTCAAGGGATTTTTCCCCCCTCCATATTTAGTAAATCAGTGTATTCTCAGTGGATAAAGGAACAATATATTTAGTTATTAAGATCTTCCATTTCCCAACTTCTCAATTTTATTTTTCAAAGAGCTTTTCTGTCAGAGTCTATTATGTGTCTAGAAATGTGAGGGAAACAAAAATGAGGTCCTTGTCCTCAGAAAACTTTGGCGTTAGAGAGAGAAGACAATATATGCTTGAAACTACTTCAGAATGTATCAGTGTCTTCGATTTTTCTGGTGAAGAACCCTCTAATCTTTGGCCTGGAGGTTGGGAAAGCCAACTTTTCCAGATATAGAGTGAATTAGTCCCCCTGTTTCAGTGCTGACTCTTTCTCTCACTCTGTGGTGTCTGTAGGTCCCAAGTTCTGTTGGGCAAATTGGCCCCTCATCCACTGCAGGTAGCTCCACTTAGCGGCTGCCGCTTCTACTATTTCACCCGTCAACGCTCATCCATCCTCTCTATATGTTCTAGAAATATGTTGAAATCACTTGTACTCCTTTTTTATTCTTTTGCTATTATTTAAATAGGGTATCAAGAGGGAGTGGTGAAAAATAGTAACCTACTTTCTTGAACTGGAAGCCTGAATGGCTTTTTAAAAATAAAAATTCCTGAGCCCAACCCTGGAACTACTGACTTCCTGAGGATGAGGCCTAGATCTCTCTTCTGGACCCCTTAGATAATTTTGTTGCAGCCAAAGAGTGTCTGGCAAGTAGGATGCATTCAATAAATGCTGGAAGAATGATTGAGTGATGTGATATCCTAAAACTGTACTCTCTTTTTTTTCCACTTATAGGCTTGTCTAAAAATGATAATAAATTTAAAAACATAAAGCCTTAGGAGTTTTAGCTTAGAAGAAATACAAACACAATCCCTTATCTGAATTCCTTAGGCTATGGTGTTATGAGATTTAGAGTTTTTTGGATTTTTTTAAAAAGCTATATGCATATACCGTATATTTTGTTATACCACTAAAGGAGTCTGGTTAGCACTTGGTAATCAACCACACTAATACACCTGCAGCAAAGCATTTGAACAGTTACACGAAGTGGGATACAGTCTGTAGCTTCATGGGAATTCAGGTCAGGTCTTGATAGTATATCTAATTTGCTTGCTAAATGGATTGCAAAAAACTTTCAGTTTTCAGAAGATTTTTAATTCAGAATTTTTGTAAGGAATTGTAGACTTGTATTTCATCTGAAACTTTTTCATCCTTCCATTTTATGGTTAAACAGAAGCATGGAAACAGAAATGGTGGTTGAAGTTGCTACAAACATACACACGAAACATGTAACACACACCCAGTCCCGATGGGGTGTTCCCTTGGACAGTCTTCTCACATCCCAGAATTAGTTTAATATTAGCCATGCAAAGTGGCATTTGAAATTCCTAGTCCTAAAGTAATACTGTGGTATTCACAAACCACTTTCAGATATAATAAATTTGTTTTCCATGTGGCTAGGGAATTGGGTGAGCCTGCTGAGAGTTAATCAGTTATGTTAGTTTCAAAAACTATCTTACTAATCACAACCAGTACAAACACTACATGAATAAATGTGTGAATAATTACCCTTGACATGTAAACTGAAAATTATCTTTTTTAGGTGAGTATAATAATCATAGAAAAATTTAAGAAAAACTTAACATATAACTGAAAGTCTTACATTTTCTTCAGGAAAAAAACAGACATGTGGTTTAAGAATATAACTTAGTAACTTACACTCCAATAGCATATTTACTTATCTCTCTTTAGACTTCAGGTGGCTTCTGCTTCCATTCTCTTCGCTATACTCTATTAATATTCAAATACAAGATGGTAAAAAAAATTCTTGGTTTTATGAAAATAATTATTTGAGAAATGCTTTAGAATTATGCATGCAAAATCTTTACCTCGTTTCTTCCTAGTGGATCAATGAGACAATATTGGTGCCACTTGTACAGGAGATTGAGTCTGTCAGCACGCAGATGAGACGAATGGGTTGTCCAGAGCTGCAGATAGGAGGTATGTGAAAGGAGAGCCCAGCGTTTGATTTACCTTCAGTGAATCTGCCAAGTGGAGAATTTCTTCTTGTAATGGGCTATTGAACAACTTCCTTGTTATCTTTAGGTGAAGAAAAAAACTAAATGTCTATAATATAGTTTTTTTAATATAACAGTTTTATTGAGATATAATTTACTTACCATACAGTTCACCCATTTAAAGTCTACAGTTCAGAGGTTTGGGTTGTGTAACCATCACCATAATCAATTTTAGAGTATTTCATCATGCAAAAAAGAAATCTCACGGACCTTTTAGCGGCCCCCTCCACCAGTTTCCCACCACCACCCATTCCCCAGCCCAAGGCAACTACCACTCTGTCTCTATCGATAGGCCTGTTCTGGATATTTCATATAGATGGGCTCATACAAGATGTTGTCTTTTGTGACTGGCTTCTTTCACTTAACATAATGTTTTCAAGGTTCATCCATGTTGTAGCATGTGTCAGTACTTCATTTCCTTTTATTGCCAAATAATATCCTGTTGTATGGATCTACCACATTCTTTTTACCCCTTCATCAATTGTTTGTCGTTTGGATTGTTTTCACTTTTGGCTATTATGAATAATGCTGCTATGAACAGTTGTGTAAAAGTGTTTATGTGGACATACGTTTTAATTTCTCTTGGTATTACCTAGCAGTGAAATTGCTGGGCCATATGGTAACTCCATGTTTAACATTGTGTGGAGTTCCCAGACTTTCCTACAGCGGCTGCAGCACTTTAATTCCCACCGGGAATGTATGAGGGTTCCAGTTTCTCACATCCTCACCAGTACTTGTTACTGTCTGTTCCTTATCGTAGTTACCCTAATCAGTGTGAAATGGTATCTCATTGTGGTTTTGAATTGCATTTCCCTGATGCCTAATCATGTTGACCATCTTTTCATGTGCTTATTGCCTATTTGTATATCTTTAGAGAAATATCTTTTCAGATCCTTTACCCATTTTTAAATTGGGTTGTCTTTTTATTATTGAGTTATAGATGTTCTTCATATATTCTAGATAGAAGTCCCTTATCAGATACTAATTACAAAGTTGCCTGAAGCATAAAGAATGTGTAACAATGCTAATTTAAAATCACCTGTTTTCAACTCTGTCTGCTAAAAATAAAACTGTTAAGGTTCCATGTAATATAATTTGCCTGAAATATATATATCATAACTTATTTAGTGTTAAGTAATTAGGTTTCAAAATAAATAAGGAATATTTTAGTCAACCAGCTCTTCTAGAGAATAAATGTCTCCTTGAAATATGTAAGGGCTTTGGATTGCGTATTAGCACTTTCCACTTACTTTGGGTATCTTTTAGTCAATCTTTATTCTCTGGACTAAGAATAGAATTGTATATCCCTAAAGTGTCTATTTATGGAGTATCCAGATGTTTCATATGTAATTTATACAACCCTCACATTAACCTTGAAAGCTAGTTGTTATTGCCCCATTTTGTGGATGAGGCTATTAAGACTCAGAGAGGTTAAGTAACTTGCCCGGTGTCACAGAGCAGTGATTTGAGGCCAGAGCCAGAATTCTAGGTCTTGGTAGTGTTATCTGAACCTGTGCTTATCCTTTTGAGCTTTCTTTATAAGCTATAAAAATATGTATCTTTCAGAACATTTTACCAGTGTGATGTGCTTTTTTTAAAAGAACATTGCTTTATGACTACAAAAGCAATATACCTATGTTCATTGTAGAAAATTTGGGAAGAGCAGAAATACACAAAGAAGAATCTTACCCAGAATTCTGCTTCCAGAGATAACTATTATCAATTTTAAGCCACAACCAATTAGTATTTTTGGAGAAAAATACTATGACACTGACTATATATATCAATTGTAAATTATACCATAGTTTAAGAACATTAAAATGTGAAAAGTGTATATTTAGGAGTTGAGAAAATACAGTACCTATGTATGTATATATTTTTAATTAAATTGGGGTCATACTGTTTTCTTATCTGCTTTTTTACCCCACTTTTTCTATTTTGTTGAATATTCTCCAGTACTATTTTTATGGCTAGATTGTATTTCTTTTTTATATATGCAATATATTATATTTAACTGATCTTTATTGTCTAAAATTTAGGGGGTTTTCCCTTTACAGTTATTAATAATGCTGTGAGTCAATATTCTTTTGCCTAAATCTTTGTGTACATTTATAATCATTTCTTTAGGATAGTTTCTTAGAAGTGGAGTTGTCAGTTTAAGAGGTATAAAGGTATTAAGGCTTTTGATGTACATAACCCTTCAAAAACCTTCAAAAAGCCAGAAATGATCAATTAAAGGTAAAGTAGATAATGGCCAGCCCTGGTGATATAGTGGTTAAGATTCGGCACTCTCACCACTGCGGCCCGGTTCGTTTCCTGGTGAGGGACCCACATCATCTGTGTGTTGGTTGTCATACTGTGGGCTGCACGTTGCTGTGATGCTGAAAGTTATGCCACTAGGATTTCAAATACGAGCAGGGTCACCCATGGTGGACAGGTTTCAGCAGAGCTTCCAGACTGAGACAGATTAGGAAGAAGGAATTGGCCACCCACTTCCAAAAAAATTGGCCATGAAAACCCTGTGAATAGCAGTGGAGCATTGTCTGATACAGCGCCAGAAGGTGAGAGGATGGCACAGAAAGATCGGGCAGGGTTCCGCTCTGCTGTCCACAGGGGCCGTGGGAATCAGAATCAACTGGACGGCGCTAACAACAAAAAGGAGATAATGCAAATTGTTAAGAATTTTATTACTTTCATTTATTCCTTCAACATCTATTGAAAGAAGAGCATTTTAAGATCTTTTAGAGACCCACATGAAGAATAATCTGTGTTGTGTATGTTTTATTTTTAACAGAGGCGAGTATTACTAGCTTGAAACAAGCTGCTCTGGTCAAAGCTCCTCTCATTCCAACTCTGAATACAATCGTGCAGTATCTAGACCTTACACCAAATCAGGAATACTTGTTTGAAAGGATCAAAGGTAACTATTGATTTGAAGAAGAAAAAAACAAGAGCTTTTTCACTAGTACTTTGAGATTTTTATAAATAAATGTAACAAGGAAAAACTTTTTTTGAAAAACTGAAAAGTATCACTAAGTATTATATTTTATAAATATATATGTAATTATGGCTTAATTTTATACTTGTACAGCTGTTGGGTTTTATGTGCTTAAGAATTGTCAAAATAATGTAGTTAGCCTTGAATATGTTAATTAATAATTTTATTTTATAGAGGGAAACTTAATATGAGCTAAATGGGCTCAAGTGACTGTTTCACTCATTTTCTGCTCAAAGTAGGAACTACCAAGAATGGGTGCCACTATGACATTCTTTGTAATTTCAGCATGCTGATCCTTATTTCTTTCAGTTTTTGTAATTTATATTTAATATGTTGCATCTTTATATTTCTGTTGTATTCTCATTATTTGGGGGGAAATGTGATCTTCTGAGGAGCCTGACTTGAGAATCAGGAAGTTTAGCCTCCCTGCTACTCCCACACACTTTCTTTGTTCCTCCCTACTTTTATTTGGATAAACTGTGTAAAATGTTCTCATCACTAAAACAAGTTTTAGAAGTAATATTTCACTCCTCAGAATTATCATAAATGTTAATTTGAAAATGTTATGGTGCCCCATCCCTCCCCTAGATTTGGACTGGGGTTCAGGAATAAGCATTTATCATGACTTTTAAATACTTTTTATATAAGGAAAATTCAAATGTGCATAAAACTAGATGCAATAGTACGGTCAGCCCTCTTGTACACAGCACCTGGTCCCAATAACCATGAGTCCCTGGGCAGCCCCTGCCCTATCCATGTCCCACCTGCCTCCTCCCTTCCTGTATTACTTGAAACAAATCCTACGTGTCCTTATCCCTTCATCTGTGAATATCTCCATATGTATCTCTAAGGCTTTTAAAAAATATAAGCACAATACAATTATCATGCCTAGTATTTTTTAACAATTTCTTTATATCGTGAAATATACAGCCTATGTACAAATTTCCAGCTAGCTCATAAAATGTGTAATTAGTTTTTTTGGTATCGTTTATTTGATTAGGGATTCAAATCTTATCACGTTGTGACTGGTAGATATCTTTTAAGTTTCTTTTAAGCTGTAGGTTTCCCATCCGTCCTTTTTTCTTTGCAACTTATTTGTTGGAAGAACTGGATTGTTTGTCCCGTTGAGCTTCCCGTGGTGTGGATTTTGCTGAATACATCCCCATGGTGTAGTCTTACTTGACCCTCTGTCCTCTGTATTTCCTGTAAATTCAGGTTGCAATTTTTTGGCAAGATTGCCTCATAGACATAAGTGTGTGTATGCGCACATATATACAAAGTATATATGAAGTATTATTATATATCAAATATACACAGAAGTTTAAAAAATACAGTGAACAGGGTACAGGCCTTCTAGATTGAACAGTTACCAACATTTGACATTTTTGGCACCCTCTCTCTCTCTTTATGTATATATACATACGCACACTTTTTTTTGCTCTACCATTTGAAAATACATTACAGACATTTTTACTTTTCAGCACAAGAATTCCTGAAAATTACATTCTCCTATATAACCACAATACACTTATCAGACCTTTAAAATTAACAATATTTTTATAATGTCATCTAATATACAGTTCATATACAAATTTTCCAATTGTGCAAAGAATGTTATATATTCTTCTTTTTTCCTAGCCAAGATAGAGTCTAAGTTCACACATTACATTGTGTTCTTTTATCGTTTTTTAGTCTCTGTCTAGAACAGTTCTGCCACTTTTTTTCCCACATGACATTGACCTTTTTTTTTTTTTTTTTGGTGAGGAAGATTAGCTCTGAGCTAACCTCCATTGCCAATCCTCCTCTTTCTCCTGAGGAAGATTGGCCCTGAACTAACATCTTCCTCTATTTTACATGTGGGACGCCTGCCAGTGTGGCTTGATAAGCGGTGCATAGATCTGCACCCAGGATCCGAACCTGTGAACCCCAGGCCACCGAAGCGGAGTGCACCAACTTAACCACTATGCCACCGGGCCGGCCCCATGACATTGACTTTTTGAAGAATTCAGAATAGTAGTCTTGTCCCACATTTTGGATTTATCTGATTCTTTCCTCATGGTGGTGTTTAAGTTAATCTTTTATGTCTTGTATTTCTTTATGTTTGGATGTTTTGATCAGGTTTTTAAGGTGATATGCTTCCCTTATTATAACCTGTTAGCCTTTTTCTTCTTTTTTTTTTGCGTATTCTTAGCTTTTTTATTTCACCTTTGTTCTACAGAGCTTTCTCAAGGAGGCTGTATGAGCTCGTTTCGATGGAATAGAGGTGGAGACTTCAAAGGACGCAAGTGGGATACAGACCTGCCCACTGATTCTGCTGTAAGTTCCTAGTTTTGTTTTCTCAGTCTAACATTTTTGTGATTGAATTTATGTGGTTTTTTTTTCCATTATAAAAATAAGTATTAAAAAGAATTTAGAAACTAAGGGAGAGATAAAAAATAAAATTGTGCAAGCATCTTAACCCAACCACTGTTAATATTTTGGTGCATTTTTTTCCCGTTTACTTAGATTGTACTATTTTTAGTGTTTTTATCATAGCTGTAATCATCCCATATGTAAGGTTTGGGATCCTGCTTTTTTTCACTTTTGTAATGTTTAAGTATTTTTTCATTATTACACGCTATCATTTAGCTATTCTCCTATATTGGACCTAAACATTTTAGAAACATGGGAGGAGAGGGATTTTTGTTTTTCTACCTCAAATAATGTTGCAAGGAATATCATGATGCATATTTCTTTCTTATTTGGGATTATGACTTTAAGAAAGATTCCTAGAATTAGATTTATGAGATCAAAGAGTATAAAGTTTTTGAACATTTAAGAGTTTTTCAAAATCATGTTCTTTATTTTTTATGGTGACTCTTACGTGTGAAAATGAAGTATTTAAATGCTAATATTCAAATTGAGTATTGAATATATGTGTATTTTATCTTGGTTTTGCTGTTAATTAACTCTGTGGGTGTGAATGATCCACTTAACAGAAAACTAAGAATGTCTTGGCTTTTATCTTTTCATTTTATAGATTTCATCTTATAAATGTAACTACTTGAAAGCATTTTTGCTAATTTTCTCTTTAGGGGAAAATTTAAAAATTAGAGTCATTATAAACATATGTTTTTAAAGGACTACATCCATGATAGATTTTCATGCTGACTTTGAAAAATTGTTTCTCGTCTTCAGATCATCATGCATGTATTTTGCACATACCTTGATTCCCGATTACCTCCGCATCCGAAGTACCCTGACGGAAAAACATTCACTTCTCAGCACCTTGTTCAGACACCAAATAAACCAGGTATAAACCTCTCCCAAAAGAATGAGTTGACCTTTTCACATGAAATATATCTAGTGGTTTTGTTTTGTTTTTTAATGTAGCATATTTCCTTTACAGATGTGACAAATGAGAATGTTTTTTGCATTTATCAGAGTGCTATCAACCCTCCCCATTATGAGCTAATCTACCAGCGTCATGTCTACAATCTTCCAAAGGTACTTCTAAATGTAGAAGTTGCAGTTGCAGAATGTCATGGATGACTTGCTTTGATTTTATATATATATATATAGTTGTTTTTTTTGTGTGTGTGTGAGGAAGATTAGCCCTGAGCTAACATCTGTTGCTAATCCTCCTCTTTTTTGCTGAGGTAGATTGGCCCTGGGCTAACATCTGTGCCCATCTTCCTATACTTTATATGGGATGCCGCCACAGTGTGGCTTGATGAGCGGTGCACAGGTCTGCGCCTGGGATCCAGACCTGTGAATTGCAGGCCACCGAAGCAGAGCACAAAAACTTAACCACTACACCACCAGGCCAGCCCCTTGATAATACTTTTTAAATTAGATTCTCTTGTTTGTGGAATAGGTAAAGTTTTTAAATTAGGGAAAATATGTTTCCTGTATGTCCTTTTTTTTTTCACTATAAAAATAATATATATTTAATTTGGAAAAGTATAAAGAAAAAGAAGAAAAATCACTCATTATTCCATTACTTAGAGGCAGCTATTGTTAACATTTTGGTGTATTCCCTTTTGGTAAATTTTATTTCAGTCTTTGTACTTTTTTATGGGTTGAAATCATATTATTCATGTAGTTTTATATCCTTTTAAAAATTAACTTTATAACACAATTTTCCATGCCATTAAAAATCTTCATAAAAATACTTCTTAATGGCTATAAAAAACTTCATCATAAGATTATAACATAATTTATTCAACCATTTCCCCTATTACTGAACATTTTGGATGTTTCTAATTCTTCATTGTCATAAATACAGCTGAATATTCAACTTTACGCATATAACTATCTGCATTTGGGGTACTCTCTTTAGCCCAAAGTCCAAAAGTGGAATTCTACGTTACAGAGTGTTTTCAAGGCTTTTAAAATATATTGTCAAATTACTTTATAAAAAAGGTTATTGTGGCAGTTTACGCTTCTATCAAGATATTTTACTCTTGATTGCAAACATGTTTGCAATTTTGTTGGTGACCTTTGCCATTATTTTTGTTACCAGCATCTTGACTAAGAAATTTTACATTGACTATAATCATGAATTGTGTTCTCCATCAGATTCCCAGGAGAGAACATTGATTTCATTTTTTTCAAGTTTAATATTTCAACTTTGTAAGTGTAAATATTTTGGGCCATTGATGTTCCTGTGAGTACACCTGCAAATCCCTTTTTTTTTTTTTTTAAGAAATACTGTCTTTTAAAAATTATACATCCTCAGATTCTTGAGTAAAGACACTAAATCAGAGTAAGCAGGTACAAGTTAATCAGTTAAGTTGAAAATCTTAATTAGGAGCTATTTTACAGACCAGAAATTACATACAATAGTTTTGATTTTAGGACTAGCAAAATGCTGCCTTATAGTTCCTTGTAGATAAAATAAATGTATATTTACCATGTTACTTATACTATTATTAAGTTATACTTTAATTATTTTGAATTGTGATTAAAAGTTTTTTAATCCCTTTTGTTTTTGTTGTTAATTTTTGGGGTAGAACATTTTTTGTGTGTAGTATACGGGGCACCAGCCTCAGAATAGCTCTCTTCCAGGCCTTTATAAATGTTGCTCCCCACATATAGAAACTTCCTGATCTGTTTACTTTCTGCTCATCTTTCAGGTCTCAACTTAAAAATCTTTCCCTCGCGGAGGCATTCCCTCCCTCACCATCTGGGTCAGATGCCCACATATGTTCCCATGGCACCCTACACCTCTCTCACAACATTCATCACATTTTATTGTAATTCTGAGTTTCCTGTCTGACTTTCCTACTAGACTTTAAGCTCCTTGAATACATGGATTCTCTCTGTCTTATTCATCACAATATTCCCATTTCCTAGCACAAAGTAGCACTTTGTTTAATGAATGAATGAAAGTCTGAATTTAATACATACATGGAATTCTGAATTAGTAGAATGTGAATTGATAGGATCTGCATTTACCTGTCAGCCTGAATCTTTGGTTTGGTTTGGTTTAAATCTTGCTGTCTTTCTGTCTTTATTCCAGGGCCGAAATAATATGTTTCACACCTTGTTAATGTTCCTCTACATTATAAAGACCAAAGAGTCAGGAATGCTTGGGTAGGTATTTATGCTTTAAAAACATGTGTATTTAATTTATTTACTGTTTTTCTTCCTGTGGTAAAATTCTGCAGAAGGCAGCATCATGTGCTGAAAAGATTAGTGGACTGAACAATAAGAGGTAAGGCTTCTAGTGCTAGCTCAGCCCTGTCACTCACCAGGTCTGCTATCTTGGGCAAGTCCATTAATTCCTCAGAACTTCCACTTATTTCCCTATTGGTAAAAAGGCAATTGGACCACATCATTGGCTTTACAGTTCCGTTCCCCAGAGGAACAACTCTGAGATCTATATCAGGCTCTTGCCAGTTTAAAATTTAAAAACAATAATAAAAACTGGAGTCTATTTGTATTCAAGCCATCCTATTTCAGACACAAAGCCTTCTGCAAAATGTTTACACTTCCAGAGAGACTGAGTCAACACCCATTCCATAATTTTGTTAGCAGGGATGGAAAAATGGTCGTTGAAATTGTATACTTTGTTTATTCTAAATACTTAGTAATGAAGCTCACATACTGTTACAGTAAGTTCAAAATTGCTGTATTGTCATTTTGATGATTCAGCATTTTACTGTATCAAGTAATATTTGAAGTAAGTGGAAGCCTGAAGTAAGTAAGCTAAAGTTGGGGAAATCTGGTACTGCAGGGTCTGGGATCTGAAAACCTGGGTTTTGGGTCAGGTCTGCATGCACTAGGTAACCTGAGGCTAAGAAAATGTAAAGAGAAGGGCTTGGAGTAGAAAACATCTGAGGTCCGTTCCAGTTCTGATATGTGTGTGTCTTTTTTAAGTTTTGTTTAGGTGTCCTGTTTTATACATGTTCTAGAACTGCATTGTCCAATACAGCAGCCATCAGCCACATGTGGCATTGAGCATTTGAAACATGACTAGTCCAAATTGAGATGTGCTGTAAGTTGTGAAATATGTAGACTAGAATTCAAAGACCTAGTACCAAAAAAAAAAAGTAAAATATCATGGGGCCGGCCCAGTGGCATTGTGGTTGTGTTCGTGCGCTCCACTTCAGAGGCCCAGGGTTCGCAGGTTCAGATCCTGGGTGTGGACTGACGCACGGCTTATCAGGCCATGCTGTGGCAGGCGTCCCACATATAAAGTGGAGGAGGATGGGCATGGATGTTAGCCCAGGGCCAATCTTCCTCAGCAAAAAGAGAGGAGGATTGGCAACAGATGTTAGCTCTGGGCTAATCTTCCTCACGCACACGCACACACACACAAAAAGTAAAATATGTGATTAATAATTTTATATATTGATCACATTTTGAAATAATATTATGTTGGATATGTTGGGTTAAATGAAATCTATTATTAAAATTAATTTCACCTGTTTCTTTTGTTTAACTTTTTTAAGATGTCTGTTGAAAAATTTAAAGTTATGTATGTGGCTTACCTTTGTGGCTCACATCACGTTATATTTCTATTGGACAGCACGGTCTAGAGAAAGCCAAGCTTCCTGTCCTAAACTTATTAGATGCAAAGATTTAAAAAGACATAAACAGAAATTTGTAAGCAAATATAAACATTTATCAGCTTCTTTTATCAAATATTTTTTAATGTAAGAAAGATTAAATAGGAAACACTTTTCTGAGGCATCTGAACTAACATGATTCTTTTTTCTTTTTTATTTTTTTGTGTGTGTGAGGAAGACTAGCCCTGAGCTAACATCCGTTGCCAATCCTCCTCTTCTTTTTTTTTTTTTTCTGAGGAAGACTGGCCCTGGGCTAACATCTGTGCCCATCTTCCTCCACTTTATATTGGACGCCGCCACAGCATGGCTTGATAAGCCGTGCGTCTGTCTACGCCCAGGATCCGAACCTGCAAAACCCCAGGCCACTGAAGCAGAGCACGTGAACTTAACTGCTACGGCACCGGGCCAGCCCCTTTTCCTTATTTTTTAATTACAAAATAATACATGTTCAATATAGAAATATTTAAACAATACAGCAGTGTATAAACTAGAAATTAAAAATTCCCCTCTGATCGGCCTCTGTCAGTTCTACTGCCTTGAGGAACCCAATGTTAACAGTTTCAGGTGTATGTTTCCAGACTACTTTCTAGAAATAAGTTGGTTTTGTTTTTGTTTTTCATCTCGGTTAAAAATATATTGTACCCAAACATATTACTCTATGACTTGCTTTTCAATATTATGGTATATCTTGGACATTCTTCTGTGTCAGTCAATACAGATTTTTTTCTAAAATTTCTAGCAGTATTTAGTTATAAATGTATGCTTACATGTATGTTAGAAAGGTGGAATATAATCTAAATATATTGTTTTGTAATTCTTAACAGTGTTTCTGGAACATTATTTTGAAGTGAAGAATTAATTTAGAAATATTTTAAATAAGCAATGAATTTTTAGTTTAATTGAAAATTTATCTTTTCCTACAAAAGATCCAAATGGATATTTTGATGCATAAGTGATTTGTCATGATAGCATGAAGCTTGGGTTGAGTGCCATATACAATTTGTCATATGCATAAAAATGTAAAAACTTTAAAAGTATTTAGTGGGGCAGTAATTTACTCAGAGGCCAAAAAGAATTGATTTAATTTTTGAAGTGCTTATCTTCTCGTAATGAGCAACTTATATGTGGAAAATGAAACATTTTAAACTAAAATTAATACATGTTTTATTTCTTTGGGTTTTTTTTAATCAAGGAAAAAAACTTTGAAGTTATTAACTTTCAAAATATGATTGGTTAATCTTTTTAATACATTCTAAAACAAATGGTTTAAAAGTACTGTCCTATAACTTAAAGGAAATAAATGGGTGGCTCAAATACAGTCCGTTTGGAATCATGCTCATAAATTGATTGATCCAAATACCTTATCAATTCAATGCCATATATTTGTGCGGTTACTGGAATGAGATGAATGTTTTACTTCCAAAAGGGAAAAGAAATCTAGACAGAATTAACTACACAGTAATTTAAGTGTTCTGTTCAACAAAAGACACCATAAATAAAGTTTAAAGTTAAATGACAAACTGAGACAAAGCATGATAGTTGCAACACATACAGCAAATCCAAGTTAATATCCATCATATATAAAGAGCATATATAAGTTAATTAGAAAAGAGAAATACAGAAAATGGTCAAAGACCCAAAAGATTTTTTCATAGAAAAGTGTTGTGCAAATGGTTAATAAAACGAAAAGATGCTTAATTAGCCTCATATACAAACAAGCTAAAATGAAAACATTTTTTTCTATAATATGGAGATTTATCATTTGCAGTATTGGTGAGGGTGTGAAGAAATGGGAAAGCACAGTTGATAGAAATTACCTTTTCTGAAGGGCATTTTTGTAATATATCTAACTTTTAATTTTTATCAAAATTAATACATATATTAATTTATAATTTAATTATATTAATTTATAATTTAAAGTCATATAGTGCTAAAAGTTCATGACAGAAATAAGCAGTTCTCTGTGTTCCCCAAGCCCACTTCCAAAGGCTTCAACCACTTGAAACTCTTGTACCTTTTTCTTCTGTGTTAACTCCCACAGTTCCAAATGATCGAGGTGTGCAGCTCTCTCTTGATTCCTCAGTTTTGGACATTGTAGGTTGATTTCTTACTTTGTTGGATGAGTAATTTCTCTCTCTTGTAGCCCTCTCACCCTCCCCTCATACTTTGAATACAGTTATATTACTCTCTGGAGTAGAAGTAGATTTTTCTTTTTGTTATATGCAGTATGGTTTAGTTTAAGCTGTATTAATAGTACCCATATGCAGATTCACGAAAGCATTTCTAATAATTAGAAAATTCCTAATTTAAGTTGAATAGGTAAAATTCTCTAAAAGGCCTGGCATCTCTATCGTCTCCGTTTTTTAAATTTAATTGACACTTTAATCTTAACTAAAATTGTCCTGTAACTCTCTCATCTTATGTAATAGTTCTTGAAATCCACTGAAAAATTAATTTTCAGTACTCCATAAATCCATTTGTTCTAAATTTGATTTTAAGCACAGTTAAGAAGGTAATTATTATTACTAGAAGTCACCTGATAAACCATGTGTAACATAACTTATTGTAGAATAGCATTCAATGTCATCAATTAAACATGTATTCCTTGTGAAGACTTGTTTTAGTTATTTGAAAAATGATCTTAAATGCTTGGCAATCAAGTCCACTAAAACTTCTTTTTCTCTTTCATAGGAGAGTTAATCTTGGTCTATCTGGTGTGAATATTTTGTGGATTTTTGGCGAGTAGTAGGTCATTTAATTCCAAACATTTGGACTCTTATTTGACTGAATGAGAAGTTGAATCTACGCATCTGTGAGTCGCTGCCTCTTTTGAAATAAGATGTATGTGTGTGTGTTACAGACTCTAGATTTAACGAAAATTTAGCTATTATGAAACTTCCTTGTGAAAGTATGTCCTATATCTTCTACACCAAGAGACATTACCTTCAATTTTTTATCGCATCTCAGATTTTTCATTTGCCTATAAAACAGCAACCCTTCAGGTTTTTCTTGACCCAAAACAGGGCAGCTCCCCCTTGATTAAATAAATTTAAGAGTCTTTTTTTATTGTAACCCCCAAATAAGAATCATTCACCTGTTTCTTCCCTACAAAAATTGTTTCTTCAGTCACGTTATTTAGTATAAATACTTAAAAAGAAACAAGCAAATTGCTAATTTATTTTTTTATCTTTGTGTTTCCCTAGTGTTCAGCAAATCAGCCCATATTTAAATCCCATATTTAAAGAAATGAGATAAACTTCTAAGTAATGTATTAGTTCATGTATATTTTTAAAATATTATTGAAAGAGGTTTGATGGTATTAGCGTTTAAAAAGTCAACTCTTGGATTAAATTTAGCTGATAGAATTAAACTTTTGGGTCTTAGGTAAGAGACTGAGGACATCAAGAAAACTACTGCTCTGGTTTTGGTAACTCAGTTTCACTATTCTATAATATTGTTTTATTTTAAGAGTTCCCGTCTTTAAGATCATCTGATATCTTATCTGTTTAAATTTTTTAGATATGTTGAAAATATCTGGAGAGTAAGAAGTTACCAAGTTTGTTAAGTTTTGCTTGACTCTCCGTCCTTATTTTCTTATATGTATGTGTATTATCTCTAAGGCCAGCTAGCATTTCCGTGTGTTTTCTGGATTGGGATATTATTAGAGGTTGCTTCCATAGCCTGGAAACAACTGAAACCAGTATCTTTTGAATCACTGCATGTCAGTATTATATATGCAGCCCATTTTGTATCATTTGTAAATTGCATTTTTCAAAAAATTGTTCCTGTTTTTTAAAAGTTAGATGTCCAAAGGAAAGGAAGTTTCTTTTAACTGCTTTTGATATATGTTAAATATGTTTGCTAAGACATTTTAGAAGAAAATATCAGTTAAACATGTTAAATATAAGAATATGTTAAAATCTAACTCATTCCAACAGTTACTGAAGGTGTCCTGGAACAACGATTGTGATGCTGTTAGACTATTAAGTTGCATATTCTTTATTAAAAGCAATGAGGAGAAAAATTTTAAGAATACATAAGACAAAATTTTTTTTTGTTTACAGGACTTAAGGCAGCTTTTAGTTCAAAAATTCAAAGTTATAATATTTTATTTTTTAAGTGACTGTCAAAAAATACAATATGCAGTAAATATCCATGTCAAAGACTAGGGATACACACTAAAAAGGAAAGGGTGTTTTGTTTGCATACTGAGTCTGGTGTGAGTCCCTGTACTCTGGGTAACTATCCTGTATTAACTTGTATTCACAAATGTTTGAGCCAGCTTATACTTTAATATAGCTTTTATTAAAAATACTTCGATGAATTAGTGTGAATTTACACATCAGGAAGACAGTCTACTGTTTTTTTTGGTCCCTGTGTTAAAATGAGTAAATAACAACTTTTCTCTAATTAAATGTTATTTATAATATATTTTTCACAAGTTTTTCTTTTCATTGCTTGACTCATTCTCGTGGGATCAAGTCCACTAATCTAGATAATGTTCACTGTATCATTTATCCTTTTCTTCTCTGTGAGTATCAGCCTTCAGCCAGATTTGTTTTAGGGGCATACTTAGGTGTTTAAAATTTAGTTCTTACTAAGACATAAAAATGCTGTGTTGCTTGGCTTCCTCAGACTGCTACACCTTCAAGCTGATACTTCACTGCTGAAGACATGCAGCATGTGGGTGGCGCTCCTCTCAGCTTTGTAATATAAACCCTGAAGTGCGCACATTCCTCAGAGGTCAGGCTTTGGTCTTCTTTCACTGTATACGCTTTTCCTTGGAGACCTCACTCATTCCGTGACTTCATTTATCACCTCTCTGCATTTGGTTCTCAAGTTCATCACCAACCGTAACGTTTCTCCTGAGCTCTAGTGTTACATTTCCTATGACCTGTCTGACATTTCCACTTGGCTGTCCCGCAGCCTCTCTGTGTCTGGAACTGAATTCCCATCTGCTGAAACCAGCTCCCTCTTCTAACATCCCTTTTTTCTGTTCGCTGTACTACCAGTTGCCCATGCTCAAAACTCTGGTGTCATCTTTGATTCCTTGAGCTCCCTGGGTCCCCAATCCAATCAGGCAGCAAACCTCATCCATTCTTTGTTAACAGTGTCTCTTGCAGCTGTCCCTTTCCGTTTCTGCTGCCACTGTGCTCATTTACACCCTTATCAACTCACACAGGACTACTACAACAGCCTAATTAATTTCACAGCTTCCTAATTGTTGCTGGGCTTCCAGATTTTCCGATTCATCCTGCACATTCTCTTCAAATTCATCTTCCTAAAACACCTGTTTGATCATTTTATTCCCCTGATAAATTCCTTAGCCTGACATTTAAAGCCCTCTACAATCTGGCCCCAAACTAGCCTTATCCACCCAGAACCTGGGCTCCTACCGGTGCAGGCTGCTCCTTGTGGGGCTCTCTGCATGCTGCCTCCTGCTCCTCCTGATCACACTCTGGGACGCCCCTCCCCTCTGCAGTCCACCCCTGCCTGGAGACTTCACTCTAATTAAACCTGCTATTTTTTGGAGCTGGTCCTGACCATTCCAGCTGGCAGTCATTTCTCCCCTAGGGTGATTAGATCTGTGCCCCTTTTTTGGCACTCAGCAGCCATATGAATGGATTCAGAAGTGACTTTTAGTCCCTCTGACAGTGTGTCCTCATATCTTGTGTCATCCTCATAAAAGAACTGAGTTTTTTTATTAGTCTGAGCTGTGCTGCTGTTCAGGAAGACTTGACGATGGCCAAAGCTACCTTTTGGGAGGGACTTGCATTCTCCTCTTCGGAGGACACCTTTTAAGCAGCCAAGCATACTGGCTTTCCTTTTGTGGGTAGGCTCAAGGAGGAGGAAGCATTCTCAGAACTGGACAGCCACAGCAGGGGGACTTCCTGAAAAGTAAAGGTGTTAGGAAAATGGCGCAACCAATTCCATGTACTCTTGGGGGGTCTTCCTTAGTGAGCTGGGGTAAGGCCGTTGCACTTAGCAGCACATTGTCCCAGATGCTACAGGGTCCACTGTGAGGGACCGGGAGAGGCCACTGGCCCACCCATCCCTCCAGGTGGCTTCAGTCACAGCTGTCCCCCAATGGTGGGCAGGGGCAAAAGTGCATGAGGATAAGCAGCAGAGGGCTGGGCTCTCTCGCAGGAGGCTTTGGGGAAGGATCCGGGGTGGAGGGGGGCTTGTCTGCCCACTTAGAACGAGAGAGGTTTGCACAGTCAGCACCTGTGCTTCTTGGGCCCCAGTGACATTGCCACGCCTCACTGGGTATGCCAGTGGCTTTCTGCTGGGCCTTCAGGAATGTTAGGCAGTAGCTCTGAGCCACGTCTCTAATTTGATCCCTGGACAGTCATTAGTAATTCCATTTCCACACTGAATGAACTCCACTGACCTGGGGGCAGGTTATGGATTCTAGAGGGTGGCCCCTCAGGCAGGGTAAGGAAGGTCCAATACAGCAGACGGGGGTGGAGAACAGCCTTGCATACACCCAGGACCCTGTCCCCCTCAGACAGCAGAGACCCCAAAGATACTTCATAGCAAAGTCACATGCAGACAATCCCAGGCACTGCTATGGATGAAGTTTAAAGCTATAAGTAAATCCTTTCATGCCCCCACACAAAGTGAATTTTCCAAAAGTCAGCCTGGCTCAAAGAGCCACTGGCCTGAATGGGCTGAGACTTGGGAGGACTGAGCTCTGTCACTGATTGGGGGTAGGGCAATTAACCTTTTACACTGTGATTTCTGATTATAAGATAAAGATGTTCTTCATGCCTCAGAGATCATTGAGAAGCTCAAAGTGAAAATAATGGGTGACAGTGCTTTTAGGTAAGGAAAAAAATGGCTTTAAAAAGTCTTTCAAAATAACATGTTAGTGTGAAACTAGGAAATGGCCCCATGGGCATTGTAAAGCAACTATCTCATTCTGGGGTCGTGCTGAGATACAGATCTTCATGGCCTTGACACCCTCACACCCCACACCAACCGTCCTAGCCCAGCTGTATCTGCCTTCTACTCCCTCTTCCCCAGCCCCAGCCCCCGCCATCCCCCGAGTCATAGACAGTAACGCCCTTGTATCCTGAAGGCTGGGCTTTCTGGTCTACCAAGAAAACACTGTCTCCTTCCTTTCTCATTGCTGAACTAGAAGGAAAAAATAACAGCCCTGAATCAGACTCTGCTTTCATGAACTGCATCCCATAGGAGGAAAGTCAGAAGGTGGTGATCTGCTCTGTTGGGGGCAAAACTTGTTTTTTCAGGAGCAGCAGCCGAGCGTGATTCTTCCTCAAATACGTGGTGTGTAGACTGGAATCAGGCAGCTCTGTGGTTGTTTTGGCCCAGAGTATAGGCATTAGCTTACTGAGCTCCAACTCCAAAGAAAGGCCCCTTGTGTTCCTCATGGGGCAAGTATCATCCACTGGACAGCCTGGGGGGCAGAGGAGGACTCCAGCTAACTCGTGAAAGTGAGACTTGGCAGAAGGAAGACTCAACTAAAGCCACCAGCTCCCAAACCTGGAGGTTTGAAAATGTGTAATATGGCTTCTATCTCAAGTTAGTTAACCACCCTTAAAAACAAATTCAGTACAATGCTCTGCTTCCAGGCAAATGTTCTGCATGAGTCAAGTTGCCTTTATGCCATCTTGAAAATTCCTGGAGTTAACTACCGTAAAGTGGTGGTTAGACTCCACTTAGACCAAATACCTTGGATAGAACTTGGAGGCAAAGTCCACATCCTAGAATACGGTGTCTCTTAAATAAGCCACTAGATATTTTCTGTGTAGCCAGAGAAATGATCTTTCATTTAAACTACTGTATCTCTCTGAGTAAATTGCTACTTTTTCCCACCTCACAACTCTATCTCCCCCATGCATATCCCTCCCCACTCACCCACCCCACCCCCGTAGTTTGTATTGGTGAGAGATCTGCAGCTGCTGCTGGCTTGCCTTCTTGACCCTGTCCTGGCGGGTGCAATAGTGGGGCAACGCTAGGACAAATCCCCAAGGAAGACTGCAGGTCTCTCACATGGATGGAACTCCTGTAAATGACGGAGCTTCTAGTAGACTGCATTTCCTTGAGGTCCTTGAGGGCAGGTGCATGTTAGGTGCCCAGCAAATATTTGTTGAATTAATAATTAGTTTAAGTAGACAGAATTCACTTGAAAAGCAATCCTTTTCTTTTTTGGACTGGGATTTTTGGTGAGTGTGCTTTCCATGCTGAAGACCATGGAGAGCTCTCTCGCTGGTGAATTAGAGGTGTGACAGAGAAGAAAAGAAGTAAGGAGCTGGCAATTGGCAGTTGGATCTAAACTTGCAGAAGTGAAGGCCAGAGAGCCCGCTCTACATTTCCGTGCATTCCTCTTTCTTGGGCTCTGTGAAAATTGATTTAACAGTAAAGAGTATGTATATGCCTGGGGGGAAGAAGCCATCTAGATACACATCTGCCAGTAGTTTCTCAGTAGGATGCAAAATTGGTGGCATCTTATAAGCCCTCACAGCGGAGCTGTATTGGGGTGGATGCGAGGTATGAGGGCTGAGAACACTGTGAGCCAGTCACAGGATACCATCATCCTGTTCCCTGAAACACTGTAGAGTTTTGGAATGCTCTTCCGCCAGCTATTTGTAACAGCTCCTACCTGTCTTCCTTAACATCTCTGCTCAGATATCACCTCCTCAGACCCTTTCTCGCCTCCCTAAAATGGCACCCCTGTCACTCACTACCCCCTTACCCTGCTCAGCTCTTCTTCATTGCCCATGTCTGAGATTGTACTTATTATCTGCTCCCCCACCAGCATCCTCTCTAGAGATGGGACACTAGTCTCATCTTCCTGTTTGAAGAACTGAACATTAAAGGGCGACTGTGTGCCCTTTCACTCTTACATAAATTTATATTGTGAAATGATAACAAACAGCATATGTTTTTCTGACTCCTTCAGGTCTTACTCTAAAGTTTAAAACTTCTGCTATGTTTTAGATCAAAAATACAACTCAGAAGAAAGGGCACACACCAACTATTTCTAAAGGAAGGCTCCTGGATGGTGGCAGACACTTCCAGGTACATCCCATTGGCCAGCACTTAATCACATGGACACAGCTAGCTGCAAAGGAATCTGGGAAACATAATTTTTATTAGCCGTGGCCATGGCTGTGTCCGCTAGCTAATAATCCTAGCACTATGGAAGAAGGAGAGGGTGGATATTAGACAACAGCAGCAGTCTGTCGCTGCAGGAGATGTCGAATAAACCCATAGAGCCTCACTGTGCCTGACTCCAAGGACACTAACTGCTGTGGATATGGGACCCCTTGTCTCCTTGAACAACTTAACTCTCACCAAGCACTTCTTTAAGTGGCTCGCCCTCTCCCCTTCCCCAGGCACTGAAAATGAGGAAAAGTTCTACATTTTTGTATTCCAGATGCCAAAATCCTATAGAGCAAAACATTGCAGACACGTCCACACGGCTTCTCCTTGACCAACATTCTAAGTATTTTTAGCCAGCACCAGCTACATAATTTGTGGGACGCGGTGCAAAATGAAAATGCTGGGCCCTTGTTCAGAAATTGTCAGGAATTTCAAGACAACCAGAGTAGAGCATTAAACCAAGCACAGGGCCCTTCTAAGCGTAGGGTCCTGTATGACTACCCAGGTCACAGGCCTGTGATGCCAGTTCTCTAACAAAAGAAAGGAGCTGTGTTTATTGTGAGACAACACATGCAAGTAATGTTGGCTTTTCAGGCTGTTTCAGCTTTTAGGTGAGATGTTTTTTCCTTGTCATGGCTCAGAAAACTTACAAGTGGTCTTGGGGAGCAAACAGCTGGATTATCTCATTTTACAGAAGCCCAGAGAGGGCCTGCGAGAGCCCAGGGTCCTGCTTGATGCTGGTGTCTGAGCCTGCTCTAGAAGTCCAGTCTCCAGACTCAGCAGCAGCCGGAGCCCTGGCTGCACTACAGGAAGTAGTCATTTGTCCCCATCAGCCTGGATCTGTGGTGCCAGGTCAAGGGCATTGCTGACACTCCTGGGACCTCCCATTGTCTGCTTCGGCTAGACGACTCTTCTGGCCTCTGGTCAGAGTGGAGACAAAACCAGTAGTCACCCTGTTATTGTCTCCCTTTAGGAGAGGTACCACTGGGCATGGAAAGGCTGAGTGGTGGCCTGAGAAGGGAGAGCTTGGCCACTGTGCTCTGATACTCCCTCTCCATAGACGTCTTCAGGCTGGGGGGTCCGTGCCTCCCAGTGTGGAGGTGGGCAGAGAGGTTATGGGGGGCTTGCTGGACACACAGCCTGCCTGCCAGGTGCCAAGGGCTCACTCTTGATGGCACTGGATGGGGTGGGGATGGGCACTCGTGACACTCGTCCTGGTGGAGGTGGGAGCAGGAAGTGGCAGCCTGGGGAGGGCAGTGTGGGGGTGGCATAGAGCAGGAGCAGCGGCAAATTCAGATGAACGTGTCACAGAGCAGGCGGGCCAAGGTGTCAGATGGGCACACTTTTCTCCAGAGGAGGGAAGGCTGTGTGAGACGAGGCCAGGAGAGGGAGTGATTAGCAAGCAGGGAGTGAGTCACGCATCCAGTCCCCTGGGCAGCTGCATGCACAGCAAGCTCTCCTGGGTGTAGATTTGGTGCCAGGCCACGCAGCTGGCGCTGGGAAAGGTGCCAAGTTTCCCGTGGGGGCCTCACGAGGTGGGGGCCAGGAGCCTGGGATCTAATGGTCACCTGCTCCTGGCTTGAATCCAGAGTCTGCTGGCATCTCTGCCTCCAGGCCTTACTTGCCTCAGATATCCTCTGAGAAGGCCCCGACTCCTCCCCAGGGCCCCCCTCCCCCTAGCCCTCAATCCCTTGCCCCTCCGAGTCCCCCACCCGGCCCTCTCCTCCTCCCTTTCCCCCACCACACTGAAGAGTACGGGTTTCTAAAGAGCTTCGAGCTGTGAGGGAAGCAGAAGCAGCCAGGGAGTGTCCTTCACTCCCTGTCCCCCTCGCACTGCCCTGGCCTGGGGGCGGTGGGCACAGAAATCCAGGCAGTAGCACAAGGGCATGCCCCACACCCAGAGGTGCTCTCAGTCACGGCCACACCAACACGGGCTGTCCCTGCCTCTCCATGACTCCTAGGCTAGTGACCACTAGTTTTTTGGTGACATGAGGAGTTGTGAGCAAAAGAAACCCAACTGTTTTTCGACCCTTACAGTAGGCTCGAGAGCTGTGAGTAGCTTGCCAAGCCGCCAGGCCGCCCATCCTGCAGACTCCTGGATCCCCACAGCCTTAGGAACATGCACACTCTGTGGCCCATGTTTCTAGAAGACCCTTTTCAGAGTCGACTGCCCCTCCCTCTTCCTCGCCAACATGGAACCTTGGTCGGCCCCTCTCCACTGAGCTGTGGTTCTTGGTGAAGCATCAGAGGGCCCTGAGAGGGGTGGGGTGGCGCCGGGGTGGCCGTGGGCAGACGGCAGTGGCTGTGGATGAGAGGGAGCCTGCCTCCAGGAGGGACTGTTTAGAAAACGCAGGACGTATCAGCACTTCTCTGGAGCCATAGGAGACCCAGCTGGGGCCCCAGGAGGAGCTTCTGTTCCTAAATTCTGCCCTCCACATAGGCTGCTGCTGACACTCACCTGGACCTGGGCAGGGAGAGGGAGGAAGGGAAACAAGGGCCTCTCCTTCCTGGGCCCTGTTGTTAGTTATTCAAGCACCAGCTCCACTGGCTTTTCTGAGCTTCTCTCCGGATCCAGGAGGTTACTCAGGGTGCCACATTCTGGGTGTTAGGCTTTCCACAGCTGTCCCAGTGGCTCCTGAGGATGAGGGAGTTTTTCACACCCCTGTGGTGGTCACTTGTGTTTAACTTCTCCTGCCAGAAGCTTCTCTGCCTTAGCTGGAGTGGGGACTGAGGGGGTGGGGTACCAGCAAGTGTCCAGGAAGCCGGAGGCCACTCCTGTGCTTGGCCGCCCTAGGAGAGGGAAGGGCCAGTTTTGCCCCGGCCTCTGTCCCCCTGCCCGGCCACCGCACAGGGCCTCGGAAGAAAGGATCTGGCTGCCAGACTTCAGTGTCATTTCCCTCCTTCTGCATCAGGCGGTGAGTTCACTGAACAGCTAATATGCTCAGGGCCTAGCTACTTTCCCCTTTGGCTGCTCACTTTCCTTCCCTGTATCCGTTTTCTCCGTCTGCAAAATAAGATCAATAAATCTCAGCGCTGAGGGAAGAGGCTTTTTCACAGCAGAGCTGGTAAGGGAACAGCCAGGGGCCGTCCACGTCTGCGCAGCCACGGCAGCGTGAGGCAGTGACGCAGGTTGTCTTTAGTGGCAAAAACGTCAGTGAGCCGTCACCCTGAGCCTCCCTCACCTGCCCGCTGCCTCACTGCAGGGGTGGCAGACTTGCCCTGCCTGGCCCCTGCCACGGATTCCATCCCAGGACGGGGGTGAATGTGCCCCTGGTATATTTGTGGGGTGCACACACGTGTGTGGTATGTGCATGTGGTGTGTGGGTTTGTGTGGCTTGTGTGTGCTATGGTGTGTGGTGTGTGTGGCATGTGTGGGTGTGTACTGCGTGTGGTGTGTATGGGGAGGCATTGGGGGTGGAGGGCGCTGCCCTGTAGAGGAGTCTTAAACAGTGGGAAATCCTCTCCTAGATGTCCCTTCCTGCAGCTGTTACTGGGAACGGTCTTAGTTTGAGCTCCTAAAAGAGAGATTCTCAAAGTGTGGTTCACAGCGGCTCTTACAACAGAACCATCAGTGGACCTTACTTAAAATACAGATTTGGGCCCCCCCAGTTTACTGAAGCAGAACCTCTAGGGTCAGGGCCTCATAATCTGCAATTTTTAACAAGACTCTCAGGTAATTCTTCAGCGCGCTCGAGTGTGACAGCCACTGATCCAGCCAGGTGAGTGCACACGAGCACCCCCACCGGTAGGGGGCACTGTGTGTGCAGGCTCTGTACGCTCTTGCTGAGGGCACTGGAAGGTGTAGCCCGTCTTTAGCTGGTAGCAAACATGGCCCTGGGTCGCAGTCATCCCCTGCATGCTAGTGTTCTTGAACGTTTAATGTCACCTCTGATTGGCCCCCTCTGCCTCATCTTCTGAAGCCTCATGGTTTATGCACCATAAATACCCTCTGCCGCTGGGTTGGTGGTGGTCCCAGGCCATTTTGTGGGTAGATTTGCGTTTCCTGGCCATTTCAGAATATCCTGGAGAGCAGGCATGTTTCCTGTTTCTTCTGTTTCTTTTTTGCTCCCCAGGGGCTAATGTGGGGTTCTGTACACAGCTGGTGCTGAACTGCTTGCTAAATAAAATGGTGACAACTTAGAGACTTTAAGAGGTCCATGGGAGTTACTGGAGTTGTGGTGGGGCTCTCTGCAAAGCCCACGTACCTGCAGCTGCCTCCTCAGCACCCACACCTGCTGAGGTGACCTGCCTGGCCCATCCCGCCTCCCCTCTTCACTAGATGAACCTGAGGATAAGGCGACTCCAGGCAGACCCAGAGCAGATGTGGGTGCAGCAGGTGGCCTCCTGTCTCCAGCATCTGCTTGGTTGGGAGGGCGTGGGCCTTTCCAGCCCAGCAGAACTGGGAGCACCCCACTGCTGTTGGGCTGCTCGAAGCTCTTTTGCAGGGAGCAGGACCTGAAGCTGCGCCTCATCGTTAGTCCCCTAACGTCAGTCGTTAGGGGAGGGCACAGCACATCTTCAGTGCCTCCTCCATGCTCATATGCCAAGCAGCCCCCGGGGGGAGCAGGATTTGGAGGCGTTCAGGGTCAAATGTCCTGACAGGCCTCTCAGCCTCCCCACCACCCAAGCTGAGTCAAATTTTAATTGAAGCCTGTGAAGCGCAAAGTCCTACAGAAACTGTTACAAGAGTCTTCTGGAAAATAGGGACTGACAACACTCTCCAGGGAAGAGGATGAAAGTAATTCACAGCTCACCAAGCCCTCTGGGCAAGGAGTCCCAGGGCACCCAGCAGACGGCTTCTCCCAATCCTGATCTCATTAAAAGGAAACCAAAGGGGCTATATTATCTGGCTTCCATCTGGTCTCTTGAGATTTAAGGACTTTAATCAGTAGAACGTTAAAGAATTAAGTAACTACAATAACAAGAAAGCTGCCAGCTGGCCCTTCCAGTGACCTTGCCAGAGTGCATGGGAAATGGATCGCACCATCTGGGCTTGACTTCTCTCCCAGGGAAGACTGAGCGATTACACCATGTTAGGATCCAAGTTTACAAAAAATTTGCCTCCTAAATTAAGAATTTATGTCTAAACAAAACAGCTTATATCTAAAATATCATCTGCTTCCTGCCTCCAACTGCCCCCACCCCAAACCAGCCCTCCTCTTTTCTCTATTTCAGGTCAAAAATTCCAACATGGCATCTTCAGGAAGGGTTGACAGTTCATGGCACCCCAGGGGGCTCCCAGTGAAGAAATGTGGAAAAGTCTAAAAGCAAGAAATAAATTATCCTGGTTGAAAAGACAAGAAAAGTGATCAAATTCTTCCCCCCAGCCTAAGTCTAGGATTTACTAGTCATCTTCCTGGAGCCATCTTGCTCTCATGAGGGAGAACCGAAACCTAAATCTGTGAAGGAAAGACGGTGAGCAGGTGCCCAATGGGTGACAGTCTAGGAGAGAGGAGAGAAGAGCGTTGGTTCATGCTGGCCTTCCCTTTTTCAAGGAGCCACTGAGAGGGAGCCTAAGTTTCTAGACCTGGGAGGCAGCCCCTACATTCCCGCACACCCTCCTCTGGAAATGGCCGACTAGCCCTTGCCCCATGTGGTGTGTCCCCAGGAAAAAGAGGCAAAGGGAAGCAAGAAGACTCCACAGGAAGCAGGATTGAAACAAACTGGGACTCAGGCTCTGCTCTCTGAAGCTGTGAGGAAGGCCCTTGAGCTCTCCTTCCCCAAGGGGAAGTGGAGGAAGAGGCAGTTTGAGGTAAATCTCCCGACTGAAGGAGACACTTGCAGCCTTGAGCCACTTGTCTGGCTCCCCCTCTCAGCCAACTGCCGCCCCTCAGACTCCTTTCCACAGGCTGTGGAAGCCTGTAGAAGCTTCTTTCACAGCCGTGGAAGTTTCGCTCCCTTGTACTGGTCGGGCACCATAATCAGGCCCTGGAGATAATCGGCATCTTGACCATCGGTGCCCTTTCTGAAGGAATTGGCCATCATCCTTCCAGGGAGCACCTCAGGCTACAAAGGTTGGGATGGCCAAGCTATGGTGGGAAGAAGTGGTGGTGAGGAAGAGCATCTTCCCTGAAGCACGAGAAGAGGACTCTGGAGAGAGACCCTCGTAAGATCAGCAAGGGCTTGAGGTTGGTGGCACCTAGGTGGGTGGTGAGGCTCCCATGGCTAGGACCAGAGCTTCTCCCGGGCTGTTAAATGTGGCATCAGTCGCCCAGGAAGTATCTAACCAGACACCTATCGACATTCTGGCGCTTCCAGGTCACTGTTTTCTTGTGCTTGATCCTCACAACCTTTTGAGGGCGGATTTCCTCTTTTTAGAGAGGAGGAAGGCAAGGCCCAGAAGATCACATTCTGAGTAGAATCGCTGAGACCCAAAGCCATGTATTGTTGAAAGCTCACGTAACTAAAGCATACACGGCATCAGAACCCCTCGGCCTGCTGGCTTGTTCTCTTCGGGGCCGGCTCTCCCCCAGCAGAGGCCACACGGCCCCGCAGCTCCAGGCCCAGAGCCTGTCTGGTCAGCAGCCCCAGAAAAAAGAAGCAGAGTCTTTAATTCTTTAAGAGAAAGTACAGAGAATAACATAGAAAATACTCTTGTATCTACTACCCAGATTTGTCATTTGTCATATCTTTATATTCTGCCCTGAGCTGGTGTTAAAAAAAAAATGGTTTTTTCTAAAAGAAAAAAAAATACAGGAAATGAATAAACTGTGGGACATCCAGGCAATGGAATATTATTCAGCACTAAAAAGAAATGGGCTATCAAGCCATGAAAAGACATGGAGGAACCTTAAATGCATATTACTAAGTGAAAGAAGGCAATCTGAAAGGGTGACATAATATATGATTCCAACTATGACATTCTAGAAAAGGCAAAACTAGGATGGAGACAGTAAAAAGATAGTGGTTGCCAGGTGTTAGGGAGAGGGGAGATAAATAGGCAGAGCACAGAGGATTTTTAGGGCAGTGAAAATATTCTGTAAGACACTATCATGGTGAATACATGTCATTATCTGTTTGTCCAAATCCATGGAGTGTACAACACCAAGAATGTAAACTATGGACTCTGCGTGATAATGACGTGTCACGTAGGTTCATCAGTTGTAACAAAGGTAGCACTCTGGTGCCGGATGTTGACAGTGGGGAAGGATGTGTATGTGTATATGAGAAATCTCTGTACCTTCCTCTCAATTTCGCTGTGAAGGTTGAACTGCCCTAAAAAAGATAAAGTCTCTTGGAAAAAAAGACATTAAGAACAATGTCACCCAAGTCTCCATAATGCTCCATTGAATTAGTTTCCTAGGTCAGCCATAACAAAGTACCACAAACTAGGTGGCTTAAACAACAGAAATGTGTCACACAATTCTGGAGGCTACAAGTCCGAGCTCAGGTGTAGACAGGGTCAGTTCCTTCTGAGAGCTGTGAGGGAGAGTCTGTTTCATGCCTCTTTCCTAGCTATGGTGGTTGGCTGGCAATCCTTGGTGATCCTTGGCTTGTAAACGCATCACCCCAATCTCTGCCTTCCTGTTCCCATGCCCTTCTCCCTATGTGTGTGTGTGTGCAGATTTCCCTTTTATATAAGAACACCAGTCGTATTGGATTAGGACCCATCCTAAACACCTCATTTAATTTGATTACTTCTGTAAAGACCCTATCTCCAAGTAAGGTCACATTCCGGGGTATTAGGGGTTAAGACTGCAATCTTTTTTGGGGGGGGACACAGTGCAACCCATAACACCCACCGAGGACACTGCCTTGCCCCAACATGCAGCGGCTGATCGAGTGCTATGTTGCTATGGAACCGCTCAGACTGTGTTTCTAACTAGCCCAGGCCAAGTTGATTTTATTCCGTCTCGGAGCTCTCACAGGTAATTTCACAAGCAGGCTGCAGCTCACACCTGGCTCTCCCATCAGAGCAACCTGTCAATGCACAGCATGGTTAGACACATTTTCCAGGTGTCACAGGACAATTCAACATGTGGCAGGTCAGCCTTTGCTCAGCAGGTGCAGACAAGCCTCCACCTGTCACATCCAAAGGGTCTCTGAGGGACTCGGGCGCTCCCAGAGCCTGTCATTTTCTTATTTTCTCTGTGCCACGGAACCCATGCCAGACATTCCACTAGGGTAATTCCAATGAGAATTCTCTCGAGATCTATTGCCCAAAACATACTTCCTGTCTGACACAGCCATTTTTTTACCTTTTAGAGTCCCTTTTTGCATTGCTGACTCCAAGAAAGCTAATTAATTATTTTGGACACCACTATTAAATTGACACAGTGATTAATCTGATGATCCTTTTTATGAAATTACCTCTGAAATGCTAACTTTTCATCTTTTGAAACTGTGTAAATTACTCTGAAGATTACATCGTACCAGCTTTCGGCTCTGTAAATCTTAATGGCAGTTTTTTGCCAAAAGCAATAAAAGCTGTCCTGAATTTATCAGGTCAGTCAGGAAAGGAGCAGGCAGGCAGGAAATTGAAGGTGACTCACGCTGCAAGTGGGGGGTTCTGACTGACGGATCATTAGAACTGCTGTCGCCGGTTAGCTAACGGGGACTTTGT
The DNA here is from genome assembly GCA_031878705.1 of Tapirus indicus. Taxonomy (NCBI): domain Eukaryota; kingdom Metazoa; phylum Chordata; class Mammalia; order Perissodactyla; family Tapiridae; genus Tapirus; species Tapirus indicus. The sequence goes on along the minus strand of CM062917.1, from coordinate 147,401,263 downwards.
GCAACGAGAGGAGCAGTCGTAGCCTCATGAAGCAGAGACACACAGAGCCCCTGGTGGCAGGTGTCAAGGCTCCCTGTCTGAGAAGAGCTAGTGTGGTTCTAAAAGGTGGTCCCTTCCCCCTCCCTCTCCCCCTCCCCTGTGCCGTCCCCACATCTCCTCCCAGTGCACCAGCTCATTTGCTCAGTGGTGGAGCCCTCCCGCCGTGTGGGCTCAAAGCCCACAGAGAGCTGCCTCGTGGCCATCCACCCTGAGCAGTCCCCAAGTCCTCCACATGGAGTGGGGGCAGGGAGCACACCTTGGCTATTGCCCTCCACCCTGCTCTACCCAGTGGGCAGGCTCCTGGACCTCAGGGTGACTTGAGTCACTCCAATCATGCGCCCAATGCTGTTGCATGGGAGGAAACAGAGCCTGCTGGAACTACCAGGCCTGTAGAAACAGCAGCATCCATCTTCGTTCTTTTTTTAAGCTACCTTTTTTTCTTTTTCTTTTTAATAGTAAGTCCTGTGCATCCCATGTGTGCCTGAATAGTGTTAGATCACTTTGCCAGCCTCTTCTCAGGCTGCAACACACCTCTCTTGTTATGAGGACAGGTGAAGGACAAAACCTATTGAACCTGTGGCCTCATTCATCCATCCATTCACTCCTCCACCCATCTACCCACCCATCCATCCATCTACCCACCCATCCATGCATCCGTCCATCCAGTCAGCAGTGTATATTGAGCACCTACCACATGCCAGGCTGTGTTCTAGGTTCTGAGGGAAAACAAAACAAGAACATGACAGAGATGATTCCTGCCCTCACGGCACTTTCATTCTAATAGAAGAAGTCGGACAATAAACAAGATAAACGCTAAGTGAGGGGTGCTCCATCCTTTGGGAAGAGGATAGGGAGTACTAGTAGGAAGGGGCAGTATCTGATTTTAAACAGAGGAGTCAGGGAAGGCCGCATTGCCTCCTTCCCCTCACCCTAGCCCTGGCCCTGCCTCGTTGAGAAGATGACACTTGAATACAGAATCAAAGGAGGCAAGAGACTGAGGAAGAGCCTTCCAGGCAAAGGGAACAGCTAGTGCCAAGGCCCTCACATGGGAGCACGCCTGACTGGTCAAGGAACAGCAAGGAGGTGGTGTGGTTGGAATAGACAGAGCAAAGGGACAGTGGTAGGGGGTAAGGTCAGAGAAGTTTGGAATCCATGGGCCGTGGATGAGCTAAGTAAACTTGGCACTTCTGGGGGGGTTTGCAAGGGAAAAGTGGGTCTGTTTGCCTTGTTCCTGTTGTCGCCTCCCTCTCCTTGGTTCTGTCCTAAGGCAGCTCCCAGGCAGACCACAGCATCTGAGGGCCCCTGCTAAGAGAAGGGTGTGAACTAGAGAGCCCGTGGGTGAGCGTTTCCTGGACCCTGAAGCCTGGAGATTCTTTATCTGGCCTGGGGAAACAGGTTAGAGGGCACCTCCCTCCAGCTTCCTGCGGAGCGTCACTGCTGCTGCTGCCGCTTCTCCATGTTGAAGCTGGCCGGGTTCTTTCTGCTTTGCTGAGGCAGGAAGCTTACCACCTACAACCTCCCTGTGTCCCAAGTTGTCTCCCATCCCTGCGTACAAAGGTGAGAGCTAAAAGTGAGGAAGGCCCCTCCCAGGGGCAGCTGCTGGGCAGGTTCTTGTAGTGGAATGAGTTTCTGATGAATCTAATCTGAAGCCTTGAAACCGGAAGAGGTTTCTGATGCCTTCACGTTGCACCTGATAGAAGACCGCACTGTGTGAGGGCTCTGGTCAGCAGCTGGAGAGCAACACGGTGAAAAATAGTTCTTGTCCTCTGGAGGGGTAGGGGGCTCCTCTCTGTGACCCCACCCCCATAACTCCATGCAGGAGTTATTCTGTTACTCCATCACACTCACCCCTTTAGCAAAAGGATGACTTTTCTACAGTCATGATCCCACACTGAGGTGTCACCCTTCCAGGGGTCTGATGGAGGGTCAGGGAGAGTTCAGGAGGCCTCTGAGGGGAGCACAGAAGGGACAGCAGCGACCCCCAGCTCACCAGCAGTTGGAGAGCAGTGGGCCTCTCTGCTTCAGATAAAACCTGTCTTTGGCGCTGGGGCTCTGGATCCAAACTCTGGCTGCCCTTTGGCTGAGCTGCCCCATGCAAGGATTTTCTGGAAAAGGATAGCCAGGTGTGAGTTTGGGGGAGGTTCTGAGAGCTCGGGCATCTGTTTTCTGCTCCCTGGGTGTGAGGATTGAGTGACGGGTCGATGGTTGTCACAATAGTATGTGTGGTTGCATTTTTGGTGTGTCCCCAGCCTTTCTGCTCATCTGTCACTCCACTGAGGGTGCCTGCCTGACTCTTCTCTTCCCTCCTCCCCCCATCCAGGCCCACATCGTGTTCCAGAACAACCCCCGACCCTTTGCATGGTGCAGCAGCCTTCCTCCCTGTTGCTTTTCTCATGAGCCTTTTCTTCCCCCTGAAGTCACCCTCAAATATCCGAGAGAGCCATATCGGCTGCCCTCTGAATTGCCATGGAAACAGAGCATTCTTCCCTCCTCCCTCTTCTCTGTTTACTTTGGTCAGGGACTGCGGCAAAAACCAGCCTGTCGCTGAAGGAGAGGAAGGGCGGTGGGCGGGGGAGAGGGGGAGGGAAAGCCAGCCGCTCTAAACCAGATCTCTCCGGTTCAGAGTGGCTCCCGCTCCAATCCTGAGAGCCTCTCCAGCTAGGCGTGGTGGGCTGCAGAGGGAGGCTCCATAATGGAGAGGGTCAGGAGGCTACTCTGGCCAGCACCCCTCTCCCACCCCCCAGTTCCACATCAGCCTCCCCCTCCGCTCCTGCCCTGTCTGCCTCCCTACCGGTGCTGGGTGTTAGCAAAGCCATTGTGGCTCTGGCCTCTGCTCCGAGTTGGGCAGTTGTTTACTTCATAAGGGCGCCCTGCTGAAGCTGAGGAGTGATGGGAGCTGAAATTCACCTTTGCTCTGGGCCCTGGCCCCAAGCACCCTCACCCCGCCTGGACCACGCCGCGTCCTCCTAACAGAGGGTCCTGCTTCCTCGGGCACCCTCCCTGCGGCAGCCAGAGGGATCGTTTTGTGTTCTCTCTGGCTTAAAGCTTCCCACTGCTCTTAGAATAAAAGACAAACTATTGGCCCAGCTCTTAATGATCTGCTTCTCCTTCCTCGCCCCCCACGCCTCTTCCCCGGGTTCCTCTTGCTCCTGCCACATGGCTTCTTCCCCTTCCAGAAGACACCAGGAGCTGGGTGTTGTCCCTGTCTGGAATGCTCTGGTCCCTGATGTAATAACGTTCTTCCCCATGCGCTCTCTAGCTCTTCGGTGCACATCCACTGGGTCCTCAGGGGAGGCTTTCTGTAACTTTTCTTTGTAAAACACCTCCCAGTTACTCACAGCAGCCTCTTACCTGTGCATTATCTCCCTGCTCCCCACCAGATGGAAGCTCCCTGAAGGCAGGGCGGATTCCCGCCGCATCCCCAGCACCCGGCACCGCACTCAGCGCGTACTAGGTGCTCAGTTAGTAACTGGCCCAGAAGAGGTGAGCGCCAGCCCCCAGCTTCCCAGCTTGCCGCTCCCCACTTCTTCCCCGGGGCGGGCGCAGCCGGGCGGACCGCAGGGAACAGGGAACCCGGCGGCGGGTGCCCCCTCCTGGCGGAGCTCCGCCGGCACCCGCTCCCCGCTAGGGGAAGGCAGAGAAGCCACCGAGGCGGCTCTTGGCGACGCCTCAATGCAAGCACCGGGCCATCTTGCTGCAGTCGGAGAACCTGGACTCTGACGCCCAGCCATGTGTGCAGCGGGCGTCCTGCGTCAGGGCAACGGGGCAAAGGCCCGGGCGGCGGGCGTCTCACCCCCGGAGAGGAGGCGGCTCTTCGGGGACCTCGCGCCTCCGCGGCAGTCGCCCCAGCGCACCCGTCCGTGATGCTCCGGCACGGCCCTCCCCGCCCATCCGGAGGCCAGGGGTATGCGGTTCTCCAGACGCCATTCAATAAGGTCTTCTCGTTAACGACCCGCTGCCCGCAGCCAGGCTGCGCCCAGAGGTTGACAGTTCTTAGGAAGGAAACCTCTAGGAATTGCAGGCAGTGCCACCCTTTCTGGGCTTTGCGGATCTGGGTAACTCCCTTGACCAGTCACTTAACTTGGCTTGCCTTGGCCTACCAATCTGTGAAATGGGGGTAAGACCTTCAGGCTTACATTCCAACACAGGTTTGCTGAAGAAAAAAGGAACCATCAAAATACTTGGCTGGGGGCCGCCTGGTGGCGCAGCGGTTTAGTCCGCGCTTGGCAGCGCAGGGTTCGCGAGTTCGGATCCCGGGCGCCCGCCGACGCACTGCCTGTCAGCCATGCCGTGGTGGCGTCCCATATAAAAAAGTGGAGGAAGATGGGCACGGATGTTAGCCCAGGGCCAGTCTTCCTCAGCAAAAAGGGGAAGATTGGCAACAGATGTTAGCTCAGGGCTGGTCTTCCCCACAAAAAAAATAAATAAATACTTGGCTGACACTGCAGGGAGGAGAGGCTGGGCTCTGCAGTTGTGGTGGGGTGAAGCAGGGCTGGAGTTCCAGTCCCGGACACCCTAGTGCACCCCTCGGGTACATGCCACTCTGAGCAACCTCCAAGTTCCTCATTCTTATGGATCACATCTTGGTGGGTGGCAAGTCTGGCCTCTTACTTTCAAGGGTCTGGGCAGTGCAGGGGGAGCAAGGGCAGATGCTGACATTCTGACCCATGATCTGATCTTGGTTGTGTCAGGCCCCACTCCGCCTTTTCCTCCAGGGTGAGGCTTAGGTAGTCAACAAGACCCCAGATGCCTGGGTGTGTTCCTTTGTGGTGGGCAGAGCAAGTAAGTTTGCCCCCTTGTAGCAGAGTGGGGGAGATCTGGAAAACACCCTTGACAGTCACAGTGAGAGCCGCCTCAGCTTCAATAGCCAGACAGCTTTAGGTGGAAGGTTCAGGACGGATGAACTGACCAGTCTGTCCCCTCTAAGGTGACACAGACTGAATGACAGCTGCTTTCTCTTCTTTTCACAGTTGCCATTTGCAATAGTGCTCTAAAGCTCCTGGCCTGGGGCGAGGTCCTGAAATAGTAGGTGGCCAGAGCTCCCACCTGTCTCTGTCCTTTCCTCCTCGCCCTGGTATAGGCTGGGCTGCTTACTGCCCTTCCTTCCTACGTGAGCTGCTGAGCCTTCCTGCAGAGCTGACTGCTGGAGAGAAGCCTGGACACACTTTGGAGTTTGAGAATCTGAGAAAAGTGTCTCCCTTTTGCATTTGAGACTTCAAGGCCAGACCCTGAGGCCTGTGCAGGACAGGTGGATTTGCCGGTCTGCTTTGTCTGTCACTCACAAACCCTCTACCTCCTCTCTCCTCACCGTGGAGTATGTGAAAGAAAAAGCCTCTGCCCTAGAATAACATTCTTGCTTGATTTTATGAATGAACAAAATGATGAGGAATAGGTTCTGGGCAACAGGATAAAACCACACTTAAACCTTGAGAGATTGTGTACTTTTTAAAAAAAATTCCCTCCTTCCCTTGCATTTTTTCCTTCTACTAGCTTCCAAGACTGGCTTTTAAATCAAAGGTTCCCAAACACCCATCAGGCTACATCTGAATCAATGAAGAACTTAAAAATACTAATACTCCAGGCCCACCCTTTGAGTCACACAGTCATTTACAATCATTGACTTGCTCAGAAGGGACCCAGATTTACATTATCCTGAAGAGCTAAATTGAAAGACCACTGACGGATTCTGCTCCATAAAGGGGGAAAAAAGAAAACAAAAACAAAAACCAGGAACATACTTAAAAAAAGTCCCTGCTGAAGCCCTTCTTACCTCCCAACCTGACTGACTACTGCTAGCTCTTTGGGCTGTTTTTCTGGATACCATCTTTACATCTCTGATTAATTAATATGCTTTCCTGGTTATTGCTTTGAGACATTCTATGTATTACCTTCCTGCTATGGAATATGAGGATTTAGTTCACTTACATCACCCCACCTCCCCTGCCTCATCCTCTCATCATTCTTTATTGGTTAACTTTGTAATTTTAAGTAAATACTTCACCTTTATTTCTTGTTCCATCATCTACAGAATGCAATAATAGTAAATACCTAATCATGCTGACTACGTGCCAGGCACCATTCTAAGCACTTTACACATATCTACTCATTTAAACCACACAATAACATCAAGACATAGGTTACTATTATTGGCCCCATTTTAGGGAAAAGGAAACTAGGGCCATTTTACTATTATTTTGGTGGTTCTCCAGGAGGGAGAGGAGAGAAAGTTGGGTGGCCAGTCTGCCATCTTTACAAGGAGTTCTAACAGGGCAAGAATTAGGAAGCGTTCATTCTGGCCTTTGCTCTCGTTCCCTGCTGAGAAATTAAGTATGACAGTGACAAGTAAAGTAGCAAGGTCTCTTGGTCATCTCGGCCAGCACTGGGCAGTTGGCTCAGCTATGGGGCAGGGAATCCCAAATGCCATAAACCAGCTAAATCGGAATCAACTGAGTTTGTTAACTCACCTGCTAAAACATAATCTTTGGGATTTGGGCCCAGGAATCTGTACTTTTAACAAGCTCACTTCATGCTTTGGAAACCAGCGGTCATGGGGGGCCTGGCAGCTGGCCTTGCTCTACTCCATACTCCACTTTCACCACTTTTCCTCGGAGTCTGCACTGCGCAAGTGGGTGTCCTTTACTGTGGCACTAAGGAACTACCTGGCTTTTGCAGTGACCTCTCATCATGGCAGGATCAACGATCTTAAGACCAAGATCAAGGTGAAGAGCTAACTCGAGTCCGATCCTAGTGCCACTGCTCACCTATAATGCTCACCATTATGCATTTGGTCATAATCACAGAATGTTAGATCTGAAAGGGACCTTGGAAATTATCTAGCCAACCTCCTCATTTGACAGATAAGTAAACCCAAAAGGCCCAAAGAAAAGCAAATTGCATGTAGAACTCTTCTCGACTGAGCCAGGAGTCAAGAGCCAAGCCTGGTCTCCTAGCTCTCCAGGTCCTCTCTAGACTCCAGTCCTCTAGGACTGCACTGTCTAATAGGTAGCTACCAGCCACATGTGGCTATTTACGTTCAAATAAATTAAATCAAATTAAAAATTTAGTTCTTCAGTCACACTAACCACATCTGAAGTGCTCAATCGCCAGTGGCTAGAGACTACCACATATTGGACAGTGCAAATACAGAACATTTCCATCATCGCAGAAAACACCATTGGCCTTTCATTTGAAGGTAGTATGGAAACTGGATGGTTTTATCCTTGTCCTCTCCCCTCAAGCAAGTACTGCAGATTAACTGTAAGAGAATATGGTTATATTGTTCAGTTATAATAGCTTAGTAATAGCATTTTATACATGTAACTGGAAGAACAAAACCACCCAAACCAACTAAGCCACTGAAACCTCTCCCCCAAGTTAAGATGGGCTTATCTAAGAACCGAATCAGATACAAACAAGAGTTCATTTCAAAGCTCTGGCTGGTCTAAAGTCTACAAAGTATAGGATCCATTTCTGATTCCTGGTAGGTCTGAGGGCAGTGGCCTTTAGAAGTGGTAGGAGAAATAAACCAAAGGAAACAAGACTGCTCTGCATAATAAATGTAAAGTGTTAACTGTAAGCATTATAAATTAATTAAGGAGTAGAAATTTTATCTTTTTCTCCTTGTAGATTACTATCATAATATCTAAGATTATTTGTTCTGGGAAGGTGTATTTGATCCAATAGTTTGTCAGTGGAAACACTGAAAGACTAGAGGCATATATGCAGTTCTGGACCAGAAACCTTAAACATGACCAGACTTGGAGTGTCCACGCCTACTCTGGACTTAAGAGACTTGGGGAAAAGTATTGCCGGGAGAATGGGTCCTATCAGAGGGTGAAGTGACACAAAGCAGAGGCTTTGGAGAGGGACGCATCTAGAAGACCAAGGCCAGAACTAGGAACTGCGGTTTCATTCCCAAAAGACGCCTGCAAAGAGCGTCACTCCCGCAGTCACTCCCTTGCTGATGTCCTGGAGGGAGCAGCATTCTGTTGAGGGGACTATTGTGTGTCCAGGAGTTACAGATGGTGAGCAGAGAGAAGGAGCCCACAGTGAGTGGGGGTGGAAGGTGAATGACCCACAGATATTTGAGAGAAAAGTGGACCCTGGTGGGGGGTGAGGGGTGGGTGGAGGCAGGTGGGACTGATGCTTAGGTCATACAGGTGAGCTCACATACACACAGGTACCATCGAACAATCAAGGTGGCCTTGAACCAAACAGATTTGGATAAGATTTATTGATCAGATTGTTTTAGAAAACCAACAGCAAAACACTGACAAGGTACATAAATACAGATTGGACATTTTAGGGTAAATTCACTATATTTCCTACTTGCTTGTAGGAAACCAGGTAAGGTGGAAAAGCTGTCCTGATCATATGGCATGCACACCAGACTGCAAAAGGACGTCCACAATATTTAACAGGACTGTGGCAAATAGCTTTAAAGTAAGGCAAGCATCATGTGTGGCCTAAGCACACCCTGTACGAGGAGCCAAGCCCAGGCTCGCCCTCAGAGACTGCATGAGAGAGGTTTCTCTTTCTTGCCTAGGTTCTTCCAGTAAAATCCTCATTGGCAGGTGCCTTTACAGGGAGATGTCTGGCACTGTCCCTGCTCAGACTCTGTGTACAAGGAAGTGGCTTTAGAGAAAGTCAGTGTGTTTCTGATGCCTCCTTTGTATTCTAAATGTGCAACTAGTAAAACAGCAATTACTACAGCTTGGTGAAACTGCCTCTGACTCACCCTGTACAGTGACTACGCAGGGCCTTTAAAAAACTTCTAAAAAGTGAAAAAAATAAAAAGATGAAAACTATACTAAAAAGTGGTATCACTTTTGAAGCACAACTCAGAACTTCTTTTCGTAACACCAGATGAGGGAAGAGGTCGCTTTTCACCGAATCTAACGACCTTAGAAGGGAAATGCCATTGCTGGACGTGATCTAGTGGCGATGCACATGGAGGTCACAGAACTCTACCAAGCCTATCTCAGGCCCTGCCAACGCTCCTAGAGTCCCGAGGTATTTGGGGAAGTGAAGCAATTTAAGCTACTGGTGACCAGTTTTTGGAGCTTATGATCATGAGACCATAAACACTCATCCATCCTGGAGCTCAATGCCAGAACAATGAAGAATAAGGAAAATGGCTTTTTGTGCTACATCAGAGTGCTGGCAGGTAGACAATTCAGAAACCGGTGCCACTTTCTAAACATCTGTAAGACCACATAAAAACAAACTCTAAGACCAACATAGTCTTACAGGATAATTCAACCTTTCCTACATGCCAAGCTATATGGCTGGAAAAGGTATTTCCAAAGGAAAAAGTAAGGCTCCTGCAAGAATAGAGGAAAAGCAAGTATTTGTCAAGAGCCAAAGAAATATGTTCAAATGATGGGATTTCCTCTGCATCATACACAGCTTTTTCTTCCCATAGGTGCTAAGAGCTCTTTGGTGGTTATAGGACAGACAGCCTAGAACTCAGGGCAGGAGGCTATGCCAAAGCAGAGGAGTGAAGAGTAACATCTACACTCAGGATTACCACCCATGGGTCCTAATTTTAGCCTTCAACAGTTGTCATTAAATTGACCAATTACAGCTCATCAGGCTGCTTATATGTTTGCTGGTTTTCTAGCCCCATCTGCAATTCTTCCTTTTCTAACTACTCATTAGCCCCACTCCATTGAAACGGAGGTGCTTGTGGGAAAGGGGTAGGGAGGAAGAAGAAATAGAAATCAATCAATTTATTGATAGAAAAGTTGAAACACTGATTATCTATGGATTTCAATGATCTGTGCTTTACTCTTGCTACTCCTGGTAACCAAAGGTCACTGTTAATATACCTTTTGCTTAGAAATGTTAATGTTTTTTATTATATTTTTAACTCTAGCTATGTAATGGACATAAATAGTTTAGAACAAATTTACATCATGTCTCCAGGGCCCTGAAAAAAGATTCTGCCAGTGGAAAGGGTTTCAGTTTGGCCCCTGAAGAATAGTTAAGATCTCAATCTATTCTATATTGGTTTATAGATTTTCCAGGAAGTGGAAAATACTTTATTAAATGAAGAAAGCATCATTTTCTTGATTTAATAAAGTATTACATTCACAGGTAAATTAGTATATACATAAGAGAACTGACCGTATTAAATATTCGGTTTTAATTCTCCATTTAGGAAACTCCTTACAGGTAGATTTCCTTGTTCCCGGGCAAAGAAATGTAGGAAGATATGCAAACGTGAGATAGTACAAAGATGACACGGGAAAAGTCTCCACTCCAACAAACCCAAGGAACAAAAGTCTCTAAGAATTGGAGTAAGAAAACATGGACTTAAAAATCCAGCTTTACCAAAAGTTAGCTTAAGCCAGCTGATCACATCTCAAATTGTTGGTATAATTTAACTCTGAATTAATGAGTTGGCTTCCCCAAGAGAAATTTAAAAAGTAGTCTACCTGCTTTATAGTCACACCATATATATAATCTGTATATATTCATATGTGTTTCTATATATTGCACTTAAATTTACAGGACTGCAGTATGATGGCTGGGAGTACCTCAAAGAGGCAGAGAAGCAGCAGGCATAAACCTTCCTAAATCAAGTAACAATGTCAGGATTTCAGAGTGCTGGTTATAGGTACTAAAATGCCTGGGGACCCCTTATATAAAATTCTAGTCATCTACATTTAAGTCATCATACACACAGTCTCATTTGGCATCCAGAACATGTGCATATGTGTGGTTCTATAGCACTCAGAGCTGGTCATACTACATCATTTTCACTAGTGTTATGTTAAAAGAAGACATTTTAGACCAAGGATATATACTTTTATGAAAACATCACACACAAGGTTTTGGATGTCAGGCCTTCAAAGTCTATCTCAAAGAAGACTGCCCTCAGAAGGCTTAAAAAAGGATACTAGCAAGTGTGGAGTGAACCAGACTCTCTTTCTAGCTCTCTGGTATAACAGAGCTAGAGCCCCGCTTATATCCCAAGTACCACGGGAGGATAAGCACAGAGGCTGAGTGTTCAGTCTTTGGTCCCTATAAAGACAGAAATCCTTCACCACCCTAGACAGTATGACTTGTTTAATTCTGGATATGTTTCCCCCAAATATCCAGAGACTAGGCTGGAGTCATGAAGCAAAGCTTTGAACTTAATGGGGCTGCTCAGACTGACTTGCTCTGGAGAAAGTTCATCATTGGAGCAAGCCTAGCAGTGGGTGGTAAGAGGTTAAATGTCAAACAGACTAGTCACAGCAAGATGGGGGTGGGGCCTCTAGAGGAGTCGCTCCCTTTCCTGCCTCTGCCCCACACCTCTCACTACCCCAAAAGGACCCAAACTCACAGGTAAGTGGTTATTACAAGACCTTGCAGAACACAGCTCCATGAACTCAACCCAAAATGGATGGGATGTTATAATAAGGCCTAGAAGCTGGGAGTCCAAGTCTAGAGGCCACAGTTTTGTTTTCCCCAGAACTGAACACCAAATGGCACCTTTTCAGTCGTAACTCAAAGGTGATTTTGAATCCACACATGAGCTAAAGAGATCCCTTCTGGGATGAAGGAAAAAGAATAACTTCAAAAGCTAAGTGAAAAAGAGGCACTTAAAGGAAAAATGTGTCCCAAATCTTCCGTCTGAGTCTCCTGTTGCAAAGTAACCAATGGGATGATTGGCACTGTGCCCTCTTGTATGCCTTAGCACCTTTCATATACTAAGGACTGCCAAGTGCTCATGTCTCAGTGACTTGCTCAACTACTCCAGCAGCCTGATGGCAAAGCAAATGAAAATTTAGGTCATTTCTTTTTTAGAATGAAAAAACAACACAAAATAAACTAGAACTAAAATTTCACACCAAAAAGTGAGTGATCTTCACTTGCATTCCTCCTCGTGCTGGTTTTTAAAATGATATAGTTCTTCAGGAAGGATGACCTGTGGCTTTTCCCCCAAGAGCTTTTATCCAATTACTAGACAATTATTCACAGCACCATGCACATTAAAGCAGACAGAAAAGGAGGCAACAAGCCAAGGAAAAATCAAGGGCCAACTGGCTTTCTAGAGATAAAACCCATTGCCTGAGAAAATGGCAGGTGAATGGCCCAGAGTTAGAAAAGAAACAAGTTCTGAAAGGAAGTAGCCAACATGATAGTCAAAGCTCACAAACCAGCACAGAAGCCCTCCCTGCCCTGCTCTGCTCTGGCCTCTCACAAGCTGACGTTTATGTCCCATGGCATTTACGCCACATATTTAGGGTCTACAATTCCCCATGAGGAAGTCAAAAAGATACATGAAACCATTAATAAGTATAGGAGAATTTCAAAACTACCCAGAACAAAGAACTCTGACCACCATGTTTCTTGATTTGAAATGTTCTTGGTGCCATAATTTCTAAGAGCAACAATAAACAGCACAACTACAACAACACACATAAGTCTTTGACAAGCTAACTCTAACCATTGCTGGCACCATAAGGATGAGAAAAGAAATCACTAATCAAGAGCTGCTGAGCTGCTTAACTCTCTTCCGAAGTCAAAGGATAGGTTTGGTTATCTATGCAGCAAGATGTCAACCACTGCTGCCATTAGATCCACTACTCAGTTAGATGTCTCTTTGACAATAGTAAGTTAAATATCTAGCTTTACACATAACCTGCAAGATTCTCAAGGTTAGCCTTTTTGTTCTATCCCCAAAACTTCTTGTTGTTGTTGCTGGATTTAAAATTTTTTCGTTTTATTTTTCTTTTTATTGATGATGTTGCTTTAATTTGTAGAGCACTGGCTGACATGGTCATATGTTCAGAGTTCCTTTAAAAAATTCTTTATCTTATCTTGATTCATAACATTATTAAGGTTACTTTCAGACTTTCCCTCAACTTCGTCAAGGAAGAGGGAGTATGTGAGTATTAGTGTATGTGTGTATTAGGGAAGGAGGGAGAGAAGCAAAGAAAGCAGCACAAGGGAAAGTGAGATTCCATAAACTTAAAACCAATTTACAGAAAGGCATCTGATGTATTTTCTGAATAAGGCCTTGATCAGGGTAACCAATCCTCTTTGTAGCACATTCTACACTGCCCATAAATAAAGGAGTCTCTTTAAATTAACATTTCCAGTATCAATGAACAGTCCTGAAATCCTCATTTCAAGCGCTCGATGAGTCCCTGTGTGAGTCCAAGGTGCAGAAGCTGTGTTCGGGAGAGGTTTGCTAGGTTAGGGAAGGCCGCAAGCAGCTTCTCCCATGCCAGTTCCAGCAGGCTAGGTACCACCAACCAGATCTTAAACAATGACCCAGTCCGTTTGTTTTCGTGGATGTTCACTACTCCTCCATGAATGTACATGCAACCAGCCTATGAATAAATGGCAGTCAAAAGAGGATAAATTCAAATAGGAGAGAAACAGATACTTAGGGTGAAGATTCAGCAAAAAATATTCACAGTAGGCTGAATTGAGATGAGGTGAAACAAAAAATTTCAGACTGATCCCAACAAAGTTCAAAGATCAAAAAGGGTTTAAATAATGAATGAGTTACTAAGGAAAAAACTAGAGATTTTTTTTTACTTCAGCAAACATTAAACTAAGACTATATTAAGTATCTATTGTGCCAAATACTGGGAATACAAAGATAAAAATAAAGGTCTTCATATTTCAAGATCCTAGTGGGGTCTTCAGTAACATGGCATCTCGGGGGTAAAACTATTCTGCCCTCCCAGGAAACACCTTTGATATCACTGTCGGGGCCTGAATGCCATGCATAGCATTTCACATTTATGCTGCTCTTTTACACTGGAATATGATGTTTTTTCTCCTCTTTTCTCAGAGGAAGAGCTAGCTTTGGAAGAAAGTTTTAAAAAGAAATTCTTCATCTAAGGTTTGCTAACATCAGAATCTTTTTTTCTTACTAATATCCCTAAAAAGATTTCCTTATCATCTGCAATTATGTAAGGAAGACGTGAAAATAAAAACTTACTGGTGTAACAGCTGCACAGTGAAAGTAAACCGGCTCTGGCATGGTAGCTGGGAGCTTTACCCACTGAAAAGTCTGCAGATTCAACTTCCAGATATCTCCCAGGATCACTTCTCCATTATAGCCCCCACAAATAAACACATCTACCAAGAAAAGGGAGAACCAAGATCAGACAAAGGAAAAGAGCCACAGCTACAGCATGTCTTGTAGTAGATCACATGGCTAGCTGACACGGGACCAGTTCAATGGATTTCCCCATATCATAGAGGACTTCAGCTGGGTGGTCCTCTCCTGCCGCTGCCTTGTCCCTCAATAGAGTTTGGACACTAAGTTAGAGTCTTTCCTAGGACTAAGGATGTAAGCCTCTAAGGAGGCTTCATGTCCAGGTTCTCAAATTCAAATACCTACAGGTGCCAGGTATAGAAGGTGTATGAGCAAGGAGGTCTCAGGGAAAATAAACAAATAGGAGGTCCAGGGAACAAATAGCTCTAAAGCAGGAGACGGCAATGCAGCTGCAGCTGATCAATACCATGCAGGACTTAAGGTCAGCAATTGCCAGATCTTCCAGTTTTTCAAGAGAAGCTGGAAATCTGGATTTTTTAAAAAAAAATGAAACATTTTGATTTTTAAGTATTGGCCACTAATTCAAAAAATTTTAAAACACATATGAGCCAAACAAAACACATTTGCAGGCCACCAGACTGCAAGCTCTTCTTTTAAATGACATCCTAGAAAGGATAGACATTTATCTGCCCATAGAGACAAATGTTCTCTATGTAGACACTGAACCTGAGAAGAAACATTGACTGAGATGTTCAGTTTGGGGGCACAAAAGAGGCTCCTCCAAGCTTTCTTCAGCCCAAAGTAGACAGTTTGAAGCCCCATTTGATCTGTCAGGTATTTATGTCAGGAACAAAACTTTCCCCAAATCAAAACTTTTTGTTGTTGTTTTGTTTTTCGTTTGTTTTTGTTTTTGTAAAATCGGTTAGTTATAACTAATTGGACAACTTGTAACAAAGGCTATGTGAACCTTCAAACTAAATGCTCAAAACTAAGGCTGAATTCCATTTGAATGGTGGCTGGCCTCAAAGAATCAAATGAACAGATGTCAGTTCAGGACTAGATCAAGTTTAAGCCAATACTTAATTAAACTATAAAATACACTGGAAACTTTTTTGGCTAGGACTCGAGAAAAGTACAACTTCATTCTTAGAGAGGCAAAGCTGAACAATGCCACTATCTGTAAATCTTATCCAAAAAGCAGAAGCATAATAAAAAGCACCTCTGTACTAGAGATAGCAGCATAATCCTAGTAAAATCCGAACTAAGCTGCTGAAAGGATACAAGCTATCAAATATATTTATACACACCTTCCTCCCAGAAAAAATTTAAGGTGGTATATCAAACTATAAAATAAGCTATAAATTAAAAGACAGGAAGGTTATCCAGAGAGGAGTCATTTGTCACACTTAAAGTAGCTGAAGCTGCTTTCTGAAGCCATACAATGAATGCCTCTGTCGTAATATGGCCAAAGAATGAGCTAAGAGTTCTATTTGGCATCAGACAGAGAACAGAATAAACTTTATAAAATAACACTCTGAAGGAGTTATTACAATTTTAATCCACCAAGGTCTCTCTTGTATGCCAGGATTATTAGTATTACCCACCGTAACCACAGATATCTGTTAAGGTGGGGTCTGAAAGATCAGGTGGTATAATAAAAGCCTATTTATCACTGATTTTCGAGTTCTCTGATAACTGAGGGAACCCAAACACCATACTAGTTTACTTTATGAAAATCGCTGAGAGGGGCATAACTTTATGGATTTCCCTTTAAGTTTAAACTACAAGAAATAGACTCTTCCCAAAGTTATGCCTCTTTTAAGGAACTATCATTAAGAAATAAGACATTCTCGGCATATACAATTACAAAAATGGAAACAGACCATTATTTAGAATCCTTACCATTTTTTATTTGAACACAACTGTGACATCTTCTGGCTGCAGGAAAACCTGCCAAATACATAAACACAGAAATTCCATTATTCACAGAAAGACTGAAAATAACGTTGATATGACATAGCAAACAAGATACTATGAGTAACTCACTTAAAACAATCCCTTTGTTGCTTTAAGCAAATACTGGCTTGTTCTTCCAATCCTTCCTTTTTCATGCTAAAATAAAGCCATCAGAAGTCTCATCATAATGGTACAATGTTAAGGTGCCAGGGAAATAGTCTGGTGGCAGGGGTTACCAGTGGCTTTCCCAAGCCCTTCTACCCACAGAGACAGGTAGATCTTGATTTAAGTGCCTATTTCTTATCCCACCCGTATATCCCCATTTCCACAGAATTCAACAATCCTCATTAAAAGTCTCTGCTCAGGGGCCGCCTGGTGGCGCAGCGGTTTAGTCCGCGCTTGGCAGCCCGGGGTTCGCGAGTTCGGATCCCGGGCGCCCGCCGATGCACTGCCTGTCAGCCATGCCGTGGCGGCGTCCCATATAAAGTAGAGGAAGATAGGCACGATGTTAGCCCAGGGCCAGTCTTCCTCAGCAAAAAGGGGAGGAGTGGCAACAGATGTTAGCTCAGGGCTGGTCTTCCCCACAAAAAAAAAAAAAAAAGTCTCTGCTCAGTTGCTGAGGAAGAAGAATAATTGAGCTAAGGAATACAAGTAATTTCTGATAGCAGTTCAACAGATATTTTACTTGTCTTATAACTCAATAAAATTACTTTTTCCCTTCCAAAACAAGTAAAAGTATAAAATATATTTATTAAAGATAGATGAATCAATATTTTTAATTTACCTATTTTTTCATGGGGTTTTGTTGCAATTTCCTCCCATGCATTCGTTTCAAGGTTGTATGCATGGATCTTGAAGAGAAAAAAAAGAAGATACACACACAAATTTTAGCTAACCTGAAAACTGGACTTTTAACAATAGCCTGTACAAACACATATTCTTGGTTGAAAAAGCTTTTCCTTTGCTTTTCTCTGAACTTTCCTAATTCTAACATAAGGCAAAACATTAAATGAAGCATGGAAAATTAAGCACATGTATGATTTCAATTTTTAAAAATCACAGGAAAAAATGAAGTAAAAAAGTTGGAATTCTGCAACTTCCACATTTTCTACGATGAATATGTATCATTTTTATAACAGAAGAAAGCAAGTGTTGCTAAGAAAACATTGGAATGCAATTTTGACAAAATGTGAAAAAGACCTTTAAGGTTCCAAAGGAAACCAGGAGCCCTGTATGCAGCCTAACTGAGATTTCCCCTGGGATGTGTAGATTCAGCAATGCCACAGGGAGGGATGAATAAAAGCCCTTCAGAGCTCAGCTTTCTAAAGTCAGTGACATGTAGCCCTAAACGTGCCTGTTCTTTGTAGACACACAGCATCAGCGCTGACAGGGAAGTGACATTCTGAGAATCCTGGTTCCAGTTGTAATTAGTTGCTCCATTCAAGCAATTACATCTTCCTTTTAGTCACTTTCCTCATCCAGCTTATACGGGGATAATTTTCAAGAAGTATTTTCAGTGTGTGATAAATGCAACTCTCAGCTGGAAAGTGTTATCAGGGGAGGAGTTTGGCCTTATATGATAAAGAGCATCTAACACAAAATAGATGCTGATGAAGAACCTGCTCAAAAATTAAAATATCTATAGTAACACAATTATCTTGCTTAGTATGACAAATGCTTCTCTCTATCCTTCTCCCTCTTTTTTTTTTTTCCAATATACCTTGTTTAAGGAATAAGCTGTCCAGGAAGTACCACCTCCCAAGATGTAAATCCTCTGCCCATCATGTGCAATTTCATGTCTGTATCTGAAAATACACAATAAAATCCATTTAATGAAGTGAAAAATGATCTACCTAAGATTTAGCCACAAGGCTTTTTATTGCATCATTATTTACAGTAATAAATTATTAGAAATAACCTAAGTATTCAACAAGTGAACTGGTTAACTAAATTACAGAATATACATAAAATGGATTAATACGCAACCAATAAGAATGTAGGCACAGAGGATGGTTAATGTATTGAGAACTTCTTTTTGTGTCATTAACTGAAAAAAAAAAACCCAGTTATGTAAGAGCAGATAGGCTATAATCCCATTAAAAATTTATAGATAAACAAACATGCACAGAAAATAACTATAAGGATACATCCAAAATGTTAGCCCTGGTTATCTCTGAGTTTAGATTTTGTTTTTTATTTTCTTCATTTTGCTTATTGGTATTTCCTAGGTTTCTATAATCTTTTTGTGATAACTTTGTATAAGGGGGGAAATTACTACCGAGTTTTAAAAAGTGATCTGTCTACATTTAATTAGAAACCCTAGATTGTGGGCTTTCAAATTAAGATACTCATTTAACAGATACAAAGATATCAGAAAGATTATGCTACATAGAACTGTGAATATAGTGTGAAATGCCTACCAGAACTTTTATCCAAGCAGTCTAGCTGGAAGCAAAAATAATATATAATATGTCCATAAAATGATTCAAAGAAAGTAACCATGTGAAAATGCTTTGAAAACTTAATCTATTTCCTCCTTTCCCTGAAGGCCCTGGTGCTGATAAAATAAATTACATCAAAATTATTCCAGTAACAGTCCATCTCCCAAGTCCTCTCATGGTCCAGTCAGCCCACTAACATATTACAGTAAAGATAAATTCTTCCTTAACACCTTTATGCCATTTTGTTTAAGGGCAACAAAGAGATATTGGATTAGCCTAGACAGAGTGAATAAAAAACTGTTTACTGTCTTTGCTTTTAAACCGGAGGGGGGAAAAATCGCTTTAACTTTTTCAGTGAGTTTAACTCTAAGAAGAGGCAACTGCTATTAGGAAAGAAAAGTGAAAGATCTAGGACTTTGCTCCTAGAAGGCAATTAGAGAGAATCATGTGATGTTGGAATGTCTGACAGAGCCATTAAAATGAATGACCCTTCTTCCCTTCCACCCTCCCTTCCCTCGTTTCTCCTTTCCTTTTTTCCTCCCTTCCTTCCATCCATCATCGCCATCCATCCAATCAACATTCCATGAGTACCACTATGGGAATGGCACTGTGCCCTGTTCTCCCTGTTCTGGGTATAGAGCTGTGAGCAAATGAGCCAAAGAATCCTAATATGCAAATTAAGAAAGGAAATCAAAAAGTAACTAGAAAGTAATTGTTTTGCCAGTAATATGATATTTAGTTGCAACTGCTACTACTGGTTTCTTCTTCAAAGTGTTACTATCATCCTAATGCAGAAAAACTGAAGAGGAAATATCATGGGGAAAAATCTTCTAGTTCAGGAGGAAATACCGTTCCCTCACCAGAAGACCCCTCTTTAATGCTGAACTGGGATCTAACAGCTAGGCTAAAGGGTTTTCTTCAAACAATATTACCAATATTCTGAAAAGAGTCAAATCGTAGCAAGAAAGAATAAATATGCTTTAATCCTAGAAGCTCACCTCTCTTCTGGTAGGTCACAGGATAAGTTGTTTGGTTTCAGTTGTGTCCACTCTCTGGTATTGAGATCTAATTTGTGTAGATCTGTGCTGTAAATATAGCCAGTTGTCCCTCCAAAGACATAAAGGGAGCCATTGATGATCGCCATGGCCTGGATAACAAGAAAAGGTGAACAAGACTGACTTGTTAACACTTGATTAAAGAATGTAAACTTATTACATATCCCCAAATCAGGTTTTATGAAATTCTCCTGTACAAAATTTTTAACCTTCTAAAATATCAGACCCTTAAAGGACTAAAGATTTTAGAGAACCCAGAGATTATTTTTAAAGGTAAAGCTTTGCTCAACTGGAAAGAAGGTTCTACCTAGATAGGCAAGGGGATTAGATGATCCTTAGGGGTCCTAGCCAACCAAAGAATTTACATATCATGGACATAAGCACTTCCATGGAAAGCTGCTTCTCTTTCTAAGCAGTCTGAACAAAAATGCTCTCAGGAAGAAGAAGCAGATATGGAAAGAAACCATCAGAATCTCTTAAGTAAAAAGTCTAGAGTTGGCAGTCCTAAAAACTTGACATTTTCTACAAGATTCTTCTTCAGTGTAAGTTCAGCTTTTGTAATGGTCATTTCCTAAGAGTTTAAATGCCTCCTGTGGCGGGAATACAGAGTTATCGGAAGCTATTTATCAGTACTGCCAGCCAGTTGAGAAAGAAGCCACAGCTGGTTGTTTTAAGCTTAGCCCATTAGTCTCAAAGGGTCTCTGATATATGATGGGGTGCTCCCTAACTTTTTGGATATAACTTTTCAAACCTAGGGTTTGAAGCACCTTAGAACTAATATCTACATAATCTGAGTTTTAGCTCAGATCCATCTGTATAAAACACTCTTACCAAGTGCGGGGATCATCTACTCTACTACTTACGTCAGAAAGCTCTTCAGAGAATCATATCACTCTAAAGATGACAGGACCCAGACCATATGTAGCCTAATCTCTCAATGGGGGTGGGAGTGGGGGTGGAGTGGGTCCTGACATTTAAGAAACTTCCATACAGGTCTAGATCATGATCCTAAATTGTGCCAGAAACAAAAAGTGAGGGGAAAAAAGGAAAGGAAAAGGCAAGCAACCAGATTTGCAAATTATAATTTCATATCAGAACTGAAAAATCAAATATTAACCACAGTGAATATATTCTCCATTAAAAAAATTGGTAGTAATATAAATATTCTGACATTGTCCCCAGAACTAGAAAAATCTGAACAAATACAATCACCATGACTGGCCACAGATTGGTACCTGTCCATATATACGACTGGGTTTCTTTCCCCGACAGCTGAGTAAAGCCCATCTCTTATACTTCACGTTACAGACATGGACATCATTGCCGTTGCTCTCACCAAATGGGATGCCCGTACCTCCGAACACTAACAAGTTGTTTCCATGCAGCACAACTGGGGAAGGAGAAGCACAAATTCCATTTACGTACTGGCTACCTGCAATGTGTTCTCACATAAACCCAGAACAACTGAGAAACTAAAAAAATCTGCTTTAATGCTCGCAGAAGATAGCTCAAACCACTGACATCTAACTACTACGAAGTTCTGCCGAAAAAGGTCTAATTCACACGATATGGACTACATCATATAGATCATTGTTAGGTATGTGGCACGTATGCAGTACATATTTGTGGAACTCATGAAATACTGTGTATAACAATACTGAATGATATGTACTATGGTACACCACTGCCACTCAAGACAGGTAAAGTATGTAGCATAGCAGAAGAAAATGAAGTATCATCTTTGCCTCAGCAAAAACCCAGTGGGACTCAGGATGAAGGGATAAAAAGATCATTCTGTTTTTGCCAGGGGAATGATCTCTACATTTTAAATTTTGGTTTCTGTCATCTTAGTCCTCCACAGATAAAAAGAAACACCAATATCCTGCTGGTAATTTTGTTGTTCTTCTTCTCTATGTCACTTCTGTTCCTGCCATCACACACACACACGCACGCGCACGCGCGCTCACGCGTACTTTCATTCTCTTTCTAATGGCAAATACTCTCAAAAAGTGCTATGGTACTGTTTCAATGGCATTTTTTTTTTTTTTTTTTTTTACCAATTCTTCAACTGATATAGTGTAAGAGTCAACACCGTGGGCTCTGGAGCCAGCGAGAGCTGGGTTTCAATTTTCATGTGACCTCAGGAAAGTCATTTAATCTCTCTAAATTAATCTTCACAACAACCCTATGAGGTAGGAACTATTATTATTATCTTCTCCATTTTTATAGGTAATGAAACAGAAGTGGAGAGTGGTTTAAATAACCTGTTGGAGGTTTCCTAAAAAGAACCTTGCCAAGCTAGGATTCAATCCCAGGCAGTCTGGCTCCAGAGCCTGCACTCTTAGCCATTACCCTTAGAGCCTCTCTAAAGCCTCTGTTTCCTCATTTGTACAATGGCAACAATTCCAGTATCTGCATCACAGGGTTGTTGCAATGTAAAGAGATACCATGTGTGAAGTACTTTGCTCAATAGCTATTATTGTCGTTATAAACCCCATTTGTTGATCTTCTACTACATTTTGCCTAGCATATGTATGATACTTTATACTGAACCCTCTGAGATATTATTATTCCCATTTTACAGGTAAGGAACTTGAGGCTAAAAATCATCTGGCAAGTAAATGGTATAGAGCTAGATTCATATTCACAACTATCCAACTCCCAAGTGATTCTGCATCAACATGCTATGTTATTACCACAGTAAAAAGTCTATCTATTAACAGGATTTAATCATATTACAGTATTATTATAAGTTATTAACAAGCAACATGACCTCTCAGACATTTTGTAAAGTCTAAAGTTCAGAACTGCTTGCACTCACGTGACATAGATGCCAATTCCCGGGGCATGTAGCCATCTGTGCCCATCTGGTGCCATACTCCTGTAGCAAAATGATAGCGCCAAAGCTCCCTGAAGAGAGGATAGTCTTCATTATCTGGCCCTCCCGATTCATCATAATCTGGGTTATAACCTCCAAACACATATAGATTGGTATTATCTGCCACACAACGATGTCCACTTCGTGCTGGTGGAGGTCTGTGGCCTAGGAGAGAAGAAGTTTTCCACAGATGGCCCAGCAGATTAAAAGCACAAACAAAATTTGGTAACAATCATTTTAGCTTTAAAAGGGGATCAGCGAAGATTTATAACATGGTTGAACTTTTTATTTGCTTAGGTTATCTTATACATTCAGACACTACTTAAGATTTTAAGGAGCTAGTCTCCATTTCTATTTCATATGATTGCTTTCAGATTTTGATAAATGTAAAAAGATTCTTTCCAAGGGAGGCAAAATAGCATTATAAACTCAAGAAAATGGCTGACAACTTGAAATTTTCAAGAAAAGAAGAAGGTGGGGTTTGATAATCCAAAAGCTAACAGGACAAATTTCCTTATTTCCTTATAGGAGAAAAAAAAAACACACAGGCCAACTAAATTAAACTAAAATATTAGAGAACTACATAAATATAATCACAAATGTGAATGAGTCATGTATAAATAAAAATACACATACACAAAACCTATGATTTTTCACAATATATAATTATACACTTACAAAAAGAAAACTGGCTTTCAAAGAGTTATAGCAAAATTTAGAATTTAAATACCATTCCAGACATTATGACAGTTAACAAAGAATATCCTTATATTTCTCTCAAAGAGCATCTTCCAGCCTATTAAGAGCTTTACTAAGAAAAGCTATTTCTACAATTTATATTTGACAGCTTTCTGAAGTTTAAATTACGTCAGCTGGTTAACTAAAAACTACTTCAAGATTATTTTAGAGTAAAAAATCTAAAACTTTATATTATTTCTAATATCCTTACAATTTTTTATACCAGTCTACACAAACCCTTACACAGCTACACAACCAAAGATGCTTAAACATACACCATACGAATAAGAAGCTACTATAGTTGTCTATTACCCTAAAGACTTATCTACTTTCACATATTAGGAATAGATACTACTATAACATTAATTAATATTTAGGACAACACTGGACACTTAATAAACATCTTCTATATAAGTAAATATTTATTACCAACCTAACATAGGCCTTATACATATATATATATTTTTTTAATCAAAATCCCACTTCCTAGGGTATGTTTTTAAATAAGAACTGAAAAGAAATTGCACAGATCTAGAGAAACTAAAAAACAAACCAACCACGAATCATTGAATTCCTCAAGCCCATCCTGTTAGTCCTGTTTGAGAGTTTTTCATGGTTCCTTACTGCTCAAGTACGAAGTCCTCGACCAGCAATTTAGAGCCTTACGTGACATAGCCTTGTCCTGATCTCTCCCACTGCTGCCTATTTAAGTCTGTCTCTCTGGTTGGAAAGCCCAGTCCTTCCTTAGACCTTGACCTGGGCTACCTGCCCTCCAACACCTAGCTGTGGAAATGCCTCCAGGTCCAGCCCATACAGGTTCTTCTCATCAATAAAACCCTAGGGCCCTTACAGTTCAGTACCATACTACTAAAATATTAGAATACACACGTATAATTAATAAGATTATTACACCATAACTATGTAAATACATGAATAAATTTAATATTAGGCAAACTATAACCAGTTAGAAAATTTACATGAGCTGTGATTTACCTAAAGAACTCAATTTCTCTTTCTAGGAATCCTGAAACCAGAAAGTGGGTGTAGAAGAAAGAGCAGAGGCTCCTACAAATCTAGATTTGAATCCAGGTTCTTTCTAACCGCTACCTTGAGCAAGTCACTGACCCTCACTGTCTCAGCCTCCTCATCTGTAGAAGGGGATATTATTCTTGTATTTCGCAGATTTATTATACTTGTTATTTTGTTAAAATATGTTTACTGGTTTATATATGTATCTTGCCAGGTGGCTATGAGCTATTTGAGGGAAGAGAAATGTATTTATATTCACTTTTCTATCACCAAGCCTAAGGCACAGAGAAAACACTGAACAAATTTACAAGTTTAATTTTTCTCTACTCATTTCGTTAATGTTTGTTTTTCTTCTCCAAATAGATTATAAACTCCTCAAGGGCAAAGATCATGTGAAACAATTATCCTGTACCACCCACAACAACGAAAACAGTTGGAAATATATAACGGATACTACAAGTTTCATTGACTTTAACTTCAGGTCAAAGTAAACAGTGACATAGATGATGAAAACAGTGTACAGCTCTCAGTGGACTTTGATATTATTGTGCTCAAGAGAGAGACAATTTGGGGGACAGGGGTTGGATTATGCAACAGTCTTCTCATAACACAAATGCTTCTAACAATTAGCAAGACAAATTTAAAGAAAAAACATAACAGAGTTGCTATGGTCAACAGAGGGGGACTCTAAGAATCCCTATAATGTAATTTGCTTTATTATCTGGAACCAACAGATAATTTTTAAAACTGCTTTTGGGCAAATATGAAAAGACATATAGTATATTCTAGAATTTTCTCTAAATGGTTGTACAGCAGAGAAGACATTCCATTATAAATTTACTGCCAACTATTTTTGTGACAAATATAACTCACATGGATTAAAGGTTGAGGAGTCAGTGAAAAGATGCTTTTATATTTTTCCACTCATTCATTCACTGAACCAAAAATATTACTGGACACCTGCTATGTACCAGGTACCACGCTAGGGGTAGGGCTACAATGATAAGACCGTTACCATTTCTGTCCTCTGGAGCCTATACTCCAGTCCCGCGTCTAATGCAGTAGCCACTAGCCACATATGACTACTGAGCACTTGAAATGAGGCTGGTTCAAACTGAGATATGCTTTAAATTTAAAATATTCACTGGATTTCAAAGACTTAGTACCCAAAAATGAATATAAAATTACAAATTTTTATACTGAATGTATATGGAAATGATATTTTTGATATCCTGGGTTAAATAGAAATATTAAAATTAACATCACTTGTCTTTTACTTTTTTAATGTAGCTACTAAAAAATTTTAAATTTTGTGGCTTACATAATATTTCTATCAAACAGTGCTGATCTAGCTCAATTGCTGGCTTCTGTAAATAATTTCATTATCTATGCAAATTAAACTGCTGGGTAAAGAGCATCTGATCAATGTTTGATAAATACTAAACATTCTGTCAAAGAGTCTTAATAGTTGGGAGTAAAGAGGTAACTCTTCTTTCTTTTTACAGTAACTACAGATTTCTTTGTACATATTTATAGCCCAAGAGTGACTAACACATTAGAAAGCCAAATTTTATTGTGAATAAATCACGGGAATTTGTCAGGGCGAATGCAATGGAGACTCAGCATTAATTTTCATCATGTGGGATACAGCATAGGCTCAAGAACCTTGACCAAAATGAAACTAGGTTTTAGATTCTTAAAGTAGTTCTCTGAATCTTCCCCTAAATTCTCCATATGCAAATCCCACTTTCCTAAAAATGACTTGCTACTAATAAAATCACCCACAAAATTAGGTTACCTGATTCAGGAACTCCCATGAGAAAATGTAGAAATCAAAAATTAAAACTGAACTCGTATGCACAGGTGAACTCTTAATATCCAGAAGGGAACACGCAGCTAAGGGGGTGTGTACCTGTGATGTGAGCCATCTTCTCTTCCATGTGCTCACCATGTCACAAATACTTGTTCTTTACCCCAGGGAGTAAGCAGGAGCTTACGGGAACCAGGGAAACGGGCTTTAGTTTCTAGCCCAAAGGAAGAAAGAAGCTAGCTGTCTGAGATAAGGTGACAGATGATTAGCTTGCTGCCTATGTTTTCACTATTACAAAAAATACTGTAACAAAGCTTCCTTTATATATATTCATATGCAAATATCTGAGTATTTCTACAAACAGAATTTCTGAGTCAAAGGAATACACTCTTAAAATTGTTATAGATGCAATATTGTTACAGAGTCATATTGCTCTCCAAAAAGAATGGAACAATTTATATCCCCAGCAATGGGGCATGAAAGTGCCTATTTCTTCAGGCCCTCTTCAACCTTTTTCATTTGTGCAATCTGATGGGTGCAAATTGGTATCAGGTTAATTTGCATTTCCCTGATTTTTATTAGTTCACATGTTAATCGGTTCATTTGTATTTCTTCTTTGGGAATTGCCTGATCATATCCCCTGCCTGCTTTTCTATCTATTGGGTTGTCTTCTCACAGATTTGTAGAAATTATTTATTATATTTCTTTCTTCCAGCCTGCTAGTTGTCTTCTAATTTTGTTTATGGTATCTTTTAACATATGGAAGTTTTCATGTAATTGAATCTCTCAATCTTTTAAGTCTCTTTTGTCAAAAAAAAAGCTCCTTTGCTTTACATCTCATTTATCTCTGCATCATTATAAAACTATAAAAATATTAATTTCTATTAATTTTATAGCTTTGATTTTTATATTCAGAACCTGAATAAATCCAAAACTTATCTGTGTGTATTGTAAGACACAGGACTCTAATTTTTCCCCCAAATGGATAGGCCATTGTCCCCAAACCACTTATGGAAAGCCATCCTTTCTATACCAAACTGAAATGTCACCTTTATCATATTGACTAAATTGACATGTTCTAGAATAGAATTAGGAAAATCTCAATATCCAGATCTAATCACCTTGAACACAAAATCTATTGGTCTTTAAGAAAGCACACAATCAATATAAAGCAACATCATAGAATGTTAAATGCAAAAGCTCACAAATAAAGTAGCATGTAACATTTATCACTTAATAAGTCTATTACTTACAAGATGTAGCCACCTCATGATGTGCTATCAAACATTTATGGTGAGGCCATTTTTTAAAAAAATAAAAACCTTTATTGCTAAAAGTATTAACTAGTTATAAATATCAAATAGACCAAAGGAGAAGTTCAGTTTAATTTAACGAGTCACTTCTTTCCAAATACAAAGCCCACTATTACCTCTACCTGAGAAGACAGGTCTTCTGTTGTACACCTGGAAGCCTGGACAGAAAAACCAAGGAAGACTGAGCTAGCTGGCTCTCGCCCCTGATCAGCAGGCAGACCTTTTTACTACTCCCATAGTCCAAGCTGCTCAGGCAAAAGTGATCCATTCATATCAGCACACAATATTACTTCTTGGTTATGTAAGCATCTCCTACTGCAGAGACTCCATACCTTGTATGAGAGGCATAAGTAAAGACTTGGCTTCTTAGGGCAGAATAATCTTAGTATCTAAGATAGCAACAATAAAAGAAACTTGCTTTGACAGACTGGTGTGACCATGAGTTAGTTTCAAGTGCTGAGCAAAGCATACTTATGAGAGCTGTCACACTCTACCTAGTCATATACCATCATGGGCTTCTGGGCTCTGTTCAGTTCCACTGTCTATTTATCGATTCCCATACCATTACGACTGTTTTGATTACAGCTTTGAAGTATCTATCAACATCTAGTAGGACAAATTTCCCTTTGAGTTATTCTTTTTCAAAAACTTCTTAGCTATTTTTCTCCATTTACTCTTGCAATGAATTTTAGAATCAATTTGTTAAAATCTAAAAAAAGTCCCTTGGGCAGATACCATCTTATCCAGGTGATCAAAGTTCACATCACCAGTAATGGGACAAAACATCCTGTGCAACGAGATGAACACAATATTACTTCAGTGGTATTCCTGCCAAAAATGCATAAGCTGAATGTAAACATGAAAAAACATGAGATAAACCCAAAGTAAGGGACATCCTACAATATAACTAGTCTGTACTGTTCAAAAATATCAATGTCAAGGCTAAAGATATATGAGAACTGAATGCAACACATGATCCGGGATTTTCTTTTACTATAAATGACATTATTGGAATAATTGGCAAAATCTGAAATAAGGTCCGTAAAATAGGTAGTAGTGTTAATTTTATCCACTATTTATAGTATTTATAGTGTTAATTTCCTGATTTGGGTACTTGTTCTGCAGTTATATAAGAGAATATCTTTATTTTTCAGGAACAGACACTAAAGTATTTAGAGGTAAAGGGGTGTCATGTCTGCAGCTTACTCTCAAATGGTTCAAACAGAAAAACACTATGTATATGCATATGTATGTATATTACATACAGAGAGGGAAGAAAGGGGAGAGGAAAGGAAACAGAGAAGAGAGGGAGCAGGATAAAGCAAATGTGATCAGATGTTAACATTGCAGAATGTGGGTGAAGGATATAGAAAAATTTTTTACCATTCTTGTAACTTCTCTGAGTCTGAAATTATGTCAAAATAAAAATTAAATTTTAAAAAAGTCCCTTGAGGATTTTATTTGGGATAACCCATAAAAGAACATAATCTCTAGCCATTTTCCTCATCTTTTTTGGTATTCATCACTGTGGTTTCATTGTTTTCTTCTTGTTCTTTATTTCTAAGTACTTTATAATTTTCCATACAATTGTGAATAGATTTCTTTTGTTTTATTTTCTAATTGCTTGTTGTTAATATATAGAAAAGTATTTATCTTTGCAAGTTCAAATTTTATCCAATTTTCTGAACTCTAGTATTAGTTATTAGTTAATTATCTTGAATTTTATAGTAGACAATCATATCATGTGTTAATGACAACTTTCAGCTCTTTCCTTCCAATATATGTACCTTTTATTTTTTTCCTTGTCTTCTATTGTATTGGCTGAAACCTCCAGAACATGGCTGACTAGAGATGATAATGAGCATTTTTGTCTTATTTTTTACTTTAATGGTTATACTGGTAATGTTTCACCATTATACATGATATTTGATATTGGTTTCTTATAGATAATCTTTCAATAAAATGAATCTTCTTTTATTCCTGCATGTCTATGAATTTTTTTCCTTACCAGGAATGGGTATGGTTTTTTAAAATGAAATTTTTATTGAAATGTAACATACTGGAAAAGTGCGTAAGAGTACAGCTTGATGCATTTTAACAAAATGAACACAATGAATATCAAATTTTATTAAATTGCTTTTTCTGATATTAGGAAAATCACACTTTTTCCTTTAACCTGTTAAAGTAGTAAACTAAATACATTCCACAGATAAACTCAATCTGATCTTGATTTGTTTTCTTTTTATTTAGATTTAACCTTGTCATCTTATGTATTTTTTTATTTACCATTCTTTCTTATGTTTTGTTTTTCTACTTTTCTGCTTTACTGAAATAATCAAGCTTTCTTTCTTCCTAGGAAGATTTACATTCTATTACCCGTAATATTTTTTAAAAACCCATAAAAATTACTTTTCTAACAATATTAAGAATAAACCACGTCTGGAAAGAAACTTGGCTATTAACAGTGGTTACTTCTGGAAAGGGGAATTAAGGTAAGGAGTGAAGATGTGAAGCAAGACCTTTGCTTTTCTAATTTAACCTCTTTTATTGTGAAATGAACACATGTACAGGAACACACATAACTATAAATGTATAGTTTAACAAATTATCAAATAGGTAACATGTAGTCATCATCCAAGTAAAAAAATTGAATATTGCCAGCACCCAGATGCCCCATTACCTGCCCCTTTTGATCACAACCCCCTCCATCCCACCTCCTTCACTTCTAGAGGAAACTGATATCCTGATTTTGATGGCAATCATAAAACTTGGTCTCTTTTAATAGCTTTATTATACCTAAGTATGCACCCCTAAACCATATTGTTTATTTTGGCCTAGTTTTGAAGTATATTTTTATAGAATAATGTAGTATGTATTCTTCCTGGGCTCTTTCATTCACCATTATGTTTCTGAGATTCAGCCACATTGTTGCCAAATAGGATTTCTTACCACAATTTATCCAGTCTATGTTGTGAGAATGGACATTCGGTTTGTTTCAAATTAGTGTCTCTTAATGTTTCTATAAACATTTTGTACATGTTTTCAGGTACACAGGAGTCTATATTTGTTGGCTATAACTCTAGAAATGGAATTTGAGTCATAATGTATAGAAATCTTTACCTTTACTAGATAAGACCAAACTGTTTACAAAATACTTAGTATTGGTATTGTCAGTCTTTTTAATTTAGCAAATCCTATGTGTTTGTAGACCTATTTCATTGTGGTTTTAATATGCATTTCTCTCATTACTAGTGAGGTTGAACACCTTTTCATGTTTATTGGCCAACTGGATTTTTCCTTTTGGGAAATGCCTGCTCAAGCCTTTAATACATTCTTCTACTGAGGTGTCTTTTTCTTACTAATTTGTACAAATTTGTTATATATGCTTGAGATAAGGACCTTCACTTTTCATCCTATGTATCTCCATATTATCTGAATTTTAATAAGCACATATTACACGTGTAAATTCTAAAACAAAATAATATATGATCTTTAGCACAGTTTTACTTCTCCCTACCCCCAATTTGTTTAAATGTTGGTTACAAAATGTTATACACATACATAACATATATTTATATTATTATTCTATATTTTTATAAATCTTTTCTAAGAATTATACTGGTCTTCACAGTCCCTTTATTTAGATGTAACTCGAAGTTTTACTGGTTTCTCTGCACACCACTACTTCTTATATCCAAATCTTCCTCTTTTTTAGATTTGTTTTTCATTTTATTGGGAGTATCTCTTCAAAGTATTTCTCAAAAAAGGGTGTGTGTCATAAACTTTCACAGTTCTTATTTATTTTGACCCCCATTTAAACATTAGTGAGGCTGGGTACAGTTCTGTGTTCAAGATAATTTTCCCTCAGAACACAGAAGACACTTGTCTTCTAACAAACCACTTGCAGGTATGAAATCCAACACCAGTCTGATTCTTAGTCTTAAGTCTTTCTATGTGACCTGTTTTCTACCTCTGGAATCATAAGTAGTTCAGTAATGTATAGACAGATGCTTTTTGTTTGTTTTTGCATTTTTCCTGCTTGTTCTTTGGTGGGCCCTTTATACTTGAAAACTCAAAGCCTTTCTTCAGCATAGGGAAATACTCTTTTTTCCATTTTCTCTCTTCCACTGTCTGATCTTTCCTTCTGTAACTCTATAAAATGGATACTGGATCCCTTAGGTCCAGCCTCAAAGCATGAATTTTCCTCATGTATTTTCTCTTTTGGTCATCTTGCTTTATGG
Organism: Tapirus indicus; assembly: GCA_031878705.1. Lineage (NCBI taxonomy): Eukaryota > Metazoa > Chordata > Mammalia > Perissodactyla > Tapiridae > Tapirus > Tapirus indicus. The sequence continues at coordinate 147,369,755 of CM062917.1, read as the reverse complement.
TCTGTATACTTCCTCTACTTTATTTTCATAAACATTGGTCTTAAGCCTATTATTTAACCCTTCAACTGCATTTTTATTTCAGCAATCAAGTCTTCAATATAGAACTAACTAATTCTTTAATCATTCCTTTTTATCCCTGGCAGCTGGTTTTCTATTTATGGATCCAATTCACTCTTGACTGTGAGAAAATCCGCTATGATCAGAACTTCCTAAAGTGCCATTCTGCTTCCTCATTATCTGTTTCCACCATGGTCAACTGCTTTATTTGTTCATCTTAGTCATATGCCTTCAAGTTTATTCATATTAATAAATGAAGGACTACATTGGTTAGTAATTGTAAGAGATGTGGATTTCTTCAACAGCTGTATTACTCTGTCTCCAAACTTCCAAGTGTGGGTCTTTGCAGGTGAGTGGTACACTGACAGACAGGATTCCCTTTAGAAGGAGAGAAAGGAGAGCAGTTTTGCCTTACTACTGCCAAGTAACAAAGTCTGTATTTTGATAGTATGGTCCTGTTATGTACATCAGTCCTTGATGGAGCTCCCTTTCTCTTCTTGTCCCCATTCCACCCTCCTCACCCAATCTCTTGTGGAGATCCATTACCCAAACCTCTGCTTTGTGCTCGCACTCTCTCCAATCCCAGTCCATGATAGCATTGCCTGCTCAACACTCCCCAAAGCAAATCCCCTACTTTGCTTGAAGAGCTCTGCTCATAGCCTTATCTTGGGAACTAACGCCACTGCCAGAGCTCTTTATATGAAGGGAGAGAGAGAAGCAGTAAGGGAAATAACTCTTTTGGAAGCAGTCCCTTAATTATTTGCCCTGATGTTCCATCTTTCCCCAACCTGCTCCCTCCTCCTACACTTGCTAACTCTAGGCTTAGAGTTTCAGGAAAGAGGCCCTTCTAAGAATTCTCTGACTTCCAGCATGCAGCAGGAGCATCTATTTGGGGTTGCATTTTATTCTGTCCTGGTTTCTCAATCAATATGATTCCAACTGCTATTATCCTGAAATTCCTCAGGTTTTCTGGTAGTATTGTAAAATAACAATGATAGCAGCTAACATTAATTCAACATTAGCTAAATGTAAAAACTCTAAGTGCTTTGCACATATTCTCTCGCTTGATCCTCAAAATAACCCTGGGAGGTGGGTACTAGTATCATCATCCTAATTTTACAGATGAGGAAATTGAGGCAAAAAAAAAAGAATAAGGAACTTGCTCAAAGTCACACAGTTGGTAAATGGCAGAGCCTGGATTCAGACGTAGGTAATCTGGCTTCAAAGCCTCCCTGTTCTGTTTTTCAATACAGTTATTATTCTTTTTATTATGTCTGTTTTGTCTTTTTCAATGCTATCTGAGAAGTATGGGAAGGTAAATGGGTGTGTTTGGTCCATCATTTTGTAATGGAAACCCATTGTTTTCATCACACCAGTATTGTTTTCATATTACACTTTTAATTGGTAGAAATCTCTTTTAGAAAAGATACAGGATCTAGTGAAGGAATCTAATGATAGAAAACGAGCCCTTTGAAACTGTATTCAATCAGAATCAACAGAGGTAATGTATAGGATTCCCAACATGAGAGGCTTGAAAGTGGCGATTGCAAAAGTATAGATAAGTTTTAAAAATATCTAAGGAAACACTATACAACAGCATTTTCATGTTCTCAGCAACTCATTAATTTACTATCACCCCCACCAGAGAGAAGTTGTTGAGAACATACTAAAATTTTAGTCCCATCATATTCCCTGACAGTGGTCTTTTAAATAATTCAATTCAACTAAAATACGTATGATATACCTACTACATGCACTGTGCTACAAACTAGAGATAAAGAAAATGAAAGGCTCTGTCCCACTGTCCCTGCCCTTACAGAGCTTACAGTCTATGGGAGACATGGATAAGTAAACAAACTATAATTCAGTGTGATAAGTGCTATGATACAGAGGGCACCATCAGAACAAGGAGACAGGCCTTCTAAGGAGATTTCCCTGGAATAATTCAGACTGAGTGTTCAAGGATATACTATTATTGGTTTGGGGAGGTTAAGCTGAATTTACCATCCTTTCCCTCAAATATCCCCCTCTATCCACCTACATAACATGGGTAAAGAGCACAATGGTCCACACAGAAAGCTGGAAGCTTTCTTGACTTTTCCTTCTCCCTCTTCAATTAGTCATCACGTCTCACTGAATTCCACTTCTTTATATTTCAAATCAATTCCCTACTCTCTATTCCTACTACAACTACTTTAGTTGCAGTCTCCATCATTTCTCACCTTGATAACTGTAATAACCTCATTACTGGTCTTTCAATTAAATCTCTTTGAAATTAAATCTCAAACTGATGCAGAAAACCCCTTGGGTGGTGCCCCATTTGATCTTGGTCCTCTCTAGTTTCTTCTCTCCACACTCTTTCCCACTATGCTGAACTTCCTACAGTTCTGAAAGACCACGCTCTATTTTGTCTAATTGCCTTTCCTCAAGTTGCTTGGTCCCCATGGTTTGAGATGTTCCAACCCTCTCTTGCTAACACCTACTCAGCCTTTAAGCACATCCCTTCTGAAAAGCCATCCTGATGGCCACTCCTCTTTCTCCGTCCTCCCCACAATCTGAGTCAGGTACCTCTCCTGTGTGCTCCCACACCATACTACCTCATTAGGACACTTACCACAAAGAATTACACTCAAATTATTCTGTAATTTTCTCTTTACCCGATTCCCTATTATCTAGATCACTGAGCTAGCACAGTGCTATTACATAGGAGGCAATCAAGAAATACTAAGAGAGTGAAAGAATGAACGAACGAACGAAGATAGCTAAGTCTGTGAAAGCTGATGAGATAACCAAAGGAGAAAATGGAGAGAAGGACAGAACATTGGAGCAATACCCACCTTCAGTGGGTAGAAAGAAAGAAGCTAGTGAAGGAAACAGAATGAACAATCAAAGAAGTAAGAAGAAAACATCTAGGATTATACAGTAAAATAACCCAAAAGAAGAGAAAAATTTAAGAAGGTACAGGTGGTCAACAGCATCAAACACTACAAACAGGTCAAAGAAGGTGAGAACCAAGACAAGGCCACTGATTTAGAGGCGGTCACCGGTGGTCTTGATATTGCTAATGCTGAGTTTACTCCCGCCTCATTCTTCTCAGCACTCAGAGACCATATTCCTCAGCTATTGAGGCAAATTAGGGCTTACAAAATAACCAAAGGTAATGAAACTTACCTGTGCTAATCTCTTTCTTCCATGATTAAAAAAATTGAAAAACAGAATATACAAAAGAAAATAATATCCCACCATCCAGATATAATGTTATTTCACTATTTCCTTTGGGGTTTTTTTTTGTTTATATTTGTACAAAATTGATATTATTTTGAACAATTTAATTATATTTAAATTTAGTCAGCCCAAGTTAGCTTTCTTATTGTAAATCAATAAATTAGCATTGTAATTTATAAATAGAAAAAAGAAAAAAATGTTATAGAATTAAATGTGCCTGCTTGGCCGTGTGCACAATGGTTTTTCTGCCACATAATACTAAAATTACCTCGTAATTTGTATCAGTAAGATTATTTATGCTAAAAGGTAGCACACCGCCCTACATATCTTTACTCATTTAGGTTAGATTTTATTCTTTTCATGCTCTGGAGCTTGGCTGCTATAAATAGGTTAGGCACTAAATATAGAAACATCTATAGCAGCTGCAGGATTTTTTCTGAGTTGGTTTTCTTTTTTTTTTTAATGTCTTCAGTCAAAATTAAATATACTGGCTTATAAATAATTAAATGTCTAAATTACAACATTAGGCATGCTTGTCTGACAACTTGTTATATCTAGAAAAATAGTGTGAACCAGAGTTTTCAACCCTCTTCAGAGATTTTCTTTTTTCAGTATGGAGTACATTTTAGTGGAAAAAATTAAAAATAGAAGGAATGCAATATTTCTAAAAGTAAGAATTACTAGGTCAAAGGATATGAACATTTTTAAGGCTTTTGATACATATTGCCAAACTGAATCCAGAAAGGCTGTGTTCAATTTACACTTCCTTCAACACGAGCTTCACTTCCCTACACTCTTGCCAACACTAGTCTTAGTCTTTGCCAACCTAATAGGTGAAAATAAGATCTTATTATTTTAATTATCATGTTTATAACAATACTGAAAATAAATATTTGTTCATATTTATTGATTTTTCTTTTTTATGAATTGATTATTCATGTTCTTTTACCTATTTTTCCAGTGGGTATTTGCTTTTAAACTATTGATTTATACGAGCTCTTAATATATTCATGATATTAATCATTTGTTACAAATATTTCCCCCTTCTAATTTATCTTTTTACTTGTGGTTTTTGACATAAGAGGTTTTTAATTTTATACAGTCATATAAATTAATCTTTATTTCTTCCTTGAAATTATATTTAGAAAATTCTTTCCCACACTCATATTTTATAAATTATTCGTTCAAAGTTTTTCTAACATGGTTACAGTGGAATAATACCGATAGCAATGAGATGATTTATTTCTACCATCTAATACACATTAACTGATTCTAACTTCCTAAAACTTATAATTACAATTTCAATAGTGGTCAATATGAAACAGGCTTAAAAATTAAGTTCTAGACTTTTCTTACTCCAATTTTAGCTGTTTAGACAATTTTTAAAAACCAGAGTTTTGAGTTTAGAAAATTCATTCCAAGTTCCCTTTACCCCATATGAAACACAGATCTCTTGCTAGTTATCACCCACCTCTCAAAAACCTGTTAGGGATCCTTATGATGGGACAGGACTGAATGAAGCGCCTCCTAACTGGGTCCCATCGTATTTTCTTCTTACCTGTTACCACAATTATCAGCAATAAGTCAGACACATACAACACATGGCAAATAATACATAGTTACTGTAGTTATAAAGACAGAAAAACAGGAAACAAAACAATACTTGAATACAGAAAGAAGTGATGTAAAGTAGCATTTAACCCTGTTTTGAAAGTCAAAACAAACTTAAATTAATATGTAAGCAGTGATGAAGGTTTTCAACTCATCCCCAAAAGAATACAAATAATTATGTGCACAATTTTGTGGAATTCTGGTTCAACGGAACATGCATTCAATAATCACCAATGCCATCTTGTGGCAACAATTCACCAGGAGTTTTACAAACATTAGAAACTATGACATTTTTAAAAGTCAGCGAATGTCAAAAAAGGACTAAAATTAATTTGGCATAACGTAGGTTCCTGTTCTCTTCCAGATTTGGTATTCTTTTATCAGTTATATGGTTAAAAGAATAAAGCAATGGGCACCATTCTTTAAATATGAAATAAGTTGATACTGCTATAATTAAAATTTTATGGTAGCAACTAAACAAAACAAACATTTAATATCTTGGCACCTCCACTGGAGGGGAGAAAAAAAGGAAATTCATCTGCCTTCCCAGGAAGCAAATTAGCTCCACATTAACCCCAATTAAAACTTGTTTTCTTATAAAATACAAGAAAGATACAAAGCATTATAGAACTGTTAAATGGGATAATTTTGTCTCTTCCCAAAGTTTTGCTAGTTCCCAAAGATAGCTCTTATTGGCAATAAAAACAATTAACATTTGTCTAGAGTTTAAAGTTTACAAAGAGCTTCCACACATATTACCTCATTTGATCCTCACAACAATCCTGTATGTATTCAACAGTCATTTCATTAAGCACCTGCTATGCCGTGAGCCCTAGGCTAGACTCTGGGGTAGCAAAAGAAAGATATGACTCCTACCCTCAGGAGCTCATGGTCTTGTGAGGAAGGCAGATGTCTAAACAAATAATTACATTACAGTGAAGTAATTGCTATAACGGGCTATAAAAACACTTTGAAGAAGATATTATCATCTTAATTTTACAAGTAAGGAAGCTAAAGGAAAATTAAGTGACTTGGATTCAAGCCTGGGCCATCTGACTCTAAAACCTGCCTTCTTTCCACTACATCACACTTACTCTGTCTCAAATTCCTTAGAAAGCATATAATATTTGGTTTGGGCAACTGGAAATATATTTTGATGTTCATCAGCAAGATCTGGTTTGTTTACATATAGATACACAAATTCTGTGCAATGAACTGGCATTACCTGAACATGTGTACTTAACATTGTGAAGACAGTTCCTCGTCCTCCTGGGAAAGGGGAAAAATTATTTTGCAAAAGGGTTTATTTTTTTAATCCTCTAAGTCTTTTAAATCAGTAGTTTCCAAATATTAGTCTACAGATCACTGCTAGACTAAGGTGAAGATTCACCAGTCCAACAAAAAATGAGAAAAATATGGACAAGGCAATGAGTTTTTCAAAAAGCTAAGATGTTCCATTTAAAGGTCTGTCCTTTTTTCAGAGATCAGAAACTTTTTCTTATTAAGTATTCTTTATTTTATGAGATGAAGGTGATAGGAAATGGTAGTTGGTTTTGTTTTTTAATATTCTCTCTTGGAAAAATAGAAAATTTGCAAGCCTATGTGTATCCCCCAAATATATATATTGTTAAATTTAAGGTTTATGACATCCAAAGCCTGGAGAACCACCGCTTTAAATCAATACAATATTGTTAATGACTCATAAGCCAACATTGTAAATCACACTGTCAAAGGATACATAAGATGTATAAGAAACTTCCCTTGCCCTCAAGATGCTTATATTCTAATTAGGGAGACAAGACAGACACATAAAACAATTAGATAGCAATACAAGACAGAATATAACAAGTGATTAGCTTAAAATTTGACATTTTTATGTATCAAAAGCATTAAAATGTACATACCCTTTGACCCAGCTATTCCACTTCTAGGAATTTATTCCTAAAGAAACAATCATAGATGTATGGACAAAGATCCTCACTATAATATTATTTACAATGGTAAAAAATTAGAAACACTTTCAATGTCCAGTGATAGGGAGATTAAGTAAGTATGCTAAATAAATATACTTAATACATTCATATTCTCCACACTACTAAAAAGTATATACAGTCATGCATCGCTTAACAACGGGGACATATTCTGAGGAATGCATTGTTAGGAAATTTCGTCATTGTGCAAACATCATAATGTGTACTGAAGGGGAACGAAATTTTCCACCCCAAAATGTGTCTCTTTAACATAAGGATTATTTTAGGCTGATTATTTTTAAAAGACAAAGTTTTTCTTGTTCTCTCCCCCTTAACAGCCCAAAAGAATTCAGATAAAAAAAAACCTGTCTCGGGAAGCAAGCTATCACCTTAACATAACATGAACCAGGTGGTTGACAGGGAGGAACCTAAAAAGGCTGTTTGTTGGGCTCCCCTCTGTGTTCTGTTTCTGTGTGTCCAAACAAACACTTGTTTACAAACATTTGCTCCTTTTCACCTACCTGTGAGTTGCCTTCTTTCCCTTTGAAGTCCCTGGCTCTCCCCACCCCCAACATCTTCTTTTGTCTTTAGCTGAGGATGGTATTTAAGCTGAGGACTTCAGCCATTTTGGTGAGTTACTCAGTTTTCCTGGGTTTCTCCCAAGTACACGTTATTAAACTTTTGTTCATTTTTCTCCTGTTAATACATCTCATGTCAATTTAATTCTTAGACCAGCCAGAAGAACCTAGAAAGGTAGACGAAAATTTCTTCCTCCCCTACAGTACTTACAGAAAACTAGATGATATAGCCTACTACACACCTAAGCTACTTGGTACTAATCTTTATGGGACTACCATGGCATATGCGGTTCGTTGTTGACCAAAACGTCATTATGCGGTACATGACTGTATAAGAATATTCAGTAACGTGGGAAAACATTCACAGTATATTGCAAATAAAATATACAAGGTACAAAATAGTACTAGAGTATGAGACCACATTAATAAAGAAAAGTTTTTGCATATATTCATGAAAAATACAGGAAGGCTATACATCAAATTTGAATTATGGTTATCTTTGGGTCGTTATTATGAGTGATTTTGTTTTTTTCTCCTTAGTGCTAGTCTTTATTTTCCAAGCTTTCTCATTGAGTACACATTACTTTGGGACTGGAAGAAAAATAATACCATATTACTTTAATTTCTTTTTAAAGCTATGATAAAAAAGTACTGTAAAGAAACATACCAAAGTGTTAACAGTGGTTATGATTGGGGTTCTAGGTTATTATCCCTTTTATTTTATCCAAAAACTCTATGACGTATGCTATTTTCTAATGGAAAAATACAAAACAAATTTAGAATAGCACTGAGGGAATAACATTGAAAATTACTGAACCAAAGTTGTAATCAAAAATCCTTTTCGATGTTTTCTCAGAGCTCTGTCAAACATCTTTGGCCTGTTTCTCTCTCACCAACCAATGTAAGTCCGTCATTGGCACAGGCTAATGTTGACTCTACGGGGTTTATTCACACAAGGTAGGCACTGACTTCAGAACCCATGTTTTCTTTCTTCACCCAAAGAGCAGAAAAAAAAGAGAAACCAGCAACACAGCAAATATCTCTCTTTCCAATTTCATGTAAATACATTCCTGGACTGAAATTTTGTTCATTGAAGCTTAATTTTTATATATTTGAACTGCCAATCTTCACGTGATTGCTTCTACTCTTCAAAACAAAAACAAAAAATTTCTTCAACAATTTTGTCAATATCTTATTTTTTGCTAGCTTTTAAAATTTTTCTCCTTTTTATTAAATTTATTTCACTACAAATATGACATAGCCATTGACTGAATTGAGATGACTGACTGAGCACACTGTGAGCGAGCTCCCCTTCCCCCAAAGCCCCATAAATAACAAAAAAAGCCATTTTTTAAAAAATCTATAATGAAAAGAAAGCAAGAAATGTCCTTAGTGGACTAAAACTATGAGGAATCACTGAAAGACGAAAAGCTGATAAAATCAGCTTAAAAAAGGGAAATCACAGTTGTATAGGCCCAGAGTAGACGGCTATTGCAAGTGGTTGGAGCAGCCCTCAGAATAAACTAAGCCCAGAGTTGAAAGATAGCAAGAACTGAAACGGTTCACAGAATTTGCAACATGATTGGCTGTGGGGTAGCACAAAAGCTATAAAGCAGGCCAACCTTTCCCACCCATTTACCTCTCTGGATCAAGCATTAGAGAATAGAGGTGTTTGCTCCCAGATGGGAGCAGTGCCATCAAACAAAAAAAGGTGTCACTCCCCAGGTAGGAACAATGAGTATAAACACTTGGGATCAGTGAGACAAAAGAGCCCCAGGTGGACACTAACGTCCAGGCAGAAGAGGGGACACACACTAAAGAAGACTGACCATTGGTACACTACATCTCCTTGCACATTCCTTCTCTACCCACAATCAGTGGAGACCTGCTGCAATAAACAGATGTACCACTCACAGGAAGGCTAACAAGGACTCTCAAATAAAGACGAAAGAGCACAAAAGCAAGACTCAAACATGAAAAAGAGGCATTAGTGTGACAAACAGGAGAACTTACACCCAAAGAGAGTTAACAAACTAAATAGAATAAGACCTTTGATTAAGTACAATTAATATCCTCAGAAATATGCAAGATAATAATACATTTATTAAAAAAAGAAATCAGTTGGAACTCTTAGAAATTAAATTTTGATCACTGAACTAAAAAACCTAATTAAAAACTGAAAAAACATAGTTAAAGAGCAAACTAAATTAATAATCTGAAAGAGCCAAGAAGTTCACCAGAATACAATATAGAAGGAAAAAGAATTGGAAAGCATTTTTTTTTTTTTTTTTTGGTGAGGAAGACCAGCCCTGAGCTAATATCCGTTGCTAATCTTCCCCTTTTTGCTGAGGAAGACTGGCCCTGGGCTAACATCCGTGCCCATCTTCCTCTACTTTATATGGGACGCCGCCACAGCATGGCTGACAAGCAGTGTGTGGGCAGGCGCCCAGGATCCGAACCCACAAACCCTGGGTTGCCAAGCGTGAACTAAACCGCTGCACTACCAGGCCGGCCCTTGGAAAGCATTTTAAAAAGTTAAAATGTAAAAGAGAACTGAGCAATCTCTATCAAAATTCCAACTGCCTTTTTTTTTTGCAGAAATGGACAAACTAATCCTAAACATATGGAAATGGAAGGAACCCAGAAAACCAAAACAATCTTGAAAAAGGACTAAATTGGAAGACTCACACTTCCTGATTTCAAAACTTACTACAAACATACAGTCTTCAAAACAGCGTAGTACTGACAAAAAGATGGACATATATATCAATGGAACAGAATTGAGAGTCCACAAGTAAACCCAAATATCTACGGTCAATGGACTTTTGACAAGGGTGACAAGACTATTCAATGGGGAAAGAATACTCTTTTCAACAGATGGTCCTGGGACAACTGGATATACTTTTAAACCTAGAACTCTATGTCCAGTCAAACTCTCATTCAAGTGTGAGAGTGAAATTAAGACATTTTTGAATGTACAAGGACACAAAAGTTTTGTTTCCCTCAGACTTCTGGTGAAAGAATTACTCAAAGATATATATCTGGAATCGAAAAAAATTAACCCAAGAATAAAAAACAAGGTACGAGAAAAGAGTAAGCAGAGAAACCGGTAAAGCCTTTAAGTTTATAAAAGTGCTGATTAGAAAAAAATGAACACACAAAAGCTTACTGACATTCAAAATTACAATCTCAGATGATATCAACAGGAATAATTGTGAGGTTAAGAAGAGGGGTTGGGAGGAGGGAAAGCAGACAAATGGCAAAGCCTTTGTCTTGTTCGGAAGACAGATATAGACAGTGATTAATATAGATATCAATAGAAAATATAAATTTAAGTACTGCATAAAAAATTTAAGAATACTAGATGGCTTCACTCCAAACATTTAAGGAAGATATAATACCTATTCTATGCAAACACTTCCAGGGAATAGAGAAACTCATTTATGAGACTAGTAGAACTCTGATATCAAAATCGATAAAGACGTTAAAAATAATTACAAGTAAATATCCCTTATAAATATAGGCCGAAAAATTCTAAACAAAAATATTACCAAATCAAATCAAAGTTATATAAAAAGGATAATACATCATGGCCAATTGAAATTTATTCCAAGAATGTAAGGCTGATTTAACATACAAAAATCAGTATAATTCACCACATTAACAGAATAAGGGGAAAAACCATATGATCATCAATAAATGCAGAAAAAGCATTTGACAAAATTCAACAGCAAGCAAACTGGGAAAGAAAGAAACTTATGCTCACACAAAAGCTTGCACACAAATGTTCACAGGAACTTCATTCATAACAGCCAAAACCTGGGAACAACCTTCCAACAAATGAATGGTTAAACAAACTGGGGTACACCCATATCATGGCATACTACTTAGATCAATGATCTACTGACATGTGCAACAACTTGGATGGCTCTCAAGGGAATTATGCTGAATAAAAAAAGCCAATGTCAAAAGGTTACATACTGTATGATTCCATTTACATAATATTCTTGAAATGACAAAATTATTGAGTTGGAGAACAGATTAGTGGTTGCCAGGGGAAGAGGCTGTGGCTAAAAAAGGGTAACATGAGGAAGACTTGTGATGGATCTGTTCTATATCTTGACTAGGTGGTCACACAAATCTACAGACGTAATAAAACTGCATAGAATTCAATGTAAACACACACAAACAAGTGCATGTAAAACTAATGAAACCTGAGGAAGGTAAGTGGATAGTATCAACGTCGATTTCCTGGTTGTACCTCTGTACAACAGTAATAAGACGTTATCATTTGGGGAAACTGGATGAAGAGTATATAGATCTCTCTGTATTATTTCTTACAACTGCATGTGAATTTACAATATCTCAAAGTAAAAAGTATGAAAAATTAAATAGATAAAAACCAAAATGAAGAAAAAACTGATTATACTGACATGGGGCAGATTGCATGCAAAATGATATATCTGAAACAATTATAAATATTTTAATAATTAGAACTATTGATAGAGAACATGATATAAGAATTCTGATTTACGTGGCTAAGCCATGTGGTATGGTCCTACTGCTTTATGCAATGCAGTATCTATAAAGAATTTCAAAAGAGAAGCAAATTACACTGTATTCAGAATCACTGCACAGTTGTGCAGATTGCTTACTGCACAAGAGCTCCAGGCCAAGTGGCTAAGTAGGGGCTAAAATACAGCCTGCACTCTACTCCCCAATGCACCCGTAGGACTATGTCTACCTAAAAGAGGCATTTTTAAAAAATTTGCACAATGGCACACGTTGGGCCAGCAGTGACCCACTTGTTAAGTAAATGATTTTCTTTTAAACATAGGAAAAATAACATTTATTGGGTATCTACTCTATTCCTAGCACTTACTTACATATACTCATTTTTAAATTCTGCCTTTTGCCTTTCAAAACAAGAGGATCTGAACCCATATTTTAGTTCTGTTGCGCTGCTTGGGTACAGAGTATTCCTTAGAAAGCTTCAGTTCTGTCTCAAACCCTTTTTGAAACAAAGTGATATATAAATTAGTACAAATAAAATATGAACTACAGTGCTCTATTGTACTGTGTTATGGTTTAATTAGTCATAGCATTATATATACATGTTTGTGCATGCGTGTGTATGAAAACAACTGCATTCTTTAATATCAGCACTGTTCCAAGAACTCATTTAATCCTCACCACAACTCTATGAAATAGATACTATTATGATTCCCAATTTATGGATGAGGAAACTAAGACACAGAGAGATTAAGTAATTTGCCCAAGGTCACTTAGCTAAGCAAATGAAAAATCTGGGATTCAAACCTATGTGGTTTGGATCCAAATCACTCTCAACCACTCCACAATAATGTTCTTAGTCACAATTCAATTTGGCACCTGAAAAGGTGTGTCTAATAGAGTCACTTGATAAATACTTATTAAATGAATGAATGAATGAATACTAAGGCAGTGATTCTCAACCAGAGATACTCTCCCAACACCACCCCCAAAGAAGTTGCTCTCCTCTCTCAAGATTCTGGTGTTATGCCCTATTCTACCGTCATATTGCTACTTTATTAAAAATAAAAACCATAGTAAGTCATTGTAACTAACGGAATAAATGTAATATTTCTTACCCCTTATGTTTTTAGGAGTTAAAAAAAGAACAATTGTCCTGGCAACTAGAACACACACTCTGACTCTTTTAAAGGCCTTCAAGCTAGGGTGTGAGCAGCTGCTGACTACTGACTGGCTTCTACTGTACTTCCCTAACACACACACAGGAAATACATCTTTAGGGAGTTACAACACTGAGGCAAAAGCAGCTATTTGTAGCAGCTATAACATATCAGATATGTTATATCATCTGTTTCCAACCACACTCCATAGTTTATATATTTATTTATTCATTCATTTATTTTAAACATTCTATTTTCATTTACATATCTCTGTTTATAACCCAACTCAAATATTTTTGGCACTAAAGAAGAATAAATGGTAAACGAACAAAAATTGCTGATGCTCACCTTCTCTATTGCTTGCCATTCCTGTTGTTCACTAAAACACGTTCATTTCCCCTGCCATGCTTCATTTTTCTGTTTTCTTCCACTTTAGTCTCTTATCTGTTCTGACATTTGTAGCAAAAAGTAGGCCTATTATAGACTTTTCAAATCTTAAGCTGCTCTTGGTCATTTGGTTTATATTATTCAATTACTTTATTGAAAAAATAGGCTTGTTGGTTGAAGTGTTTTGTCTCTGGGGGAGAGGGAGCACGGGAGGAGTTGTATCAGGCTCAAACTGTTCCAAAAGGTAGATAGGATATTGAAACCAGTGTTTATAAATTACTGAATTCTAACTATACCCTCCTTCCTTAGAAATAGTAAAACCAAAATAGCCTAAAGATTTTACAGATGAAAAATTAATCAAAAAGTATGATAATTCATAAACCTGTGTTAGATTAAAATATTAAATCTGAATCTAACACACAAAATCCTAAGAACTCCTCTGATTTAAAACAGCATCATCACAATCTTAATGTTTATGAATGGCTGCTGAGACTTTAAAATTTTTAAATAAAAACTCTACCCTTTTGCACCAGTTTAATCTTTTGATAGGAAGAATTAACTATACATCATAAACTATATGTATACTGGATGGTCTCTAAAGCTCTAAAAATTCTACAATTCTCAATGTAATCAGAAATCCTCTAAGAATCTTAGAACTTACCTAGCGCAATGGTTCCTGAGATGCTGGACTAGCTGGCTCGCTGCAAGCTTATTAAAAATAATAATAAAAATAAACATGAAAAGATTACCAGGTCCATCCCAGCAGGTCTGGCATATTAACTTTGATGGGGAATCAGGTTCCACTGAGACTAATAAAATTATTGGCTCTCTTCCCAGAAAAATGCACATATCCTCAGAATTTTACATATGATATAATCCCCTGAAGACCATCCACAGACTTATGAATTGATGGACCCCAGGTTAAAAAAAAAAGGATTTAGACAGAGAATGTTATAATTGTTTTCAAAAGCATAGTTAAATGGAAGAAGAAATAGATTTATTCCATATTCTACCAGAAGACACAACTGGGAGAAACTCATAAAAGCTGCAGCTGAATTTAAGGCAACTCTTTGTAATAATTAGAGCCAACAAATAATCTGACAGCTCTCTCCACAAAGTGATGGGCAGCCCATTCATCTAAGAGGTTAATTAAAGATCTCTTTAAAATAGAGGTTAAAAAAAAAAAAGATTAGAGCTATTGAAGAAAGGACTCCCACACTGGGTAGAAGATAGGGCAAGATAACTTCCAAGGTCTTTTTCAATTTTAACATTTTATGATTCTAAGAAGTTTCAGAAGAGGGGAAAAAGAAAAAGGATAAGAAGTTAATTTTAAAAAACTTTTTATGGCTTATATGTTGTTTTCTGTGTTTAAGACTTGGGGAAAAAAACTACCTTCATTTGTACTCTATGTGTATCTGTGTCAATGTGCCTGTCCTGAAATGTAAACGATAACCGGAGGATCTGTTTTTCTTAATTCAGCATCGCCTCCTTCCTTTTAATCTCCAGCAAAACTTCATTTTTTTAAAAGAATGAGTACAGAATACATCCTACAACCCTAGAAAATAATCCAATCAGTTTCTTTACTAACAACTAAATATTTGAATCCTAATTATACTGAAATAAAAATTTACAGCAATAACCCACTCAAGAGTCAGACTACCTTATTCGGTCTTTTCTTGCTTCTGTATTTCTTGCACTTTAACTTAAGTATCCAGAGAATAACCTCTTTCCCCAAAAACTTTCTTGAAAGAGAGAGCAAAAAAAGACTACGTACTGGGTGAATGTACATGTAGGAGACTAAATATGAACAACAGATTTTTAAATCAATACATTTTGGCAATGCCTGATGAACTAAAATTTTACAAACTCCCTCCTGTAAGGAGCACCAAAGATGGTAGCTCTTTAGAGACACAGAGCGCTCCCTATTTCAGCAAGTGAAAATTCAGGAACTAAGCAGAAAGAAATCTACAAATTCTAATAGTTAGATGATTGTATCCAGAAATGTCATTTGTTACTTTTGCTACTCATTCTGTTCCTTGATTAAAATCAGAAAAGTAATAATTTTGAAAGCAAAAACACAATTGTTCTTTATGAATTCACTTTCCCTTCTCTCAGGTCACCATTTTCTGTTGGCAAATGCAATATCTTCTAAGAAAATACCTAGATGTGACCAAAGGCAATAAAAACTTGGTTGGACTAAACCTGGCAAAAAGCAACAAAATATTTACTAAATAAATCTGGGGGGGGCGAGAGGGGAGAAAGACCAGCCCTGAGCTAAAACCCGTTGCCAATCCTCCTCTGTTTTTCTGAGGAAGACTGGCCCTGGGCTAACATCCATGCCCATCTTTCTCTACTTTATATGGGATGCCGCCACAGCATGGCTGACAGGCAGTGCGTCGGCGGGCACCCGGGATCCGAACCCGCGAACCCTGGGCTGCCAAAGCACGAACTAAACCGCTGCGCCACTGGGCGGGCCTAAATAGCAAATTTTTAATGTCTGATATTTTAAAAACTGTTTTAAAAAGTCTAATATTTAAAAACAAGCTATTCTGAAAATTTGATAATAATCCTGTTATGTAACAAGCAGAGTTAATGAAAATACCTTAAATACAAAACTAGTAAGTGTCAGATATGAATACTGCCAAAGTAGACGTGATTTCTAGTAAGACATCTGCAGGAAGCATTATACTCAAAAACAACAGCTATTCTTTAATAGCTTATTCAAAAAACAAGATTTCACAACACTGAAGCACTTTTTCTATAAACACACAGATAAGTTCTGGACTTAAAATCATAATTGAGCAAAAAATTTTGATGTAGCTTTAAGAAGTTATTTCTCTCCCTGAATGATTTTTTCAAAGTTTTGTTTTGCATAGGCACATGTATTTAAAGTTAAATATATAACCTCTCTCTCAAGTACCCAGTTTGGAGTGCACATTAGAAATTTCATATTCCTGAATCAGGCTTGTGTGCTTGTAGGAATTTGTTTTATGTGACACCAAGATGTTTGTGGTTAGCGTTTGTTTGATCAATTACACATCTGATTCAAATTAACTGAGTTGACAGTTTGTTGATGAAACCATATGGCAGGAGCTACTGTGGGTAAAAAGAGAAACAACTCAAAAAACACACCATTCAACTCCAAAGACTATTTATCTCATTTTTTTTGCTAGTCATCATCCTTCTAATTTCACTATCCAGTCTTATAGACAACTCAATGATCACATCTTAGATAAGGCTTGGAGCAAATTCACTGACAGTATAGAGAATATAAAAGGGAAGAGCATGAGATCAGGTTAATTTCTAAATGCAGCAGGAAGCCACTGAAGGGATTCTGATCTGGGAAGCAACAATCATAGTCCTGCTTTAGGAAGATTAATCTTGTTTCAGTATATAGGAAAAGACTAAAAAAAAAATTGGAGGCCTTAAAAATAGTTCAGGGAGAATAAACAAAGTGAACCTTAAAAAGTATACAGGCTATTAAAAATCAGGCTGCATTTCAAAATTCTAAATTTATATGTCAGTTTGTGATGTGAAATTCTGAATCTATTTTCCCCTGTTATAAACCGTCAACAGGTCCCTAGGCCAGTCCACAAAAGCCTCCTCTACCTACAATGATAACTATAGTACTGTAGTAATAGTAGTACAGAGTCCACCACTTTAGAGCCTTATCTTACTCAAGTTCTCAGGCACATGTGACAAGATGACCTCTCCCTCCTTCTTGAATCACTTTTTTCTCTTGGCCCCCATGAAATCAAGCAGTCCTGGTTTTCCTCCTATTTTACTAACCTTCTTTGTTCGCTTCTTCTTTCCCTCTCACCTTCAGAGTTACAGTCTTCGGTTCTTATTTCTATTAAACTTCCTTGGTGATATCATCCACTCCAGTGGCTTTAAATACCACCTGTATGCTAATAATTCCAAATTTTACATCTTGAGCCTCCACCTCTCCCTTGAGTTCGATTTATATATGAAGACTGCCTACCCTATGTCCTCCACTTGAAGGTAGGCAATTCAAGCTTAACAGAGCTAAAACAGAACTCTTGATTGTTCCCCACAATCCTGCTTCTTCCAGTCTGTTCCATCTCATTTAATGACACCATCACCCATCCAGTTGCTCAAGACAAAAACTTAGGAGTCATCCTGATTCCTCTCTTTCCTTCATACTTCACAGTAAATCCTGTTAATGCTACTTTCAAAATAAATCTCATTCAATCACTTCTCACCACCTACACCACTGCACCCTAGTCCAAGCAACCACCATCTTTTTAGGAGACTACTGCGACAGTCTTCTAAACGGCCTTTATCCTTCACTTTTACCATTCCCCTCAACCCATTCTCCACCCAGCAGCCAGAGGGAGCTTTAAAAAATGTAAATTGTATCACATCACTCCCCTGCTTAAAATTCTCCAATAGCTCCCCTTAGAATTAAGAAACGTCACAAATTCAGTTGTAGACATGCTAAACTTGAGTGGTATGAGGGATGTAAGTGGAGACATGGAGAAAAGCAAGCATATGGCCCTCAAGAGAGATTTGGGCAGAAGTTACAAAGTGGCCTTACTTACTGGCATATGGATGGAAACTGAAAACCATGGATTTGAAAGAGAATACCTAAAATAAGTCTAAAAAAGAAGGACAGAGGCATAGGATTAAGACTTGAGAACTCCAATACATTAAGGCCTAGCAGAAGAGGAAGAGATGACATGGAAGACTCAGTATGAGAGAAAACATAAAAAGAAAATCAGACCCGATGCCAGGGAAACCAAGAGAAAAGGATGTTTCAAAATGAAGAGAGATCAAATAAGATGGAGAGTGAAAAATGTCCACTTGATTTGACAACACATAGGTCATTTGTGACTTTAGCAAGAGCTACTTCAAAGACATGATGGGGAGGTATGGCAATGAGTATAGCAACTCTAGTTGGCATGGGTATAAAAGAAAAGGGGGGAGATCAAAAGAGAGAAAACTTGAGCAAGCTCAAATGCTACAGAAATGATTTGACGAAGAGAAAGAGATTGAAGACACAGGACAGAGAAGTGGTGATAATGTAAATTTTCTGAAAAGGCAGGAGGGGATGGAATCAAGGCACAGATAAAAGGATGCTACAACTATTTCTGATAATATTCAACATAAAATTGTACTTGAAAAAAAAAGTATTTGGAAAGCCATACAAAAATTGTCTGTGCTAAATTCCTAGATTAAAAAAAAATGTATTTAGACTTACATAATGTAAAATAACCTAAACTCAACTCTCTTGCATGAATAACTACAGACACTGACAATTACTCACTCATTCAATAAATATGTACTAAAAGGCTGCTATAAGCTGGGCAGGGTTCTTGTCTCTGTGGAAGATGATTGAGAATAAGACATTATTTTTACCTTTAGGAGCCCATAGTAAGCAGATAAGTTCTGAAACAAACAATTGCAATGCAGTATAAGTACTGTGATCCTTTGTATATATAAAGGAAGGTAGTGTCACAAAGAAGAGGCACCATAGTATGGGCTTTGAAGTCTAACAGACCAGGTCTGATTCCTAACTCTGACATTTATTAGCTATATAAACTTTCAGCAGGTTATGTAGCTTCTCTCTAAGCCTCAGATCCTCATCACAGAATGGGATGAAAAAGTTACTTACCTCACAAGATTATGAAGATTAAATAAATTAATGCTCGTAAAATACCTTGAACAGGGTCAGACACACAGTAACTACTCAGTACAAGTAAGCCATCTGTATTAAAAGAGAGAATAGAAAAAAGCCACATAAAGTATACTCGGGTGGGTCTTAGAAGACAACTGGGAAAATGGCACTCTAGGAAGAAGAAATGGCACATAATAGAATCATGACATAGTGCAGTACTGCAGGAAACTGCAAGTTTTTTTTTTTAATCTCTCCCTTCCAATCTAGCTTGTTCCAAAAATTTAAGGCAACTAACTGCAAATGCTCCTATACAGTAGTCCCCCTTTATCCATGGTTTCAGTTACCTGCAGTCAACCACAGTCTGAAAATATTAAATGGAAAATTCCAGAAATAAACAATTCATAAGTTTTAAATTGCATGCACTTCTGCATAGCATGATGAAATCTCACACCATCCCACTCAATCCAGCCAGGCTCATGAATCATTCCTTTGTTGGATCCCCAGCCATCAACATTGTCATGGCTCGATAATCTTCCTTCTGACTTACTGACAGAAGGTCAACAGTAGCCTAACACTACGTCACAATGCCTACATCAGTCACCTCACCTCACCTCACCTCATTACGTAGGCACTGTATCATCTCACATCATCACAAGAAAAAGAAGGGTAAGTACAATACAATAAGATATTTTGAGAGAGGGACCACATTCACAAAACTTTTATTACAGTATATTGTTGTAGTTGTTCTATTTTATTATTGTTGTTAATCTCTTACTGTGCCTAATTTATAAATTAAATTTTATCATAGGTATGTATATATAGGAAAAAATCTGGTATATATAGGGTGTGGTACTATCCACGGTTTCAGGCATCCACTGGGGGTCTTGGAATGTATTCCCCTGTGGATAAGGGAGGAGGACTATCGTATAGCTGAAATATAAAACAAAAGACATCAATGTTGAGGTTGGAGAGGCAAAAAGGGACAAACAGAAGAGTTACGGTAAGGAGGAAAAATTGACAAGACTTTTGACCAATTGGATAAGCAAAAGGAAGGACTCTAATGTGATTCCCAGGTTTGTAGCTTGAGTCACTAAATTGATGAGGTAGCCATTAAATTAGTCAGGATAAGGAGCACAGAAGGAAGAACAGGTTTGGCAGGAAAGATGATGAAACTGTTTTTGTACACGCTGAATTTAAGGTACTCATCAGTCACTTGCGTGGCACTGTCTAGCAGCCATTGGCAAACAAGCCAGGAAAAGAAGTCTGGGTTGGAGACAGATGTGGGCATTGTCAGGATATTAATGATATCACCCAGGGAAAATATAAGAGTGAGAAGGGAAAAACAAACTGATATACTCTTGGATACCAATATTAAGGGGCAGATAAAGGAAAACTAATGAGAAGTTCAAGAGATAAAAGGATAGGATAACTAAGAGCTTTTTAGGAATTGAGACTTTGTCTAATTATTATGTATTCCTAGGCTCTAGTACAGAAGGTAGTCAAAAGCAAAATCTAGAGAAGTTGGATAGGATGAAAACTAAGAGATATCTAATGGATTTAGCAATTAAGAAGTTATTACCTTAATAAGAGCACTTAAGGAGAATGATGGAGGCAGAAGTGAGACTGCAATAGATTGAAGAGAAAAAAAAAAGAAAGAAATTAAAATAAACAACAGAGCCTATTCCTTCTGAAAGCCTGGCTGTGAAGAAGAGAAGTAAAGGACATCAGCTAGAAAAAAAACCTAAAATGTTATTCATATGATAAATTGAGGAGAAACAGATTCTACCTGATAAAATAACAGAAAACATAAACAAGTGTTTATAAGTAAAACATTTAAATAAAGAAGAGTTTTAAGAGAATCTCAAGTTGCTCCTAGTTATATGTAATTATTTATACACTACTAAATAAAACATTATTGACTGATAAAGAACTAAAAGGAAAGGCGCCTGCCTGGTGGCATAGTGGTTGAATTTGCCCACTCTGCTACGGCAGCCCGGAGTTTCTCAGGTTCGGATCCCGGGTGCGAACAGGTGCACTGCGTCAAGCCATGCTGTGGTGGCGTCCCATATAAAGTAGAGAAAGATGGGCATGGATGTTAGCCCAGGGCCGGTCTTCCTCAGCAAAAAGAGGGGGAATGGCAACGGATGTTAGCTCAGGGCTGGTCTTCCTCACACACACACACACACAAAAACTAAAAGGAAAGCAAAATATCAAAATATTGATACAGTTGTCTTTAAGTGGAATAACTATAGATAATTTTCCCCTTGTTTCAAGTTTTCAATATTTTCCAAATTTTAATAAGAGCTTGTATTCCTTTTATAGTGGTGGTGGTAGGAGGTGGAAGACAATAAGCTTTACCAAAGTTAATGATGCTTCAAGGGCAGAAAAGACTTAAGAGATTCTAACTCAAGGAAGATAGACAATAGAAAGCGATGCAATATAAGCAGGCAAAAAAGAAATAGAAGGAAAAAATAAAACCAACACATATGAAAGCTTCATTGGAAGGAGTACAAACACTGCTGGAAACATAGTAAGGGGCATGGACGACAGGAGTGAGAAAGGCAAGCACGATATAAATGAACTTGAAAACAATAAAACTTTGTTGAAAGAATTAAAGATCATCTAAATAAATGGAAAAACACCCCAAGTTCAGGAATTGGAAGACTTAACATTATTAAGATGGAAATATTCCCCAAACTGATATACAGATTCAACACAATCCCTATGAGAATCCCAGCTGAGTTCTCTGTACAAATTGACAAGCTGATTCTCAAATTTATATGAAATCGCAAGGGACTCAGAATAGCCAAAACAATCCTGAGAAAGGTAAAGTAGAAAGACTCACACTTTCTGATTTCAAAACTTGCTACAAAGCAAGGTTAATTGAGATAGTGTGGTATTGGCACATGGATAGATATATAGACGAATGGAATAGAATTGAGAGTCCAGAAATAAACCTATTAAGTTTACAGTCAATTGATTTTCGACAAGAATGCCAAGACTATTCAACAGGGAAAGAACAGTCTTTTCAACAAATGCTGCTGGGACAACAGGACAGCCAGTTGAAATAACCCTATCTCACACCAAACATAAAAACTAAGTCAAAATAAATCAGACATGAAGGTAAGAGCAAAACTATAAAATTCTTAGGAAAAAACACAGGAATAAGTCTTCATGACCTTGGATTTGGCAAAGGATTCTTAGATACGACACCAAAAGCAAGAAAAATTTTAAACTTTTGTGCTTCAAAGGACACAATTAATAAAGTGAAAAGATAAGCACAGAACAAGAAAAATATTTGAAAGTCATATATCTGATCAGGGATTTGCATCTACAATATATAAAGAGCTCTTACAATTCAATAATAAAAAGACAAATAATCCAATTAAAAGTTGGGCAAAGGACCTAACGGACATTTCTCCAAAAAAAACATACAATTAGTCAACAAGCACATGAAAAAGATGCTCGATGACAATTATACTTCAAAAAAGCTGGAAAAGAAAGAAAGAAAAACAAATATAAAATTATATACAATTTAATGATATATAAATATAAAAATAAAAGAAAGAAAAGATGCTTGACATCATTAGCCATCAGAGAAATGCAAATCAAAAACCACAATGAGATGCCACTTCATACCCACTAGGATGGTTAGAGTCAAAAAGTCAGATAAAAACAAGTGTTGACAAGGATGTGCTGAAATTGGAACTCTCATACACAGATGGTAGGAACATAAAATTCCAGCTGCTCTGGAAAAGTTTGGCAGTTCTTCAAACAATTAAACATAGAGCATAGAGTTACTGCATGACCCAACAATTCTACTCCTAGGTATATAACTAAAAGAAATGAAAACATATGTCCACATGGAAATCTATACACAAATGTTTACAGCAGCATTCTTCGTAATAACCAAAAAATGGAAACAATCTAAATGCCCAGCAATGGATAAATGGATAAAGAAAATGTAGTATATCCATACAATAGATTATTATTTAGCCATAAAAAGGAATGAAGTACTGACACTTGCTTCAACATGGACTAACTTTGAAAATACTATGCAAAGTGAAAGAAGACAGTACAAAAGACCACATACTATATGATTCCATTCATATGAGAGAGTCTGTAATAGAGAAATCTACAGAGACAGAAAGTAGGTTAGTGGTTGCTTAGGGCTGGGGAGGGGGTGGGGGAATGGGAGCAGGAAGACAAAGGAGGGACAGCTAAAAGATATGGGGTTTCTTCTTGAGGTGATTAAAATGTTCTAAAATTGACTGTGGGAATAATTGCACATATCTGAATATACTAAAAACCATTAAACTGTATACTTTGGTGAATTGTATGGTATGCGAATTATATCTCAATAAACCTTTTAAAAACATATAAATGGAAATGTTAAGAAAAAGTTTAAAAGTATTAACCACTCTTGTGCAAAAGAAAATAAACCAAAAATGGAACTGCAAGATACTTAGAAAATGGGGCCGGCCCAGTGGCGCAGCAGTTTAGTTCTCGCTTGGCAGCCCGGGGTTTGCCGGTTCGGATCCTGGGCGCCTGCTGATGCGCTGCTTGTCAGCCATGCTGTGGCGGCGTTCCCTATGCAGTAGGGGAAGATGGGCACGGATGTTAGCCCAGGGCCAGTCTTCCTCAGCCAAACAAAGGAAGATTAGCAACGGATGTTAGCTCAGGGCTGGTCTTCCTCACACACAAAAAAAAGATACTTAGAAAATAACTACAACAAGAAGCCTACAACCTACTGGACACAACTAAAGCAGTGTTCAGAAGAAATTTTATAATTTAAACACTTTGAAAGAATGAAAAGAACATTAAACATCCAACATAAGAAGATAGAAAAACAACCAGAAAATAAATCTAAGGAAAGCTAAAGGAAGAATTTAAAACAATGAAAGAAAAAAATAAATAAGAAAAGAGAGATAACAGCAGAACCAATTTTAAAAAATCCAAGAGGTGGTTCTAAACAAGAAAAAAGGGCAAGCCCTCACACATAGAAGATAAGAAGTGATAATGAGTAAAGTGACAATGTAGTCATGGACATGGGAAATTTTTTAAAAATCATAATAGAATATCTTGCTCAACTTCACACAAATAATTCTGAAAACTTGGATGAAACTGATTACTTTCTAGGATATTATAAGTTATCAAAGCTTCCCCCAAAAGATTTAAATTGTAAGCAAATTATCATAGAAGTAGAGATAACTGTCAAAGGGCTACTCTCCCCGCAAAACACTCAAGGTCCAAATGATTTCACGGGCAATTCAACCAAACCTTGAGAGTGATGCAAAATTTCTAAATAAAGCTTAGCGAACAGAACCCAGCAGCATATTTAAAATAATAATACAAGATGACAAAGTGAGTTGATTCAGGAATGTAAGGATGGTCCAGTAATAGCAAATCTATTAGTATAATTCACTACAATAGTAGATCAAAGGAGAAGCATTACATAATTCCCATAGAGACTGAAAAGGCATTTGATAAAATTTACTTCCATATTAAAAAATCTTAATAAAATCGTAACAGCTGACTGCTTTAACATGATAAAATATGTACACTTCAATCTAAGGTCAGGTCTAATCTTAATAGGAAAGCACTAAAAACATCCCACTGAAGTCAGGAATAAGACAAAGATCCACTACTATCTTACTGTTTAATATTTTTGGAAAGTACTAGCCAAATCAATTTGACAAAAACAAGAAGTATAAAAATTGGATAGAAGGAGATAAAATAACCTTTATTTGGTATTGATATAATTATTTAATGGCAAAACCCCAGAAAAACAACTGGGAAACTATTACAGATAGTATAATTCCAAAGGTGGCTAGGGACAAAATGAATACTCAGCATTCCCATATTCAAACAACAAGGTAAAAGATATAGGGGCCGGCCCGGTGGTGCAGCGGTTTCGTCCGCGCTTGGCAGCCCGGGGTTCGCAGGTTCGGATCCCGGGCGCCCGCCGACGCACTGCCTGTCAGCCATGCCGTGGTGGCGTCCCACATAAAGTAGAGGAAGATGGGCACGATGTCCGCCGACGCACTGCCTGTCAGCCATGCCGTGGCGGCGTCCCATATAAAGTAGAGGAAGATGGGCACGATGTTAGCCCAGGGCCAGTCTTCCTCAGCAAAAAGAGGAGGATTAGCAACGGATGTTAGCTCAGGGCTGGTCTTCCTCACCAAAAAAAAAAAATAAAAAGATATAATAGAAGTAGAAACCCCACTTACAATAGTAACAAAAAAGATAAAATACCAAGGAATAAACATAACAAGAAATGTGAAGAGTCTATATGAAAAAAAACTTTGCAATGTTATTGAGGGATGCAAAAGAAGACTTGAACAACAAGAAATGACTATATACCCCATTTCTGAAAAGAAGACTGAAACTCAAAAACCGTCAATTATCTCTAAATCAATCTATAAATTTATTGCAGTACCAATAAAAATACCAATGGGGGAGGGGAGCTTGATAAACTAATTCTAAGTTTCATGGAAAAATAAGCAAGCAAGAATATCCAAGAAAACTCTGGGAAGTAGAATGAAAGAGGACTACAATCATGGAATGGAGTCGTGAGATATAAACAGGCAAATCGATTAATGAAATAGAATAAAAGTCCAGTAAGAACCCCAAATTTTATGTCGGAACTAAGTACACCTATAGACAAAATTTCAATACTGCGATAACTGGGTAGCCACCTGGAAGAAAAGTAAAGTTGGATTCCTACCTCAATACACTACGCCATTTGTATTTTGTACAGATAAGTACATTTAACTTAAAATTATAAGAGTACCAGGAAAAAAACATTTAATTTTTAATTTTAATTAGAAATAATATTGAAATAGGAAACGCCTTTCTTATGACACAAAACCTAAAATCCAAAAAAGATTGGTAATTTCAACTACAAAAAATTTTCTAATTTCTGCTGAAAAAATATATCATAAACAAGGTCAAAAGCCAAGCAACAAACTGAAAAATATCTGCAACACATATCAAAGACAAAGAAATAATTTCCTTAAAACATAAAGTTCCTATAAACAATATTAAACATCCCAATAGAAAAATCAACAAAAAATATAGCCAGATGAACAAACAATTAAAGTAGATGTTATAAATAAAGGAAACAAACATGGTTCTTATACCTATGGAAAAGATGAAGAAAAATATACCTATTAAATTGGTAATTTAAAAAAATTTTGAGAACCCACTCTGTTACCAAGGGTATGGGAAGCCAGCACTCCAACACTAATAGTGGAACACAAACTGCTACAACCTCTACACAGAGCAATTTGACAATATCGATCAAAATTTAAATAATACATATCCTTTGACCCAGCAATTGTTCTTCTAGGAATTCATTCTAAAGAAAGACTCACTTATGTGCAAAATTATATATGTACAGGGATATTCATAGTATCATTTGTATTAGCAAGACTGTAAACATTTTAAATGCCCATCCAAACAAAGAAATGCTACCATTTCTCCACCGCCCCCCCACCAACATATCTTTCTGGAAAAGATACACAAGAAATTTATCATTGATTGCTTCTAAGGAAGGAAGACAATTAGCTGGGGTCAAAGGCAGAAGGAAAACTTGCCTTTTATCATATGCTCTTTTGTACCATTTGGATTTTATATCATGAACATATATCACATTTTAAATTTTTTGTGTATGTGTGAGGAAGATTAGCCCTGAGCTAACACCTGTTGCCAAACCTCCTCTTTTTGCTGAGGAAGATTGGCCCTGGGCTAACATCCGTGCCCATCTTCCTCTACTTTATATGGGACACCGCCACAGTACGGCTTGATAGGCGGTGCATAGGTCCACGCCCAGGATTTGAACCTGCGAACCCTGGGCTTCCAAAGTGGATCACGCGAACTTAACCTATGCCACCAGGCCGGCCCCACATTTAAAATTTTTAAGTTAAGATTTCAGTATTATTTTTTCCCAGCTTTACCAAGAGATAAATTTTCCTCCTCTTTCTTTTTCAGTTTTCCAGTTCCTATGTTAGCAACAATGTTTGTTTTCCCAGCTAATACACAGTATTGAATCAAACCCACAGTTAAATCACAATAGTAACTTGAGTTCCATTATCCCCAGAATCTCCTTGCCCCTGAGCTCTACCTCCGCATACCTGTTCTACCAAAAGCACTGTTCCCTCTTCTTTACTGGGTGTACAGAGGTTATGAGTTAGTAGAAATCCAGGACTAAGAAGCTAGGAATTTCTTGGCCTATGGGGCAAACACATAATCACGATTGTATTTTAGGAGTCAGCAAAAAGGCAAGAAGCTGCTCAAACAAGGTTTCACAAAATATCATTTGTGCTGTCACCATGGATGCTGCGTCTAGTCTACTATTTTTACGTTTAAGAACTTGATCTTATCCACTTGTCCAGAGTCAATGAGGCCATCGGGGATTGAACCAAACCAATCAATCAAATTCACAAGAAACTACCTGCTTACACATAATGCCAGGTATTAATTTAGAATTTAAGAATATATATTAATATGTGTGCATATGTATAATGTGTATATACTTACATACTTGATGTGTGTGTATATAAATATCAAGAATATCAAATCATGCATATCAAGGAATCACACACAAATGACAAGTATGCCCAAGGAGAACCACATGGTGCTATGAGTGTGTACAAGTAGAAGAGACAGAGAAGACTTCCCTGAAAAACACAATGTGTTCAAGCCGAGATCCAGTGTAACAGAAGTCAAAAAAGAGAATAGAATGAGGAATAAGAGGGTTCCTGGATGCTGGGATAGCATGTGCAACAGCCCTGTGGCTAAAGGGAGCATGATATGTCTAAGGATGCAGAGAAAGATTAAAGAGCAAGACCATATGATGTAGGATTAAATAGAGTTAAAGAGGGGCCAGACCATGCAGTGCCCTTCAAGCCATGTTAAGGACTTTTGCCTTATCCTAAGAGCAGTGAAAAGCTAGTAAAGGGTTGTAAACAGGGATGAGAACCCATTTGTGCTTGCAGAAGATTAGCGTGCTGTAGGAACTGGAGGGCAAAAGTAGAAGCAGGAAGACTGCTTAGAAAACTACTGCAGGAGACCTAAGTGAGGGATGATGGCAGCATGGACTGGACTTATGGCAGAAATAAAAGAAATAGGACTTGGTGATTGACTACACCTGAAATGCAAGGGAACAGAAAATGTTAAGGAGGATGCCCCAAGTTTCAGGTTTGCATAACTGCATGCACAAAGATGCTATCGCTGAAAGAGAGAGTAACACTCCAGGATCACCAGGTTGTTTCGTTTTGTTTCATTGGGGGCTGGACAGAGCGTAGATATGCAAAAAGTAAGAAAGGGTTCTAGGCGCTCAGTATCTGGAAGTCTTGGTAGAGAAGGATGAAAAATGGAAAATGCAACTAGAGTTCAAGGGAGAGAGAAAGTTAGCTAATAAACAATTTTTTTTTTTTTTTACCTCCAGGGTCAGTCATAGAACAGCCTAGACATTTCTATCCCTCCCTATCACCTAAAATCTTTTTAAACATCTCAAAATAAAACCTTTCAGTCAAGCGGGCAGGGGAGGCTTACAATGCTATACTTGGGAAAATAAAGAATTGGTGTGAAAGAAATTCAAAGTATATATTGAGATATCAGATGTTTCCAATTTTGTGAGTGAAGAAAAGACAGAGGCTGCCTACTTGGGCAAGGAAGAGTGAAGTGCCAGTCATAGGGAAAAGAAAGCAGAGAGAAGAGGCTGATGGCCCCACTGCATGAATTTTCACAGTTTAAACACGTTTATCTTTACCTCTGGACAAATGGCTGTTCTCAGCCTTGTGTGCTAAGGGAATGCAGAAATAGCTCCACACCTAAGCCCTTTATCAGAAATTATGGCTTCCACTGCCATCAGGTGGTGGCAGCCAGAAAGTGCATCAACCAGGTTCTTGGAGCCTGGGAATGCCTACATGAAGCCCGTGGTATAAATTCATCCAAGATCAAAGACCTAAAAATTGCAGTAGTGGAGGGCAGACTGGTGGTAGTCTTTGGTAAGAGATTTATCTTCTGATCTGTCAATACACAAAAATGTAAGTTTTTGCTATTAATTCGGGGTAAGAAAAAATTTTCTCCTTTTTTTTTTTCATGTTAAAGATCACATATTTAGCAATTCTAGAATACTCAGTCAGTCTGATAGTATCATCTCACACCCAACTCCTGGTATATTATATATTTTACGATTTAAAGCTGTCTCAATGTTAATTTTAATAGCACATATATATGGATTAATGTGCATTTTTAGCATACATCAGTAACCTTATCACAAACATAAGCAGTTGTCTCACTGAATGTGCAAAACGCCCTTTGTTATCTTCAAATTAATAAAATAACAATTTTCGACTACTCAGAAGTACAAGGCACAGTAGCAAACACAATTTGGGAAACCATCATGTTCTCAAAACTCATCAGGTAAACAAGTATATCACTGATAAAATCAACTTCAACATCATTCCCAAGAAACATGGTGAATGATTAACACATCATTCCTGATTTCTTCATGGAAAAGTAATATAATATTTATTTGACAATATATTTGTCAATATAATATTTGCCATTCAGTGCAGTATTTACTTCCTTACCTTCCTTCTACTATACTGAATATACACTTACAAATGTATCTCTTTAAAATCGTCTGCACACACTTATCGATTTGATTTGTCTTTGTTTTTTACAGCAGTGGAACTCAAAGATAGGGAATTGTAGGCCAAAACGTGAAATAATCACATTGGGTACACTTTTCCAATTCTCAATCAGCTGTTTTTATATAGTAGACAAAGCATAATTTTGTCACTAAGTATATTCTTGATCTTCCTTTTCTCCCCTTAAAATCCTGACACACTATCCATTCTGTTTTTGGACATTCCAAAATATTAATAATTCAACGAGTTTTCCTAATTCTCTTGGTTCTGTTTCCCACCCACCTTCCAACAACCCTCCTCACCTTCCTCCTCCTTTCTTGTTTCAGAATGCCTCTTACACACTAGAAGTGATTTTTACAAAATCACTTTTGGGAATGCTCTTTCCTCTTCTCTCCTCAATTTAGCACCCTTTAAAAAATAATTTCCCACAGCTAGGCGCTAATGTCTTTCTTTTACAAGATCAATCTGCGGAAGAGGACGAGACTGGAAACCGAGTAAGCGAAACATTAGGGAATGTCAACGAGACGGCCGCCTCTCCTTTGAAAACACAACTCTCAGCACAGAGCTTTCAATAGAGCAAAACTACTTTTTTTCGCCGTGTTCCTGTTCTCTCCCCGACCTCAAAGACACCTTTCCTTTTCTCTAAGCTCCAGTCTTTCTGATATACGTGGGGCCTGCCTTTTCTACTCCCAAGGAAAAGAAAGCCAGGGAGAAAAGCAAAGGTAGCAGTCACCTTCCCGCCGCGCCCGCAAGCTGTCAGGACCAAGTCCCACGACTCACCTGGCAGGTGCGGCCGCCCGGAGAGTTGCACGAATCGGTTGAGTTGGCCAGTGCCCCGACCCCCGCTGCCCCCATTGCCCCCGCCGGCCCCACTACCTCCGCCGCCGCCACCACTGCCTGCGGCGCCTCCTCCCCTCCGGCGGTTCCTGTCCCAGCCCTGGGCGGCCGACATGACCCGCTAGCGAGGGCCGCAGCCGGGTCCAGCAGCCCCTGGCCCGGCGGCACTAGCGGAGCCTCCTTCCTGGGCTCCTCCAGAGACCCGGGAGACAGGGGAAGGGGGAGCGCCCGGTCCTCAGCAGTGGCCAATGACTGACTGACTTGGTGACAGACAGCCAATGGCCAGTCGCCTTCTTGGTAGGTGGAGGGAGGCGGGGAGAGACGTGGTAACCATAGCTATGGCTAAAAAAAAAAAAAGCGGGGGGAAAGAAAGGCAGAAGCAGCCACTCATCACTCGCATCCACCGCGCTCAGCCAGCCCGCGTCTCCTGCGGGATCAGGCGGGCCAATCGAAGGCCGAGTGAGAGAGGCCCCGCCTGCAGAAGGCGTCCCGGCGACCGCCGGTACTCCGGGCATGTTCAGGATTCGGGAACTCTTTCTCGTGAACACTGAAATCAGAAATAGGATAGGCACATAATACACATATTTGGAGGCAATTCGGTGTTCTGCCAGTTTTACAGACTGAGTGTCTTTCCCTGACCGTTGAAACACACAAAGGGGTCTTTTGGAGTGGGGGAAAAAAACGGGCGGAGTCAAAGCTTAAACATAAAATTGAGGTATTCCCGGGTTTCATTTGTTTTGTCTTTCAGTCGACTGGCTGAACTCCTTAATTCAATATAAACCACGTCTCAAGCAAACAATTTTAAACCTGGTTAACAAACATGGGAAGATGTTCAAGCTTGCCAGTAATCATAGAAATACCAATTAAGAGCCCAATGAGAAACTATTTCTGGCTTATTACTTTAGTAAAGATTTTTAAAATAACACCCAGCAGTGAGTAGAGTGCCAAGAAAAAGATACTTTCATAGATGGCTGATGGCTATGTAAATGTTTTTGTTCAGTCAAACCCCTTTTTGCACGTAGAAAATTTGAATCAGCTTAAAGACAGGAACAGGTACAGAAGATCAAGATCGAAGGAAAATGTAGATGTACAAATCAGAAATTCCTATTGTTCCAAAATTAAACAGAAAATTTGGCTTCGAACTTACTGGGTGCAGTGCAAAGTGGGAAAATACAGATTGTTCACTGATGTTTATGAATGATTAGGGGAAAGCATATAAATTCCTCAAAGAAAACAAAACTTTTTTTATCTCTGGTGGCTTTTTCTTTTTTTGGGTAATGCTTCATATAGGAGAATCTTACGTGATGCGCAGAAAATAGAGAAAAATCTGCTGGAGCTGAGGACGCATATCCTGTTGGTGCAGATTTCCTGTCGCCGCTGGCCCCGCCCCCTTATTTTCTACTTTCAGTCCCGGTGGGCAGGTGTTTTTACCCATTAAGCACTATATCGCACTGCTTAGGAAAACGTTTGAGACCTTGGGGGAAAAAAGCCTTTGGCTCTAAAATATGAAAATCAAAATTAATAAACGTTGATTTTTCTAAAGAAACTATACCACTGAGTAACCAAGTAGTAGATGAAGGAAATTTTCTTTTTATAGGAGTATTTCAAGTAATAAAGAATGAATGATAGACTACCACCATTCTGCAACCCCTAATGAATTCAGAGATCAACCCATTGAGCATCAACCTCTGCTAGCATCACAAAATGAAAGATGAGACATATGTGCCTCTAGAACATAAACATGACAATGAAGTAATCTTGTAGAAAAAATTGAACCTGAATCTTATCAGATATCTAACTACCAATTTATAGGAAATATGGAGGACAGAAGAACATAAAACAATACTACAGAGATGCAAACAGCAAAA
The DNA here is from genome assembly GCA_031878705.1 of Tapirus indicus. Classification (NCBI taxonomy): domain Eukaryota; kingdom Metazoa; phylum Chordata; class Mammalia; order Perissodactyla; family Tapiridae; genus Tapirus; species Tapirus indicus. The sequence goes on along the minus strand of CM062917.1, from coordinate 147,337,251 downwards.
TCCAGACTATGGAAATTCTACAGGATAAACAAGCAAGCTTCTTCAACAAATAAATTGCAAAGGAAAAAGAGATTTGGAGGGAAAAATCTATAGATTAAAAAGAGACTTGTGATGGTTGTATACATAACTCTGTGAATATACCGAAAATCATTGAATAGTAATGGTTGCAAAACTTGTTAATATATTAAAAATCATTGAATTGTATACTTGAAAGGGTGAATTTTATGGTATGTGAATTATACCTCAATTAAAAAATTAATATGGGAAGAAAGTGGATGGGGAGATAGATGAAAAAACATTGGCTTCACTTTAAATCAGTAAATTATATGATATGTGAATTATATCTCAATAAAGCTGTTAAAAAAGACTCTTAAAAGACATGTCAATCAATTGCAGTAAAATTCATCCTTTAGCAGGGTGCAGTAGTAGGCCTTATGTGAATCCTGATTCGTACAAACTGAAGAAAAAAGCATTAATGAGACTGTTAGAAGTTTGAATACTGAATATTTTATGACATCAAAGAATTATTGTCAATTTTTAGGTGGAATAATATTATTGTGGTTATGTTAACAAAAGAGTCCTTATCTCTTAGAAATACATACTGAAATATATATGGATAAAATTATGAGTCGGTTATTTGCTTCAAAATAATATAAGACCCAGCAATTCGACTCCTAGGTATATACCCAAGAGAAATGAAAACATATATCCACACAAAAATGCGTATGTTAATGCCTATAGCCCCATTATTCATAACAGCCCCAAACTAGAAACAACCCAAATGTCCATCAACTAATGAATGGAAAAACAAAGTGTGTTATATCCATACAATGTAATATTATCCAGCAATTTAAAAAATGAAGTACAATTATGCACCCCATAACGACATTCCTGTCAATAACAGACCACATATACAACAGCGGTCTCATAAGATTAGTACCATATAGCGTAGGGGTGTGTAATAGGCTATACTATCTAGGTGTGTGTAAATATGCTCTGTGATATTTGCACAATGACAAAAACGGCCAATGACACATTTCTCAGAACGTAACCGCATTATTAAGCAATGCATGACTGTACCGATACATGGAGGAACCTTGAAGACATCATGCAAAGTTAACAAAGTCAGTCACGAAAGACCACATATTGTATAATTCCATTTATACAAAAATGTCCAGAGTAGGCAAATCTATATAGAGAGAAGTAGATTAGTGGTTTCCAGGAGCTGGGGGAGGAGAGGAATGGGTACAAGGTTTCTTTTGGGGTAATGAATGTGTTCTGAAATTAGATAGTGGCAATGGTTGCACAATTTTGTGAATATATTAAAAACCACTGAAGTGTACACTTGAAAAGGATGAATTTTATGGTATGTGAATTTTATCTCATAAAAATTTTTTTCAATAATACAGAAAGGGAGAAGTGGATAGGGAGCTAGATGAAACAACATTGACCCCATAAGGTGAAGCTGGGTGATGAGAACTGTGCATTATACTGTTTTGCCTACCTTTGTATATGTTGGGAATTCTTCATAATAAAAAGGAAAAGAAGAGTCTACAAAAATAAGATTATATTAACCAATCAACTGAAAAGCATCTCATATACACATAATCAATTTTAAATTCTAGAAACAAAACAAAAGATTCTTAACTAAATTTAAAATTATTAAATTATTATTTTTTTTTTTTTTGGTGAGGAAGACCAGCCCTGAGCTAACATCCGTTGCTAATCCTCCTCTTTTTGCTGAGGAAGACTGGCCCTGGGCTAACATCTGTGCCCGTCTTCCTCTACTTTATATGGGATGCCGCCACGGCATGGCTGACAGGCAGTGCGTCGGCGGGCGCCCGGGATCCGAACCCGCGAACCCCGGGCTGCCAAGCGCGGACGAAACCGCTGCGCCACCGAGCCGACCCCTTATTAAATTATTTTAAAAGCCTTTTAAAGAGGTTATAGCCAGATTTTTTTAACATGGGGTGTGGGTTCATTCTGATGGCTATCAACATGATTTGGAGAGGGACCTTCAAAATAAGTGCATGCAGACAATATGCACCTGCTAACATGATGTAACATGAAGCACACAATATCACTTATGAAGTAATCATGCCAAAAACATTAACTTGAATCTAATCAAGATTTAAGCTCTAACATCCAGTTTATAGGAACTCTGAGGGGGACAAACAAGTTAAATGCAATGTGAAACATCAAACAAATCTAGGGGGACAATCTCCACAATATCTAGCCTGGTCTCATCAATAAGTGAATGTCATGAAAAACAAAATGAAATAACACAAAAACAAAATGGGAGAGTGGTAACCTCTAATGAAATAATAGATCTAGGCAATAATAATCAATGGTTGCTAGCATAGCAAGCATAAAACAATCATCAATGGAGTATTCTTACTAAAAAAGTGAATAAAGTCAAACCTTTAGCTCTGACTACCAGTTTACAGGAAATAAAAAGGACAGAGAATATGTTAAATGATGACTTGGGGATGTAATATGCAAAATATATAATGTGGAAAACTCTACAGAACACACAGCTTGTTTTCAACACTGTATTTTAAGGAGAAGAAAGAGGAAAAGGGAACCTACAGATTAATCAAGTTTTAAGAGACATATCAACCAAATGCAGTGTTTGGGCCTTGTTTGCATTTTGATTAGAACAAGCCAACTATTTTTTTTATGGGAAACTTTGATTGGATATTGGATTATATTCAGGAATCATTGTTAATTTTTTTCTTTTAGATGTTGTGGATATGCTTTTTTTTTTTTAAGAGCGCTCATCTTTTAAAGAAACATACTGAAATATTTACAGGTAAAAATGATATGATGTCTAGGATTTGCTTTCAAATAATCCAGGAAGGAGGGCATGGGAGATAGGATGAGAATGCAGATTAAACAAAGATGGCCATGAGTTGATGCTTAATGTAGCAAGGTGATGGGTACTTGGAGTTCATTGCACTGTTCTCTCTCTTCTTTTGTGTATATTTGAATTTTTCCCTCATAGAAAGTTTTTTTAAATAGTTCTTAAAAGAACAGTTATAGATTAAAGGGAACTTACAACAAAATGTATATGGTCCTCTTGAACAATCTTAAAAGATAATTTGGGGACAATTGGGAAAATTTGAATTTAGAAAGATTATTAGATGATAGGGAATTAATGTTATTTCGTTAGGTGTGATAATGATATCAAGATTATATAAGAAAATCTCTTTATTTTTTAGAGATTTATAATAAAATATTCAAGAATGGACTATCATAACACCTATATTTTAATTTAAAAGACATTAGCCAAGGGGCCGCCCAGTGGTGCAGCGGTTTAGTCCGCGCTTGGCAGCCCGGGGTTCGCGAGTTCGGATCCCAGGCTCCTGCCGACACACTGCTTGTCAGCCACGCTGTGGCGGCGTCCCATATAAAGTGGAGGAAGATGGGCACGATGTTAGCCCAGGGCCAGTCTTCCTCAGCAAAAAGAGGAGGATTAGCAACGGATGTTAGCTCAGGGCTGGTCTTCCCCACAAAAAAAAAAAAAAAAAGACATTAGCCAAAATGAAAGAGAGGAAATAAACTGTTAATGTTAAATATAGGTGATGGTTACATGATGCTCATAATACTATATTTATCTGAAAGCTTGGAAGTTTCATTATTAAAAGTTTTTTAATGTTTCTTAAAAAAATTTTTTTTTAAAAAGGGACTTCTAGTTACCAGTCCACCATGTAAGGAACTTAGAAGTCACCACTCTAGCCTAACAACAAGCAAAAAGCTAAATAAACTGAAAAATCAACATTTCTTAGATCTATCAGAGAAGTAAGGTCACGGGGCAAACTGCTCCCCGCAAAAGTGGAGAGACAGACAAGCAAATAGAAAGAATCACAACTTACCAAAGCAGAAACAGAACAAGCAAAATCCTGCATGTGAACCAGTACTGGGTAGGAAAATCTGAACTGTAACTGGTGAACGCTGAAGGTTTGATGTGGAAAGTTAAAAACTCCAGGGCGGGGGCCGGCCCAGTGGCGCAGCGGTTTAGTTCTTGCTTGGCAGCCGGGGGTTCGCTGGCCGGATCCCAGGCGCCTGCCAACGCACTACTTGTCAGCTATGCTGTGGCGGCATCCTGTATAAAGCGGGGGAAGATGGGCACGATGTTCGCCCAGGGCCAGTCTTCCTCAGCAAAAAGAGGAAGATTAGCTACAGATGTTAGCTCAAGCCTGGTCTTCCTCACAAAAAAAAAAAAAAACACAAAACAAAAAAACTCCCGGGAGACCCAGTCATAGGGAAGGCCTCACGTTTTTGTGTTTTACCTCCAGGAGCTCACAGTGAAGATCAGAGAAATATCCCCGTGTGCTTCAGGCAGGAGGAGGGGAAAAGTAATCATTTTTGTTCTTCTTAGGAAGGCCTGCCCTCAGGAGAAACTATTTTACCAGAGCCTAACCTGCTGGGTTTTAATCAGAGCCTACAGACCTGGAGGAAGGGAAATAACCAACTACAGCCCCTCTAGCCGTCCTGTCCCACCTAAGTGGGTTAAAAAAACAACAGGGAAGCACTAGTGAAATTCACATTCCAGGGGCCCAGGCTCACCATAAGACTGAGACCTAATCATGGGACTGAAGAACACTTGCCCTCCCCCCACATCTTACACTATATTACTAAAGGCCTATTTACTGCAGTTCCTTTTACCCAACACATCATGTCCACCTTTCAACCAAAAATTACAAGGCATGCTAGAAGGCAAAAAACAGTTTGAAGAGACAGAGCAAGCATCAGAACCAGACCCAGATATAGCAGGGATGTTGGAATTATCCAACCATGAATTAAAAATAGCTATGATTAATATGCTAAGGAATCTAATGGAAAAAGTAAAAAAACATGTAAGAACAGACGGGTAATGTAAGCAGAGAGATGGAAATTCCAAGAAAGAATCAAAAAGAAATGCTAGAGATCAAAAGCAATGTAACAGAAATGAAGAATGCCTTTGATGGGCTCATTAGCAGACTGAATCCCTGAGCTAGAGGATATATCAATAGAAGCCTTGAAAACTGAAAATCAAACAGAACAAAGACCGAAAAAAAACAGAACAGAATATCCAAGGACTGTGGGACAACTACAAAGGTGTAACATATGTGTAATGGGAATACCAGAAGAAGAAAGCATCAGAAGAAATATTTGAGGCAATAACAACTGAGAATTTCCCCCAAATGAATGTCAGACACCAAACCACAGATCCAGGAAGCTCAGAGAATATCAAGCAGGAGAATGTCAAAAAAAGAAAAACGACACCTAGCCATATCATAGTCAAACTGCAGAAAATCAAAGGTAAAGAAAAAAATCTTGAAAAAATCCTGAAAGAAGCCAGAGTAAAAAAAACACCTTACCTATAGAGGAGCAAAGATAAGAATTATATCTGACGTCTTCTCAGAAACCATGCAAACAAAAGTGTTGAGAGAAAAAAACTCACTAACCTAGAATTCTGTACCATGCAAAATTATCCTTCAAAATGAAGGAGAAATAAAGACTTTCTCAGACAAACAAACATTGAGGGAATTTGTTGGCAGTAGACTTGCCTTACAAGAAATGTTCAAGGAAGTTCTCCGGTGAGAAGGAAAATGGTACAGGTCAGAAAACTCAGATCTACATAAAGAAAGGAAGAGCATCAGAGAATGAATAGGTGAAGAACCAGGATCACCCAGACTCATCCATCCCTAAGATGTGGGATTTGAATTTCAAGGAGAAATCAGTCAAGTTTCTTGGTGGACTTAAAGAACTGTATTTCCTGAATTGCTACTTCACCAGTCTGGTGTATTAAGTCATAATCATTGCCAATGGCCAGAGCCCCAAACCTGGACTAGAGACCCCAGTTCCAGCCTGGGAGCGTAGTGTGCACTTGAAAGGGAATCTGGTTTCTCTGCAGTGTATTGTTGGCTTCCAAAATAGGAGGCAGCTGGCAGTATTGCTAGTGCTCAGAAATTAGAAATCCACCATGAAGTTTGAGGGACCCTATGGCAGAAGGTTTTATACTTCATGGTTTCTTAATTGAGACCAAAAGACACTAGATCTTAACTTACTTCCCTTTGACATCATAATAAAGAAAACCTGTCTCTGCAGCAAAAGAGCTGAGAAGTAGAAGGAATAGAGCAGGACATGTGGTAGGGCCAACTTCTGCCCCATCCTCCACAGACCTGCTCTGAGCACCAAAATTGTTCATTTATTCATTCAACACAATGTGCTGAGCCCCTGCCCTAACTCAAGCCCTTTGCCAGGTTTGGGAAACATGAAGTTGTCTAAGACACGGTGTGTGGGCTGAAGGACTCACAACCTGTGAGTGAAGCAAGCTTGGAAAGAGATCAAGTACAATATAATCTGGGGATAAGACAGCAGAGAATTGAGCCAAAAGTCGTGGGACAAAGAGGAAGGAGTGACTTATATAAGCTGCCATTGTCAGCAGCCTTAAGACAGCAGGACTGTCTCTCCCTCCCGAGGCCGACCCATGAAGATGGCATGCAAGTTAGAACTTGCAGTTCACACTAACTCAGAAAACAAGTCAGTCAGAATTAGCAAGAAGTATGCATTGAGGATATTTTCCAGAAAATTCTGTTTTATAAATGTTGAAAACGTACCATGATTCAAACAAACTGCCAGAATTGTTTTCCAGCAGAGATTCTACAATTATAACATTTAATGGAGTGAGACAGTAGAGGATTGGGGGAGTGGTAAGAAGTACCAGCATATTATGATATCTAGTTTTATTCATTATATTGGTGTCTTAAGCTCAGTACTGTGTAACCCAGTGGCTCTCAACCCTCACTGCACATTGGTCTAACCTGAGGTCATTTTGGAAAATACTGATGTTCGGGCTCCATCCAGACCATTTGAATTAGAATCTCTGGACTATAGGCATTGGCCACATTTTAAAATTTCCTGAGTTATTCTAATCTACAGCCAGCATTGAGAACACAAGTATGATCCTCTGCACCCCAGTTTTACCATGTGCAAAATGAGGGTAATATATTCTGCTTTAGGAACATCTGAAAGTTATTGTGAGAGACCAGTGAAATAGTATATGTGAAAGTACATGGAAAAGTCTAATGTTTTATGTAAATGTAAGGTCATATTTCCATGTTAACAATCAATGTATAGCAATTCTTTAAAAATGTTTACTTGCATTGTTGGTTAGTTTGTTGTAGATTAAATATGACTCAGAATCATATAATTTCCTTGGTGACTAGTCAAAGGTGACTAACTGCTTGTCATCAGGCCAGATTAAATCAGCATTGACATTGAGAAGCTCAAAGTAATGAGTCTTTAGTTTAATTAATTACATAAATTATAAGCATTTACACATAAGAGCATTACACACATAAACATTACACATGTAGGTGCCATAGAAATGCAAAGTACAAATTGTAGCTAAGGTTAAGTTGGGCTGCCCAAGGAAAAGAAGGAAGAGGGCTCACATTTATTGACCACCTTTGGGGAAGTCGGCACTTTTATGTCTATTATCTTTTTTAATGGGCAGATTAACCTACCATAGTATTTTCGAAACCTTAAGTCATGAAATCAGTTTAGTGGGTCATGACCAGTATTTTTTAGATGAAATACAGTGGGAAAAGAAGAATAAAAATATAAGAGGGCAAGAAAAAAAAGAGGAGGATTGCTTGGACTATAGAGCCTTTAAGCTCCCCTCTCATGATTCTCAGGCAGGTATTTTATCAACATTAGGGCAGGCAACTAATGTGTTTAGCAAAGTTTTAGGTTTCTAGAAGCCTGGTAACTTGAGCCCTATCTAAGAAATGAATTTGGAAATTTTGAAGGCAACTCTTTGCCCCTCTCCCAAACCCACTTAAGAAAAAAATGAATTTCAAAGCTTTCATGTTTCTTTCTGTAGCTCTGGACATAAAGGCCTGAATTTGCCATTGAGGTTTGGAAAAAAAAACACCTTGGGCTTTGCAAAGGTAAAACCAAGATTTCATTCTGGAGTGGGGAAGGAGTTAATTCCACTTGAGATGACACTGGAAAGGTAAGCCTCATCAAGGAGCTTAGACTGAATCCTAATGGAGCGAGGAGCCATTGAATGCTTTAAGCAGAGAGGTGACATGATCAGATTTATGTTTTCAAAGATCACACCAATGAACTGGGTTGAGGACATATACTGGTGGCTGTGCACCACCATGGGTGCACCTACCTATATGCAGCAGCATCAGAGAAAAGCTCTCTACTCCCAAATATCTTCTACCTGCTACATTAAAGATCCGGTATGTCATGTTATGCGTGTTTGAGATCAATACAACTAAAGATTGGAATTCTTTGTTTCAGCTATGATTTAAATGCAATACTGTTCTAGCACTAAGTCACATGGTCTTATAACCATCAATTATCAAGACAATGCTCTTATAGTGGTTTTGTAACTGAAAGACTGAAACAAACTTTAGTTTATCGTTATTTAATAAGTTTAGTTTTTTACTTCACATCAGGAAAATGACATAATGTGATGCTGTAATATATTACTTTAGTTGTTACAGGCTAATGAGACGATGACAAAGGCTGCCATATAACATGTAAATATGCACTCATACCAAATGAATCTGCATGACTTCACAGCAGGCAGCCCAAAAGCAAGTTTCACAGTGGTCCTAATGTTCCAAACCCAGTAAAAAGTGAAAGTTTATAAAGAAAATTGAATAATGGCTAATCATTTTTAAAGTTATGTGAATGAGTCATTCAAGTGTTTACCTATGTTCTTCAATAATCTAATAGAATGTTCTGGGCTAAAACTAGACAATTTTTTTCAACATTTGCAATATTGAACTTGAATTTTTCCTGTTCATAATTCCAGTGATAATTCACTTATATATTCATTTAATGCAGATTTAAGTAACACTAACTTAACTACAAGGGAACAACTCAGTTTTATGAATATATCAAGTGACATCTCACTAAACTGACATTAGAGGAATGCTCTCTGGAAAAGATTTGTGAAGAATAAAGTCCGATTATCCTGGACAAGTAAACAAAGCCTTGAAATTATTACCATTTGGTATTTTTTGTATAACAAGCTTATATGAACTTGCATGTGTTAATATTATTGAAAATAAATTATACAAGCAGATTAAATAGACAACCTAAACCGGGATGTATTTCTCTACTTTTCTCCAACACTGGTGATTATAGTTCAGCAAAGCATCATTCATCAGAGTAAATTAATGTCGTTAATGTGAATTGTTTTGAGTTTATGGTTATTTAATTTATAAGTTTATTCTAATTTTATGTTTTATAAGCATGAAAAGCATAAGGAGCTTATAAATAATTTATGCATTTAACTAACATTTTGATAAAAATAACTTGTCAACATTGAGGAGGTGACTTTTTTCTGTTTAAAACAGGATGAACAAAATTAAAAGGTGGAATCAGCATTATTCAATTTTAAGAAATACTGTTCTACCAAATTCTCCTTCTTGCTTAAGTTAGATTAAATTGGGTTTGTCACCTGAAGCCAATAAAATCCTAGTTAATACACTACCTCTAGAGTTGTAAGAAATAGATGCAAACCACAAAGTACAATACAAATGTGAGATATTTACTACACAAAGTAGATTCTTAAAAAATGCTTTTTAATTAGTCATCTGGGAGAGGTGAATAAGAAAATAACATATAAAGTCCCAAAACTGGTCCAATAGCCATATGGGTAACTATACAATGTCTTTAAATTTTAATTTTTAAAATAATGAATACATCCTTATTGTATAATCTTCAATAAATAAAAGAGTATACAGAAAAAGTGAAACTCTCTCCTTCACTGCCACCCAATCCTACTGCCCCTCCAGAAAACTGTTAACAGTTTGATGTCTACCCCCCTCCCCAGATCTTTTCCTGTGTATTTGCATACACATATGTGGACCTATGCAGGTATTCTATTTAAGTTTGTTACCTAAATGGGATTGTAAAGAATGTATCCTGTAGATGGCTTTTGTTCCTTTCCACAGTACAATGTGTCTTAGATACATTGTTATTATTTTTTAACAGGACTTTGTTATTCTTTTCTTAACCTGCAGTCATTCTTCTGTCACCTTTGGTGGAAACAATAAGAATGAAGACCTCTTAGCCCCGAATCAGCACATTGTCTTTTAAAAATGTAAGTTTACAAACACCAAAAACCAAACAAAAAGGTGTTAGAGAAATCCAAGGACTCCAAATAAATTCAAGCAAAGTTGGAGTTGCCTTCAGCACCTGAACAATCTTTCATTCCAGAAAACAAACGAAAAAGACATAGGGGCTAGGAACGGGGATTTCTCTAAATGGGAAAGACAGTTTGTCAAGGTCTGAGTGGACCACACTGTTAGTAAGTTGAAAAAGCCCCAATGAGTTTCATTTCCCCTGAAAGATTTCACAGGACAATATTCTGGTTTCTCCATGCAAATTTTACTATTTAAATCGAGGGTTCTAACCTCTTTCAACCTGGTGAAGCCTATGGATACTTGTTCAGAATAATATTTTTAGTGCATAAAATAAAATGTATGGGATTACCAAGGAGACCAATTTTACTAAAATATAGCTATCAAAATATTAAAAGAATTAACTTTGTGATATAGTAATCCATGTGCCTCTTGTATTAACACATTAAATAACAAGGTCAAGTGGGAGTCTCATAACTACTAAAATAGGGTATAAACAATATTTCAAGGTATTGCAGTAACTATAATGGGATTTGAAAATATCTGGATTTCTACTGGTGACAAAGTCACAGTACAGTTAATACCACTGTGGTTTGTTGCCCGCATTTATAATTGATGGAAATGATAATTTTCAATTAGAGGATTGTGAAAATAATGGTACTTGTTTCCCAATCTATATTAGTTTCCTTGGTGTATTAGTTTGCTAAGGCTGCCATAGCAAAATACCACATACTGGTGGCTTAAAAGACAGAAATTTATTTTCTTACAGTTCTGGAGGCTAGAAGTCCGAGATCAAGGTATCGGTAGGATTGGTTCTTTCTGGAGGCTCTGAGGGAGAATCCTTGCCCCTTTCCTAGTTCCTGGTGGTGCTGGCAATCCTCGGCACTCCCTGGCTTCCAGCAGCATCACGCCAATCTCATCACATGATGCTCTCCCTATGCACCTCTGTGTCCAAATTTCCCTCTTCTTATAAGAACACCAGTCTTGGTGGATTTAGGGCCCACCCAAATCCAGTATGATCTCATCTTAACTTAAATACATGTGCAGAGACCCCATTTCCAAATAAGGTCACATTCATAGGTTCTAGGTGGACATAAATTTTGGGGGGACACTATTCAACCCAGTATACCATCCAAGTTCCCAGAGTGGAATCAGTACTAAGTTTGAAAGAGAGAAATGATGAAAGATACTAATGGTTACTGTGTTGGAGAGTGAAATTATGGATTTTTTTCTTCTTATCTCTCTTTTCAGAATGGTCTAGAATATGATTATATTACTTTTAGAATAAACACTAAAGAAATGATGATATGCTATTGATTTTAAGTGGTGGAAACTTTTTAGGTAATAATTTCCTTTGAATCTGGCCTTGGATAATTTCATCAACATAAAGGCAAAGGGACCTGGGCAAGGTAAAAGGGTCAGCCTTCTGATTTTATACATCTGTGAAGTTGCAGATAAACCTGAAAAATCTCTTTCAAGGAAAAACATAGAGCATACTTAATTCTTTTAGTATAGGAGAAACATGATCAAAGTCTCATAGACTTAAGACATCCTTGGATAAATACAACTATAAATGTCACATAACAATGAAATTAAAAAACAATAGCTAATATATTTCATTAAAAAGAGGTAAGGACCTATATATTTATAGCCAATGAATTTTTGACAAAGGTGTCAAGTACATTCAATGGGGAAATAACAGTCTCTTCAACAAATAGTGCTGGGACAACTGGATTTCCACATGCAAAAGAATAAAGCTGGACCCCTACTTCACACCATATATAAAAACCCAAAATGGATCAATGACCTAAATATGAGTGCTAAAACCATATATCTTTTATAAGAAAACATAAAGGTGAATCTTCATGATCTTGGATTTGGCAATAGATTCTTAGATATGATACCAAAAGCATGAATGACAAAAGAAAAAACAGATAAATTGGATTTCATCAAAATTAAAGACTTTTATATATCAAAGGACATTATCAAGAAAGTGAAAAGACAACCCACAGAATAGGAGAAAATATCTGCAAATCATATATCTGATAATGGTTTAATGTCAAGAATATATAAGGAACTCCCAAAACTCAACAACAAAAAGACAACACAATTAAAAAATGGGCAAAGGATTTTAATAGACATTTCTCCAAAGAAGAATGGCCAATAAGTGCATGAAAAGATGCTCAACATCATTAGCCATTAGGGAAATTCAAATCAACCATATGAGGTATCACTTCACATTCCCTAGGACAGCTAAAATCAAAAAGATAGACAATAATAAGTGTTGACAAGAATATGGAGAGATTAGAACCCTCATCCATTGCTAGTGGGATTGTAAAATGGTACAGCCACTTTGGAAAACAGTTTGAGAGTTTCTCAAAATGTTAAACATAGAGTTACCAGATGACTCAGAAATTTTACTCCTTGATATGTACCCAAAAGAACTGAAAACAATGTTCACACAAAAAACTTGTACACAAATATTCATAGCAGCATTACTCATAATAGCCAAAAAAGTGTAAACAACCCAAATGTCCATCAATGGATAAATGAAAAAAAACAAAATGTGGTATATCTATACAATAGAATATCAGTCATAAAAAAGAATGAAGTACTAATACATGCTACAACATGGATGAACCTTGAAAACATTATGCTGAGGGAAAGAAGCCAGACACAAAAAGCCACATATTGTATGACTCCATTTATACGAAATGTCTAGAACAGGCAAATCCATAGTGATCAAGAACAGATTAGTGGTTGCCAGGGGCTGGGGAAAGGGAGGAATGGGGAATAACTGCTAATGGGTACAGGGTTTCTTGACGGAGTGATGAAATGTTCTGCAACTAGATAGTGGTGATGGTTACAGAACTCTGTGAAACCACTTTATTAAAGAGTGAATTTTATGTTATGTAAGTTACATATCAATAAAAAGTAGCTCATAAGAAATCAAAGTGTTTGATAAATGTTTACCCAACTTGAAAACCTACTGTGTCATGTTCTATAAAAATTAAATTTTCATTAAAAATATAAATTTTGCTGTTTGACACATTTTTCTACTTCATGAAAGAATTATACTAGCAAACATAGTATGTTTGACTCATTAAGAGGAGAGGTCCTACATAGCATAAAAAGCTTATCTACATAAATTTTTTGTATATTCTCACATTAAAAAACACACACACAATAAAGACAATCTGACAGCTGGAGCTATCAGCAGAGCTGTCTGCTTCTCTGGGACAAACAAAATGGATAAGCTGACCCTGAGAGGGAGATTAGCATGCCAAGGGTTTGGGGGAGGGCACTTGGGATCAACACCATGGAAAGGAGAGGAAGGAAGCAGGATTGGGTAAGGGAAGAAGGTGGACTGTGATGAAGTCCCAAGTTTGGCTCCAGGGGATCCCACAGGAACCTCTAAAGCTGGATGGCTCTTCAGCATTGTCCTGAGTTGGGGCAGGGGGCTGGGCCTTTTATATCTCCATCTTGATTAGACTCTGGATGCAGGATGCCCTGGGGAAGGCAAATGGCTCTCCTCAGTCAACTAACCCCTAAAGAAACTGACAGCTAGGGCTTCCTGCTGGTGGTCTCCCAGTGGCTGTGGGAATTAATTCTTCATTCCTGAAGGGGCACCTGGATGGTGCATCACTGCCTCCACCACCTATATTAAAATGCTTAGGAAGAGGGGCCGCCCGGTGGCGCAGCGGTTTAGTCCGCGCTTGGCAGCCCGGGGTTCGCGAGTTCGGATCCCGGGCGCCCGCTGACGCACTGCCTGTCAGCCATGCCGTGGTGGCGTCCCATATAAAGTGGAGGAAGATGGGCACGATGTTAGCCCAGGGCCAGTCTTCCTCAGCAAAAAGGGGAGGAGTGGCAACAGATGTTAGCTCAGGGCTGGTCTTCCCCACAAAAAAAAAAAAAAATGCTTAGGAAGAAAACTAGCACTTACCAAGAACCTACTATGTGCCAACCACTTTCATACACATTATCTCATCTAATCTCATAACCAGAGGTAATTCGACCCTGAGGCCACATGACTACTGATGGAAGTGGGAGGAAGGGCCATCTCTTACTTCAAAACTCTTTCCTCCACGTCACATTTGCCAAGTGATTTTTGAAAACTGGAAATTTCACAAGTATTTATTGATTCATGTCTTAAAACTGACATCTTCTGAATATCTACTATGTGCCAAGCACTGGGGAATTATAGAAAAAAGACAAAACGTCTGCCACACACAAATATGCATATATATGTGTGTAAATATTTGTATGTAAATATGCAAATATATAATATATGTATATATACATAGATGTATACATACATAGCTGTTCAGGTAAAAATCTTGGGAGTCCTTGAAACTGATTCTCTCACCTGCTATGTATAACCATCACCAAGTCCTTTTGTTTCAAGCTCCAAAATATATCCTGAATCTTCCCACTTCCAGCTAGCTCCACCCCAGTTTTAGCCCATCATTATCTTCTGCAGGGCCTTCTTTAGCAACCTCCTAATGATCCCTCCACATCGTGTCTTGGCTCCAATCCATTCTTCACATAGTCTTTAATTTTTCCCAAAATGCACAACTATTCACGCTACTGTGCTGCTTAGAATCTTTCAATGGTTGTCTTTGGCTTTTAGGATTAAGTCTAAATCCTTTAGAAGGTAAACATACAGTCATTGAACAACTATTTATTGAGTGCCTACTCTGTTCCAGGCACTGTTGTAAACACTGGGGATATAGCAATGAAGAAAAAAGACAAAAGTGCTCTTGTGAAGATTATAAAGATTATACTCTAATGGGGACAAGGAGAGACAGAAATAAACATAGTAAGAGAACGATTTATGTTATAAGAAGATACACACTATAAAGAACAACAAAGCAGGGTAAGTGGAAGAGGAATCCCAGTGTCTGTGTAGGGAGAGGGGGAGTTGCAAGTTTATGTAGAGTGGTCAGGGTAGGTCTCATTGAGAAGGTGACATTTGAACAAAGAAGTAACAAAGAATTGAAGGTGAGGGAGTGAGCTATGTGGGTATTTGGAAAAGCCTTCCAGGCAGAGTGCAAACATTCCAAGGCAGGACTACATTTGTCATGTTTGAGGACTAGTAAGGAGGTCAGTGTAGCTGGAGCAAAGGGAATGAGAGGCAAAATGGAAGATAGAATCAGTGAGGATAGGTAATTTTTTCAAGGAGTTTTGCTGTAAAGAAGAGCAGAAAAATGGAGTGGTAGCTGGAGGAGGAACTGGAATCAGAGAAGGTTTTTGTTTTATTTTTAAGATGGGAGAAATAATATCTCGATGTTGATGGGAACGTTCAGTAGAGGGGAGAATCGCTGGGCAACGTCCTTGAGCAGGCAAGAGGGGATTATTAGGTCTAGTGTATAACGTTGGCCTTAGGAGCACAGACTACAGCAAGGTGTCTCACTCTCTGCACTTTTGACATTTTGGGTGAGATAATGCTTGGTTGTGGGGGGCTGTCCTGTGCATCATAAGCTATTTAGCAGCATCACCAGCCTGTACCACCACCCCATTTATAACAACCAAAAACATCTCCAGAAATTGCCAAATGTCTCCTGAGAGGCAAAATTGTGCCCATTTGAGAATCACTCATCTATAGTAACAGAAGACAAGGTAAAGTACTATCAGAGGATGATAAGATAACCACTCAATATATGAAATAAAAAGACAAAGCTAAATTTATTGCTCACTAGAGACAGTGAGAGCCATGCTGGTCAGGCACAGGCTTCAAGCAGACCAGACTGCTAATCTTATACTGGATTTTGAGAAAGTGGGGAGTTTAGAGATTGGTGAACTTTCAGAGGTCTAAGTGTATCAACATCATCTGTAGAAGTAATAACTTGGGTAAGCCTATTGTTGATTGGTTGGCACTCAGAGGTGTGTTTATTGAAGTGAGTCTCTTTGTGACTGGCTGATTTTCAGAATCAAGGGGTTGTCATTGATTGGGCTTGCAAAAGCATGTTCACTGGGGTGAGTTATCATTGATCCACTAAACTTAAAACTGGCTTTGATTTCTGGCTGTTAACCATGGGAATGTGGGAACTTAAAAAATTCTCAGTACTCTATATGCTAAGTGGGTAGATGTGATGGTGGAAATTTGTGGAAGTTCTTTTCTGATTGCTTTAATTTTTTAAGTGAAATAGGAAACAAGGTCATCAGCAGACAGGGAGGATGGATAGGTGGAAGTGCTGAAGGTTTGAGGAGGGAGATATAAAATAGTCATCTATGAAAGTGGGAGAGGAAGTGGACTAGGGAAATGTAGTATGATTACAGGGATTACAGGATCAAGGGCCCACTTGAGGTCAAGACTATAGGGGGCTGGCCCCCTGGCCTAGTGTTTAAGTTCAGCACACTCCACTTTGGTGGCCCGGGCCCAGTTCCTGGGCATGGACCTACACCACTCATCAGTGGCCATGTTGTGGTGGCAATCCACATACAAAATAGAGGAATATTGGGAACAGATGTTAGCTCAGGGCGAATCTTCCTCAACAACAACAAAAAGAATATAGAGACAAAGCAGCATGTCTGTGCATTTTTCTTTAACCATATTCAGCTGATTGGGTGGGTATAGAAGCAGAGTGGAGGAGAGTTGAACTCAACTGTGATTGAGGTTTTGCCAAATGAGTACTAAAAAAGCAAGAAAGGTTTAAGGAAACCGAGAGGATATTCAAGAGTATGTTATTTTTCACTTACATATTTTGCTTTTTATTATGACATTGTCAAACATACTCAGCAGTAGAAAGAATATAATGAACCCCTATAAATCTATCACCCAAATCCAACAATTAAGAAGATTTTTGCAATCTTCTTTCATCTATTCCTCCACACATTTTCTTTTCTTCCAGAATTGTAAAGCAAATCCCAGACAGCATACTAGTTCACCCATAAATACCTCAAGATGTATCTCTTTTAAGTAAGGAATTTTAAAAACCATAATCATAAATTATTATGTATAACAAAACTAACAATAATTCTTTAATATTAACTAATTCTCGGTCCATATTCAAATTTTGTAAAGGAATGATGATAATGATTGGCAATGAATTTAAGCTGGCTAAGGAGAGAAGAAATAAGGGAGGCGGTGGAGTTAGGGACAATGGAAAGGTGGTTAGATCAATAGGTTGAAGGTCCTGGTGAGTGAGAACTGGAATTAGGAGCCCAAAGTGAGTGAGCTGGAGGGGTCGGGGTAGTCCCATTGTCATCTTTGCCCATTGCTAAGTCACAACAGTCTTCTTTTTCAGTTGATCTTATGATACAAACTCCTTCCAATCTGAGATGTTGGAAGATGCTGCGCAGATCTCTTTCCCACAACGTCATCCATTTTAGCTCCAGCACCTGATAGTCTCAGGAGAATCTGCAGACTAAATTAAGTCCTCTTTTTATAGCCTTGGTAATTCTTTGGAGTACTTATAATCATAATTTCAAAACTATAGGAAAACGTATTTGTTTGACGTCTAACTACACTAAGAACTACTTCTTTGTTCACTGCTGTCATTGCCAGCGCCTAGAAGAGAGTCAGTGGGGCGCTCAAGGAATATTTTTTGGACAAAGGAAGCGGGGAGGGCTCAGTAATGTCAAAAGCCACAGACTTCTAAACCCACCAGTAACACGGTTTCTAAAAAGGATTCTAAATTATTTACTTTCAAGTGACGGTCGCCATTTCCTCACTTGTAAAAAAATATAACTTTAGGAGGGCCACATAAATTAATTACTTTAAAACTAAATTGGGCCCCTCATGCCTGCTGAATTTGAAGAGACAGCTCTATAAATCCCTTATCAGCCCAAATATGCTCGTGCATAAAGGAAACGATTAATCTAGGCTTAATGCTAAACACCAAAGCCCTCCCATGGTAGTTTACCTCGTTCTAAGATGAGGGTTTACCTCGTTCTAAGATGGCCAAGCAAGGGTGGACCCCGCGGTCCGACTCCGCGGGTCGCGCGGACAAACGCGCGGGAGACCGCCTCTAGAGGAAGATCTTAACCGCCCAGAACGGAAGTTCTGAGCCTACAAACCCGCTGGGAAGCAACTCGGCAACGGACCAAGATGGCGGCGCCCAGTGAGGAGTCCGTGTTTGCCGCCGGGGTTGAAAAGAGCTGGGGTCCGGTTGTTCGCTCCCCAGAAGGGACTCCCCAAAAAATCCGGCAGCTAATAGATGAGGGCATTGCCCCGGAGGAGGGAGGCGCCGAAGCGTGAGTTCGCAAGTCCAGCCTGGGTCTGGCGTCGGCAGATTAGAGAGGGTTTGGGGAACGCAGGCCAGCGGTGATACCCCGGGTCGGCGACTCGGGCGGTGGGGCTGGCTTCGTCCTGGGATCTGAAAGAGACTGGGGTTACCACGCTTAGTCGGCTTTAATCAGCTCCTCGGGAAGTACTGGATTCCGCACGACGGGAGGAATTTTGCCGTAACACGGGTTTTGGAGGAAAGGGAAAAAAGAGGACTGCGCACCTGACTTCTCTTAGTTGGGCTTCGTAACCTTTTTTGAGCCGTAGATACCTCTGGCAGCTTGGTAAAGCTTATGAACGCCTGCTCGGAATAATATTTTTAAGTGCATAAAATAAATTATATAGGGTTGTAAAGGAAACCAATTACGTTGGAATACAATTATCTAGATCGTAAAAGAAAAAAAGTGATGCGGTAACATGCTTCATTATTAAAGAGTTAAGTAATATCTAGTAATAGGTCTATTATCTAGCATAATTTTGAAGTAGTGATGAGCCTAAATGGTATTTCAAAACATGTGCAACAACCATAATGTGGTGACAAAATATATGTGATTTCTGTTGGTGACATTCACAGATACTGCAGATACTATTTTTCTTATTACCTTCATTCATAATTGAAGATAATGCTAAATTTCAGTTAGAGCGTAGTAAAGTAAATGTCATTTTTTTTCCCATTGAGGTTTATAGATCCTCTGATTTTTTTCCCCAAAGAACCACAGCTCCCTGAGACTCTCTGTGACTCAATTTATTTCTTTTGAGTTATAATAGTTGGTGTAATCCTATTTTTATTAAAATGACTTTTGTCTTCAGCAGTTCCTCTTTCCACCCCTTCCCAGGCACAGTTGAAATGTCTTTCACTGAAAATAAGAGAATTGTTTTGCTGGTTTTTTTCCTCCCTGAATTTTTTTCATGAAATTGCCTAAAGATCTTTACTGGAGGTGAATTTTCAAATTATTTTTTGGGAGGAGTGGGTATCAAGGGTATCCATGGGTATCCATGTAGAAATATCAAAATTGTTTTTTTCTGCTGTTAAAAGAGTTAAATTTCTGGGGCCAGCCCAGTGGCGTAGTGGTGAAGTTCACATGTACCGCTTCTGGCGGCCTGGGTTAGCAGGCTCGGATCCCGGGCACGGACCAACGCACCACTTGTCAAGCCATGCTATGGCAGTGTCCCATATAAAGCAGAGAAAGATGGGCACGGATGTTAGCCCAGGGCCAATCTTCCTCAGCAAAAAGAGAATTGGCAACAGATGTTAGCTCAGGGCTAATCTTCCTCACACACACACAAAAAAGAGTTAAATTTCTAAGGTGGTTCAAATTGAGTCTTATTTTGTGTTTGCTAAAGTTATACATAATACTGTTGGAGAGCAGTGGGTGAGCTGGGAGCACAGTTTGCCAGTATAGGATTAGTGGAGCACTGTGGAGGTAGAAATTGCTTGAACTTAGGTATGACCAAACTGTAAAGAGATTTGAATGCCAGACTGAAGAATTTGGATTCTGTTTAGTAAGTATTGTGAACCATTGAAAATGTTAATCAGAGGAATGACATCATTTTTGGAAAGATTAGTATCCAGTGTGGTATGATTGATGATATGATATGCAGAGAAGCTAGATACAAAATGTTTAGGCAAAGTGATGCCCTGAAAGGATTACCAACAGTTCTGCCATTTTTTTTTTTTTTTTAGGAAGGACACATCTGCCACATTCCAGTCAGTTAATGGATCACCCCAAGCAGAACAACCTCCATTGGAATCTACAAGCAAAGAAGCCTTCTTTAGCAGAGTGGAAACATTTTCTATATCCTTTTTAAATTCACGTGAGTTGCACTTTCTACCTGTTCCAGAAATTGTTATTCCTTCAGGAATAACACCACTTACTCTGACGTTTTAAATTTAAGAATTAAACTTGGTAAGAAATTTTATAGGAAAATTTTGCATCATAAAATATTATCCCTCAAGGGGACATTTGAGATGACCTAACCTTTTCTTTTTACAAAAGAAAAAACTAAGAGCCTGAGAGGAGAAGGAATAATAACTAACTTGAATAGTAAGTAACTTTGTATATAGTGTGTTTTCCCACATATTAACACGTTTGACCTTCACCTTAAGCCTATGAAAATAGGTATTATTATACTCATTTTACAGAATAGGAAACAATTTGAGGTAGGTTATGTGATTTGCCCAGAGTCAACCTGCTAGCAAATGGCAGAGCCAGGATTATAGGGTAAGGCTCTTGGCACCCAAACATAATGTTTTTTGAGGCTATGCTACACTTCTGTCTCTTTCTAGGTTTTCCTCTGTATGTTAGTTATCTTTTGTTGCATAACAAATTATGCTAAAACTTAGTGGCTTAAAAACACCAAATACTTATTATCTCACAGTTTCTGTGGATCGGGAATCTAGGCATGGCTTAGCTGAGTCCTCTGGCTCAGGGTCTCACTGACTGCAGTCAAGGTGTCAACTGGGCCTGCTCATCTCAGGACTCAACTAGGAAAGGGTCCACTTCCACGTTCCCTCACGTGATTGTTGGGAGGATTCATTTCCTCGTGGCTATTGGATTGAAGGCTTCAGTTCTATACTGGCTATTGGCTGGAGACTTCCCTGTGTTTCTTGTTACATGGGCCTCTCCACAGGGACAGTGTACAACGTGGCAGCTGGCTTCCATCAGAGTTAGCAAGTGAGAGAGAGCAAGGCAAAAGTTAGACTCATTTTGTAATCTAATCTCGAAAGGGACATCCTGTCACTTTTGCCATTTTCTCCTCACTTGAGTGGTTTTTTAAAAATTTAAAACAATTATAGATGTACACCTGAAATTTATATAATGTTAGAACCCAATGTTACCGCAATAAAAAACTGTTGATACACAGAGAATAAATAATTGCTAATAAAAATAAGCAATTTTTAGAATTGCTTTAGAATAAGAAAATGAATAAATAATAAAAAAGCAATTATAGAATTATAGAAAGGTTGCACAGGTTATAAAGAACTTCCTTTCTCAGCTACTTGAAAGTAAGTTGCCAAAGTGATACCTCATTACCCCCAATATTTCCTACTAACAAGGATTTTCTCCTACATAACCACAATGCAACCATCAAAATCAGGAAATTGACATAATAAATTACTACCATCTAATCCTCAGACGCCAATCATTTCATCAATTGTCCTAGTAGTGTTCTTAGATCCTTAGCAAAAGGATTCAGTTGAGACTCCTCAGTTTTTCCTTGAATTTCGTTGTCTTGATACTTTTGAAGATTACAGGCCAGTTATTTTGTAAAGTTTACCTCAATTCACATTTGTCTGATATTTCCTTATGATTTAGATTCAGGTAATGCAGGAGTGTCACAGAAGTGATGCTGTGTTCTCATTGCATCCTGTCAGGTGGCACATGATTTATCGCTTTACTGGTGATGATCACTTTGATCACTTGATTAAGGGAGTGTGTGTCAGTCTTTTCCATTGTGAAGTAACTTTCCTCCTTTGTAATTAAAAAGTGTTTTGTGGGAAGGTGCTTTGAAGCTGTGTAAATATCCCATTCCTCATCAGACTTTATGTAACTTATTTATTTATAGCAGCATGGGCTCATGATTTCCTTTTTTATTCAATGGGTTATAATCCATTACTATCATTATGTATTTTGATACTCCAGTTGTCCCTGATTTGGTGAGTGGGAGCCCCATGTAGATGCTCTTTACACCCTACTTGGCTCCAACACCCCAAGGTGGACTCCCTCTTTGCCCAACTTGGGTTCTGAAACCCTGCACTGAACTGCCTGCCCCCACCCTCCTGGCTATCCTCTTCCTTGCTCACCACCTAAAGGCTTTAGGACTAGACTGCTCAGGAAGGGAAAGTTTTTGTTTTTTTTTAATTGATGTCTTAATAGTTTATAACATTGTGGGGTTTTAGTTGTACATTGTTATTTGTCCGTCACCATGTGGATGCATCCCTTTACCCCTTGTGCCCACCCCCCAGCCCCCTTCCCCTTGGTAACCACCAATCAGTTCTCTCTGTCCATATGTTCATTTATAGTCCACATATGAGTGAAATCATGCAGTGTCTGTCCTTCTCTCTGTAGCTTATTTCACTTAACATAATACCCTCTAGGTCCATCCATGTTGTTGCAAATGGAACAATTCTGTCCTTTCTTATGGCTGAGTAGTATTCCATTGTATATATATATACCACATCTTCTTTAACCACTTATCAGTTGAGGGACACTTGAGTTGCTTCCACTTCTTGGCTATAGTGAATAATGCTGCAATGAACATAGGGGTGCATAAGCCTCTTGGGATGGTTGATTTCATGTCCATTGGGTAGATGCCCAAGAGTGGGATTGCTGGATCATAAGGTATTTCTATTTTTGATTTTTTGAGGAATCTCCATACTGTTTTCCATAGAGGCTGCACCAGTTTGCATTCTCACCAGCAGTGAATGAGGGTCCCCGTTTCTCCACAACCTCTCCAGCATTTGTTGTTTTTTTGTCTTGGTGATTATAGCCATTCTAACAGGTGTCAGGTGATATCTTAGCGTAGTTTTGATTTGCATTTCCCTGATGATTAGTGATGTTGAACATCTTTTCATGTGTCTATTGGCCATCTGTGTCTCTTCCTTGGAAAAATGTCTGTTCATATCCTCTGCCCATTTTTTGATTGGGTTGTTTGTTTTTTTGTTGCTCAGTTGTATGAGTTCTTTATATATTACAGAGATTAATCCCTTGTCACATAAACAATTTGCAAATATTTTCTCCCAGCTGGTGGGTTGTCTGTTCATTTTGATCCCGGGTTGTTTGTTCATTTGCCTTATAGAAGCTCTGTAGTCTGATGAAGTCCCACTCATTTATTTTTTCTTTTGTTTCCCTTGTCCGAGTAGACATGGAATCTGAAAGGATCCCTTTATGACCAGTGTCAGTTAGTGTACTGCCTATATTATCTTCCAGGAGTTTTATAGTTTCAGGTCTCACTTTCAGGTCCTTAATCCATTTTGAATTGATTTTTGTATATGGCGATAGGAGATGGTCTACTTTCATTCTTTTGCATGTGGCTGTCCAATTTTCCCAGCACCATTTATTGAAGAGACTTCCCTCTCTCCATTGTATGTTCTTCGCTCCTTTGTTGAAGATTAGCTGTCCATAGGTGTGTGGTTTTATTTCTGGGCTTTCAATTCTGTTCCATTGATCTGTGTGTCTATTCTTGTACCAGTACCATGCTCTTTTGATTACTATAGCTCTATAGTGTATTTTGAAATCAGGGATTGTGATGCCTCCAGCTTTGTTCTTTCTTTTTCAGGATTGCTTTAGCTATTCGGGGTCTTTTGTTGCCCCATGCGAATTTCAGTATTTTTTGTTCTAGTTCTGTGAAGAATGACATTGGGATTCTGATTGGGATTGCATTGAATCTGTAGATTGCTTTAGGTAGAATGGACATTTTAACTATATTTATTCTTCCAATCCATGTGCATGGAATATTTTTCCATTTCTTTATGTAGGAAGGGGAAGATATTTTAACCATCCTTCTGCTGCTGTCCCTTGGACTAATTCCTAATTTTGATACAGTATTTGGAACCATTTCCTTTTGTTCTCACTGGATATAAATTCATCGCCACTTTGGATATGATAATCATTTATTTAACTTAACCTAGTTAAGTGATTCTATTACTTTTATTCTAGATAATCCCAGCTCCTTTAACATTTATATCTAAATTCTGTTTCCTAGCCTTCAATCCTTCTTTTGCTGACATTGGAATGTTTTCAAATTCCCATGTCCTGTATAAAAATATAGAACTTTTCTTGTATCTTCTTTCATGTTTTATCTTTTTTTTTTTTCTGTGCTCAGTAAAATAAGAGCTCTTTAGGTAAAATATAAAAAAATTGAGTGTTGATCATTAAAGATCAATAAAAGTTTTAGGACATTTTCCCAAGCATGTACTTACAGATGCTCTTGGTGCTCTCAGCCTATTTAAAACACATAGACTGCACACACACATTACTACATAACAATCAAATTTGGGGCCGGGGGAATAATGAAGAATATTATTAGTTTTACTGACAATTCTTTGGAAGGTAAAAGTGGAGGTGGTACACAGGAGAGCATTGATGAGTGGCAGGAAATATTTCTCTTTGTTTAACTTTCACCATCCCTGACTGCTTAGGCATGTCCCAGTGCTTTCACTCATGTTTTTAAATCCCTAGTATATCATATTAAGTGAAAGTGAAAGGCTTCTACATTGTACCCCACAACCAGTTATAAACATTTTAAACGTATAAAATACATAGGGCTGCCTAGAGAAAAAGTTCATAACTTTTTTCCCTCTGCTTATTACTCAAATGACCTTTATCATTCTGTGAGGTATGTGCCTGTACTTTAAAAATAGCTCTTTAAACTGTTCTTATTGCTTTTCCCTTTAATTTAATGTGTTTGTTCCTATATATATAAAGACTGAGTTAAAGTTTTAATTTCTGACTTGTTCATTTTAATATACCTGCAGTGTTGCTTTTCTTAACATAAATACTCTTTGAAATGGGCAGGTAAGCCCCCCGAGCTGTCTCCACTTGTCTGTGCAAAATATGGCTGGATCACAGTTGAATGTGATATGCTCAAGTGCTCCAGCTGTCAAGCTTTTCTCTGTGCCGGTTTACAACCAGCTTTTGATTTTGACAGATGTAAGTATAAAGTACAAATTGAATTTTTCTCCATATTCAAAGATATAGTCTACTATAGTTTTTCTGAAAAGACCAGTCACTTGTATTTGATCAAAGAATGTGTACTACTGTATATAACAAGGTGAATTTGTGATTGTCTTCACCCTAATTATTAGCCTCAGTTATTACTTTTTTTAAAAACTAGGTACTTTAGAGTGAACCTGACTTTATGTATTCTGGGAAACTAACAGCAGTATGTTTACTTTATGGTTCCAAAATTTATACTTAGGCAAAGAGATATAGGACTTCTTTGAAGGCTCACATTTTGGAATGCCCTGCCTTATGAAATACGTGATAGTCCCTTTGTTATTGATCTTAGGATCTTGATTTAGAACTTTTTTTGTAGAAAATATTATGATGCAGTTGCTAATATTTTCAAATATTTTTTAATTCTCTTAGTTGTTTTTAGCTGTATTTGTACTCTTAAAGGCTCTTGGCCATTGGATTTTGAGTCTATGTAGTGTTTTTTAAGGCGTTGCCACCTATGTGGGTTTCAGATAAGGAACGATGTGCTGAGTTGAAGAAAGCCTTGTGTACTGCCCATGAGAAGTTCTGTTTCTGGCCAGACAGCCCCTCTCCAGGTACTTATTTCTGAGATTTCTCATTTACCATCTCTTCTTGATGATTGCATTTCTAATATTGTCTATTTCTTTGTGAAAATCTAATCTTTGAAGTTGTTTTTCTTCCTTTCTACTTGTGCTTTTCCAGAAGAACTAACTTACATTCATTCACTTTATTACATTCATTCATTCATTCATTATGTTATTACTTAACTTTATTAACTGCATTTGACATGCCAAAGGCTTAGCCATGCATACATTATCCCATTTAATCCTCACGGGGGCCCTGGGAGGTAGACATTATCAATCCAATTTTTCTAGGCAGGGAAACTGAGAATCAGAAGTCTTAAAACCAACTACAAGGAGCCATAACTATGGGTTTATCTGATTTCAAACCCTCTGCTTTTCCGACCATAGCAAGCAGCTCCATATTCTACCCAGGCTTCCTTTGGTTCATTAATGCACTAATGGTGGCAGTTAAACAGGGTTTGGTTGCCAAAGACTCACAGAACCCCAAATGAGAGTGGTTACAAATCTAGTTTATTACAGTAAAATGACACAATGTAACAACAGCATTGAAGTAAGGATATCACAGCCAAAGACTGCCCCACGCCAGGGGTCTACATAGGCCAGGTACAAGTGCCTATCATCCTCCCTGTATAAGGGCCGTGGCAGGATGCACTCTCTTGAATCAGGAACCACTGATGTGTGCACAAAATGTTTCAGAACAAGGGAGCCCAAAATGCAGTCTCAAGTGGGATTTTTTTATATTTTGCTGGTCACGTAGACATATTCCTGCAGAGTAACCAGTCTCAACAGCAGAGCCCTCTAGTGGGCTCACCAAGACCAGATGTAAAACTCTTTGGACCCACGGTTACAAAGCAGCACTGTTAATCCATATATTTTTGCTTGACCAGAGATCAGTGCTATGCAGATATATTTTTTATTTCAGTAGGATAGCTCAGGCTAATTCCAGGGTCACTGATACCCAGGAATATTCCATGAATAACCACTAAGAGGAAAAAGTAGATTGTAAGTGACCATAGAGTGCCATCTACTGATAAATGAGGAGGTGATAGAAGAGGGATTATTAAGAAATAAAATTTTTAAAGTAAAAATGTCTGTATAACAAGGATTTTGTGCTGTTGGCCTAGCTATTTCTCTGTATAGTACAATAAAACTCAGTCCTACGAGGATTTGAATCACTCTATCCAGTGTATTCAGTCTAAGTTTTTAGGGTCTGCCCAATGCTCTGTTGGTGGTTCCCAACTCTTATTACTATACACTCTCCTTTCTTGATCCCATTCATAACTTTAGCTGCCACCTACTTGCAGACCTCTAACTTCTATCCAGACCTTTCTTTTGAGCTTGACTCATGTTTTCAACTACCTTCTAAACATTTCCACTTAATATCTTGCAGATACCTAGAACTCAGCATATACAAAACTGAATTCTTCATCTTGTATTTAAAACTTGCCTCTCTTCTTATATTTTCTCCATCTTGGTAAATGGTACTGACCTCCCCCCGAATTGTTCTAGCTAAAAACCTGGAAATCACTTAGATGCCTTTCCATATCATCACCATTCTACCTCCTAAATAGGTCTCAAATATACCTTCCAATTATACCATCCCTTGGCTTGGTTCTTTAACATTCAAGAGACTTTTATTTGGAGAAAGGAACACCCAAAACTATTTATGCTTTAATGCTTAGATTTATTAAGCATATCTAATAAAATTGTGAAGGTAGTTTTTTTCTAACATTTACCACTAATTGCTAATTAAATTCATGAAAACATTTTAGATTCAATTGCTAATTTACTAGGACTGAGTATTTTGAACATTCAAATACATTAAAGTAGACAAAATATGCACATACATTAATTATAAAATATGTATTTAAACTTATGTTAAAACATTTTCAGGATGGGCTTAATTTCTTCTCTGTTTCCTCTTTTACTTTCATAGATTTTTACTGGTACTTTCTTAGGGTTGTAACAATCGGACCAAACCCTAAATTAGAAGATGATCAGAAGGGTGTTGGGACCTGGTTTCATCTTCCAAGTTTTATCAGACTGGAGCCACTGGTCATCAGAACATGTTTTCTTTTTATTGTTAAACCTCACTTGATTTTTTAAAGTCCACACCTTTCTCATTGATTTTAGTTTTGGGGGTTTGTGTTTTTTTTTTGGTGAGGAAGAGTAGCCCTGAGCTAACATATGTTGCCAATCTTCCTCTTTTTGCTGAGGAAGATTGGCCCTGGGCTAACATCCATGCCCATCTTCCTCTACTTTATATGTGGGACGCTGCCACAGCATGGCTTGATAAGCAGTGTATAGGTCCACGCCCAGGATTCCAACCTGTGAACCCCGGGCCACCAAAGCAGAGCGTGCAAACTTAACCGCTACACCACCAGGCTGGCCCTTGGCTTATTCATTGGCCCACTGTCAACCCCTCTTTCTACATGATTGTTGGGTATAACTATAACTTGAACACCTTTTTTGTTTAGTTATTTGTCATCACAGGTGCTAATCAAGCCTTCCTATTCTTGGTACAAGTTCCTACTTATTCTGATTGTATTTAGCATATTTACTCTTCCCTTCTCTGCTTACACAGATTTAAAACTTTTAGATGTCTAGATTAATGTTTTTCATCAAATTTGGGAGGTTTTCAGCCAGTATTTCTTCAAATATTATTTCTGCCCCTTCCCTTCTCTTTCTTCTGGAATTCCCATTATGCAGATATTGGGGTGCTTGATGGTGTCCCACAGGTCTCTGTTCATTTTTCTTCATTCAACATTGATGCTCGTCTCCATGCTTATGCCGCAGGGATTATTACTTTAAATCACTTCAATGTCTGCTAAGCTTATTTCTTTGCATCCAGACTGACCCCTTGTCTTTACTCTAATAATATCACTTCCTTCTTTAAAAAAGTCTTTCAGTAGTTTCTTGTCACTTACATTAATAAAATCTTGGTCTGGCCACTGTCTACACTTTAACCTTACCTCCTCCACAGGCATACTTGTGTTGCAGCCCTGTGAAACTATTTAGAATTCCCCAAATGTGCCATCCTTTAGGCCTTTACTTTTACACACTGTTGTTGGTCTTTCAAATTCAGCTTAGACCTGACTGCTGAGAAACCTTTCCTGAGACTCTGCTATTTAAACATAATCACGGAAGTATCATCACAGCCCCATCAAAAACAATCAGTAATTTCCTAATATCTTCAAATATCAATGTTACATTTCCCCTATTGTTGTATACTTTTTTTTTTTTTTTTGACAATTTCTACCAGTATAATCTTCCAGTTTGCTTTTTCCACAGATCGATTTGGGATGTTGCCATTGGATGAGCCTGCTGTTCTTGTTAGTGAATTCCTAGATCGTTTTCAAAGCCTTTGTCACTTGGACCTCCAGCTTCCTTCCCTGAGGCCAGAGGACTTGAAAACTATGGTGAGTTTTTCTTAGCTAACCTACAGTGCCCTTCAGTTGTCACCAGCGTTTGTATGTGAAGCATTTCTTTTAATGAGGAGACAATGCAGATTGCTATGAAGAAAACTACTTGTTTGTCTCTGAACTGACTTTTTTCACTCTCCACCAGAAGAGCGATATTGAGGGTTTAAGTAAATGGGTTCCATTTAAACTTTTAGATATGATTCTTTAAATGACATAAATTTAATTTTATCTTGATTTGTTACTTAAACTCTTTAACAGAAGACACTGAAATGTGACTGCATATGGTTTATTGCATACCATTTTCCAAAGAAAGTGCTGGAGGAGAAGTTATAAATTCCCTTCTCCCTAGTAAATAGAAATTCTGAAATGCTCTGGTTCATCTGTTCTTTGAATATTTACTGTCCCATTTCATCATCTTGTGGTTACTCTGTGAAGACAAACTTTACTGTAGGAAATAGAAGCTATTATTTTCCTTCATCGAACTGAGAGGCTTTTATGGATTTTAGCACCAAACTGTGAACCTCTGATGCCTATTATAAATCCCCCCCGTCCCTAGCCAAAGGCAACTTTTTTTTCACCCTGTCGTAGTTCTTTACTATTCTTAGAACACAAGTAAAGACTGTGGCAAGCTCTGTTGTTCTGTCAAAAAGTAAATTCAGTGTCAGGCCAAGATATAAACAGTAATCTATTTTCATTATTTGGGTTTAAAGTTTACAGGTTTCAGAGAAAACCTGCAGTTAGTTAATTGAAAACAAGTTAGTACTAAGAAAAGGTTCGGTAGTTCCAGGAAAACTGCTCCCTTTCTCAATCAGCAGATCCAGGGCAATTCAGAAAGCTGCTGTGTGGTACCTTAGCCCTGTCCTAGAAGTCAGTCTTCTCTAGTGAAGAGAGTTGTATTCGTGTTTGTTATTTCTTTCATGATTTTTGCCTTGTACCATCTGGGTACCTCATTATCTATAACTTTTCTTTTCATGGTGGTTGAAGTTTTAAGTCTTTTACCTTGGTTCCTTTGTAGTGCTTGACAGAAGACAAGATTAGCCTTCTCCTACACCTGCTTGAAGATGAACTTGATCAGCGAACTGATGAGAGAAAAACTGCAACCAAATTAGGTTCAGACATCCAAGTCCATGTCACTGCCTGTGTTCTCTCTCTTTGTGGCTGGGCAAGTAGGTTAGTCAGCAAATGTGCCAGGGAACGTGAACTGTGACAACATTATACACACATATACATCAACCACTAATAGTATGTGGAGGTCACATGGTGTTTCCAGTGAGAAAAACAGAGACAAAGGAAAACTGACGGGGGGAGCGCAGGGGAGACAGTAAGAATTGGTAACAAAACCAGAATTAGAACTCAGGAATTCTTGAACACCCCTGAAGTTTATTTTTCTACTGTCACTTTCCAGCTGGAAAGTTGTGTTTCTATAAACAGTGACACACCTTCTATTTTTAGAAAGGAAGAAAACTCCGTTTAATTGATAAAAAAAACTACCAAAGGAAACGCCACCTGGAGTCCTCTAGGCCCCGTGTTGGTGTTTCATTCCAGCTACTCAATTTGGCATAGACTCCCTCTGAGATAGAAGACTGTCAGAACCAATTTTGATTTACTTTAAATATGCTTTCTTTAGTAGATTAAGGAATATTTTTCGTTTACAGGAGAAAGTTTTAAAGAGGGACAGGAGAAATTTATAAAACATACCTTTAAAATAGTCTTGCCATAGAGAACACACCAAGACCCATAGATCTTTCTGTAGGAAATGATGAAGTAAGGGTCCTGAGATCAGGACAGGAGCTCTGAGAGGATGTGGTTCCCAGGCCACTGGACTGTTCCAGAGATTTGTCTTTGGGATAAAGCATATTCATGAATCATTACACTTAGTCCCTTGGAAATGTCACCCTTTGAGAAAACTCACTCTCTTTTCTGTTCCACCCAGTTCCTCTTTGGAAGCCATGCAGCTCCCCCTGATAACATGTTCACAGTGTGTGAGGAAGGTGGGGCTCTGGGGCTTCCAGCAGATTGAGTCATCCCCGACGGACCTGGATGTGTCCTTTGGCCTGACCAGCTCCCCCATCCCAGGCCCTGAGGGGCGGCCAGAGCGCCTCCGTCTGGTGCCCGAGCCTGCTCGGAGGATGGCGACTCGGAGCCGGGATGCCACGTTTTCCCCGGGCGCGGAGCAGGTATAGGCTGAATTGGCTTCTTTGGGGGGACTTGTGCCAAAAGTGCTGCTGGTGGGAAAGTTGGACATTAACTTAGGTGGGTAGCCGTCACTTCTAACCACATTGTTCAGAATACCACATAGTGGTTTAATTCACCAGTTGCAATGGAGAAGCTAAAATCATTATTTTATATAGAAATCTAACATTCTTTGAAGAGTTTAGTTGTGTAAAGAGTTCAGAAACTAGATCCTTATAGTTTAAACTGTAAAATACTAGCTTTCATATGCTTCTAGAAATATTTCTCCTGACCATAGTCGTTAATATGATTCGTGTACTTCCATTATCTCCCCTTTCCTTCAGGCTGAAAGGAGCCCAGGTCCCGTTGTCTCCCGAACTCGGAGCTGGGACTCTTCCAGTCCTGTTGACCGTCCTGAGCCAGAGGCTGCTAGTCCCACCATGAGAACCCGCCCGGTGACCCGAAGCATGGGAACAGGAGACACCACCGGCCTGGAAGTGCCATCTAGTCCTCTCCGGAGAGCCAAACGAGCTCGCCTTTGCTCTTCCAGCAGCTCGGTGAGTCCACCTGCATGTGTTGAAGTCACTGAGCACCAACAGCCTGCCAAGCCCTCACCGTGCAGCACAGAGAAGCAGGCATGAGCTGGTCCTGGTCCTGGTGCTGTGGCTAACAGTAGACCATGTGAATAAGTCTAAAGATGGGACAATTGGGTGACTAAAGGGAAAAAAATTTAAAGGTTTTGTCATTTGTTTCTTTGGGATGAATTCTGGAGAGGTAATAAATATGTCAGGCACATGGGCAGCAATGAGATAGGGGGACAGACTTGATAAGATATGATTTGTTTAACATGAAGGGAGTAAAAGAATTTTAAAAATGAGAGGGAAATACACAGGCAGAGTTTAAAGGAGAACGTAAAACTAGAAACATTGTGAGAGTCTAGACTTGACAACTAATAGCAGTGCCTCCCTGAATTTACAAAGCATCTGCCCTTCATTGACACTATTTCTCTTCCTCCTCCCTCAGGACACATCTTCCAGAAGCTTCTTTGATCCCACCTCTCAGCATAGAGACTGGTGCCCTTGGGTGAATATCACACTTGGCAAGGAAACCAGGGAGAATGGTGAAACCAAAGTAGATGCCAGCACCCCAGCAGAACCAGGCTGGAAGGCAGTGCTGAACATCCTCATGGCCCACAAACAATCGAACCAGCCAGCTGAAACAGACTCCATGGTGAGATAAGCCATTGCCCTGATTGTGGGCAGCACTTGTTGTTTGTGGGATGAGGAGCAGAGGCCGGTCCTGTAATTAGCACCCTGCCTGCCCTCAGCTTTCCTCAGTCAAGTTAGACTCGGTCTGGTTCCGTCCTAGAGAACAGGCATGGAACTGGGTCAGTGTTTCTGCAGTTTAGCATATGGCACTCCACCAAATTCTGATAAACTCTTTATCTTCTTAACTAAAATAACTCTAAGTAGAAAAGGAGTACAGCAACAGAAATAGATGAATAGGCAGCTGCTCTAGCCTCATGTTGCAGAACAGCTGCTTTTTCTGTCAGTTGCTGTCACTTGCATTTGGAGCCTGGACAGTTAACTTAGCTGTCTGGAGCACTGTGCTCTGACACCAAGATTATGATTTCATTCCTCGTGGTGGGCACGTTACTTTGCTCTGTTCCATGGCCCCAGACTTGTGCACTGAACCTCAGCTAGTCATTGCAGTAATGACTGCTGCTAGTTACGAGTGTGGGCAAATGCAAATCCATCATGACAGCTGAGAAAACAAGTCAAGTGTTTGCTCTGTGTCAAGGATGGAAGTGATCGGGTGGGCATTAAGGAATCATGAAAACTGGGTTCTCATTTGCTGGCTCATTCCCTAATTTGGCTTGAGGCCTGCCTGATATAAATATAATTTCTGACTTCTATCCGCTCCAAGGACAAAGTAAAATAATACTTGTCAGCAGATGTTTACAAGCAGCATTCCCAGATTCATGGTTTTGGAGGGTCACAGGATTCCACTGGAGAGAACTATAGTGATGCTAAAAGCCCAAGAATGCACATTCGTACCCATAGTAAATACGCAGATGAAGGTTTTCCAAGTTTTTTGCAGAAAAAATCTGCATTTTTCCAATTTAAAGACTTGAAAATATATAAAGCTATCTGAAGACAGATGTTTGACCTGCCTCTCCAACTGGAGAGATTAGATCTGTCTTTTCACATAAATTCTGTCTGCATAGCTCATGAAATACTGTACTGGCAGTTTTTATTGACTCCCCCTGTCACTGTCATAGTAACAAGAAACCCCACAGGGCTTTTTTTTGTAGTGGGAAAAGTTGGCCTCATAATTGGCCCTGGGTTCCAGGACTTTTAAGATCCTTTTTGGCAGCTTATCTTTTAACCTTCCCACAGCTGCTGTAGCTGGGAACTACAAAGCTTAATGAGGCTGTGGTAAAGGATCTTGATGTTAGAAAAAAGTTTATACTATTTTTCAACTTAAGTTTCTTTCAGCTTTGTCACTATATTAACTAAATTCCCCTCAGTCACTAGTAAGTGCTCAAACTTTTCCCTCCTGGGACTTTATTTTATTAAGATACTTATCCACAAAGAGGATAAGAAAACAGTGACAATGTCATTTTATCTTAGAAACTGAAGGTAACTTTATGGATTATCTTGCTGGATATTGTTTGTGCTCTCACTGAGACTCTGTGCTGTTTATTGTGACTCTCAGGCAGAGAGAACCAAGTGTTCTGATCACTGAGAACTGTTATCTTTTAGTGAATTGTTTTGTCTCACTGTAACACCATTTCTCAGAATCTCAGATCGCTTCATAGGCATGATCAAGTGGCAGTGAGATTCTTCCTATTATTAGCTCTGCTGGCTAAAACATGAAGCTGAGAAGGCCAAGGTCATAGTTTAAACTCTTAAGGGTCATTTAACTCTGTTTTATTCCTTGGCCTTGGATTCACATAAACATGAATCCTTTTTCACAAGAAATAATGAACTAGGGCCAGTTCAGCATCACAGACAAGAAACCAGTGCAAAATGTGTGCTGCACTAACGGTGGGTCGGAAGTCCCTCACATACAAAGATTAGGACAGACACGGGTACTTGGAGGGAGGACATATTTTAAAGGCTCGGAGTGTGTTAGCGGTAGTATAACAGCAGAACACAAGCTTCTTGATTTTTAGTCTGGCTTTTAGTGTATATTATGTATAGCACGATATAAAATTAACTTGTTTTACTCAATCCTAGACATATCTGGGTCATTGTGGGAGAAATTTACAGACCAAGCCTTAAAGCTATTACTCATCCTTTGTCTCCATAAAAAAATTTAATCTCTAATAATGAGCTTTTCTACCTATAGACTCTCTCCGAGAAATCAAGGAAGGTATTCCAAATATTCCGGCAGTGGGAATCTTTATGCTCATCCTGAAGATATTCCAGCCCTTCCTGGAGAGAAGTGGAATGAGTGACTGAAAAATAAAGTCTGAATTCCCTTTTGATCAGCTGATGCAGAGTTTTTCTCCATTCTGCTGTAATCATACGAAGTCCCTGTGCTTGCAAAGGCAATGAGTGTCACGGGCTGCGTCTGACTGAGGGGAAACCCATTTCCAGATGGGGATGTGGACAGGGTGAGGTACAGCAAGCCTGGTTCTGTTAAAGGAGTGAGGGGTTATAAACCCAGACTGAGGACTGGACTTGAGCACTTTTAGTGTCTTTAGTGTGGGGCAGTTTTGAGGGCTCTTATATCCCAGGAATATGACAGTGTGTGTTAATAAAATATTTGTTAAGATTCTTTATGCTGGAGAACTGTTTTCCTCGTCTTCTGGGCTGATATAAAGGAAGTGGAGACTGAGAAAACTTCATTGGAGCAGTAAACAAAGTCAGAATTTTGATTTTCAGATTGGCTGCGAAGCCTAAAATTTATCTGTGATTCTAGTCAAAGAGGTATTCCTAAACTAGAGACGACGATTTTCATTTTGTCACCAGATCTCCTGATGTGTTCTAATGAATAGTAAGCTGATAATTTTCTCTCTTCACTTTGACAATAACAGAATGAGTGACTATAACAAGGGGAGGAAGGCCCTTCAGAAGACACCCCTCCCCCTGTGCCTTCTCATGTACAGCTTCCCTGAGCCGGGCTCCCCAAGGCTCTTTCACTGTCGGTGGGGAGCATCAGTCTCTGTGGTGGAGAAGATTGACCCTGCCCTGCCCCATCTAAATAAGACTGATACCCACTGATAAAGTGACCATGAAGGCTAGAAAGTCGTTATTCTCTGAAATGTCGTATTTTCTTTTAGTAACTGTGGTTGCTTTGTTTTATAACTCACTTCTTTTATACTGAATTTTTTTTTTTTTTTTTTTTTTGGTGAGGAAGACTAGCCCTGAGCTCACGTCCGTTGCCAATCCTCCTCTTTTTTGCTGAGGAAGAGTGGCCCTGGGCTAACATCCATGCCCATCTTCCTCTATTTTGTATGGGATGCCCCCACAGCATGGCTTGACAAACAGTGCCTCTGTCCACGCCCAGGATCCGAACCTGTGAAACCCCAGGCTGCCAAAGCAGAGTGTGCAAACCCAACCGTTATGCCACCGGGTCAGCGCCTTTTATACTGAAATATTTGGTAGAAAATAATAGACACCATAGTATTCCACCCATGCTAAACTTTAGTTTATATCTCTAAAAAATAGAACAGTTATTCTACATACCACAGCCAACAAAAATTAATAATCTCTTAATATCATCTAATACCCACTCCATATTCAAATTTCTAACTGTTCCAAAAATGTTCTTTACATTTGATTTGTCCAAACCAGGATCCAATTCAAGATCATGGGTTGCATAAATCTCTTTAGTCTAAAGGACAGTCCCTTTTTTTCATGCATATCAGCTTTTAAATTTATCGTTTTTCAATCCTGATTTTTAAAAGGGTAAATAGTGTTGATATCTCTCCTAAATCAAGCCTTTATCAGTGGATGAAGCCAGGAGAGGCTGCTTCCACATTACTTTTCTAGACGTGCTCTTTTGCCTTTGTCAGTGGTAAATGGCTTGACTGTTCATTGTCGGTCTCCATGGTCCCCTTAGAGGTTGACTATTGGCAGCTCACTAATGTTTTCAGAAATGAGACTTCTTGCCCAGGATGGGAAGCCATTTGCTAACTGGTGACTGAGTCTGAAGTCTGCCCTGTAGACACTCATAGCCTCTAGGTCAGTTTCCTAAGGCTTGGTGTAGAGTCATTAACACAGGGTATTCAAATGGATTTGAATGGATTCAAATTCAAATGGATTGAACCTGAAGCCTAAGTTTCAGGTTATAATAATGTGGGTTTTTTTTTTTAAGTCTTTCCACTACAATTTTTAATCCATACCTCCCTCCAAAAAAAGTATTCACATTTCTTTAAAATAGGTGAAGCTCTACTAGCTTTTTAGTTTGTTTTGTGGTTTTCTTAACTATTAATAGAAGCAGATTGGGGTAGACTTGGTGTAATTCAAAAAACATTAAGTCTCTTCCATGTGTGAGGCACTATGCAAACCCTTAGATAGAAACCCCTGGTTTCTACCCTCAAGAAGTTTATAGTCCAGGCTGGAATATATATAGGCTGTTTATATACAAATGTTGCACAAGACAAAGACTGCTAAATACTCTAGAAGTATAAAAGAAGAAGAAGTTAATTCTTGTGTATGGAATTAGAGAGAATTTTGAGGAAGGCGTAGGTTAGAGCTGGACCTTGGAGATGAGTGGGAGATGTAGGCTCTGTGAGAACAGGGACCTCGTCTGTCTTGTTGATGCTCTCAACACTTAAAACTGCCCAGCGCATGGTAGGCACTTAGTAAAAGGACATTTAAGGCTGAAGGAACATTGTGAGCAGATGAACAGAATTTCATATGTTCCTGAAAGAGCAGGTGTTCTGCTGTGGCTAGACCTTTGCACTGAGGAGTAGAAGAGAGAGGATAAGAGAATAGAAGGTAGAGGCTGGCCCCATGGCCTGGTGGTTAAGTTAGGCGCACTCTGCTTTGGTGGCCCAGGTTCACAGATTTGGATCCTGGATACAGACCTACACCACTCGTCAGCCATGCTGTGGCAGGGACCCACATGCAATATAGAGGAAGATTGGCACAGATGTTAGCTCAGGGCAAATCTTCCTCAGCAAAAAAGAAAAAGAGAATAGAAGGTGGGCCAGATTGGAGTCTTATATGTTATACTGAGGAGTTTGGTTTTGATTCTGTGGGGAAAAGGAAGCTGTTGAAGAATTTTTAAGCAGGGAAATGACATTTGTGCCTGGGAAGATAATTCTGGTGTCTGTGTATAGCGTGCATTAGGGAAGACAGGAATGCCCTCAGGGAGGTGTGGTAACAGGGAAAAGGGATGATTTGATAGAAATGTCAGTGATGATACCAACATGATCAGTTTGGGCATGAGGAAGGATGACCTTGAGGTTTATGGCCTAACCTGTTAAGATAGAGAACTTCGGTGGGGAGGGAAGACAATAGCTATATTTTGAACATTTTGAGTTCAGTATCTGTCTAGAAATGGTGTTCTAGAGGTCACGAGAGGAGGATTCAGTATGTTGAAGTCTGAGGATCATTGTTTCAGATGTTCAGAATCTATAGAGCCACATAGAGTGAAGCTGTCAACCTTGTCATCTTCTCACAAGGATCTTAATGCCAGCCTGTTTATCAGCGTGCCCGAGGGCTCAAGGCTACTCGCCAGAGTTTCTGGTGAAGACGTCACTAGGCTGGACTGAGTATACTTTCAAACAGTAATGGATGTTCTCAGATGGGGTAATGGTTAATTTTATGTGTCAACTTAACTGGGCTAAGGGATGCCCAGAGAGCTGGCAAAACATTATTTCTGGACGTGTCTGTGAAGATTTTTCAGGAAGAGATTAGCATTTGAATTGGTAAACTGAGTAAAGAAGACGCCCTCACCAATGCGAGTGGGCATCATCCAATCCATTCAGGACCTGAATAGAACAAAAAGATGGAGGAAGGGCAAATTTGCTCTTTGCTTGAGTTGGGACATCCATC
This sequence comes from Tapirus indicus, assembly GCA_031878705.1. Classification (NCBI taxonomy): domain Eukaryota; kingdom Metazoa; phylum Chordata; class Mammalia; order Perissodactyla; family Tapiridae; genus Tapirus; species Tapirus indicus. Next base: position 147,298,975 of record CM062917.1, on the reverse strand, counting down.
TTCTCCTGCCCTTGGACGTCGGAGCTCCTGGTTCTTGCGCCTTTGGACTCAGACCAGGACTTAACCATCAGCTTTCCTGGTTCTTAGGCCTTCGGGTTTGGACTAGAACTACACCACTGGCTTTCTTTGGCCTCCAGCTTGCATAAGGCAGATAAAGGGACCTCTCAGCCTCTTTAATTGTGTGAGCCAATTCCTGTAATGAATCTCTTTCTATATATCTATATGTGTCATATTGGTTCTGTTTCTCTGGAGAATCCTGACCAATACAGATGCGGTTGAGCTCATGAACTTCCTTCCCAAAGCATCTGTTCTATTCCACAAGTGAGGACATCACTTCAACCCCAGGCTATTATTCATTCATCTTGTGGGTTGTTCCTATAAAAGTTTTGGGTTTGGCCTTTCTAGGAACTCACTTTTCCTGATTTGATTCTTTATTTGAAAAAAACATTTTTTTCATTTGGCAGATCCTTTTAAAGAAGACAATTGCCTAAAATTTCACTTTTGCTACTTTGTTATCCACAAAGGTAGCATTATAAGTCATCATTCTAAGGAATTTTCCCACTTGCATTAGCCACACTAGGTGGCTTATGGGGATGCTATATAATCCCTATGTTAATTGTCTCCTTCTGATCAATAGAACTTCCAACGCCTTCCTCTCTGCCTCCCAGGTCAGAACCTTCTGTAGTCTTGGTCCCAGTGTCGGGGCAGGTGGTGGTATCTTGAAGACCCCCTACTATTCAAGGCTATTCCGACTCCCTAGTGTGGCCAGTCCTTCCAGCCTTCAGATTCTCCTTTTACTGTTTTTCTCTGCTAAGGTCTCTAGGGTCTGTGTTTTGTTTTAATAAAGGTTGCATTTCCCATCCAAGTAGATTTGTTTTACAGAGGAAAAGACTGAAGCTCAAAGACAGTTAGTAACAAGCTCCGTCATACAGTTAGAATGTGGCAGAGCTGCACTTAAATCCATGTTCCCAGCCTTCTGTTCTTTCCATTATAATACAGCTGGGAATATCAGCATGGTCATTCTATGATCTTCCTTTCCTGAGCACAAAGTTGAGATCTGCCTCTCACAGCAGAAAGGAATGTCTTGCAACTGCTCATGGGACTCTAGTGTCCAGAAATGAGCCTTCTGCCTGGCTCTTTTTAAATTTTAGCCAACTTTAATAGATTTAGCGGGTAGAACATTCTCTTTGGCAGCTTTTTTCATTTACTTATCAAACTCTTAGACCAGTTGTGGCTGCCTCAGAGCCAGCTTTTAAATCCCTTCCACCCAATTCCATCTTAGCAACAAAAACAGCTGCATATACAGCTTGACCAACAGCGAAAGCACAAACACTTCCTTCTCCTCAGTTTTCCTGGCTATTTTTAGTTTTATTCCTGTTCTGGGTTTTCTTTGGCTTTATGTAGCTGTTATCTGGGTCAGTTGACCAGTGCCCTCAGAAGAGAATGCTGCATCTGAGCCCTTTAATTAGAGACCATTCATTCCATCTTTATCCCATGCTCTCTTTTCTCTCATTGCTTCTTGGCTAAAGTGTTGGTGGTTTTTCTTTCCACAGGGCCTCTCTGATCGAATCAACTATTGTGTAGCTGAAGCCAATTAAAAAGAGAAGGAAAGGGGGACAAAGTTTGTATGAAGGTCTCTGGGGAGGACTGGTAGGCCATGGAGACTTGGTGGTTTATCCAAAGATTCAGACCATTTTAATAATATACTTTTCAGCTTTCTATCCTCACTTCTGTCAGCTGCCTATCACTGTCCCAGTAGGCAGGTATGGAAAACAAATGGACTGTTTCCCACAGTAGGTCAGTAACAGCCCTCAAGAGGGTGGAAGTAGGAACATAAAATGGCAGACTTGGAAGGAATTCCAAATTCACCTCCAAGGCCTTCACAGTTCTTGTGAGGAAACCAAGGTCACAGAGGCAGGAAAATCACTTTTAGCCTCCATGTCCATTTCCTAGCCAGTCTTGTCCAGCCTGACTAGAACAAAAGGAGAAGAAACACACATGAGAGTACTTGGGCGGCAGGGTGGGTTCTGAGCCATTTTGAAATGATAGTGAAGCGAGGACGGCAGCAGGAGTCTGCCTCTCTAGTGAGACCTGAGAGAGGGGAGAGGAATAGTCTTGAACAAGAGAACCCCTGAAAATTGATTTTACTACCACAAATGGCCGCTGTTGTAAGAACTCACTATAGGCCAAGTACCGTTCCACATATTTTACCTCATTTAAGCCTCAAAACAATTCTGTGAGGTAGGTACAGTTACTGTCTCTGTTTTACAAACAAGGAGCTATAGCATAAGTTATTGCTTTGCTCAAGGTCACACAGCTGGTTAGTAAGACTCAAATTCAGGCCATCTGCCTACATGCCTGTGTTCCTAACACATACTGTCTGCCTCCCAACCAAGAAGATAGTTCAAAAGAGGAAAAGTCAGGGGCCACCCGGTGGCGCAGGGGTTTAGTTCACGCTTGGCAGCCCGGGGTTCGCGAGTTCGGATCCCGAGCGCCCGCCGACGCACTGCTTGTCAGCCATGCCGTGATGGCGTCCCATATAAAGTGGAGGAAGATGGGCACGGATGTTAGTTCAGGGCCAGTCTTCCTCAGCAAAAAGGGAGGATTGGCAACAGATGTTAGCTCAGGGCTGGTCTTCCCCACAAAAAAAAAACAAAAAAAAAAAAAAAAAAGAGGAAAAGTTGTATACATGAAGATGTTCAAGACACAGTTACTTTTAATAAGTTGAAAATAACCTAAACATCTAACAGTTGGAGAGTGATTAACTACATAGAGTATAAATCAGTGGATTATAATTCAAACTATTAAAACAATAATTGTAATGATTCTGTTGCAGCGTGGAAAGTTGTGACAAACGTGAAAACAATGCGAGGGCATATATCTCCACCATGATTTAACCAGGACTAGAAGAAACCTTGAGAAAATTAAGTCAGTGTATTAAAATGGGGATATTGTGATTTTCTTCAGTTTTTTTTATTGTCGCACTGTTTGGGCAGTGACTAAAAAAAAAAATCGTCTCCTTAATGTTTATAATTCTATAACCAGTAGTCTGTGGCCCAGCAAAGATTTCTGGTAACCTTATGTTCCCTCCATCCCCAGTGTCTGAAAAGTTTTATACTTTGTTGTTTCTCACATTCTTTTTTAATGCCTTTGATGTAAGGTAGGTGGGAAACCATAGAAGTAATAGAAATGAGTGACAGCGTTTAGATAGAATAATAATAAAGTTTTATTTTGGAAGTTGCCAAATAATATATTGCCTAGTTTTGGTAAATATTTTATATGCAAACAAATATACAAAAAACATTCTTTGTAGCTTGCTGGCTCATACTAGGTATCATTTTTCATAGTTTATAGACTGGGCAGGAAGGTTACTTGTTTTAAATCATAGAGTAAGTGTAGAGGGAGCTCTACCCTCCTTTCCCTCTATTCACCTCCCATCTACCTTCATTCCAGTGTGGAATCTTGTTAATGCTTTTGTGAGCTGAGTGTCTTCATAGCTGTTAAAAAAGAGGGGGCCGCCCGGTGGCGTAGCGGTTTCGTCCGCGCTTGGCAGCCCGGGGTTCGCCGGTTCGGATCCCGGGCGCCCGCCGACGCACTGCCTGTCAGCCATGCCGTGGCGGCGTCCCATATAAAGTGGAGGAAGATGGGCATGGATGTTAGCCCAGGGCCAGTCTTCCTCAGCAAAAAGAGGAGGATTAGCAACGGATGTTAGCTCAGGGCTGGTCTTCCTCACCAAAAAAAAAAAAAAAAAAAAGAAATAGCTGCAGGGGCCACCTAGTGGAGCAGCGGTTTAGTCCGCGCTTGGCAGCCTGGGGTTCGCAGGTTCGGATCCTGGGCGCCCGCCGACGCACTGCTTGTCAGCCACGCCGTGGTGGCGTCCCATATAAAGTAGAGGAAGATGGGCACGGATGTTAGCCCAGGGCCAGTCTTCCTCAGCAAAAAGGGGAGGATTGGCAACAGATGTTAGCTCAGGGCTGGTCTTCCCCACAAAAAAAAAAAAAAAAAGAAATAGCTGCATATCCATGTCCATTGCAGCATTATTCACAGTAGCCAAGTGGTGGAAGCAACCCAAATGTCCATCAACAGATGAATGGATAAAGAAAATGGTTTATACGTACAATGAAATGTTATTCAGCCATAAAAAAGAAGGAAATCCTGTCATATGGTACAACATGGGTGAACCTTGAGGACGTTATGCTAAGTGAAATAAGCCAGTCACAAAAAGATAAATACAGTCATGCACTGCATAATGACGTTTCTGTCGATGACAGACCACATGTGTGACAGTGGTCCCATAAGATTAGTAGCATATAGCCTAGGTGTGTAGTAGGCTACACCATGTACATTTGTGTAAGTACACTCTGATGTTCACACAACACAAAAGTGCCTAACAATGCATTTCTCAGAGTGTATCCCTGTTAAGCGATGCATGACTGTGTGCATGATGCCACTTGTATCTAATGGAGGCATCTAAAGGAGTCAGACTCATAGAAACAGAAAGTAGAATGTGTTACCAGGTGCTGGGAGGGAGGGGAAAACGGGGAGGTGTTCAGTGGGTATACAGTTTCAGTTTTACAAGATGAAAAAATTGTAGAGATCTGTGCCCAACAATATGCATATAGTTAACATTACTTATTTATCTCCTTGCTGAAGGTTTTGTAAACCTTTGCTTTTTAGTTTCAGATGGGTGGGCTCCTTTGAACATTTCTTGTAAGGCAGGCCCAGTGGCAATGAACTCCCTCAGCTTTTGTTTATCTGGGAAAGCTTCTATTTCTCCATCATATCTGAAGGATAGTTTTGCCAGATAGAGCATTCTTGGCTGAAAGTTTTTGTCTTTTGGGATTTTTTTTTTTTTATTGATGTCTTAGTTTATAACACTGTGGGGTTTTAGTTGTACATTTTTGTTTGTCCGTCACCTTGTGGATGTAACCCTTCACCCCTTGTGCCCCTCCTACCCCCCTTCCCCTTGGTAACCACCAATCAGTTCTCTCTGTCCGTGTGTTCACTTATATTCCATATATGAGTGAGTTCATGCAGTGTCTGTCCTTCTCTCTCTGGCTTATTCCACTTAACATAATACCCTCTAGGTCCCTCCATGTTGTTGCAAATGGGACAATTGTATCTTTTCTTATGGCTGAGTAGTATTCCATTGTATGTATATACCATATCTTCTTTAACCAATCTTCAGTCGAGGGACACTTGGGTTGCTTCCACTTCTTGGCTATAGTGAATAATGCTGCAATGAACATAGGGGTGCATACGCCTCTTGTGATGGTTGATTTCACGTCCATTGGGTAGATGCCCAAGAGTGGTATTGCTGGATCATACGGTATTTCTATTTTTAATTTTTTGAGGACTCTCCATACTGTTTTCCATAGAGGCTGCACCAGTTTGCATTCCCACCAGCAGTGAATGAGGGTCCCCGTTTCTCCACAACCTCTCCAGCAGTTGTTGTTTTTTGTGTTGGTGATTATAGCCATTCTAACCGGTGTAAGGTGATATCTCAGTGTAGTTTTGATTTGCATTTCCCTGATGATTAGTGATGTTGAACATCTTTTCATGTGTCTATTGGCCATCTGTATCTCTTCCTTGGAAAAATGTCTGTTCATATCCTCTGCCCATTTTTTGATCGGGTTGTTTGTTTTTTTGTTGCTCAGTTGTATGAGATCTTTGTATATTACTGAGATTAATCCCTTGTCAGACAAACGATTTGCAAATATTTTCTCCCAGCTGGTGGGTTGTTTATTCATTTTGATCCTGGTTTCATTTGCCTTGTAGAAGCTCTTTAGTCTGATGAGGTCCCACTTGTTTATTTTTTCTTTTGTTTCCCTTGTCTGGGTAGACATGGAATCTGAAAGGATCCCTTTATGTCCAATCTCAGTTAGTGTACTGCCTATATTTTCTTCCAGGAGTTTTATAGTTTCAGGTCTCACTTTCAGGTCTTTGATCCATTTTGAATTGATTTTTGTATATGGCGATAGGAGATGGTCTACTTTCATTCTTTTGCATGTGGCTGTCCAATTTTCCCAGCACCATTTATTGAAGAGACTTCCCTCTCTCCATTGTATGTTCTTTGCTCCTTTGTCGAAGATTAGCTGTCCATAGGTGTGTGGTTTTATTTCTGGGCTTTCAATTCTGTTCCATTGATCTGTGTGTCTATTCTTGTACCAGTACCATGCTGTTTTGATTACTGTAGCTTTATAGTATATTTTGAAATCAGGGATTGTGATGCCTCCAGCTTTGTTCTTTTTTTTCAGAATTGCTTTAGCTATTCGGGCTCTTTTGTTGCCCCATACGAATTTCAGTAGTTTTTGTTCTATTACCGTGAAGAATGACATTGGGATTCTGATTGGGATTGCATTGAATCTGTAGATTGCTTTAGGTAGAATGGACATTTTAACTATATTTATTCTTCCAATCCATGTGCATGGAATATTTTTCCATTTCTTTATGTCCTCCTCGATTTCTTTCAATAGTGTCTTATAGTTTTCATTGTATAGGTCTTTGACCTCCTTGGTTAAATTTATTCCCAGATATTTTATTCTCTTTGTTGCAATTGTAAATGGGATTGTCTTTTTGAGTTCTCTTTCTGTTTTTTCATCGTTAGTGTATAGGAATGCAATTGACTTTTGTAAGTTGATTTTATACCCTGCCACTTTACTGTAGTTGTTGATTGTTTCTAGTAGCTTTCCGATGGAATTTTTGGGGTTTTCTATGTATAGGATCATGTCGTCTGCAAATAGTGAGAGTTTCACTTCTTCATTGCCTATTTGGAGTCCTTTTATTCCTTTTTCTTGCCTAATTGCTCTGGCCAGAACTTCCAGTACTATGTTGAATAAGAGAGGTGAGAGTGGGCACCCTTGTCTTGTTCCTGTCCTCAAAGGAATGGCTTTCAGTTTTTCCCCGTTGAGTAGGATGTTTGCTGTAGGTTTGTCATATATGGCCCTTATTATGTTGAGGTACTTTCCTTCTATACCCATTTTGTTGAGAGTTTTTATCATAAATGGATGCTGGATCTTGTCGAATGCCTTCTCTGCATCGATTGAGAGTCTTTTGGGATTTTGAATATATCATTCCACTCTCTCCTAGCCTGTAAAGTTTCTGCTGAGAAATCCGCTGAAAGCCTGATAGGGGTTCCTTTGTAAGTTATTTTCTTTTGCGTTGCTGCCCTTAATATTTTTTCTTTGTCATTGACTTTTGCCAGTTTTAATATTACGTGCCTTGGAGAAGGTCTTTTTGCATTGACGTAATTAGGAGTTCTACTGGCTTCAGGTACTTGTAAATCCAGTTCCTTTCCCAGGTTTGGGAAGTTCTCAGCTATTATTTCTTTGAACAAGCTCTCTGCTCCTTTCTCTCTCTCTTCTCCCTCTGGAATATCTATAATCCTTATGTTGTTTTCTTAATTGAGTCAGATATATCTTGAAGAATTGCTTAATTTTTTAAAAATCTTAGTTCTCTCTCCTCCTCTGTATTTCTATATTTCTATCCTCTAAATCACTAATTCTGTATTCCATAACATCAGCTCTATTTTTTCTAGATTCTAGATTATTTTATCTCATTAATTGTGTTCTTCATATCCAGAATTTCTATTTGGTTTTTTTTTTTTTTTAGAGTTTCAATCTCTTTGGTGAAGTATTCCTTCTGCTCATTAATTTTATTCCTGAGCTCATTAAACTGTCTTTCTGAGTTTTCTTGTAACTCATTGAGTTTCTTTATGACAACTATTTTAAATTCTCTGTCATTTAGATTGTAAATTTCTGTGACTTCAGGATTGGTTTCTGGAGACTTGTCATTTTCCTTCTGCTCTGCGTTACTGTAGTTCTTCTTGGTGTTGGATGCAGTTATCCTCTGCCGGCACATTTGTGGTGGTATCAGGTCTCAGATTCCACCTGCCACTGCTAGGGGTGGACAGGAGCTGTGTTTTCTGATCCTGCCCCACCTGCTGGAGGTTGTGCTGGTAAGGCTGCTCTGCATTTGTGCTCTGACCGCAGCTGCTTGGCAGGTCATGCACACACGTGCAGGTGGGGCCTCTGTGTTCTGCCGGTGAGTCTCTCTGGTGCAGGACCGCTGCATTCTGCAGGGAACTGGCTGAGCTGGTGAACTAGGTGGGAGGGAAGGGGCACTTTCTTTCACATATGTGGGCTGGTTCTACACTTGTGGGCAGTTTGGCTGAGCTGCTGCACTTGGTGGGGGCTTCTTCATGGTGGCTGAGCCACGCCACTCAGTGGGGAGCATTCCCACAGGCAGGGCCACCGCAGCATGGTGGGTGCTCCCACGGGCCGGGCTACCACTCCAAAAGCATTCACGTGCAGATCAGGCTGCCCCTGCCCCCTCTTACAGTGACACTGGCCGCTGTGTGTGGACCCAAGACCTAGGTCACTCCTGCCAGGGAGGGGGAGGGGTTTGCTCACCTAGTTCCACTGCTTCCTGGGGATCCAGTCCCCCCACCTTCAGATGCGTGGATCTCTTTGATGTCCTATTGTATTGTGTAGGGAATCCTCTGTTGGTTATTGAATGTCTGTTTAGTTGTAACTTAGAGGGGAGAGACAAAGGCAACAACTCACTCTGCATGATGCTGATGTCAGTCCCTAACACTACTTATTGCGCTCCCAAAAATGATTAAGATGGTAAATTTTATGTTACATGTGTTTTTTTTTTTTACCACATTGAGAAGAAATGGCCACTTCTACTGCCACCAAACTTTTATATGTATGTATGGAAAAAGACCACCACTTGAATTCTGTCCCCTTAATCCTTCCCATCTGGGTTTGGGCAGCATCAGTCATCATCCCTCTGCCTTCTGTTGACATGTCTGGTACATCTTTGCTCTGAGGCCCTCCAGCTGTGCCATGGTCTTGGTCTTCCATGAGCTTAATTTCCTCCTTCTCTAATACGGGAAGAAAATGGATGTGAAACCAGCAGTGAGAACTTTCTTCTGTAGATCCAAAGAAATTAGATGTCAAGTGAAAGGCAACTTATCAGATATTAAGTGACTAGAAAAATCTCTCCTCTTTAACCCTTGTGTCACATCCGGAAGAGCTGCAGTAAGTCACTGCAGCAACACAGCAGTACCATCCAGATCCACTAGATGGCCCCCATGCTCCACGTCTGGCTTCCTTACCTAGCTGGACTTGCAGACAAGCCAAACCTCACCTCCCCACTTTATGCTAATCACTAGCAGATAACAGTGGTGGAGGACAGTACAGCATTTACTTTTTCAAATGGCTTATTCTCATTTCCAGCATCATTCTTACTTTGTCCTTATCTTGTTACAGGTCTTCTCTCCTAACCAAACTTACGTTCCTTGAGTGCTGAAACTGCCTTGTATCTACAATAGGCTTGTACAGTGATGGAAAAAGAGACTGAAAGAACTGAGACAGTCAGTAGGAAGAGAGAGAAATGGAGAGAATGGATGTTTAGTGAGGAGCCAAAGAAGGAAAAACAATTAAGGTCAGGGTTAGGACCCTGTGCCCAGGATTAGAGGCACAAGTAGCAAGGACAAGAAGCAGACTGAATGGGAATTCAGCTGCAAGAGGAAACCCAGGGGACGATAAGCCATTGGCAGCCACATTGACGCACATGTGGCACCCTCCTGTGGTGTCATCCTCGTGCCCTGCTTCGGCACTGGCACTCAGGCCTGGGTCACCTCAGGGCCAACCCACAAAGTTAGGCAAGCCACTAATGAAGCTTTGAGGACATGTTCATAGGGGCACAGGCCAGAGTGGTGTGTCATCATGGCCACAGTGCAGCCTGGACCCAGCTGATGACCCTTTTCTTGTGAGGATTCCAAAGTCTGTGACTAACGCTAATTAATCCTGATTCACTGTGGCGCTGAGCACAAAGAGGTCATTGTCTCCACTGAATCAAATGGGGAAACTGAGGTGTAGAGTGGGGAAGCAGCTTTGCTCCATTAATCAGTGGCACCAGGCCTCGAGTTTATCACTGTCCTGCTCAAATGCCTGTGAAACTGCCCTTCATAATCAGGAGTAAACACTTCCAATGCGGCTGCCCAGAGGAGGAGGAGAGAGGGACATTTCCTCAGTGCTGTTTCCATGCGAGGTAGAGCCATAGAACTAGAAACTCCCAGGTGCAAAGACTACTTGGCCTAACCCTCCCCCCTCCTCCCTGCTTCTACAATGAGGAATCTGAAGGCCAGAGTCGGGGAGTGACAGCCAGGATCACACAGAGGGTGTTGTGGGCCGGGTCTCAAATCCTGCAGTTCTATGTGCGGTCCTCTCGTACTACAGCCCCGACGACAGCACAAGAGAGGCAGTATTGTGTGAGAGTTATGAGCACCGGCTCTGGATCTGGTCTGGTAGCCTGGATTCAAATCCTGGATTCACTGGTTACCAGCTGTGTGCTTCTGAGCCAGCTACCCCATGCCTCAGTTTTTCCATCTGTAAAATGAAGATAATGCTAGTAGCTATGTCATAGGGATGTTTTGAGAAGTAAATGAGGTATGTGAAGTGCTTAGAACAGTGTCTGGCACATACTACTCAGTAAATAGTAGCTGTTTTTTAGTATTATTTAAATAAGGCAGGTATGGCAATCTTGAGATGCACACCTGGCCTCTCAGCTACCCTGTTGGCTTCAGCCCAGTCATCTCTCTGGCCAAGTTTCTCCAGTCTTCCTGGTCTTTTGCGTCTCCTGAGGGAAGGGAGCACTGAAACAATAGGTTGGGATCAGGAGCAAGAACCTACAGAGTTTTTTCACATTGTCCTTGCTCAGAGAAGGGCTCTTTTAGCCCAGCAGCCTCTGTGACATCATCAGACAGTGCAGTTGCTGTTGGCTCTGCTCCAAGCCCAGCTCTAGAAGCATCAGGAAGCATCTTGGGCAACAAGACAAAGACCAAGACAACCACATTCCTGCCCGTCTCCTCAGGCCCTGGCTCCAGGCCTGACAAGCCCACCCTCAGAAGGTGGTGGTATAATGACGACAGGAAAGCTAATTACAGTCATCAGCCTGCTGGGCTGAGATCACTGGTTTGTTTGTCCAGCACAGCTCCTCTGAGTCATCCATCCTGTAATCTGTAGTCACCTGGGCCTGGAGGTGGACTGGCAGCTGCCAGGAGGCCAGAACACCTGCCACATGCTGAACCCAGCTAGTGCCAGCACTTCCTGCTTGTTCTCCCCTCAGCAAGCAAGTCAAGGCAGTTTGGCTCCAGAGATACAGCTCCTAACTGACTGGAGGCTGGCTGGGGCCTGACAACAGGCCAGGGTCCCAGGGCCCATTCTGGGGGGAGCAGAACAGGAGTGGAGGCCTCAGAACCTTTGGAAAATCACTTCCATGGATCAGAGACAAAACCATGAGGTAGAGAATGGACAGGGCAGCAGCTTCCTCCCTGCTTCACGCCACCCACTACACTCACATTCTCCTTGCTCAGAGAAGGGCACTTCCTGTGCCCACTCAGGGGCCCCCGGGCATTTGCCAAGCCCCAGCATTCCCCAGGCCGACGCTGTGGATCAGCAGTGATCTGGGCTTAGCTCCCTCTAGCTCAACCTGGGGATTTTCCAAAGAAAAATGAAGAAAACCAGTGCTGTATTTCACAAAAATAAGTTTTAAAATTACAATAGAATTAGGAAATATTTTTTCAAAAAGGTGTAAAAAATGAGAATGAACATCCCCTCCTCCCTCTCTGACTCCCTGGGTGAGGGAAACAAGAAAGATGTGACAGAGAAGAAAAGATGGGTCCCCTTGGGCGGGGCTGGGAAGAAGAAGTTGACAGCGTTGAGGTGATTTCCACTGTAGGGACCGTCTGTGGCACAGTTGGTGAAGCAGAACTGGAGAAGGCCAAGTGGGGACACCTGTGGGTGGGACAGGAGACACAGGAAGCAGTGATCCCATAGGCCTAGGAATGTGGTTCTCCTCCTCTGGGAAAGAGAGCTGAGGAGCCCCACAAAACAAAGTACTGGCCAAGAGGCCAGCTTCCCCCAGGCCTGGGGGACCTGAGGGAGGGATCTCATCAGGCCCTGCCTCCCCACAGCTGTGGCTGTTGCTTGTCTCCCTCTCCCCCTGCAGCTCCCCAAGTAATTGGAGGCTTGGTGGTGGCACCCCCTGCTGTGCAATCTGTGCCCCATTAAAGCATCAGCATTCCTGTGGCCACCCATCGCCCCTCATGCTTTCTAGTTTGGCAGGAAGTGAGGCTGACAGACTATCCCCTGAGGGAAGGGAGAGGCAGGAGGGTGGGAAAGACCTAGTTCTGGCCTTGCTCGCTAGAACACGACCTCAGTGTCATAATGACTGGCTTTCTGGTTAACCTAGGGTGACTCCCAGCTCTGACCTTTACGAAGACCTTATAAAGGATATTGTGGGTCCTGGTGGACAGGGAACAATCATGGGCTTCACATAGCAGAGGTCAGCCAGGGGTAGTCCCAGCACTCTTTATCCACTAAACAAGGCTTTGTGGCTTGACTCCCCTAGGACAGACCCTGTACCTTGTGACTCCAGAAGACTCTTCTTTGTCACCACATATTCTGAGGGGAAAACTGGGACACGTGGTCTAACAAGTAGGACTGAGTTCATGAGAACGATATGACCATTTAAAAACATGACCATCCTAGAAAACTCGGGACCCAGAGTCTATGCATGCCCAGTGCTCCGCACACAGAAGCAGTGTGGTGCAGGGGACACCAGAACTGGAATAGGGAGCCCAGCTGTCCTAGTGCCCCTGCTCTGGCTTAGTCACCCTGGTGATTTTTCGCAAGTCAGTCTCCATTTCAGTCTATCTGTCTAGTGGAGTAGAAATAAATATCTAACTTCTTCAGAACAACTTACTGATAATGCCAAAAAAAGTGTGAAAGTCTATCGTAGACACACTCATACCACATGGGGTGTGACAGGTTACATAAGGACATGATTTGGGGATGGGAGGTGCTGCCACAGGGGTGGAAGGGTGGGAACAGTGGCTGGTATCTGAGTCAAGAACAAGGAAAGAGCAGAAGTGAGAGACAGGGGTGGAAAGTCAAGGACCAAGGAAAAAGCCATGAGAAGTTAGGCTGAGATGCTCCAGGGCTGTGGTTTGGAGGAAAGAGGGGAATCAGGTGGTGCCCGGGAAGAGAATGTTCTTTCCCTCAGCAGCTAACACTTCCCCTTCTGGGGTGCCTGCAGGCCTGCAGTCAGTGCCCAGCCTGCCAACTGAGGAACAGGATGTTTGGGCTCCAGGACTGTGCCCCATCTTTGAACTGCTGCCTGCTGAGCCAGAAACAAGCCACAGAGGCCTGCAGACTGTCATGAATGCCAGAACTGCCACTAACTCTGTGGAACGGGTCACCACGTCAAGGTTTTTGTCCCATCCTAGGCAAGTAAGATAAACCTTTGAGAATTCTAATTTTTGCCCCCTCAACTGCCCAAGCAGGAAATAAGTGCCATCCAGGGTCCCCAGACCTTTTGGAGAGTCCCAAAGGGTGCTTCACACGTGTCCACAAGCCAGTCTGTCACAGGGCATCTTACATCGGTTCTTTGTCTCTGGCTTCAGCTCCCATTGGTTGACCTCACACACCCCTAAGCCACTTGAGGGAGCCAAAGCTACCACGCTTTTGGGTGCTCTGAGAAGTTGGGTTCCCTGTCTATGTGAGGACTATAACCCCTTCCCTGACTCAGTGCCAAACGTTGTCATTGCACCCCAAAGCTGCAGTGCACAGTCCAAGTCTCCCGAAGCCGCCTGTGAACAGTTTGGTTAGCTTCTGGCCCTTACCCTCAAGCTACGGGGGCCTGAACGGAGACCGAGAATCTGACGGGGAGGGGACACCTGCCTGGTCAGCACCCCTCTCCACCGAGACCCTCTGCCCTTTTCCTTTGGCACCCTAAGACCGCCGTGGCTTCTTGGAGCCAGGACGCATCCAACATCTCCATTTCAGAAGAAGCTGCTCCTTAGCGTTTCCATATCTACAAGATCGAGTTGAGTGTTCTTTCCTGAAACGAAAGAACTGGGAGCTCTCAGGGTGCACTGAAGCTTGACACAGCAGCAGCTTTCCACGAAGTTGGTTTTGATTGTTCCCTCAGGCTCTGAAAACCTTAGCACCAGTTTCAGCAGGGCGCAACATCACATACGGGTATGAGAAATAAATAAGAGGAAATATGCAGTCGGGCACTGAAAAGTGTGAACTCGTGTAAGATAACCTCTGATCTCTCAGAACTCCTCAAGTGCTTCATCTGCCCTCTGCCATGCGGCTCGTCCCCAGTCTGGGGTCCCCAGTGCTTGGCACGGTGCCCAGCACAGAGGAGGTGCTCAGGAAGCACTAGCTGCATAAATGAACGCATAGACATTTATAGCTAGGGTAGGAGTTTGGATGCAGAGCTAACTTTGTCTTGTAACCCTGGCCTGGGGACGAGGGCTTCCATTCTGGTCCCTTGAAGAACCAACTTTGATGGGGTCTGGAAGAAGAGGGCAGACCAGTGTAGGAGGTGGAGGGGGAAATTACCCAAGGGCTGGAAAGGGGAAATTTGGGGCTATGTTTAGGCTGAGAAATGAAGAGGGGGACCTTGTGCCCCAGCAAGTATGTGGCCTGACTTTGATAACATTAAAAAAATTTGACATAACATACAGTTCTATAGGTCCGCTCCACCTCATTTGATATTCTCAGCATGGGACAGGTAAATGACAGAACTTATATGCATGTGCTTGGGTTTATTTTTTATTAAAATAAGGGTAACTAACCTTGTAAGGAGCTTTATCATTCACAAAACCTTACATGTGCATTGTCTCATGTGACCCTATAACGACTCCATAGAATTAGGTAAACAGACATTAGTCTCAACTTCCTTTTACAGATGAGAAAAGTGAGAATTGCAGAGTCAGTAATTGGAGTGAAGACTCTAATTCGGGTCTATCCAACTCAGGGCCCTGTACTCTTTCTACTATATCTTACTTTTTATTGATAGCATCACAACACTACAACAGGGAATTAAAGAAAAAGGTAGTTTTGAAAGCACTTATAAAACATAAAGCTTTATGTATACATAAAATATTTTTTTAACTGTGATACAGCACGTGGTCAGGGCTATTGCTGGTCCTTATGAAGTCTTTCTAGCAGAGCATGAGCTGTTTGTACGGTGAACAACCTGCCTAACTGTACATAGTGAATCTTTGGGGAAGGTAGCAACAGATTTGAAATCACAAAATCTGGGGTTTAGTTGCAGTTCTGCCCCTATTAACTTTCAAACAGTAAGCATGCCTCTCTGAACTTTAGGTTCCACATCTATAAAACTTAGATATTACTTATGCTGTTACCTTTATCACAGCATTATGAGATTTAAGTGAGTTAAGATACTATATGAATGTCGTTTTACAGATGAGGAAAGACTTGCCCAATGTATAAGTGTACATATATAAGTAAACATATATATATATACATTTAGTGATATATAAACTATAGCTGTTTTTTTTCATTTTTTGTTCTTATTTTGTTTTACAGTGAGGGGGATGTTGGTGATGGACATATTTTATTTAGTTTTCTCGAGTAGCAGACTAGTCATCATCCACCCAGCACCCATTTCCCCTTCTTCCTTCCTAAAAGGACTCAGCTTTTCTTGGATCTGGGGGTAGGTAGGCTTGTGTCTCTATCCCCAGCATTGGGAGGAGAAGGCTGTACAGCCTCATATCTATTGAGGGTGTGTATTTACCTGTGGCCAGAGAAGAATGGGCAGCCCTCACCAGCTTCAGGGCCGGAACTGTGCAGGGTGTGTATCTGAGGACTTGCTTGGTCTGGGCCTTACTTACCATTCAACGAAGGATGACAATCAGGGTTTGGGTCTGAGCTCATAGAGAGGAGAAGACTGAGTAAGGAGCATTTTGGAGGGGGAGTCGAGTTTGAATTCGACCATGGATAATTTTAAGGTACTCATTGGAAATCCATGGCAAGACATCATGAAAGCACTGAGGACCATGGGGTTCACCATTCTGTTCTCTTTATTTTTCGATATACTTGATTTTTTTTAATAATAAAACTTTAAAATAAAAAGAAAAGGGAGGGGCCAGCCCAGTGGCATAGCGGTTAGTTCATGCACTCTGCTTCGGCGGCCCCGGGTTCACAGGTTCAGATCCTGGGCTCGGACAGATGCACCACTTGTCAGCCATGCCGTGGCAGTGTCCATATAAAGCAGAGGAAGATGGGCACGGATGTTAGCCCAGGGCCAGTCTTCCTCAGCAAAAAGAGGAGGATTGGCAATGGATGTTAGCTCAGGGCTTGTCTTCCTCACAAAAAAAAAAAAAGAAAAAGAAAGAAAGAAAGAAAAGGGAGAGAGTAGCTCAGCCTATGAGTTTGGAACTCAGGGAAGAGTTTGGGTTAGAGACGTAAACTTAGAGGTCATCTGAGGACACTTGGTATTAAAGTCCTGGGCCTGGAGGATGTCTCCCAGGAGAATCAAGGAATCAAGCCCTGGGAACCCTGATGTTTAAAGTCAAGAGATAAGAGGTGGAGGGACATAGGACATAAAGAGGGTGTGTCCCAAAAGACAGGTGATGAAGGAGTTTTAAGGAAGGAGTGACCAACAATGTCAAGTGCTCCTGACAGCTTGAATAAGATGAGAACTGAGAATTGACCATGGCCCTGGCAAGCTGGAGGTTGTGGTTTCAGTGGAGTGATGGGGGGAAAGTCCTGATTGGAAGGGATTAGAAAGACCAGTGGGCAGTGGTGAGAAATGGAGACTTATATAGGTAACACATTTGATGGGTTTTTGCTATGAAGAGAATTGGAATGGTACCTAAAAGAGGACTTTGCTTGTATTTGTTGCAAGACAAAAGATATTATGTGTATGCTCATGGGAATGATCCAGTGGGAGTGGGAAAACTGATGATGAACGTGCTGACACAAAAGAGAGAGGGTTAACTGCAGGAGCAATGCGTTTGAGCAGATAGTAGGGAACAGTGTGCAGGCAAAAGAGAGCCATAGGAGGCACGGTCTCTCTCCTTCCTTCACACAGCTCGCATCTGGATGTGAGCCCTGGAACTGCTGGGGCTGTCTGCTGCCTGAGGATGAAGTCTGTGCTAAAGACAGCAGGGTGGAGAAGCAGAAAGAATCTAAGTTCCCTGACATTGTGGGATCCCTGCACCACTAACCTGCAGCCTTCCTTGCCCCTGGACTGGCTGTTAAGTGAGATAATAACTACCTCATTATTTAAGCCAGCTCGACCAAGGTGGTGGTGGTTGTTTTTAACTTTATTTTGAAATAATTTTACTTACAGAAAAGTTGCAATAGTAAAGAAAACACCCATATACTTTACTCAGAGTCACCAAGTTCTAACATTTTGTGTGCGTACGTGCATGTACACACTTTTTTTCTGAACCATTTGCAAGTGGACTACAAATCTTACGTCCTTTAATAGTTTATACCCCTACTTATTCAGTGATTTCCTAAGAACAAGGATATTCTCTTACACAACCATGGTCCAGTTATCAAATTCAGGAAAGTTTACATCAATGCAGTACTTTCATTTAACCTACAGTCCATATCCTAATTTTGTCAAGAGTCTCAATGATGTCCTTTAAAGTTTTTTTTTTTTCTTAGCACGGGCTCTAATTCAGGGTGACATATTACATTTAATTGTCCTCTCTGTTTAGTCTTCTTTAATCTGTAACCACTTCTCAGCCTTTTTTTGTTTTGCTTTGTTTTTGTCTGTCATGATCTCATGACCCTTGTTAGGCCAGTTATTTTATAAAAAGTCCCTCATTTTGGTTTGTCTGATGTGTCCTCACAACTAGATTCAGGTTGCATATTTATGAGTGGAATGCTACGTTAGCGACACGCTGTCCTTCTCAGGGTACCACAATTGGAGACGCGTGATCTCTTTTTGCCCCACAATGAGACGTTAGTTTTGATCACTTGGTTAGTGTGTTGACTGGTTTCTCTACCACATGGTTATAACTAATCCTTTTGTAATTAGTAAGTAATTTGTGGGGAGATAGTTTGAGACTATACACAAATGTCCTCATCAAACCCCCCTCCCCAATTTAGCATCAACTGACCACTCTTGCCTGAACCAATTTTTACAGTGATGGGGTTTTTTTTTTGGTTACTTGTGGCCCAAAGCCTTCTAACCAACACATCTTATAAAATGATTGGTATGAAAAATGCAACCTTGTCCTTTGGAACTAAAGAGAAAAGGAAATTTTTGCATCCTAAGCCAGGCTAGGGAGGGGCTCAGCCCTCCAGCTAGGTGGCCGCATGAGAGTGTCAGTTTCTCTCTGGCTGAAGGCCTGGGACCCTCTGCAGATAAAGGTCACAGAGAATTGGAACTGCGAGTGGGGGTCTGTCCAGGGCGCCTCCCCCTGACAAGCTCTTTGTTTTCTTCATAAGATTTCTTCCAATTTTCCTTTCCCTAGCCCGGACTTTTTGCCCAACTCTTTGCCTACATTTCCAACAGACTGCTGGATGTCCTGTTGTCACCTCAAACTCAATATGACCAAAAAGTCACTTCTTTTCTTCTATCAGTGTCGTCATAATTACCCCAGTCTTTCAGGCTGGAGACCTCAGAGTCATCTTTGGTGTCTGAAGTCTCCTTCCCTCTCAACACCATCGCTCAGGCTCCAAACCCTGTTGCCTCATCCCTCCTGTATCTCTTGCGGCCTCCATTGGGCCATCTCCCCTGGCCCGGGCCCTCTTGGTATCCTGTCTAGATTGCTGTCTGGGATGGCGCTGCCTTCAGACTTCACCTGGTCTAACCCATCTTGCACACACTCCTGCCAGATGAATCACCCCAAATCGCTGCTTTTACCAAGCCCCCGCCTTCTCAAAATCCTTCAACGACTCCCCATTACCTACGGAACTGTGGCCTTCCCAGGCTGATTTCAACAAGCTTTGTAAGTTTAAGTTCCATGAGAACTGCCTGCTCTAGCCAGGCTGGTCCACATATATACTTCCTGAGCAAGCTGTACCCAGCCCGGCCTCCACGCCTGTGGCTTCTTTTTCCGGGAGTGGAATGCCCTTCCCTGTGTCTCTCTTACTGTCTAGATTGTATCCACTCTTTAACACCCAGCTCTAGTCCCAACTTCATACCAGCTCACATGATTCATTGCTCTAAACTCCTATAGTATTTACTGCCTGTCACACACACATTTATTTCTTGCTCATTTATCATCTTGCAACATCGTTGCTCTCCCATAGTGATGAAGAATGTGGCTCTGGAGAAAAGAAAAAAAAGAATGTGGGCTCTGGAGTGAGACACCCTGAGTTGAAATCCTGACTGCCATTTATTAGCTGTGTGATTTTGAGTAAGTTATCTAACTTCTCTCTGCCTCATCCGTAAGATGAAGCCACTAATATTATTTACTTTATAGGGTTTGATGTGATGATTAAATGACTTAATACACAAAAAGTACTTATGAACATAGAATTACCATATGATCCAGCAATTCCTCTCCGAGGTATATATCCAAAAGAATTAAAAGCAGGGACTCAAACAGACACTTGCCTATCAATGTCCACAGAAGCCTTATTCACAACGATGAAAAGGTGGGAACAACCCAAATGTCCACCAACAGATGAATGGCTAACAAAATGTGGTGCATCCATACAATGGAACACTAGTCGGCCTTAAAAAGGACTGATATTCTGATCCATGCTGTAACATGTATGAACCTTGAAAACATTATACTGAGTGAAAGAAGCCAGAAAGCAAGGGACAAATATTGTATGACTTCTCTTACATGAGGTACCTAGAATAGGCAAATTCATGGAGACAGAAAGTAGAATAGAGGCTACCAGGGGCTGGGGGAGGGGAAAATGGGGAGTTAGTGTTTAATGGGTACAGAGTTTCTATTTGGAATGATGAAAAACTTCTGGAAATGAATAGTGGTGATAGTTGCATAACACTGTGAATGTACTTAATGCCACTAAATTGTACACTTAAAAATGGTTAAAATGGTAAATTTTGTGTTATGTATATTTTACCGCAATTTAAGCCCTCCACCCACAAAAAATGCTTAGAACAGCACTTAGTGTATAGTAAGCGTTCAATGGTTATTAGCTATTATTATCATCTCCCATATTACTGTCTTTGTTAAGGCTTATAGATGTCAAACAGAGGAGGTGGCAGTGACCTGGGGATCACCGTGGTGCAAGTCTTCATCAGCAACACACTTACAAACCTACGTCAAGGGGGAATATTTCTGCATCTGGCTGATCGTGTTCATTTTCATTTCTCTGGGCAAGTAATCATCTTCAAGTTCTGAGGATACCCCAGGGGCGTGCGCTGCCTGCAGTCTTCCTTTACTGGTTATAGCTCCCGTTGTTACTTGGTGTATCATTTCATTCATTCACTCAACAAGCATTACGGAGCACCTGTGGTGGGTCATGCACCTAGGTGCCGGAGATTCAATGGTGGGCAAAATGGACATCTGCCCTCCAGAGCGTACAACCTGTGGACAAATGGTGACCGCAAGGCAGTGAGATTGGTTTTTCTAACAAACAGGCAGGATTGAGACATCCAAATGAGTCCTGTCCTCCAAAAGTCCCAAAAGGAGATGATCCTCTCCCGCCCATCTCTAACAAAGCCGCCGCTGCTCAGAAGGTTTTGCGTGTTTTGTTTTGCTTTTTAGCTTTTCTCCTGAAATAGCCTTTAGAGCCTCTGGCACATTCTTTTGAATAACTTCAGTGGTGGCAAAGCTGTGAGTGGTTTGCTGTGGATCCAACTTTCAGAAATATACTTAAAAGGCATTCGGAGGTAAGTCTGGCAAATAATTTGTGTGATAAAGCTAGGTAATAACATTGTGAGTAGAAAAATAAAAAAATAAACGTGCCTCTCTGGAAACTGATTCTTGTCATGCTCAAAAACCGTCCCTGGAAGCAACTCCAAAACTGGAGAGCCAGGAATGTTTGGAGCCACAACAGCATCGCTGTGTAGCTTTCCAGAGGTGAAAAGGGCGACACTTACTTGGATGTGAAGTTCCAGAGAATGGCTGGGGTGTTACACTCCACAACCTTTGAATCCTCTTAAACTTGAGAGCCTCTGGTTCTATTTTTGTATAAAAAACAATGTCATTACTTCATAGTTATGAACTCCCAGGAGGAGAAAGGGGCCTCAGGCAGCATCTTCCCAACCACCGGTCTGTGCCAACCACACTGAGGACAGTTGAGTGCCAGGGTGACGGCCCAGCCTTGGGTGCTGGCGCCCGGATTCAAATCCCAGCTCTGTCCCTCACTAACTGTGACCTAGGGCAAATTGTTAGCCTCTCTCTGCCCCAGTGTCCTCATCTTTAGAATAGGAATAATAATAATAATTGTGACTACCTTGTGACCACTACATGAGAGAGTTGTGAAAATTAAATGAATTAGGACACTGTAAGGCACTGAGAACAGTGCCTGGCACCCAGTCGGGCTCAGTAAGTGAATGAGTAATTTACCAGTGATATTGTTAGTTCTCCAGGAGCAGGGACTGGCCATGCTCTTTTGTATCTCATGGGGTCTGGCATGGAGCTGTCAACGTGGACATGCTCAATAAAAACTCATTCCAGAAGAAAGCACGCACGCGCCCCCCCTCCAAGGTGCTTCAACAGATGCCAGCCCCTGGCCTGCTCCGTTCCTCTTGGGTACTTTCAGTGTGACAGTGTCTCCCCTTCTGCCTTGGTTCTCTGTGGTCTGAAGACGCAGGGGCAGTTCTCTGCTCTCTGGCAGGCAGACGGCAGTGGGGGCTGGGAGCAGGGTGAGCCGGGGTGGGGTGGGAGCAGGAAACAGAGGCCCCTCTATTTTAAGCACTTGCTTCAGCTGTTCCATGGGGACATCCTATCACAATTTAAAATAGAGCCTCCTGGTGGCCTGGGGAGGCTGTCAAGGCCCACTGGGGCCCAACTGACCCAACATGGCTGTGGGACTGAAGCCCGCAGCCCGCTGGCCTGACTGGCTGCTCCAGAGAAGAGTGGCTTTGTTTTGGGGTCAAATGGTAGCTACCTGACATATTGGAAGCTGCCAGGGGTGGTGCTGAAAAGAAGGCTGCGGTTCCCAGAGGGCTGCAAGGCCTCAGAGGCCTCTCCATCACCCAGGAGGGCCACAGGGTCTCTACCCAGCTGGCTTCTTGCTGGCTTTGTTCTATTTTTAGACACCTGTGGTAGGTTCGATTATCTCCAGGCCTGAACGTACTCCCAAGCCACCAGCAGAATTTTCAGCAACTCAGGCCATGTCTGTCCCTTCCCCAGAACTGACCAGAAAGCAGAAAATGTAAAGGTCACAGTAAAAAGTAGAAATGCAACTTGTCCAGGTGCCTCTTGGAGGGGGCAGATCTTGGCCTGAGGTTACCGTCTGCTCTTCATTCTTGATCTGGTCCAAACAGTTCCAGGCCCAACTGTACCTAAACAGAGAGGTGGTCTCCCAAGCCTTCTGCCCCTCAAGGGCCTGACTCAAGGCCTTGTCATAGCCCTAGGCCACAGAGCAGCTGAATCCCTTCTGTCCCCGCACTGCCGCCCCCCCCCCCCCCCCCGCCCTCCTCAGTCAGACTCCTCCTCAGCAGGCCCTAGTCATGCAGATCTCAAAACACAGGTGGCTTGTTAAAACAACACAGATGCCTGGGCCCCACGTTACACCCATTAAATCAGAGTCTATGTGGCGGAGTCAGGCATCTGAATTATTTTAACAAGGTTGCAGGTGATTGATTCATACCAAACTCAGAGTCAGTGCCCTCGTCAGTCAGATTCTCTTTGATCCTCACTTCCTTGTTTGATTGAAACTGGAAACCCCTGAGGCTCAGACTGAAGTCATACACGATTCCTGCCTCTCTAAAAAGTCTAGTTTCTGTTGAAATTATGCAGACATCAGATCTTCAAAATGAAGAACTTCCTATTTGCCTAGGATTGACATTTCTTGCACATCAGACTCTGCTTTTTAAATGTAAAATATGAGGATTGTTATCAAGAGTAACAGGGTCAGGAGAGGTGGCTTGGTATCGTTTATTTAGGCAAGAAGTAGCTCTTGAGGAGCTCTTCTGAACCAGACACGATTCTAGGCACTAGGGATACAGTACCGAACAAGCCAGACTGGGTCCCTTCCCACATGAAGCTGAAATTCTGGTGAGAGAGATAGTCAATGAACGAGCAAATAAGTAAATAAGATGATATCAGACAGTAACTGAATCAGGATGTTCTCAAGCACAACAGAAGATCCCCACTGAACCAGATTACATGATAAGGGTGATTTCTCACCCCTCTGTTAGGGACTGGATTGTCCCCCCAACTTCATGTGTTGAAGTCCTAACCCCCAGGGCCTCAGAAGGTGACTATTTGGAGACAGGGCCTTTAAAGAGGTGATTAAGTTAAAATGAGGCCATTAGGGTGGGCCCTAATCCAATATGACTGATGTCCTTACAAGAAGAGATTAGGACACAAAGAAGGACAGAGGGAAGGTCATGTCAAGACACAGGGAGAAGACACCATCTGCAAGCCAAGGAGAGGCCTCAGAAGGAACCAACCCTGCCGACACTTTCATCTCAGACTTGCAGCCTCCAGAACTGTGAGAAGTAAATTTCTGTTGTTTAAGCCACCCAGTCTACGGTCCTTTGTTATGGCAGCCCTAATAGACTATTGCACCCACCCAACAAGAACTCCTGAGGTCAGACAGCTCCAGGCTCCATAAACACAGGGACTTAAAGCCTTCCTCAAGGACCCAAGTCCCTCTCATACTTCTGCTCTGCCATCCTCTGCCTGGTCCTCAGCTCCTCATATGGTTGTAAGTTGGCCCTTAACGTCCCAGGCTTTGCACTCAGGCAGGACAACACTCCCTGGAAGGAAGGAGGGACTGTTTCACGCCATGTATCCCCTTTTCAGAAAAGTAAAGCTTTCTCCCAGCAGCTTCCTAATAGATTCCCCCACACTTCATTGGCTAGGATGTCATCACGTGCCCAATCCCAAACCAAGCACTGGCAAAGGCACCGGGAGCACCAAACTTGGCTGAGACTAATAGGATTCCCTCCTGAGATAAGTTGGGGGAGGAATAGTCACCTGAGCAAGTCAGAGTTCTGGCAGTAAGGCAGAAGGGGAAATGGCCTTTGGGGAGGCAGCCAACAGTGTCTGCTCTGAAGAGCTCTGTGGAAAATAAAAGCGGGCTAATGTGATAAAGACTGATGGAGGTGAGGTGGAGGTGAGGTGAAGGTGACAGTGTTAGACTGGGAGGTCGGGGAAGGCCTCTCTGAGAAGATGACATTTCAGCTGATCCCCGATTGACAGGGAGGAGCCAGCAAGCAAAAAACTGGGGCACAAAGCATTCCAGGCAGTGGAACTGCAAAGGCCCAGGGGCGGGAACAAGTCTGCAGTGTTCCAGCATTAGAAAGAGGTAGAACAGCAGACCTCTATCAAGACCTTCCCTTCCCTCTTCTCCTCTCCCCTCTCTTCCTCTCCTCCTTCTTTGACTCAGTCTACCTACCTGAAAGATGGAGCTTAACGAAAATTGTCAGTCACCTCCATGTGCCCAAGTCATCACCAGGGGTGGACATGGACACCAATCTAGGTGCTGCCATAGTGAGGTCACAAGAGCAGAAAGCTGTGGAACAACCAGGCAGGTGTTCTCTTCCCAGAGAGATGGGAAAACTCCAAATGAAAGGCTGTCCAAGTGTCCTGGTGAGCAAGTACTATGGAACTTGGGCCTTTCCTACTGTGGAAGAATTTACAGAATTTGAAGAGGAGGCTGCAAAGAAGGCATATGCCTCTGGTACTTTGAGGAACACGTGCCAGGTCCTCCATGAAGGTAAATTTCACACACCGCTTGTCCACATCCCCCTCCATCTCATTCACATCACTTCTGCCTGGGCAGGGAGTGGAGGAGAGTGTGGGCAGCGGACCCCAGTCTCTCAGCAGAATTCAGGAGTAGACATCCAGCATCAGGGAAGAGGCGTGGCCTCACAGAACGTCAGGCTGGAAGGGACATCAGAGGTTATCTGTCCACCTGCTTCATCTATTATTTTTCTTTTTTCACATAAAAATATTTCTTTATATTCTCGTTATTAAAAATTGAGCATATAGCAGTCATAAATAGAGTAAAAATGTAAAGTCCCATTGGTACATTGGTACAACCCCTTCGGAAGATAACTTTACTTCACCAAGTTGAGTATGTCCATACCCTATGGCCCAGCAATTCCATTCCTAGGTATGTACCCAGAAAAACTCGTATACACTTGCACAGAAGACGTGTGCAAGAATACTCGTGGCAGCACCGTTCCTAGGAGTGCAAACTGGCAACCATGCAAATGCCATTAAAAAGAGAATATCTATGTAAACTGTAGTATATTCATACCACAGATTACTATGCATCAGTGAGACGAATGAATGACAGCTGCAATCATCAGTGCAGGCGAACCTTACAACGTACTATTGAGTGATAAAAGCTAGCCAGAAAATACAGTATGATTCCAATTATATAAAGTTCAAAAATAATCAAATATTGTTTAAGCACACATGCGTATGTGAGAAACTGTGAAGAAAGTGGAAGGAAGAGGTTCCCACTGAGTGGTGTGCTCTTTCTGAGGCTGGGTGGAAGGTACATTGGTGGTCATTTCATAAAATTATTATGTAAAGAACTTCTGGGAAGATGGAGTAGAAAAACTTTCCCATACTCCTCCCACTACTATAACTAAAAGCCTTGGACATTAAATATAAAAGAAATGTAAGAAGACTTTGAAAGGTGGAGAGAAGGCGGCAAGCTCGGTAGGGATTTCAGGTCCCAAAGAACGACACTCTAGTGAGTTCCCTCGATCTTCCTTTTCCTCATATATATCCCAGAGGTGGAGCTGAAGAAGCCAGCAACCCAGACACGTGAAAGGACACAGACGAAAAAAGTCCGGACAAGAGCCTGCTCTCTCTAGCCGAAAGACCAGGAAAGGGACAGCCTCGTAAGACAGAAGACTTGTAGATAATAGCCACTACTCCAGTGCAACAACACAGAAAAAACTGAAGCTCTCGGTCTGGGGGAGGAGAATGTTTCAGAATGTTCTTTTGGTTACAAGGGACAGATTCTTTCAACAGAAGGGAAAGGAGGAGTGTTACTGAAAGAGGAACCCAGGAGAAACCCAAGCAGGCCAGAAACTGAGGGAGCCCTCTTTCTTCTCCCCCCAAATCTCATGGCATCTCTGTCTCTCAGTGAGTCTACTCTTTCTTGCCCCACCCCCACCCTGCATCCCCCACCTTTTCACGGTCCCAGCTTGAACATGACCCCCAGTGGCTCTCTCACTCCACGGCTGCTCTCCATGATGGCAATTCTTGCAACAGTCTTTCAGCCTCTGTCCCTGCTGCCAACGGGATCAGTCTCTCAATTTTCCAATTTCAAATTTCCAACAAAGAAATATGACCAGCTTACCTTTCTCAGGCATCTGCAAGTCACAGGTTGCTGGGCAGCCTGCAGATTGCAGCACTTGGTTCGGTATCCAGCTCTGGCCCAATTAATTGTGGGCACAGGCAGCAGAGTCTTATCTGAAATATGGCTCCTTCAGTGCCTGTGAGAACAGGTGTTTCCCCAGAAGGTGACGTGGAAGAGTCAGTCCTTGAAATATACCAAGTATAGAGGTAAACAAGTAAACACACGAGTTTTAGTAAACGACGGTTGGTGCCAGACAATGAGCCAAGGTCTAGGTGAATCCAGGCCTGGGAGTCGGGGAAACCTTCACAGAGGAAAAGATAGTCTGAAGGAGGGGCAGGTGTTTGCAAGGGAAATATGGAAAGGAGGTCATTCTGGACAGAGGAACATATGGGCAAATGGAAGCTGTGGTAAAAGGTCATGGCCTGTTCAGAGCAGAGAGAGAAGTGAAGGAAGACTGGACGCGAGTGTGCGGGTGCCAGAGATGGGAGGGAGGCTGGGAAGATAAGGTGGGATCAGACTGCAAATGACTGCACTCTGAGCTAGGAAGTTGAGGTTTTATCCCATAGGCAGTGGGAGCCAGCCTACATTTATTAAGCAGGGAGGTGACACGATCCAATGTTTTCTAGAATCAGGCTCCACGTGGCACATAGAATCACCACTTCCTGCTGTGATTGGGCTCTGCTTCTAGATCAGGGCTACTGCGCTGGGCTCTTTATCTTATTGGGGAATGGTCTTTCTTTTGGGGAGGGGGCCTTCTGTCTCCTCCCCCAAACCCATCAGAAATATCTATACAGGTCTCCAATTGTGGGTGGGGTTCTAGTAGATAACCAGGAGGAGAATTTCACAGGATTTTTGACCCAAAGGATGGGCGCCCCATCTTTAGGAAGACAGTAAGCTCAGCAGCAGTGTACAGGTTAGATTAGAGGGGAGCTTGGAAGAAGAGGGGTCAGTTCGGCAGCTGCTATAATAGGCACCATCCAGGCAAGAGGTAAGGGAGACTTGACCCAGGCTAGTGGGAGAGAGGGTTGAGAGGCATTCTCCAGGTGGAATCCATGGCGCTTGATAACCGATGGGGTGAGAGTAAGGCAGAGGGAAAAGGCATCGAACCTGGGTGAGTGGGAAGGGAGGGTGCTGGAACACACACAGGGGACACTGGAGAAGGAGTGGGCTTGGGAGGAAGATGGTGGATGGGTTTTGAGCATATTGTCTAGCGATTTCTAACAGGCAGTTGGAAATGTGGACCTGAAGCTCAAGAGAGAAGTCTCCTTTGCACCCTCCCCACTTCAATCTGTTCTACAGGTGCAGAAAAGATGTGACAATTCATTTGCTCTATCAGTGTAACCATGGCTGGACACCTCAGTGCCTTCTACATTGTGACATCACTTTAGATCCTTCACACAAGCCGATGTCTGGACCTGGAACTGTTGTCTCTGCCCAGGCGTGACTGTGATTCTTTATCTTTCAAAATCTCCCCCACTTTCGAGTCTTTTCTGTTCAATCAGCTCATAGCGCTTACTCATACCCTCCCAAATTACCTGAGTGACTCTCCTTTCTGTGAATCTTCTCTTGAGTAATAGTCCTGTAGCCTAGGTGAGGAGCTCTTCCTTTTGCCCAGAAGATGACTCTCTCGCAGCCCTCAGGAGAAAGGAAAGGAAGGAGCAGGTGTAGAGGGTAGGGCTGGGAGTGCCTGGGGCTCTAATTCCTCTTCCTCTAGCTGGTCTTGAAACTTGCATAAAGATCCCCTTGCCTCCCCGAAGCCCATGATGGAGAAGCCTCTGACGTTTGGGCAGAAGTTCCACCTTGAAAGGCTTTACTCCACCACCTCCTCTGCCCCCAAAGAATTCACACACACCCGGGACCTGGAAGGAGATTATAGCAGCTCTTAAATCAGGTTCTCCAGTCAAGATTGGGAGATGGACATGAGCATTGCTCTCCTCCTACCCCAGGCTCGCTAGTGAGTCTCTGTGCTTCTATTGCTTCTACATTTGGTGCCTTCCTGTGGCAGAGATATCCTCCCGACCTCCCTGTCCTCCCCTCTCTCCACTCCTTCTCTAAGATTCTTCCAGCCCTAGAGCTCCATCCCATACAATTGATTCTGAGGAAGCTCAGCATCTTAGTCAACTTAGGCTGCTAGAACAAGAAGCCATAGACTGGGTGGCTTAAACGACATTTATTTCTTACAGTTGTGGAGGCTGGGAAGTCCAAGATCAAGGCACCAACAGACTGGGTATCTGGTAAGGACCCTCTTCCTGGTTGGCATATGGTCACCTTCTTGCTATATCCTCACATGGTGGAGAGAGAGTGCTCTGGTCTCTTCATCTTCTTATAAGGACACTAATCCCATCAAGGGGCCCCATCCTCATGACCTCATCTAAACCTAATTACCTCCCAAAGGTCCCACTCCCAAATACCATCACATTGGGGGTTAGGGCTTCAACCTATGGATTTTGGGTGGATGCATACATTCTGTCCATAGCACTCAAGCTCTTAGGTTGAGCATAGGAGGAGAGCAGGGTTGCAAATACTTGTGCTCTGACATTTTTGATCCTGTCACATTCTATGTGAGAATTTTGTTGTCTCCGCACACATTTCTAAAACCATATAATGACCTGCCTTTGATTTTTCATCACTAGATTGAAAACTCCTTGAACACAGGTAATATGCCCAAATTAAATACAGTCATGAGCCACATAATGACATTTCGGTCAACAACAGACTGCACATACAACAGTGGTCCCATAAGATTAGTACCACATAGCCTAGGTGTGCAGTAGTCTATACCATCTAGGTTTGTGTAAGTGCACTCTATGATGGTCGCACAATGATGAAATCACCTAACGATACATTTATCCCCGTCGTTAAGCAGTGCATGACTGTACATGGCCTAGTACACAGTCATCTCTCTATGGGAATCTCCACATCTAAGTGGACATAGATCTGAGTCGTGGCCTTGTTGGTCCTTGCTGAATCAGGGGTGGCCTGCAGTGGGAAGACCTAAGCTCAGATCGGCTCTGTCACTCACGGTATGTGGTGGGCAATCCATTTTCTCTCCTTATCTAAAAAATTAGGATAAATAACACCTGTCCTGTCTTTTTTCACAGGATTCCTGTGAAAATTAAGCATGGAAATATTTGTAAAAGCCCTTTGTAAAGTGTGTAAAATCCTACACAACGTGAGATAGTGTGAACATTATCTGGGCCACCAGCACTGGAAAGGTGAAGGTTCTACAGTCTCTTATCTATTTAGGGTTGTAAGGCTACCCTGTGTAGCCACTCGGCTCCTGACTCCATCCAGAGTGTCCGTTTGCCTATTTTCTCAGCTTGCTGATGATCCAAAGCGGTACCAGCTTGGCTAGTGTTTGGCTGGAGCCTGAGAGAGAGAGAGACAGACAGACAGGGAGACAGGGAGAAGGAGGGACTGAAGCAGAGATAAATGGGCAGCCCTCACCTGACTTCAGGGCTGGGATTGTGCAGGGTGGGTATCTGAGGACCTGCATGGTCTGGGACTTGCTTATCCTTCATTCAGCAAAGAATGGCTGTCAGGATTTGGGTCTGAGTTCATGGAGAGAAGGCTCGTAGTTAACTTTGAGATACTCACTGGGAGAGGTCCTGAGGTTACCTGACCTACCTCCAGACCCTGTGGCATACGGAATGTGGGCCCTCCTCTGTTTCTCCTCCCTCCCTGCACTCCAGCCACACTGAACTACCAGGAGTTCACTAAGTCATGCTATGCTCTCTCTGATGTTTTCACACCATTGTCTCCCCTCCTTCCCTTTAATTGTGCTTCTTCTTCTTCCCTGAATACTCTTCCCCACCCCAAATCTTGCCTTAACCTGGCTCACTTATCTGTTCTTAGGTCTCAGCTAAAGAATTGCCTTCTCCAGGAAGCCATCCCTGAATTCCATATTTTAGGGTAGGTGTCCAGACTGAGCATCCCACACATGTAGCAGGTAAGAACGGCTCAGCACCAACGAGGGTGCCAATTATGTTACCTAAAAAATTTGTTCTTGGCATTAATTAGACACAACTCAAGCCCACCCACTTGGATTGGAGAGAAGTTCAATATCAATTGTTCTAAAGATGGATTCCACTCTCTTGGATCATCACTCAACCCTGGGGTGCTTAGAAAGGGTCCCCCAGATTCCCAGTCCTCCTGCAAGAAGAGGTCCTGGTTGGCTCTGCTGTTTCTGCTCTCTGAGCCAGAGCTGCTGCTTCAGACCCTGTACCCGACGTCTCTCTGTCATTGCCGTCCCATGGGATCCTGCAGCCTCCCACTCCAGCTCCCTGCTCAGAGCGTGAGGATTTCCCCCATGGAGGCCAGCTCCACAGCATCTCCACCCCTCCCCGAGGCCCCAAGGCCTCTACCAACCTAGTTCTTCCCAGTCCTTGAGACTCTCCTGGGGTCTGCCTGCTGCCCCTTTCCAACCCCCTGAACATCCCACCCCATTCTTAATCAATAAAATATAATCTCACTGATAGGAGCTTAAGGAAATGACCCTCACCACCTCCTATTATCACCTCCTGGAGGTAAAGTTTTCCCAGGAATCAGAACAGAGGCCTGCTTACCATTCTGGGAAGGGAACAACGCCTTTCATTCCCTCCTAGGTCATCCACAGCAGCAAAAGCAAACACAAGTTAATTCTCAGTAGATCACTCTGCTTCTTATAGTGCGCATTTACATTTCATCCTAACCAAAACATGAAAAAGAAAGAAGGCTCACCTGTTCTGTAATTATGTATGTTTTAGTCTCCCTAATAGCCTTAGAAATATCTTGAGGACAGATACCCCATATTACAAATCTTTGTATTCCCAAGATGAGTGCTTAATAAATGTTGAATGAATGAACAAATTGCCTGTGGAACTCAGAACTCTCAGTACAATACTGTTCTTACCGGCCATGTTACAAGGCTTCAATACTAAGGCCTCTGTTTGGCGTTCTCTTTTAGCAACAGAGAGCTCCTCATTTTCACAGCATGATAGCAGCTCGTCCTCCTAGACTGGGGACAAGTTTGTATAAGGCGGAATGTTTGTCCTGGAATTTTCTATCATATGTGGCCAAATCTTTGCCAGCTTATGAAGATCATTTCCATGGTCAGTCAATAGACTTGACCTTCCTGATTCCAGGCAGTTAATAGCCAAAGTGTTAATAATTTAGGAAATACAGATTTGAGAAAATTTTCACCCAAGGAAAGTATTGGAAGGCCATTTATGTAATTGGGCAGGTTTTTCGTTTGTTCGTTTGCTTAAGTGTGTGTGTGGGGAGGGGAGAGTGCTGTTTTGTTTTTGTTATGCTTTGTTTTGTGCTTGTTCCATCAAAACTTTGGCTTCAGGGTGTTAATAAAACTGACCAAATAATAAACAGCTGAATCAGCACTGCCCCAGAAACCAAGGTACCATGGGATGAAATGTTTCAACCTGTGCTGAAAATGAACATTATTTGCACAACTGACCACAGAGAGTAGGATTATTCCATTCCAGAAGGCACGGAGCCAAGGAGGGCTCCTTGGCACACTCTTCTTAGCACACGTCTTCAAGATCTCCTTCCCTTCCCCTACAAACAGAGAGGGGTTTAGAAACATATTCAGTTATATCAATAACAGGCAAATTGTTATCCCTCAGTAAGAGAAATTTAGTTCCAGTGATCTGTGTGTGGGAGCTCAAGGGACATCAATCAAAACCCAGCAGGGTTTGAGAGAAAGGTATCTAATAACTGACAAGCACTTATTTCTCCAAAACAGGTTGTACCAAACACATCTACAGATTCTTTTTGTCTCTCTGACTTAATTACTGATAGCTAGAACTATCAGTAGGAACTAACAGTGGGAAGCAAAGCCTCAGACTTTAATCAGAGATATTCCTCTCTGGATGCTAAATCAGCCCCACTCAGGTGAGACACCCACTCAGGGGGACTGGGGGAAGGATGAGCACCTTCGGGAGCTGCGAGCAGAGGCCTCCCGATGGAAGGGAGATGTGACAAATCAGTTCACGGTGGGGACACTGTGTCTCTGTCACAGACAGAATCCAACGGTGAGGGAATGGAGCACAACGGGGAAATGGAAAGAGGATGGGAACTAATTTGGGCGATTGAATGCCTCTGTGCCACAGGAATCCCCAAGAGCTTCCTTAGATGGCAAAGAAGGTTGGGAGAAAAATTCTCCACATAAACCTGGGCAATGGCCACTCATAGAACTCAAGAAAGGGGCCTAGTGAAATGAAAAAGGAGGTGAGGAATTCCATCTAAGTATTGGTTAACAAATCGTTATTGAGCACTTGACTATGCGCCATTGACACTGCTACTTGTGTATTGTGAGATCTGGTTTTCACCCTCCTGGAGTTCCAGTACTGTGAGAGAGACAGACAGCAATCAAATAATTCCATTAAGGCAATCATGAACTTTGACATGCCACAAGTATTCTAGCCTCCTGGTACTGGCCAGGGCCATGACTTGGGCTCCGCTCTGTGTCTTGTCCGGATAGATTCAGCTCTACCACAACATTCTGAAGAACTCAGCGGACATCTCCTTCTCTCCCTCAACAGCCCAGAAAGGCAAATTGTTGTTAATGAACAAAATTAAGTTCATTTTTTCGGGAAAGGGGTATCGATGATTTATTCAAATATTACTGCTGGTAGCTGTACCACCTTTCTGAAAATCAAGAATCTTACAATGCTCATACCCTTTGCCCAGGAGTTCCACTTTATTTGGGATATATCCTAAGTAATTTTTAAAAATTAGACTGTTTTGTACAAGTATGCAGCGTGAGTTATAACAAGAAAAAAAAGGGATGCAACAAGTGTCCATGAACTGATCAACAGTTAAACACATCACGGTACATCCATACGATGGAATAGTTTGCAACAGCCGGAAACAATGACGGGAACTGGTGCTTGTGATACAGTAAATGAAAAAAGTTAATACAAACTCATATATACAATATGCTTCAAATGTGTAAAAATATGTGAACATAAAAATGAAAATATGCCAAATATTAAGGAAGTTTTCTGTGGGAGGTGGGATTACAGTTGACTGTTATTTTCTTTACATGTTCTAAATTTCCCCCACTAGGAAGGTATTACTTTTAAAATCAGAAAAGGATTATTACCATTGAAAAATAATAATTTCAGGCCTATAAGCAGCTGTGGTTGGGTTTTGATTTGAATTCTAAATTTTTCTTCTGTTTTCCTGCCAATCTCTCTCTTCTCTGTTGCCATTTGAGGAATTAAGGGCCTGCAAGGTAGGGGTGTTTGGTTCAGTAAGCTTTAAGGGGCCTCCCAGCACCCCTCAGAAATAGCTGCTCCCCCAGCCTTGGCCGGGGCAGGCACACAGGTGAACGTAGGGGCCTCAGGAGGAAGTGAATGGCTCTGAGACTAGTGGGGAGTAGGGGAGGGCTGCTGCGGCAGGGAACCAACTGCCTGGGGGTGGAGAGGAGCAAGCAGAGAGGCCTCTCGGGAATTTGCCTGGCACCTTCCCTGCAGTGAAGACCAGCATTCCCAACAGCTACAGCACCCCTTTTCCTCCCTTTCAAGGTGGGGGAGGGATATTTGAGAATTTGGGGTAACCTAGAAATCAGGAGTTTAACAAGGGAACTCTCAGGGATGATAGGCAAGTCCTGCCTGTGTCTGGATTGGACGAAGTGTTGCACCCAAACTGGTTATCACTGGTAGCCAGTAACCAGCCTTGTTAGCAGGAAGAGGCCAGGCCATTGGTTTGGAGACCCTTAGTGTATTTCAGAAGCTCCTGGGTAAAGGATGTTGGAGGTTTATCCCTCTTTGTGCACTAGTCAAAAATGCTGATCAAGGAGGTAGTTTAGACAATGTAGCACATACCAGGATCCTTCTGTGCTGCACGAGTGTTTCCTGTCTTTATTCAGTGCCAGTGAAAACTAGAGTTTCCTTTTCAAGAGGTCAAAATTCAAGCAGCCCAGAGGTGAGCAGAGCAGCAAACAAAGGCACAGGCACCTGTGCTCATTGCACAGCCAACAACTATTGGGGGAGGAAGGCGAGGCCTGGGGGGCCTCCTGGGGACACAGAGGATAATTTATTTAGAGGTGAGAGGAGAAGGGAAATGGCCTCAGGGGATGAGAAAGTCTACCGCTAACTTCAGGTGGGGCGGAGCCAGAGCCTCTGTGTGACCTCTGAGGCAAAGAGATACAAATAATGAAGCAAAGGGGGAAAGATCTTTTGGGGGCTAAAGGGGAAAGGCCTGAGGGGAAAACTCAGGACATTCCGCTGCCCTTCCTCTGGCATGTCCTCTCATTCTCCCTTGTTGCCCTGTTCCAAATGGTCTCTCTACTCAGATAAATCAGGTTTGTTTCCCACCTATTTCCCCATAAAGGACCACAGGAAGACACAGGTTGCCTTAATTTCATTGATTCACTGGTTCATTCAACATATATCCCTCTGATCTGCTTCTTCCATCAATAACTTCCAAACATTTTCAGTTAGCAGGCCACTTCAGGGGAGGCAAAATATCCCTTATTAAAAGCATGATTTATCTCAGTGCTTCCCAGACTTTTTCATGTCATGGTGCACGTCACGGTAAATGGTAATATTTGTATGACACGCGGGGTAACCGACTGTTTTAAGGCTGGAAGCAGTCACCAGGCACCAGCTGCTCTAGGGCTGTGGGGGTCCATCTCTCTTCCACACACCTGTAACCCACTTCTTGGCACACTAGTGGGAATCCCCAATCTGACACTTGGGGCCTAGCTACTAAAAAAAGAGAAAAATCCCTAGAATTAATCAATGAAGGGCATGTCTGTCAGTGACGCAATGATGACCTAAACTATATGTCTTAAATATTGTGGACACATTTTAAATTTATGCCCAAGGCAAAACATGGACATTTTAATATGATGCTGTCACCCCTGTCACCAGTGTTATTCCTGTGGAGTTGCTGACTGCCCGCTGTGCCTGGACAACGCGGGGAGAGCCATTGGCTAGAGGCAGCCTGCTCTGGGCCATGGAAAGAATCGCGGTCTCTGGATGTCTAGTCTAGCCTGGGGCGGGGGGTATGAGGGCTCACTGGCATTATCGTAAGACTTGTAACAACATCCTCCCCCCCCACCACACGTTCTGAACCAAATGAGAACAAGGCTTAGGAATCAGATAAATTGAGATGAAAATATAGCTTTATTACTAATAAAGCTGGATTCGAAAAATTGTGGCTGGTACCTACTTCCAAACGGGCTTCCTATTTTTTCCTCCCAGAATTAAACTTACCCACAAAGTCTTCAGTAATACAGCTGGATAACTGCAGAACAAACACCTCCCTTCTTCCTGCCAAAACTGGCTGCTCACCCCATGGACTGCGGGAACCTGGGAGGATTCAAGTTATTTTGCCAGTACCATTCCCTCCCAGAGAAGCGAGCAGAAGTTTCTATTTAATGGGGCAAGGTAGGAATGCAGGGTGATGAAAATAGCCCAAAGAACCTTTGAAGGTTTATGAGTCCTTCATAAACCTCCAGTAAATATGTAAGTTTTTCTGTCTTGGCTTCCTAGAAAACAGAGCTTGAGTCAAAACCTAAGGATCAATGTTTCACTGGGGAGGTGGCAAACCCAGGGCAGCAAGAGTGAGGGAAAGAGAGGTGAGGCGGGGAAGGAAGGAAAACAAATAGGAGGTTGTGCACTATCAAGCTGTTAACGGCCTCACGAGAAAATACACATAGTTGCTCACTCACTCACTTGGGATGACTCCAGGGATTGGAAGAGACAGTTGGGGAGAAAGAAGCCGAGTGAGCAATTGCCGGCTCCTCCCAGTCTCCTCTCCCTTTTTGGTCAAAGTTTACCCCACGGGGGTTAACTCCTCCTGTCTGGATTGTGGGAGCAGCTGCTGGGAAGCCAGAGGCTGCTGGAATCCAGATCAGCTGGACTTGGGTGCTGGAGCTGCTGTGCCCTCGCTCCCAAGGGGAGGTAGAGACAGCTCCTGAGCAAGATAGAGCCCTGACAGCAGCTATGACTGTAAGGCCAAAGAAAGAAGCCAGTGCTGCGGCCTCTCTAGCCAGGAGCAAGGGCAAGACGAGGCAAGATTGAGGCTTAAGAGGGGTGGGGCTTAGCCAATCTGGGAAGGTATATAAACTGGGTCAAGAACACTAATTTAGAAAAAAACTATCTTGATTCTGAATTTGCTCAGGCCCCTGATGATCTGGGCAGTCAAATGTATTTTGACTGCAACTTTGGTAAGGACTGGTTAATGAAAGAAGGATGTGAACTGAGGGATATCTTGGGCTCTCGCCTCATGATAAATGATGCAACTGTCTGCAAGGGCCCAGAGGCCTTGCAAGTTTGAGCTGGGCCTGTAACAGTGCAGAAGTCCTGGATCACTGGTCTAACCATGGAACAGGTAGCCAAAAACGTGGCATTGGAATTGGAACGGCACCATTTTGATTTATTTTTAATTTTATTTCAAGCTGTATATGGTTTTGTTGTTATTTATTGAGATATAATTCACATACTCTAAAATTCGCTCTTTTAAAATGTACAGTTCAGTGGTTTTGGTTATTCACAAGGTTGTGCAACCAGCAGCACAATTAATTTTAGAACATTACCATTACCAAAAAGAAATCCCATATCTATTACCAGTCACTTCCCATTTCCCACTCCCCCCCAGGAAACCACTAATCTACTTTCTGTCTCTAAGAATTTGCCTATTCAGGACATTTCATATAAGTGGAATCATATAATATGTGGCCTGTTGTGACTGGCTTCTTTCACTTAGCCTGTTTCTAAATTTCATCCATGTTGTAGCATGTATCAGAATTTTATTCCTTTTTATAGTGATTATATTCCATGGTATGGAATGCATCCATGGTATGGATATATCACATTTATTTTTCCACTCATCAATTAATGGACATTTGGGTTGTATACACTTTTTGGCTATTATGAATAATGCTGCTATGAACATGCCTGTACAAGTTTTGTGTTTTCATTTCTCTTGTGCGCATACCTAAAAATGGAATTGCTGGGTCATATGTTAACTCTATGTTTAACTTTTTGAGGAACTGCCAGACTGTTTTCCAAAGTGGCTGCACCATTTTGCTTTCCCACCAGCAATCTATGAGGATTCTAAATTCTACACATCCTCACCAACACTTATTGTCTGTCTTCGATTATAGCCATCCTAGTGGGTGAGAAGTGGTACCTTATTGTGATTTTGATTTGCATTTCCCTAATGACAAATGACGTTGAGCATCTTTTTATGTGCTTATTGGCCATGGAGAAATTTTTATTCAAATCCTTTGCCCAATTTTTAATTGGGTTATTTATCCATTTATTGTTAAATTGTGAGAATTCTTTGTATATTCTGGATAGTAGGAGCTTGTCAGACATATGTTTGCAAGTACTTGCTCGACTCTGTGGGTTGTCTTTTCACTTTCTTGATGTGTCCTTTGAAGTACAAAACTTTAAAAAATTTTAAATATGTTGATGCATATCTTTTTATTACTTTATGTATGCATATATCAATGTGTACTTTTAAAACTGAGATATAATCGACATATAACATATTAGTTTCAGGTGTACAACAAAGTGATTTGAGATATATATATATACATACACACACACACACACACACACACACACACACATATTGCGAAATGATCATTTTTAACCAAGAAGAATGTGACTGAATCAAACCAATCATTGTAGAGTTTGGTAACAATCCTCTCCCCTCCCCTTACCCACCACGGGCCAGTCAGCTGAGGGTACATTTCCTGGACCCTTTGCCATGTGACCACTGGAGTAAGGCCAAGGCAGCCAGCATGCCCTGGGGAAAACCAAACGACCTCTTGAGACATTGGGAGCAAGTCAGAAGGAGAGAAATTTAGGAAGGAAAAGGAACCAGGAGTCCCAGTTTCTCACTTGAGCTTTCTTTTTCCTTGGTCACTAAGCAAATTCATACATCTCACTTTTCCCTAATGCTACTCCATTTCTCCTCCAACAAATTTAGCAGAAGAGACATAGCTGGCATTGAGAGGAATAAGAACAATTAAGTCTGAAAAGACTTACCAAAAATTTTTTAAAGTCCTGATTCAAAGTAAACTATCATAAGTGTAGCCTTCCCGGTATTAGCCGGTTTTCCCTCACAGTCTATCAGGGCTGAACAGATGAATTCCCGAGGTGTTCTGTGACAGCTGGGATTGGAATTCTGAACCCCAGATTTTGAGGCCGCCTCCCCATTCCTTCCTAGAGAGCCAGGTTGGAGTTCTGGATGTAGAAGCCCTTACTCCACGCATTCTGGCTTTTAAGTGCAAATGACTGTTTTCAGCACAGAAAATACAAAGATGAACAAGACAATTCTGCTCACAGTGCAGTAGGGAAGCTGGACCAGAAACAAGTAGCTGCTCCAACCACACATCACTCACAGAATAGAAGTGCTGTGTACACGGGGAACCCGGCAAGGCCGCCCTTGACTCCAGTAGATGGTCTCAGATGGGCAGCTGTTTGCCCTCACAGGGGACCTGGACCTGTAACAGCCTCACAGACTGGAGGATAGGGCTAGCTCCACATTTGGTGGGACAAAATGGGACTCTGCCCCAGAGAGGGCAAAGTAGGACATTTACTGAAAAGAAAAATTGTGGTTCTTCTCAGTCAGCAGACTAGAAGATAAATGGCCTTTCTACTAAAGCAGGTGAAGCTCCCTTCTCTCCATGCCTCATTCTCCATTCCTCAACTCCTCTCCTGGTTCAAAAGGGAGGAGAGGACAGAGGGGAGAAGATGGGAGAGGAGGGAAGAGGATATTTGGTCAACATTTGTCTTTTTGTAATCGGGAGCAACCAGGAAGAGTAGGACTTTTTTTTAAATAATACATTCATTGAGCTATAATTCACATACCACACAATGCGCTCAAAGTGTACAATTCAGTGGTTTTTAGTATATTCACAGAGTTGTGCAACCATCACCACAATCAACTTTAGAACACATTCATCACCTCAGCAAGAAACACTGCACCCCTTAGCGGTCACCCTCCCTTCTTCCTATTCCCCAGCCCCAGGTAACTACCAATCTACCTTCTGTCTCTCTAGATAATCCTATTCTGGACACTTGATATAAAAGGAATAATAAAACATGTGGTCTTTTGTGACTGGCTTATTTCTCTTTGCATAATATTTTCAAGGCTCATCCATGGTGTAGCATTTACGAGTATTTCATTTCTTTTTATTGCTGAATAATATTCCATTGTGTGGACATGCCACATTTTGTTTATCTGTTCATCAGTTGATGGACATTGGGTTGTTTCCACTTCTTAGTATTATGAATAATGCTACTTGCAAACATTCGTGTACGGGTTTTTGTGTGGAAGAGTAGGGCTTTTCAGTTAGTCATTATCAATCATTTATTGACTGCCTATCATGTACATAGCACAGAGATGGGAGTAGGGGTGAGGGAGGGGATGTAGGAGGTCCGAGACCCAGAAGAAGTATAAATATAAAATGTAATTCCCCAACTGTCCTCTGACTAGTTGGGGAAGCCAGACTAAGCTTTTAAGAAATATTTAAATAACTAATGATAATCATTATTAATATTTATTGAGTGCTTACTTAATTCTGGAGATCACGCCACAGTGGGTCAGCACTGTTTTGCAGAGGAAACAAGCACAGAGAAGTTGAGCAGCTTGCCCAAGGTCGCACAACTAGTCAGAGGTAGGCCAGGATTCAAACGAAGACAGTTTTGTCCCAGAGGCTCATTCTTGTTAAAAAAGCATATAATGGGGGCTGTCCAGGTGGCATAGGGGTTAAGTTTATGCACTCCATTTTGCTGGCCCAGGGTTCATGGGTTTGGATCCCAGGCACAGACCTACATGCTGTTCATCAAGCCATGCTATGGCAGCGTCCCACATACAAAATAGAGAAAGATTGGCACAGATGTTAGCTCAGGGCCAATCTTCCTCACCAAAAAAAAAAAAAAAAGCATATAATGCACATTTCAAATGCACACAAAATTAGAGAGAATAGTATAATAAACTCAGTATATCCATCATGCAGCTTTGATAATTATCAATATATGACCAATCAGTGCCTAATCATAATCAGCACGCTACACTGCCCTCTGTAAGCAATCAAATGCCAAAATGAGTGGTAGCAGGCATAGTTCTGGTTATTCAGTCAACATACATTTGTTGAGCACCAACTATATGCCAGGCACTGTTCCAGGTGCTGAGGATTCAGCAGTGAACCAAATGGACCAAATCTCTGCTCCTACCTATGTACAAATGATCGCTCATGTAATGAGATAGCAGGTGGTGAGTGCTATACCAAGAACTAAATGCAAAGGGGAAAGAGACCCTTTGCAATCACAGAGAGAGGTGGCAGTTGGTCACCACCTTAACCAAATGATCAATATGAGCTTCACTGACAGAGGGACAACCTGACATGATATACCTCTTGAGGTGACACAATATGAAGTACCCAAACTTGACCGAGGAAGCATTGTGGTTTTGCCCCAAATATTTTGTTTGTTTGTTTGTTTGTTTTTTGTGTTTTTTTTTTTTGTGGGGAAGACCAGCCCTGAGCTAACATCTGTTGCCAATCCTCCCCTTTTTGCTGAGGAAGACTGGCCCTGGGCTAACATCCGTGCCCATCTTCCTCCACTTTATATGGGACGCCGCCACGGCATGGCTGACAGGCAGTGCGTCCGTGGGCGCCCGGGATCCGAACTCGCGAACCCCGGGCTGCCAAGCGCGAACTAAGCCGCTGCGCCACCGGGTGGCCCCCTTGCCCAAAATATTAATTTAAACATAACGAGGCCTTTGGACCTAGTTTCCAGTTTATAGGAAATATACAAGATAGAGGAAATAGTTAAATGACACCACTAAGAAACAATCAGATAATGATAGACTGTAAGACATTCATGACAACTGGCTTTGTTACTTCAAAAAAATCAATGCCACAGGAAAGTGAAAAAAACATGCTTGTGTAAGCGGGGCTGTTCTAGATTACAGCAGACTAAAGAGGTATAAAATCAAAATACAGTATGTGAATCTTCAGTGGATCTGGCTCAAAAAAATGATAGAGGGGGCAATTAAGAACATCTAATGATGGACTGGAAATGAGATAATATTAGGGAATCATTGTTCATCTTCTTAAATGTGATAATAATATGGTTATAAAGGAAAATGTCCTTAAGGATGTAGGGCTGAAGTGTCCTGATGTCTGAAGGTTATTCTCAAAAGGTTTAACAAACAAACAAAAAAAGCCTGCACAATCACACACACGTGCTTCCATGCAGGTAAAGCAAATATGGCAACATGTTAACAGTTGTTCAACCTGGATGGTGGGTATTTGGGTGGTCATTGTACTATTGTCTCAACTTTTCAGCATATTTGAATATTTCCAAAATAAAAAAATTACCGAAAAACTAAAGCGAAGTAAGAAAATGAAAGTAAGGGATGTACCATTTAAAACAGGAAAGCGTCTTTGAAGTCAGGACATTTGAATAAAGACCTGAGCGCAGAAAGGAGGGAGTTGGCCGTGAGGATCCAGGGGAAGGGCACTCCAGGAAGAGGGAACAGCCAGTGTAGAGGCCCTGAAGTGGAAACGAGCTTGGTGTGTCCCGGGACACAAGCATGGAGAGCGGCTGAGGGGATGTGAGGAAGGCAGGAAATGAGGTTGAAAATGTAGCCTAAACCCAGATTATACAGCATCACAGAGGCCACAGAACTGAGATTTTAGTCTGAACGCAAGGACAACCCACTGAAGGACTGTGAGTGGGAAGCGAGTTGGACTGAAACATATTTTAAAACATCTCTCAGTCTCCTGGGTGGAGAATAGACTGTGAGGTGAGGGTGGGTGCCTGGTTGACAAGAGTGGAAGCAGAGAGGCTAATAAATAGGACTTATTGCGGAGAGGGTGGTGCTCAGATTAGGTGATGGACATGGGGTTTAGAAGGGCTCAGGTTTGGCAAATAAGTCAAGGGGAGTGCTCATGGAGTTTGCCGATGGATGTGAGGATGACGAAAAAAAAGCAGCCAGGGCAGACTCCAAGGACAGTCTGAGCAACTGGCTGATGAAGGATGGTGCCATTTGCTGAGATGGGGAACAGTGGAGGGGAGGCACAAACTTTTCAGAGGAACATTAATTTGGTTTAGAATGCCCTGGAAGTCTTCACGGTCACGACAGAGGTGAAATTTGGGTTTAGCCTTAATAATAATGAGTTCATCAACAAATTAAGTGTCTTGTTTGAGTTAAACAGAGTGACACGGCACATGGCAAGCGGCATGGGTTTTGAAGTTGGGGACCTGGATTTGAATCCTGATGCTGCCAGTTACTGGCTGTGTGACCTTGGACAAATTACTTAACTTCTTTGAACCTGAAGTTCTTTATCAGTAAAATAGGCAAAATACCCTCTGTCCTGCAAGGTTGTTAGGTTGTAAGTAACACACCTTGGCACAGGGCCTGGAACAGAGTACGTGCTCAGTATCTAAGGTTTCCTGCCATTCCATGGAGACCATTAGGAAGACCTACCTGTGAGCTTCCAAGGGACTGCTTTAAGACGTTAATCTTCTGTTGCCTTTTCAGCTAGAGTCCTCCTTTCTTCCTTTTATTCATTCAGTATCTGAGCACTTACTGTGCACCACTTGCTGTTCTAGGCACTGGATGTATAGAGTGAACGAAACAGAAAAAACCCTTGTCTTCATAGAGCTTACATTCTGGTGCAGAGAGAAGACAACAGAAAGCTAAGTAAAATACAGTACGTAACATGTGAGATGGTGGTTAGTCCTCAGGAGAAAGCAATACGGGGAAAGGGAAGAGAAGGTGCTGGGGTGGATTTGGGACTGCAGCTTTAAATAGGGTGTTCAGGGAAGGCTCTTACTGAGAAGGTGACATTTCTGCAAAGACCTAAAGGAAATGAGGGAGTAAGCCATGTGTTTAGCTGAAGAATATTTCATGCTGAAAGAGTGGCAAGTACAAAGGCAGGAGCATGCTTGGTATATTTGAGGAGCAGCAAGAAGGCCAGTGTGGCTAGAAAGCAGTGAGGGAAAAGGGTAGGGGCAGCTCCTGTAGGGCCTTGGAAGCCTGTGATGGCTTTGACTTTGACGAAGAGTGAAATGGGAAGACCTTGGAGGGTTTTGAACTGCTGGGAGACCAGATCTGGTTTATGGTTTAAAAGGACCACTGGCTTCTGAGTG
The DNA here is from genome assembly GCA_031878705.1 of Tapirus indicus. Lineage (NCBI taxonomy): Eukaryota > Metazoa > Chordata > Mammalia > Perissodactyla > Tapiridae > Tapirus > Tapirus indicus. The sequence continues at coordinate 147,255,585 of CM062917.1, read as the reverse complement.
AATTCAGGAGTTGAAAGGAGGAAGCCAGTTGGGAAGCAACTGTAGTAATGATGATGGCTCAGTAGAGGTGATGGGGAAAAGATTCTGGATATATTGACAGTAGAGCCAACAGGATTTCCTGGTAGATTGGATGGAGGGTGTTAGAGAAAGAGTGAGGTCAAGGATCCCAGTCCCAGGCCTGCCGCTAAAAGGATGTATTGGATTGAACCAAATGAAATTGCCAATATTTGACTGTTCTTAACTTAAAAAAAATGGCAATTACCATATTTCAAATTAATAGTTGCCCTTTACTGAGATGGGGAAAACTATGAGAACATAGGTAGGCAGGGTGTCAGAAGTTGATCTTTGGATGTGAGGAGATGATGAATAGGCAGCCATATAAATGCATCTGGAGTTCAGGGGCGAGGCCTCAGTCAGAAATATACCTCATGGAGTCAGAGCATAGATGGTAGTTAAAGCTCTGAGACTGGATGAGCTCAGCTAGGGATTAAACGTAAAGAACAGAGGCTTTGGGACTCAGCCTGGGCCTCCAGCATTTCCAGATCAGGTAGATGAGGAAGCAGCAAAGGAAACACAAGAAGCCACGACTGGCAAAACAAGGGCGCCAAACAGGGGAGCTGGCCCAGGTGAGGGCTCCTGGATGCAGGTGTGAATAATTTCCAACCTTGCTCACTCCTTGAGCCTTGGCATTAGGGAGTGAGTGTGTGTGTGCGCACGTGTGTATGCGTGTGAAGATAACATCTTATACATGACCAGCACTTTCAAGGTTGCAGTCTCTTTGCTTATTTGATCTAGGCAAAGGTAGTGCAGGTGCTATCATCCCATTTCACAGAAGAGTAAACCGAGACACAAAGGTTAGGTTACTTGTTCAAATTATATCAATAATAGATAGAAGACCTGGGACTGGAAGGGGTCGTCTGTCTCCAAGTTCCATGCTCTCACTGAATCATGCTGCTTTGAGGGGCTTGGTGTTTGACCAGGGAGCCTGTAGCCAGAGGTAGCAAGCAAAGAAACCTGTGGGAATGATAGCTGGGCAGGAGATGAAATCTTTCTGCCCTTGCTGCTGTACAGCCTGTATGTTCCTGAGCCCCCACTGACTGCTTCTGTGGGGACAAATTGGAACAGGATTCCATGGAGATGACTTGAAATGAGGTCTAAGCTTCTATTTCCATAGCAGCAAGGAAACTGCTGATATTATTGCCCCCTAAGAGTTCTGGACCTTGAACTCAGATGCCAAGAGTGCCAGCTTAAAATGAACCTATTTCCTGATAGAAATGGTCAAATGGAGTCAGGAGGCCTTATTTGGGGGACTTTTACACTTGGTGGAGACAGTGATAAATTCACTTGGGTCAACAGGTACCTTCAGAGATAGAGCAGCTTCTGGGCTGTGCTCTTCGACTCACTCCACCAAATGATTGGTTTCATCTTACTCTCTCTTAGTGTCTTGCTCAAAGCATTATATTCTCTCCAAACTTATTCTCTGGCCTTTGAGAAGCTGCTCCTGAGATGGGAGGCTCCATTGGTCAGGATTGGCTCTGCCCTGGGGAGAAATAAACAGGCCCGAATACATTTCCCAGATTGCAACACTACTGAGTCAGGCAGGGTCAGACAGCTGTTCCCTCCCAGCGCCCCTGGTTGTACCTGATAAGGAGGAACATGGCTCCGTCCAGCACACTGCTGTGTGCACACATATAAACAGACACTCCCAGGCCCCAGTGTTGTCTTAGAGTAAATTATTGACATTCTGAATGGCTGAAACATTGGGAAGAAGGTGAGCACAAACTTACTGTGCTCAAGAGGAGCTTCAGGTTTCATAAGCCAAGAATAAGTAAAACCAGGGCTGTCATTCGACACCACTTTGGAGCCACCCTTTGAACCTACCTGGTCAAGGGCAGGTTCAGGAGTCCTCTGAAGTTCCGGAAAGAGGGGGGAGGATTGCAATGGAGGAAAGGGGAGGAAGTTGGAATAGGGGAGATGGGTTTATGAAGGAGCAAATGGCAAAATGCCCAGAGAGAAAAGGTGGATCATAAAAATGTGAACATACCTTGACCACAGAGAGAAGGAATTGATGCTATGACATCTTAAAAAAATACCAGAAACAAGTGAATGCCCTTCTCCTTAAATGATGTACAGTCTATAAGGAGTGGGGCAAATGGGGGTTTGATATTAATAATATGACAATACTGCCACCAATATCATATTACACCTTATAATCAACACTTCACATTACCTTTATGAAAAGCAATTTATAGTTTACAAGGGGCCTTCACATTCATCTTTTCCATTTACTCCATCAACCCACTCAAGTGGGTAGGGCATTATGAGCCACATTTTACAGATGAGAAAACTGAGGCTCAGGGAGGATATATGCAATTAACTGAGGCATAATTAAGAGCTGGGGAGGGTCAGGTTTGTCTTAAGTAACCCAGAGCTAATATACTTACTAGACACAATAACTCTTCTCTAGGAAGGGTGATTCCTTTCCAGTGACTGCTCAGAGGGTTAAATCTCCACTGCATTTCTAGGAAGAGCAGCCCCACCTTCTCCATTGTTGTCCAGAACATATTTCTCTAACTAAACACTCCTCTGATTATTTTTGCTTAGTATAGCAAAAATCACAGCAGTATAGCATCTGTGAAGATTAAAGCACCAGGGGAAAGTTCTAGATCCACCCCATGCCCTTCTTTCTCAAGTGTCTCACCCCTGCTCAGTTCTTTCTGTTCTGGAAACAATACCTTTGGGTCTTCTAAGCTTGCCACCTTGCTCTCAGGTGGGGAGGAAACATTCTTGTTTGCAGAGGACATTACGGAACACAGGACCCACCTAGAAGGGCCAGGCAGGTGTTTTGCAAGTGCTGATGCCTATTGGAATCTCAAGCAGTGGTTCTCAAACTTTGGCCTGCATCTGAATTATCTAGGGAGCTTGTTAAAGACATGGACGTCCAAGCCCCACCCAGACTTTCTGAATCAGAATCCCAGGGGTGGGGCCTGGACATTTGTGAGCTTAACAAGCTCCCCAGGTGATTCTGAAGTCCACCAAGGCTTGAGAACCACTGTCTTAGCACAGGAGTGGGAGTTACTCAGGTGAAGGAGAGTGGGGAGCCTTGCTGGGGGGGGCAGGGTGGGTAGCAGCAATGGAGAGCCTAGAGGAGACACAGCAGGAACAATCCTCTGCTCTGTCCTTTTCTGCCTTTAACAAAGTGGTCTTTTAAAAGTGAGTTGGAAACCTCTTCATTCAGACATGTTTTCCTTCTGACAGAATTGCTATGTGCAGTAGGAAAGAGCAATGCACCCCTTTTAAAACGAAGCAGTTAAAATAGCCTGTCATTTTTAGAAAGTAAAATAGAGGTAACCAGGGGCTGGGGGAGTGAGGAATGAATGAGGAGTTATTGTTCAATGGGTACAGAAGTTTTGGTTTGGGATGATGAAAAAGTTCTGGAGATGGATAGTAGTGATGGTTGCACAATATTGTGAATGTATTTAATGCCACTGAATTGTACCCTTTAAAATGGTCAAAATGGTAAATTTTATGTTGTGTATATTTAACACACACACACACACACAAATAGAGGGTGTTCTTGCGGGATAGAATAGGAACAAACAATGCTCAACTTTAGCTGATTGCTGCTGCACCAGGTGTGTGTGTGTGGAGTGATGTAAGGGGACCCAACTCACAGCACATGGCCTGACAAAGTACGAGGGTATTAATGGGAACAGGCGAATAGATAAACAATTTGAAAATAGATGGCAGCGAATATGTGATATCAATATAGGAGATGCCAGGACACTCTTTCCTGCCCCTTCACCTGGTTGACTCTCGGATTCCACATCACTTCTTTTGGAATGCCTTGTAGAGAAGTGTCTCTCAGACTTCACTGCACATAGGAATCACCTGGGGACCTTGTTAAACTGCAAATTCTAATTCAGTAGGTCTGAGGTGAAGCTCTAGCCTGCATTTCTAACAAGTTCCCAGGTGAGGCTGACACACTAGATCCACAGACCATATTGGGAGGCTGTGTAAGTTTAAAGTCTTTCTTAGTTCATCATGATATCCTCATGTCCAGCAGAGTGATTAGCACACAGCAGGTGCTCAATAAATATTCATTGAATGCATGACAGAGTATGTAGGGTTGGTATAGGAGTGTGGCGGGGGGGGGGGGGGGGGTAGAATAATCTTTGTCCTGAACTACAGCACATCTGGGGTGTTTCTGCTTCTATCAGTCATTCACTTTGTGAAATTATCTTCAGAGAATAAAGATGTCAGTACTAAATTATTTCTGACCTTGCCACTTTGCTGCCTATTCTAATCCTTGAAATAGTGGTGCCATTCACACGGAGGGTAATGATCCCTGGTTTGCAAGCTCTGAGGAAGTCTTGCTATAGTCTACAATCGCTGCAAACAAATTCTCTCCATCCAAGGAGGGAGCAGAATGCAGGGAACCTGCTGATGTGAGAATTTCCAGATTTTGGTGACTGTTTGAGTAATTGCCACCTTGGCCTCCTCAAATCAAATCAACAGCTTTTTTAACAGTGCTTGTGAGAAGGAGGGTCACTGGTCTAAAACACATGAATGTAATTATATTGCGATTATTTACTATTATTGTTTATGGTGATGGTAACGACACTGGCAGTTGAGCGATGAAGTATGTGGGGGAGTTGGGGGAGGGGGCAGAGAGCTGTGAGGGCAGGAGAAAGAGAAACTACAACTCCCAGAACCCTCCGGGAACGTCAACGCCGCGGCGTCGGCGCCCCACCCCTTTCGCCGGCTAGACCCGCCCCGCGGATGACGTCACAGAGGTGACGTCACGGCGCCCAGAGCGAGGCTGGGGTAGAGAGGCCGACAGAGCAGGAGTAGTCCGCTTGTCGTGGAGGCTGCTAGGGAGCCGGCGAGAGGGTGAGCGGGCGAGTAGGCGAGCGAGCTAGAGCAGGCAGGCGGGAGCGTCGCGCGGCGCAGAGGAGCGCCGGGGCCGGGCCGCGGCGGAACCCACAGCCGGAGAGGGGCAGCCCGAGCCGGGCGCCGCGGGGTCCCCACCCCCACTCGGCCGGACAGTGCCCGGTGTTCCCCCCGTGCGGGGGGCGGCGGCGGCGGCGGCGGCTGACGGGACCAGACAGGACCGCGGGGGTGTTGCCACCTCCACCGAGGAGCCGGTGCGGCCGCGGGCTCCTCAGAGCCGGGGCCCGGGGCCCGTGACAGACGGGCCGAGGAAGGGAGAGAGGCAGCGGCGGCGCAGGCGACGGGGAGGCAGCGGCGACACCATGTCATCCCCCAGTCCGGGCAAGAGGCGGATGGACACGGACGTGGTCAAGCTGTATCCTTCGCGGAGGGGCGATTCGGGCTGTATGTGGGGGGTGGTGTGGGGAGGCCCAGGGCACCCCCTGAAACCCAAGCAGGGGCCTTGGGGCAGTCCAGGCCACTGTCCGAGGCTCCCTTCCTCTCCTCCCTCCCCTCAGTGCCTACGGCGGCTCCTTGGCACCTCCCAGGAGCTGAGAGCCTTTTCAGCTCCCCCTTTATCTGCAGCACCCCGAAATGTGCGTTGTTCTTCGCTCTTCCTGCACCCCTAGTGCCCATGACTTTCCTCTACGACGTTTGGACTCCCAAGACGGCTTGTTTTTTTTTTTTTTTTTTTGCAGGACCAGCCACCTCTCTTCTCCACGACCGAGCCCACCTTCAGGGTCTCTCTCTCTCCTGTTTGCTAGCTCTCGATTTAGGGACCTGAGAGAGAAATTCCCAAGGGTGAAGCCTTTCTCCCTTTCTTGAGATGCCTCCATTCCCTCCACTCACATGCTTGTTGAACTGGGGTAACTCAAGTGACCTCCTTTATCCTTAATTCCTTTCTATATTAGGAAGAGAGTAGTCTGCTCAGTGTCCCCTCTTGTAGTAAAGAGCTCTGACTGTTTTAAATTAGGGACCCCTATTAAGCTTTCTGGGCCCTAGGGGAACCCCACTGTGTTTCTTTCCACTGACAAAGCCTGTCCCACCCATAGTTGTATGTGGTGAGGACCCCCAGGCCCTCTAGCAAGCCACCTTCCATATTGTGGATATGACAGCTGGGGAGAGGGAGAGAAAAAGGATCTCTTTTACAAAATAGCCCCTGTACTAGGCACTTAAGCAAACTCCCTCTGTGAGGATAAGGTTCTTGGGGAATAATTGCCCTGATCTTGCCAAGTGACACCCTTTATTTTCCTGTCCTTCCCCTCCCCCCCGACTTTATATACTCTGGAGGTACCAGTGGGAAAGCTCTGACTGATAAGAGTCCTTCAGGCCGTGGTTTTGGTTGGAGTCCAGACTGATTATTTCATGAGCAGCTAGAGAAATTCGCGAAGGTTCCTGTGACAAATCGAGACATTTTTTTGAGGGGTAATTTAGAGGGTGGGGGGAGAGAGGAAATGAGCCCAGTGTTCTGAACAACTAATCCCTGGGGGGTGGGTAGTGTGTGAAACGCAGTTAAAAAGTCCTGTCTCTTGCTTCTCTTTCTCCTTCACCCCCCATCCCCCCACCATTTCCCCCTGTTGCTGGGTTTTGTTTATATAACTCAAGTTGTTTGGCTAGATTCTTCAGGTGAATTCTTTCTTGCTTCCTTTTATTTGTTACTGTTTTTGATTGGATGTTTTACCTCTCCATAGAGATCGATGATTATTGTCAAATACGTGGTTAGGGAATTCGCTGAAGTTGTAAAAAAGTAGTTTTTGCATTTGGTTTGGAAGTGGGGGATGGGAGGGAAGTTGCCTGGGCAAGAGAATTTTTTTTCATAATCTTTTCAGAAATAAGGTGTTTTTCTCCTCACTCGGGAAAACTTGCCTAGAAATTAGGCACAGTAGATAAACTTCTGAATTTTAGGGTTTGAAGTTTAGAATTTTGGGGAGGTGGGAGTGAAGATTAGAGAGAGAAGCAAATAATAAAGTATATAGTATGTGCCAAATATATAGCTAGGCACAAGTTAAATTGACTCTTTATCAGCTCTTTGTGGCTGTGATTGAGTTTTGTAAATGTGTGAATGATAGACCAGTAATGTTGGCTTTTCATAAGGCTGTAGGAAAACTTGTAACTATGGCTGTGTGTACATTTTACACAAAGCAGTTCTGAGTTTTATTTTTGTTTAGAAACTAGGAAATGACATGGTAGCACAATCTGAGTTATTTTTATCTTGAATTGAGAGTTACTGTCACACCTAATGCAAATTTCTACCTAATGTTTAATTGGGATGGGGGTGGGAGAGAGAATTCCAGCTGTTTTTGATCAGTGTCAGGTTCTCAAATTATATACATATATATTTTTAGAAGATTGAGGATAAAGGGTGAGGCCTAACTTGACCTGATCCCTTTTCCATACAGTGCCTTTTGTTCATTTAGTAGTTGTGGCATCTAGAATGATTACCGCATTTAGGAGTCGGGGTGTGGGGGCTGGAGAGGGAGAGGAAAACAGACAAAGAACAGCAGGGTGTCTTTTTTTTTTTTCTCCTTCCCCTAAGTGGCTTATTTCATAGCTTATTTTTAGTAGAAAATGAAGAAAGGCAAAGATGCATTGGCCTTCTGTTCTTTCCCCACCTTCCTCCTTTCTGACAAAAGAAAGCAGAGGCGCTTTAAAATCGTAGATCTCTGAGATAGGAGGACAACAGTCTCGGAATTTAAAAGCCAGAGGTTATCTTTGTTTTGTGTTTGTTGTTTTCTGGTCTAATGTAGTTTGGAAGTTAAAATTTTCGTATTTCCTTTTGTGTGTGCATGTGTGTTGTTGGAGTGAGAGATTTTGTGGCCTCCTTTCTCTGTTGAATTCACATCAGTAGGCCCAAATGGAGCAAACAATTTTTGAGTAAGGTATATTTAGCAAAAAATTTAAGGAAAAATTCCCCAACCCACTATTAAAATGAGTACAATTTTGTGAAAGGGCCAGGGATTGAAAATGAAAGATGGTGGAGAGGAAGTAGAAAAGATCTGAAGGAATGTACTTGCTTTTTTCCCCTCACTGCCCCTTGATGGTTTCTTTGGTGTGGAGGCCGATAGCTGGTTTCATTGCAATCTCCTGTTTCAGCCCATTTTGGGCTGTCTCCTGAGTGTAATTATGCCACCACGATTTACAGCCTGGCAGGGAACCTATATAGTATGAAAGTAGCGGTGTGGGGGTAGGGAGAGAAGAGGATGTGTAACTAATTGGCCACTCACTGCCTTCCACCACCTTGCTAGGTTCTTTCGGGAGACACTGTCTCTTGTGGTTGTTTGGAGTCGGTGATATTTCTTTTGTGACGGGTTGGTAGGAGGAGAGCTGACTCCCAAGTTATGCAGGGAGTGAGTGTTTTGCACCAATGCACTTAATAATCTGCTGGGCAATTATGTTCTGAAACTCTGACTCATTCATTGTTTCTTTTCTGATCCTTTGCTGAGGGTTGTGCAAACCTCTCCAGGAGCCTAGAAACTGATGTACATGACTTTTGGGCCCTGTAGGAATGTGTCCCAATCAAAAAACTTGCAGTTAACCCAAATCCTGTGGAATGGTCGTGAATAGTGTGGCCATTTGTTTGCAAAGTCAAGTAGATTGGTGATTCTGTGCTGTTCCAGCCTGCCAACCCTTGAGGTTTCCATCTCAACCCGGCTGGTTATTTAGATTGTCTGAGAACTGGGACTCGGGTGACCTTAAAGCGTGATTTGCCCTAAAGGAATATCGGTTTAAATTCTCCCTGGTGGAGGAACAAACAGCTCAGATTACACGGGTTTCCTTGTTGGTGGGGGTTACTCGTCTCACCCTGTTGCACAGCCTGGTGATCCTTTTATCTGTGAACCAGTGGCCCCTGCTGAAGGCTGGAGCTGCTTGTTTTGGAAAAGCATATGCAGGCAAAAGGCCGCAGGCACAGCTCCTCACAGCTCATTGGCTGCTCTGTTACTACCCGGAAAAGGAGGAGGGGCGGAGCTACCAAACAGCTGATGGAGTGTGTGACCAGAGTGTGTTTATATACAAAAGAAGAAGGGACTGGGGAGGCCTTGTGAGTGGTGTTACAGGATCAAGTGTATTTTCAAGGGGTAAAAGAGGGGAAGAAAGCCTGACTTGTGAGTACAGAAATGTTCAGAAAAATTAGGGTCGAATCAGAAAAGTGAATCTGATAATAATAGGGACTAGGAGTACCCTGTATTTGTTACTGGTGTGAGATTTTGGAACCTATTGTATAATACCAAGAGTTTTCAGAGATTCCCTTTTTCAGAGGGAGCGCTGGAACTTAAAACAGGATTCGCTGCCACTCTAAATGTACTTAACTGACTCATGCAGGGATTCAAAGGTATGGTGGAAATGTAAGCTTCCCCTACAAAAGCTTTAAGAGTGGTAGTCAGAAAGGGGCATTGTCTTATACTAAATTTGTTAACAGCATTAGTGAATCTTACAGAATCCTGGTGTCTGTTTTAGGGTTTCAGAAGCTTTCTATAACAAGTTCATCCCCTCAAACATTTGAACACCTCCTTTGTGCTACGCTTGGGGCTAGGTGCTTGGGGCTAGGTGCTGGGGGTTCAGTAGTGAAAATTCAGTGTGGGCGGTCATGGTGCTTATGTAACTCATTAAACAATTTTTTTAAAGTACCGGCTGTGTTTATAGCAGGTCAGCACTGTATGTATCACCTTGCTTTTTGAATAACTTATATTTACTTTCGGAATTGACTTTTCAAGGGATAGAAAGGTTAAAAGTGAATTTGTGTGATGGGAGGTGGATGTATGGGGATCTATATTTCTGTTATTTAAAAGATAGATGCTAAACAATTGAAATGAAAACAAACATTAAAATGTGTAGCCATTTGTCTGTGACTTCAACTTTAGTACTTGCTGTCAGTAGTTATTCTGTCCCTAAGTTAGTAGTCTTTGTTACTCTTTAATTTGTGCTCAAAGTGTAGACAATTCTGTAATCTTTTAACTAGCTCCAGTGTCAATTGGGAACCTGTGGTTTGCCTTTTGTTTCCTGTGGCCTTTGTTTTAGTGACTTGATGAGATGGAAGGTGGAATAGTTTTATGGTCTTGAAGCTAAAAGTTAAAGCTTTGGCAACTCCCACTGTTCTGCATTTGTCTTCTCTGCCTAGATTTTGGTGACAAATATAACATACTGGTACTTATTTTGGTTAAGCAGGAGCCTACATGAGTAAGCATTCACAGCTTCAGAACATCTGATTCCTGCATTGCAGTTCTAGTAAATTACACACAAGCCTAAAAATTCAGATTTTAGGGGGAAAAAAATCTTTTGCATATGTGACCCATAAAAGTCACTTACCGTGTTTGTGTGCGTGCCTTAGAGAAACCTGGATTTGTTGGTTTTCTAGTGTTGTTCAATTTTCCCAGCACCTTGACCTGCATTTTATTTATATCTGTATTTTTAAATTTAGTATCTTGTTCAGTCTTAACAGATTTGATGGTTCCAAGAATCATTGGATTTTTAGGCATGCAATTCAGAAAATATATGTTACAAAAAGGGAAAGAAAACAGTCACCCATAATCGTATCCTTTAAAGAGTGGTTCTCAAATTTACTGCCATCTTAATTATCTGGAGGGTTTATTAAAACAGGTTACTGGGCCCCACTCCTGGAGTTGTCTGATTCAGTACGTCTAGAGTGGGGGGCTTGAGGACTTGCATTTCTTTTTTTTTTTTTTTTTTCATTAAACAAATTTTTTGCCCTCCCCAAAGCCCCTGTGCATGGTTGTATATCCTAGTTGTAAGTCCTTCTACTTCTTCTATGTGAACCCCCGTCACAGCATGGCAACTAACAGATGGGTGGTGAGGTTCCGAGACTGGGAAGCAAACTCTGGCCACAGAAGCGGTGAGCACCAAACTTTAACCACTAGGCCATCAGGGCTGGCTCAGGGCTTGCATTTCTAGCAAGTTTCCAGATGATGCTGATGCTGTTGGTCCAGGGACCACAGTTTAAGAACCTTTGTCCTCGAATGTTAACACTATGGTGTTTTTTCTTATCAGTTTTTTATTCCCCCCAGTATATATTATTTTTAGCCTGTTGATCATATTGTATGTGCCTTGTTTTTGCTTAACATTTTTGCAACTATTTTTCCCAGTTAAAAACATCAGACATAGTGGGTAGCTCATGTAATATGCTGTTCTGTGCCAGTGCCATTGATTTAATTCTTTGCCATTTCTCTGTGATAAATAAGGTTGAAATGAACATCCTTGTGCATAAGGCTTTTCTTGTATTTTTGAATTATTTCTACTTTCCAGAAATGTGATTCTAGATCAAAGAAGGTAAACATTTGAATCAAAAGATACAGTTAAAAATCTTGGGGCCCACCACAAAGTGGGCTCTCATTTTGTTGTGTTTTAGTTGGTGTCATTTCAGCACTGAAGCAGTCAACCTGGCATAGTGATGAAAGATGAATTCTGATCTCTTTGTTTAAACTTTTGTGATAATGGTGATCCTCATATTAGGGATACTTTTGTACTTCTCAAAGTGCCTACGGTGAGTTGGTAGATTAAATATATTACATTTATGAGCAGATAGATCTGACTGGCAAGAGCTCTAGATTTCATTTTTGTATCTTGAATTTTTTTCTTTTTGTTTTTTATTGAGGTATAAATGACATAAAATAACTGTACATATTTAAACTGATAAATTTGATAAGTTTTGACATCAGTATCACCCATGAAGCCTATCACCGCAGTCAAGATAGTAAACATATTCATCTTCCCCAAAAGTTTCTTGTGTCCCTAGGTAGTCCTTTCCTACCCCCACCATTGACCTGATTTCTGTCACTATAGATTATTTTGCATTTTCTAGAATTTTATATAAATGGAATCATACAGTATGTACTCTTTTTTTGTAGATTCTTTCATCATGTTTTGAGATTCACCCATTTGGTTACCATGTAGTTCTTTCCTTTTTATTGCTGAGTAATATTTCATTGTATGGATATAGTGCAGTTTGTTAAATGCAACACCTCTTTATGGATATTTGGTTATTTCCAGTTTGGGGCTATTACAAATAAACCTGCTATGAACGTTTGTATGGACATGCACTTTCTTTTCTCTTGAGTAAATATACAGGAGTGGAGTAGCTGGATATGTTTAACTTTTTAACAGGTAGCTCAAATTTAACTTTTACTGATGATGGTCTCTGTTTCCTACACAGTTAGATTGTGACATTAAACGGTTGTTTCAATTGTGTATTTTAAAGGAATCCCATTATATAGCATGATCTTAAAGCACTGATTTCTAACCTAACTCTGTCAAAGCTTGTTTTGTAGCTGCTCTTCCTGTTCCCACTTTCAAAATTAGTGAATTAAATGTTCATTTGAAATATTTTTGTTTTGTGGCCCTTTGGAATTGTACTTCAGGAATTATGGTCATAAATAATGTATTTTTGCATTTGCTAGTAAGACTCTCTATACCTTTTTGAAAAGGTAAGCACACTTTTTGTTGATGGAACCTTTTACTTTTTGTAAGATACTGATAAGAATTTTTTTTAACATTAGTTTTACTTAGCACCTCGAGTTACCTTTACAGGAGTTTACAGATATTTACCTAGGACTCTGTTGAAGTCTGAATAGTATCTTCAATTTTCATATGGACTAAATTCAGGTAAAAGGAACCAACAGCAAATCAATGGCAGAACTGGAAACAGATTGTAAGAGTTAGGTTATCCCTTAATATGTCTTCCTGGCATCTTTTTTGTGTGTGTGTGAGGAAGACCAGCCCTGAGCTAATATCCGTTGCTAATCTTCCTCGTTTTGCTGAGGAAGACTGGCCCTGGGCTAACATCCATGCCTGTCTTCCTCTACTTTCTATAGGACACCACCACAGCATGGCTGACAAGCAGTGCGTTGGCAGGCACCCGGGATCAGAACCGGTGAACCGCGGGCTGCCAAGCGCGAACTAAACCGCTGCACCACTGGGCCGGCCCCCTGGCATCTTTTTTAAAGTTAATTTTTAACAAAATGGTGGGTTGTTTTGTTAGTGTTTTTCCTTTCTGGTGTCCTATGTGAGTTATTTGATAGATTAACTAGTAGACATTGCCATAATAAAAAATTAGGCATTGCTTTGTAAAAGTTATGATCACATTCTTTCTGATAAATTACAAACATTTGAATTTATGTATAGATGTTTATGTGTGTGTTGCTTAAAAAATTAACACCTCTTACTGATAGCTGGAATTTTTAGCTTGGCTAACAAGAAGAAAGACAACCTGGTTTATGCCAGTTTCAGGTTGGAGTCAATGACAATTTATTCGGTGGATAGACTTGGGTTCAGTAGTCAGACACAAGGATGGTACTCTGAGCGTGTACATTAGTGTATTATTTTCTGATTGCCATAGTGTAATTCAAGTGCACTGTAGAAACGTTTGAAAACACAGAAAAGTCAGTGTATACTTTTGAGAGGCAGTTCTGTTAGCGATTTTTGGGTAGGGTATCACATTTGAGAAGAATTGTATTTTCATGGGCAGGTACTGTGGTTATTGTAATTTCTTCTCTGTACCTCACCAGATGTTTGGGAAAAGTGATTGGTTGTTTGCAGGCTGGTGCTCATGCCTGGCAGAACCCAAATCAAGAGCCAGGTGGAAAACCCCAGGGGGCAGCTATATGTACATGAAAGATGAAGGATCCTTTTTGCCTTCCCCTGCTTTTTAGGTATCTGGCGCATTAGGTAGGTGGTTTGAACACGTGCTACTGATCTTTTGACCTGGCCCTGCATAGAAGGAGTAGGAAGCCTTTGAGAAGGGGAGGGGCTTGGCTGGACTTTGTCATCTTCAGGAAGACAGGCATGACTGGTGGGTCTGTCTCTGGGCTCATAAAAAGGTGCCTGGGCTGTAGCACTCGGAGGAACCATATTTAGGGATTTAGAATATTATTTAATTGATTGGGAATAGAATCTTTGTCTTTTGTTCAGCTCTCTGGTTTCTAACTTTTAAACCACTTTTAGGGAGGCACTGTGTATAAAAGATATTGCCAACATGTGAAATTGTTATTAATGTAAATTGCATATTTTCTTTTTAGTATTAAGCAAAATGTTTCTTTTCCCATGTATCATTTTTTTTTCATGTGCACTTTTCAAGGTTTCTTGGATTATAAAATCTTAGTTGAGGTAATATAAATAGAAAATTAGATACAGAGTGTGCCTGGTTCGTGTTACCGCAGAAGCAATTGGGTTAGTACTCAGCTTAGTGAAAATAAATTTAGTTGTTTTCTCCAAATGGTGCCAGTATAACTTTGGTTATCTGGATATTGCTTTTCGATCAGTTGACTCTATATTGTTTTGACACTTTCTGAAAGTTTAATTCAAAAATTCAGGTAAACATTTCCATTGTAGCATCTGTCTATAGAAGGTTTACTGTTTGGTTAGAGTAGTGTCTATAAGAGATCACCAGGTATAATATAGTTGGATATATTGTTTTATGGTCTTATAGACTACTGAATGTTTAGTACCTTTTTGCTAATCTAGTTATCTAAATCTGTAAATAAATTAGTCTCCTTGGCAACAAACTTGGAACTACATAACCATTTTTGTTTCACTCCGAAGGAAAGAAACTGGATTTGCTTTTTTTCATTAACAAAGGTCACTTTTATATGGCCTTTAGGATCCCACAACTGTGAATTGGTACTTGGTCAGATCTCAGCCAAACACGCCCGTGATGTAGATCTTGGACACTTTGGATTTTTATTACAAATTATATTTACATTCAAATGGATGAACACAGGAAGGAAATGCATTTTAATTGTTTGTGGCATTTTCTGACAGGAGGAGTTTTAGCTATTTATCTTGGTGGCTGATCTTAATGTTGCTTTAAAGTATATTTAAATAAGTATATTAAAATGTAGAACCTAATACATGTTTGATAACAGAATCACTGATCTTGGCAATACAATTTGACATTATTAGCATCTGTTAATTTTACCAAGTAATTAATTCAATTCACCACAGCCACCATCTTGATAATGAATAAAGAAAAAAACCCCCTGTATTTTGCCTTTTTATTCATTTATATCCTTAGAGATTTAAAATAAAAAACAACAATATTTTTCATTTAAGTCAGTTTTGTTTTATGGGTGGAAGAAGGAGAGGAAGTAGACCTTTGAGTGTGTTGTTTAGTTTAATTACCTAGATTGCTACCCATTTCTCTTGACAGTAAAGAAGGGTGGCTCTTAAATGCTATTTTTGATTATCAAATGGCATATATTTGAGTATCCCTGTATTTAGTCGTTCATGCTCTTGTGAACACTTACTTGCTTTTATCTTTTCTTTCTACAGGCTTTTGGGTAAGAATAGTTAGGTACTAGATTCTTTCTTTGAGTAATTAAGGTGGCTTTTCCTTTGAGATTAGGCTAAGAGTTTTATAACATGTAAACTATGATATATTGGGAACACTATTGGTGGCTTATAAAGACTATAATTTTATTTCATATATTCCAGTCTATATATCTGTTTTTTATTAGTGTTCATAGCTTATACTTTGATTTCTAGAAATTGAGCAAGACAGTTAAATTCACTAACAGGAAAGTACGTAAACCTTTGGAGAGACGGTATTTCCAGAGTCTTTATAATATCTTACATTCAATCTTAATTAAAAGTAGTAGTGAAGCCAGGTCTTTTTTTCTAGGAGTTTGAAAATCAGAGTATACTTGGCCTGTTTCACTTTCTGCAGTTTGGCAATTATATCAAACTCGAACTTACTTGTGGTAAAAAAGTATAGTTGTTTACAGTTTTGCTATGTATCCTCTGAGTATAACAATAGGCTATGCCTTAGATTTGCCTTGAGACTGTTCAGTGAAGTCAGACATAATGGAACTTGGCACCTGAATTTTGTGTGCTTATACTTTAAAGGTCTTGGTCTCTCCTTGCCTCTGAAGAATTTGTTTTTTCTAAGATAGTTTTATACAGTCTGGTCAGTGTTTCTGAGATTCAGAAGCTGCTGACTGTATTTAAGTCTTCAAGGTAGAAAGTCTAAAGGTCTCTATCACCCAGCATCCTCCTCTGCTCTTCAGACAAGGTAAATGGGAGTAGTCCCCTGCCCCCATGGGAGCTTATTCCCAGGATTGCACCGTTAGTTCCCTTGCATCTTGTAATTCAAAAAATAACTAATGAAATACCATGTCTATTTGTGTTTATTCTCAATTTTTTTTTTTTTTTGGCGACCTGGTATGTATAGTCAAGCCTTTGAATTGAATTATTATCTTCATGGACAGAGAAACATGACTTATCTTTCTATTTGCTTAATGGGAAATAGAATTAGAAATTCTTTTTTTTCTAAAATCAGAAATTAGTTTATGCCTTGTGTGCTTTTAAATGGGGGCTGATTACTCATTTGAATGAATTGGATAAAACATAATGATTTTAGTCTGTCAGTTCTGGCTGTTTTATTTCTTAAATGTCATTGTTAGAGTGTTTTGTCAGCTCTGATGAAGTTCTGATTTTATTATTTAAAGTTAAATTTTCATAGGTATTATACTTACATAGATTTTAGCATGGTATTCTACTTGGAGAAAACCTGGAATGCAAATAATGGTATTACAAAGCAATGGTTGCTTTCTGAATGTAAGGGCTCTTTCAGTTGAAATTAATAATTGTATTCTTTCTAGGCAATATCATTTGTGGCCTTAAGTAACAGTTTAAGAAATATTAATGCCTGGCTGTACTGCTTCAGATTAGGAGGGTAAACTCCGGTAACTTTGTTTTTGTTATTGATAGAAAAAATAGAAGCCAAGGTTGAAATAAGGAGTCTGCTTTTCATCTGTGACTTATAAAATCAGTTTTACTACTTAGTAGCCACATTTGTTATGTGAAAAATAGAATTAAAACATTGTAGCCTAATGTCTCAGTTAATCCTATTTATGAATGTAAGAGTCATAAAGAAAAAATTAAAATGACTTTGTAGGTTTTAATGTTCTGTTATCTCTTTACAACAATAGATTACACGGCATTCATTTTGTATTCTTGAAGTGTCTGAATTGTATCTGCCCTATCAATAATCTAAAAAATAAAATAAGCCCCATAAGAGTCCTTGACTTTTGGAAGCTTTTGTCAGGATAGAATGGCAGCATGCTGTTCCGTTTTAAATTTTATGTGTTTAATTACCTAAATTATATTTTGGTTTTTAAAAGGTAAACTGGGGAATGGGAGTATAATTGAGTAAAAGAATATGCCTGGAGCCAGGATAGGCTCTTATCAGAGTTTGAAACAGTTCAGTACTTAAGCATTTGAATATTTCGCCTTTATGTCTTTTTGTGTGTGTGTGTGTGTGTGAGGAAGATTAGCCCTGAGCTAACATCTGTTGCCAATCCCCATCTTTTTGCTGAGGAAGATTGGCCCTGGGCTAACATCCGTGCCCATCTTCCTCTACTTTATATGTGGGACGCCTGCTGCAGTGTGGCTTGATAAGCAGTGCATAGGTCCATGCCCGGGGTCCGAACCTGCAAACCCTGGGCCACTTGAAGCAGAGCGCACAAACTTAACTACTATGCCACCTGGCCAGCCCCCTTTATGTCTTTTAATACTCTAGATATTTTAAATATATCTTTCACAGAAACTTAGTTGCCAACATTTTTATTGATATTTAAATTCTGAGTGCCTACAGTGGATCAGTTTTGCTTCATATTATAGTGATTTTAATTATTAGTCTCAAGACAGCTAAGCAAATGTAAAAACTTAAGATGCTTAATTTTTTTAAGTTGGGATGATTTTATAAAAGAAGACTTGGGGTGTAAGCAGCCCTTCTTATTTTCTACTGTTTTTGCCTTAATGTTTGATATCTTTTACTTTTTTAGATGAATTTTTTCTTTTAGATTTACAGAAAAGTTGCAAAGATAGTACTGAGAGTTCCTACTCCTCACCCAGCTCTAGTTACCCCTCTGTTATCATTTTATATTACTGTGGCACTTTTGTCAAAACTAGGAAACCAACATTGGTGCATCACTGTAAACTAAACTCCAGGCTCTGTTGGGATTTCACCAGCTTTTCCATGAATCTTCTTTTCTGTTCCAGGATTCAGTCCAGGATACCACATTACATTTAGTGGTCCTGTCCCCTTAGTGTTCTCTAGACTGACAGTTTCTCACTTTTTCCTTGTTTAATATAACCTTGACAGTTTTGGAGTATTGGTCATTTTTTGGAGTGTTCTTCAATTTTGGTTTATCTGATTTTTTTTTCCTCCTGATAAGACATTATAATAGTGAGGTATTAAAATTTGGCCAAACTCATTGTGGGTTTTCGGAAAGAATGCCACAAAGGTGAAGTGCCCTTCTAATCACATATGATGTGTGTGTGAGGTGCCTGTGTCCTCATGATGTCACTGGTGGTGTTAACCTTGATACACTTGGCTAAGGTGGTGCTTGCCAGGTTTCTCCACTGTAAAGTTACTGTTTTTCCCTCTGTATTCTGTTCTTTGGAAGCTAGTCACTAAGTGTAGCGGACACTCAAGGGGGCCAGAGGAATTAGGCTCTATCTCCTGGAGTGAGTAATTGTTTTTGACTTTTGATTGTAATGTATTAGTGCATTGATCTTAGTTATTAGCAGCTTTTGTACAGAAGTTACATTTGATTTTAAATGAAGTGGAAATTGATACTACTTTTTTGGAAACAAAATGGGATGTAAATATATGAGGATGTAGTCTGGGAGCACACAGATTTGGTGTATTTGTTTATTCAGCAATTTACATGGCAAATTGAACACTCCATTTGGCTATTTTTATTTTATGTATTTATTTTTTTAGATTAATTTATAGCAACTTTATTCATTACTTCAAGGCCTCTTGAAATCTAAAAATCACAGGATGAGACAGAAAATAGAGAAGAGGAGGACAGCCTTTGAACTTATCAGTTTTTTTAGTGGTGAAAAAGGTGACTTGGAAATGCTAGACTCTGAACTGTTTTTTTCTGCCCTTTGCAATAATTTGTCCATTTGGCTATTTTTAGATCTCTAATAACATTTACGTGTGACAATGAAGATAAACTTAGGATGAGTTGCAAACGTATTAGTGAAGAGCCTCATGGCGCAAGGAATTCTGTAATCTTAGAGTTTTAGATCAGAAAGTAGTTGGAGGTGGGGTAGTGATAAAATGCTATTACACTCTGCATCTCTTCTTATTATTAACTAGTTATAATTAACTCAGAAGAGAGAAGAATATGTTCCGTCGGCTGCTAATTGTAGCAAAGGGTCATAATTTTGTCTTATAGAAACATTTTATTCTATCTTAAAGGAGTGTATTTTTCACCATTTTGATATCTTCTTTGCAGCAGTTTTATTTGTAGTTTCAAAGAACATCTTTGTATAATTGTGGTTGGCAATTTTAACCAGAAATTCAGTTATTGTGAGAAGATTGTGAGTAGAACTTGACTTTTTCTTGACTTCAGAATTTTCTAAGCAATTGAAGCTTACTCTTTTATTTTTATTTATTTATTTATTTTTTGTGAGGAAGACTAGCCCTGAGCTAACATCCGTTGGCAATCCTCCTCTTTTTGCTGTGGAAGATTGGCCCTGGGCTAACATCTGTGTCCATCTTCCTCTACCCTATATGGGACGCCACCACAGCATGGCTTGACAAGCAGTGCGTCAGTCTGTGCCTGGGATCCGAACCTGCGAACCCTGGGCTGCCAGAAGCAGAGCGCGAGCTTAACTGCTATGCCACCAGGCTGGCCCCCTCTTTTATTTATTTTTTAATTATTATTATTATTTTTTTTGCTGGGAAAGATTTGCCCTGAGCTAACATCTGTTGCCAGTCTTCCTCTCTTTTTTCCCCTCCCAAAGCCTCAGTTCATAGTTGTATATTCTAGTTGTAGGTCCTTCTAGTTCTCCTATGTGAGCTGCCGCCACAGCACGGCTACTGACAGATGAGTGGTGTGGTTCTTCGCCTGAGAACTGAACCTGGGCCACCAGAGCAGAGTGCGCCGAACTTGAACCACTAGGTCATGAGGGCTGGCTTGAAGCTTACTCTTTTAAAGGAGAAAACTTGTTTACTTTGACAGTTTTTGGTGTATTTTTGCTTTGGCTGATGTTTTTGCCATTTCTCCCTCCTTTCTAGGAATTACACTAACTGATTTTCATATGATGAAAGTTGTAAAGTATATACAATACATTGTTTTCTTGAGCAGAGCATATTTATATTTGAGGCTATTGGGTAAGTGACCTCTGGAAGAGTAAAAGTGAGATATTAAAATCTGACCAAACCCATTTGGTTTCTAGGCTAAAAAGTTAAGCTAAAGTATTTATATCTCAGGGACTTCCTTGAAAAGAGTGAAGAAGAAAGGTAGAAATTAGATATTAATGGCAGATATCTCACTTTTATAAATGGAGTGGTAATAAATTCTTTAATTTGAGATTGTAGAGGACAGTTCAGAATTTATAAATCAACTCATGGGGACACCTGGGTTTTTGTGTGGTGTATAAGTCAGAAGTGTTTGTAACCAGTTGTTTATTAGCTTAATAAACCTGGGGGTGCATTTTTATTTTTTATTATTTAGTTAGTTATTTTGGTGAGGAAGATTGGCCCTGAGCTAACATCTGTTGCCAGTCTTCCTCTTTTGCTTGAGGAAGATTGTCCCTGAGCTAACATCTGTGCCAGTCTTCCTCCTTTTGCTTGAGGAAGATTGTCCCTGAGCTAACATCTGTGCCAGTCTTCCTCTATTTTGAATGTGGGACACCACCGCAGCATGGCTTGATGAGCAGTGTGTGGGTCCGTGCCTGGGATCTGAACCCATGAACCCCAAGCCACTGAAGCAGAGTGCGTGAACGTAACCACTACTTAACCACCAGGCTGACCCCAGGTGGTACATTTTTAGACTTTGGGCCTTAAATAATGCCAGCATCTGGATGTCATGTAGGTGCTAAGAGTCAATAGTGTGGCACGTAGGGCTATCTTACTGGCTTGATGACTCTGGGCAGTTGTTCAGTTGGTTCTTTTGTACCTGTTTCCTGTGCTCATTTTCTTAGGTATGAGTTCCCTGTGGGCCTTTTTAAAAAAAATCGATACTTTTTTTTAGAGTGGTTTTAGGTTCACAGCAAAATTTAGGGGAAGGTACAGAGATTTTCTCTATCCCCTGCCCCCACTCATGAACAGCCTCCTTTATCATCAACATCTGCTGCCAGAGCAGTGCATTTTTTCCAATCAATGAACCTACATTGACACATCATTATCACCCAAAGTCCATAGTTTACATTAGGGTTCGCTCTTGGTATCTTTGGGTTTGGACATATGTATAATGACATGTATCCATCATTATGATATCATATAGAGTATTTTTCACTGCCTTAAAATCTCTGTGTTCTGTCTATTCATCCTCCCCACCCTCACCCCCTTGCAACCACTGATCTTTTCACTGTCTCTCCATAGTTTTGCTTTTTCCAGAATGTCATATAGTTGGGATCGTACAGTATGTAGCCTTTTCATTTCACATTGGCTTCTTTCACTTAGTAATAAGCCTTTAAGTTTCCTCCATTTCTTCTCATGGCTTGATAACTCATTTCTTTTTAGTGCTGAGTAGTATTCCATTGTCTGGATGTACCACAGCTTGTGAATGTATTCATGCACCTCAGTGGCCACCCCCGCCTGAATTTTTTGTGGGGGAAGGTTGGCCCCGCACTAACATCTGTTGCCAATCTTCCTCTTTTTCTTTTTTCTCCCCAAAGCCCCAGTACATAGTATGTATATCATAGTTGTAGAGTTGTAGCTCTTCTATATGGGGCGCCGCCTCAGCATGGGTTGATGAGTGGTGAGTACGTCTGCACCCAGGATCCGAACCGGCGAACCCGAGGCTGCCAAAGCGGAACATGTGAACTTAACTGCTGCTCAGTGGCCCATTTTTGGTGAACAGAGCTAATAGTCTTTTAATGGTTTCTAACTTTTCCAGATTCACCTTTGTACTTTTTTCAAAAAATCTGTTGGTAGCAAGTAGCTAAATTCTGTACTGCTGACCCATTCTATCCTTAATTCTACCTTTCTTTTTTTTTTTGAGGAAGGTTTGCCCTCAGCTAACATCTGCTGCCAATCTTCCTCTTTTGTATGTGACCTGCTGTCAGAGCATGGCCACTGAATGAGTGGTGTAGGTCCATGCCCAGGAACTGAACCTGGGCTGCGAAAGCAGAGTGTGCCAAACTTAACCACTAGGCCACTGGGGCTGGCCTTCAATTCTACCTTTCTTATCCCCTGATACTTGTTCTATAATGTGCTACTTCTCATTCTAAAATATTTCACATTTCTTGTAGCATTCTTTCTTTGAAATGTCATGGCCCACTTTTTATGGAAAAAAAAATCTGGGCTACACAGATTGTTTGAAAGTGCTGAGATCATAGAATAAGTCCTTCTGGTGATGGGTCTGGAGCTGACTAAGGTTTCTCATGCTTTTGTCCCTTATAGCACACGTTTAACTTTGCACATGAAGCAGGTGCTCAGGAAACACCTATTAAATGAATTACACTAAATAATGTATCATGAGTTTTTTCACCAAGTCCTTGGGTCAGTTTTAGACTAAACTTTGGCACCTGCATAGAAACAATATAGAAATCATGCTGGAGAGAGGCAAATCTTCCTCAAATGATGGAGACTTCAATTCTTTTATATGCAGATGCCATTTGCCATTTCATGTACACTGTTCATTTTTCCACTCATAACATGTGTATTTGTGTTCTGAAATTGTCCTAAATGCTAATTCTTTAGTTTATTAAATGCCATTTTCAGGTGATTTCTGTTTTATGATTGTTTGCTGGTTTTATTTAAAAATCAAAGGAAATTAAGATTGTGGATTAGGGAAAGAAACAGCTGAAACTTCTGTTACTTCACTTGTAGAATGGAATACCTTACATTTATCCAAATCATATAGCTTATTAATACTCTGTTTTATACTTTATAGTGTCTCAATTTCCTTCTCACAAATTAGTGCTTCTAAAGGTGGCTTTTACTAGCTTAAGATTTGATACTATCAGCTTCTTTGTCTGTCCAGGACTTCATTGAGGACCTGTCTTTATTTTGAGTTTATTTTTACCCTTTAACCCATACTCTGAGGAAAGAAAAGGTTTTATTTAAGAAATGTTTTAACTGCTGACACCTTCTATAAAAATTATATGTGGCCTATTTTAGTTACTCAGAACATGGGGAAAATACTTAATAATAGCCAGATATTTAAAATCTCACCTTACAGATGCAAAACTTGAGGTTTCATGATATATTTAAACTGTATATACACATAAGTACCGCTTTTTTTCTTCATATATTTGCACACACAGATTGTATTCTCTGTCAGGGAAAAAGAGATTTTTCTCCTTAGATTATTGGCAAGTTCTTTAATTATTGTTCCAAAGTGTTGCCTGCAGACCCCTGGGGATCCCTGAGACACTTTGAGGAGGACTGTAAGGTTAAAACTTGTTTCCTAGTTATATTAATTCTTTTCTTTCTTTCTTCTTCTTCTTTTTTTTTTTTGGTGAGGAAGGTTGGCCCTGAGATAACATCTGTCCAGTCTTCCTCTACCTTGTATGTGGGATGCTGCCACAGCATGGCTTGACAAGTGGTGTGTAGGTCCACGCCCAGGATCCAAACCCATGAACCCCGGGCCACTGAAGCGGAATGTGTGGACTTTATGCCACCAGGCTGGCCCCTAATTCATTTTTTTTGCCTTTTTTTTTTTTTTTTTGCTGTATTGACATTTGTACTGATGATGAAAAACCAGTGGTGGATAAAACTGTTGATGCCTTAGCACATCAAAATCGTGTTAGTGCTGGTCTTATTCTTCACCACCACATACCTACAGTTTAAAAAAAGACAGTTTTACTTGAGTATGACCTTGATAAGGAGTAAAAACAATTGATAAAATTTGACCCTCAAGTACATGTCTCTTTAATATTCTGTGTGATGAAATGGGAAGCACCTTTCCTGCATACTGAAAGTATGGTGGTGGTTTCTAGAAAAAGCACTTATGTGATTTTGAGCTGCCAACTGAACTAGCTGCTTTTTTTATGGAATGCCATTTGTACTTGAAGGTATGACTGACAAACTATGGTTATTCAGACTTGGATGTTTGCCAGACATTTTCTCAAAAATGAACAAAGCAAGCCCAGCAGTTCAAGGAAAACTGATAGTATATGTTGCCAATGATAGAATACAAGTTCCTCCTCGCAAATTAGTGGTTCTCATTTTAAAATGAAAATTAGAATTTTGGAAAGCTTGTCCCTGCCACCAGATGCTTGACAGTTGTCTAGTACTTAGATCTCTGATGAGATCACTGGTGATATTAACAAACGTGATTTTTCGATATTGTGTGATGAAACGTGTCAACATTTGGAAGATCTGTGTGAGTCAGTGAACCAATATTTTCCAAATGGCCAATGCATGACAGAAAATCAAGCGTGGGTAAAAAGATCTGTTCAAAATACAAGGTAGACCAGTAGGTTTTAATTTAACAGTATGAAAAGTTCATTGGTACTATTTCAGATTCCAAATTTCAGTTAGTCTTTTGGAAACTACCACTTGTCAAGTTTTGATTTAATAGCAATGAAAAATGTCCAGAACTATCTGAAAAGCCTATTGAACTCTTTTCTAACGACATTGAAAACATATCGTAGCAGATTGAATGAAGAAGCACACGTGAAAATCCAGCTCATTTCCATTAAGACAGACATTAAAGAGATTTGCTAGTTTTTTGTTTTGGAAATTAGTTATTTTTCATAAAAATGATATATGTTAACATGCATAAGATTTATTATTTTAAATGAATTAAAGTTTTTCATTTCTAAATGGTAATTATCAGTAGATATTACCACATGATAAAGCTCTTTGGAGTCATCAATCTTGAAGTGTAAAGAATGCTGAGACCAAAAATTTTGAGAACCGCTACTTTAATAAATGTATGTTGGAAGAGAAGTTGTCACATTGTTATAAAATCGAGGACATGCTTTATTTGTACCTAGCATAGTGTTGGCATAATACTAGGTTCTTTAATAAAATATTTGAATCAGATTGAATTAAATTATACAGTAAACCTTGTAAATACACATTTAGCCAAGAAAGAAATTGGTGTTGTGTGAAGATGGCAAGTGTTTTTATGTTAGTAAGGAATGTCAGGTTTACACCATATTTTATAGATTCTAAGATATTTTTTCCTGCATCTTAACATCTTTGAAATTGAGATGTCTTACAATTGGTGGTGAGTCACAGTTTGATTGTCAGCTTTTTTCTTTTTTGGTGTGTCGTAAAATAATGGAGTATTATAGATGTGCTGAAATAAGGTAGTGCCTCTTTTTACGTGGAGACGAGGAAACACATTGGATAGCAGTTTACTTCTTGGGCTACAGAATATGCTGCATTAAATGTTATTTCTATCAGACATTGAGTTGACTCTGGGCAGTTGACAATGGGCCCATTGTTAGAATATTCCATTCATAAAGCAGTTATCTTTATTCCAAGCTAGAAGACTAGGCTCTAATGCTGGAATTCAGGCTTTTAAAATAAAACAGAAAACGTGATATAAATTTTGGTTTTTTATATGCAAAGCTTTTTGTTTTTCTGTGTAATCATATTGTTGATGGGAACATAATGGTGAGTGTTGAGTTATTCCCATTTCTATTGTAAAGCAGGCCTTGGGAGGTCTTACTGTGTAGCCCTTGGAAAAATGAATGAAGAATAGAAGCAGAATTAAAAATTTTTAGACTTTCTTTCCATTAAAAATTTTTTAAATTTATTAACACTGTGCTGAAGCTTGAGGAATTCACAAGTTTACTTTTGACTTCTGTTATTCTGAATTCGAGCACTGTTAATATTTATTCAACATGGTTTTATGGGGACCTAGGAGGAACAGATGCTCATTTCTTCATCTTTAGAGCCTTTTCTGTTCTCTTGAATATGTCTATTAAAAGATGTTATTGGATTCTATTATTAACCTTGTGCCTCTGTTTAATTTTGTATAAAAATAAATAGGACCATAACATGGAGACATAAAGATACTATACAAGTAAATAACAGGAACCCTTAAATAAGTTTAAAAAGAGGGTAGGACCTTAGAAATGTATGGAGTTGAATCTATTAGAAAAGGCTTCCTGGAGAAAGCTGAATGTCATAGAGACAGGAGGTAAGTAAGCAAGAGGGCATCAGTGGGGAGGTGATTAGTGGCTTAACTTGGTTAAAGGATCAGAGGTTGTAAATTAGTCACTGTAAGTATGTATGTACTAGAGTGCAGTGTGTGTGACCAAGATTACGTGGGTTGCTGTAAGGTGAATAGGCTGAGCTTTTTGCTTTTTATGATCTAATGGACACTCTGGAACAGCAGGGCTGAAGGTTTGATCTCTCATCATCTGTCAACCAAAGAAGGACTCTTGGTAAAGAATTTACCCACAGAGATTGTTGGAATCTGATCATGAGTTGGCAGGGTTTTAATGGTGTTTACAGAAGAGAATGCTTGGATTTGTGGCATATTATATGAGAATGATTTAGATAATATTTTGAAATGCATATCCTTTTTCAGATATATACTACATTTGAAAAGTAGAATGACCATAATATGGATTTGCATCTACATTTGGTTTCCTCATCCAAAAAATGAAGAAAACACCACAATGTAGGATTGTTTGAAGGATTATGTGAAATAATGTATGTGAATGCATTTAGTATGTAATTTCTTAGTGAATAACTCAGGAATTGTAGTTGGCTGCTAGTAACAGATCTGAAATAACGTAGCTGTAACATGTAGTTAGCACGCAGGCAGATAAGAGCAAGATTGTTGTTATCAGGGACCCAGATTCCTTCTGTCTTTTTACCTAGCCATCTTTAGTGTATGGCTTACTTCCTAAAGGGGTCATTCCTATCAAGTCATTAATATTTCATGCAGGAGGAAGAATAACGGGGTGAAGAAAGCAAAGGGATAAGAACTGGCTAAGACTGCCCCCTCCCCCCCATACAACTTTAAGGAGCTTTTCTGAGTGTCTCTCCCTACAAATTGCACTTATATCCTGGGCAAAAAATGTCAGCTGACCACCCCCAGCTGCAAGAGAGACTGGGAAACATTGCTTTGACTACCCTTAAGGAAAATCAGAGTTTTAATAGTAAGAAAGAAGGGGAGAATAGATATTGAGTTGGGTAACCAGCAGTGCCTGCCACAGTGAATGTTAAATTTTATTTTTTCTTTCATTTACATATTTGGGAGCATTATCATTTAGGCCTGGCTTCCCATGAAATGTCCTGTGCCTTGAATTTTGGTTCATAAAATTTATTTCTTACCTTTATTCCATGTCTTCTAGATTTTGCTTTGCTGGGGGACTGGGCTTATATCATAAAATTATTTACTCTCAGGCATTAAGGGAAAAGAAAAAACGTTAATTTGGCTCTTTTAATTTATGGTTTAGCTAGTATCTTTAAACTTGAGCTCAGAGGGCGTAATTTGGGAGTTTGGTCACTGTTGGAGGTTGGTAGAGGAGAGGCAGCATTTGGTATGAAAGAAGACGGCTTGGAAGACCACCCAGGGTTCTTGCCCTTGGCTCTGCTGCCCATGAGACCTTGTGCCTTTCACTTCCTTCTTGGGTCTTTGTTTCCTTGTCTAGCAAATAAGGAATTGGCTTAGATGATTCTAAATCTTTGCAACTTGAGTATTCTGATTTTATCTGTAGACATTTTGCATATAACTCTTAGTTTGTGTGTGTATATAAAATGTAAAAGACCTTTACAGCCATATGTATACCTGGCATTGCCTTCTCAGGAATAGAGAATTGAAAATAGCTTTATAATATAAATTTAAAATCTTATTTTGAATTTTAATAACTTTGCAGATAGATATGGATAGTAAAAATAAATAAGTTCTGCAGTTTATTATTACTTTCTTGGTATGAATTTTTACTAGGGCTTTTTAGTAGTATGAAGTAGGAAACCTTGACAACTTCGTTTCTCACTTTGAAATATGGTAGTAAAATTGTTGCTCCATATATAGAAACCTGCATTAATGTTAAATTTGAGTAGAAAAAGCCTCTATCTTATACCAGTAAGAGTCATTACTGTTTCATTTCTAGATGGATTCCTGGAATTAGTTGAAGTTTTATGAAAGTATAATTATTAAAATGCTAGTCACTGTTAACTCATCATCTGCTTACCTGCGAATTCAAGTGCTTTGTTTACCATGTTTACATCAAACTTTGACCAACTCTGTGAATGAATCAGTTGTTGCCATTATTATAGATAGTGGAATTAAGGCAAGATGTTATGGTCCTTGTCTGGTAGTACGGAGCAGCCAAGTTAAAGAATGGCTTCTGATTTTGTCCTGTGAGGTGACTGTATTTGCTTAGGATATGTTTCGGGAGAGGGAAACTGTCATTCCCCCATGTCTTGTTTCAGTTTTATTTTTCATGTAGAGTACATCTAGAGAGGCAGTATGGTTTACTAGATGGGACAAGGCCCTTGTTAGAATTCTTTCAAACAATTAATATAATTTCAAGCCGGTAAATTTCTCCTTCATCTTTGTTTCCCGATCCCTGGTGTTACGAACAATAGATTTCAGAGTGCTTCCATGTTTTAGAACCAATCTTATCTAATATCAGTCACCTTAGATGTTTGTAATTGGTATTGGGATATTTCAGCTAATCATTAGATAAGAACAAAGTATCAAATTATAGATCCTTTTACTGAAATTTGGCTTATTGGAAATAATTGTGATTGAGGAAATTGGTTATCAGTTTTATGATTTTTCTAAATTACTACATAACTTCTGATCACCCAAAAAGTGTCTACACTTGTCGAGTAGCAAAAGAGGGCTGCTTTAAATTATGATTTATAGTATTGCAGAACCAATTCTAGGTTGGCAGTAATATTTACTGGTTAAAATATAGTAGTAGGCCTTTAGCTTGGCCATATTGTAGATCTTTTTCTTACAGCTGCCACATTTTTATGAGTAAAACTACAAAAGTAGATAAAACTTCATTTTATTCTGGATATTAGTTGATAAAGGTAATTCAGATAGAATTGCATATTGATGGCAATACTAAGTTTTTTGCTCAACAGATTTTGACTGGAAAATTTTCTTTATAGTTTACTATGAAAAATCTCAGATACATAAAAGTGGAAAGAATAATATAAATGAATACCTGTATATCTTTCCACCGTGTAGACTCAAATATTTTGCCATATTTGCTTTATCATGTATTTTTTCAGTTGTACCATTTGCACATAAGTTGCAAATGTCCCAGCCTTAATACTTTAATACACATCTTCAAAGAGGCAGGACTTTTCCTATATAACCACATACCCTTATCACACCAAAGAATATTAACAATAATTCCATTTATATCATAATTTCCATAGAGGAAATATTCAAATGATGAGATTGTTAGTTTATCCATTTACAGAGGAAGAAAAGGGTAAGCATATGTTCTTACTCTTTAAACATTTTAACACAGTATGAGACAAAGTTAGTACCAAAAAGATTACTTTAAAACCCATGCTATCCTAGTGGAGAAAGTATTTTCATGCATTCTAATAATTTATAAACTCAGCTTTTAAATTAGAATTTAAATAGACTGCTACAGCTGCACATTTTTTTTAAATTTAGTAATTTATGTAGAATATACTTGAAGTGGACCCATATTCATTGAATTGATTTTTTTAAAGCAAAATGATCAAATGGAGCCTAGATTGGCATTCACTGTATATGTATCTATTTTACACAGACTGCAGAGGCTACATTTTAGTAAAATTTCAGTTGTGTGTAATTCTTGGAATAAGTTCTTTGGATTAACTGAGAGTTGAGCAGAAGAAACCCTTTACTTTGAATATATGTTAAAATCTTTTAAAAAGAGATCAGTCCATTTTTCTGCCCTTAGAAAATATAGAATATTGAGTACAATTGGACCCCCCAGGATTCAAGACCAGAGACAGTGATACAGTCAGCCTAATAGAAAATAATAGAACCTGTCACTGAGGGCTCTTGCACCAGTTAAATGAGATTGTGTACCTAGTACTTAGCACAGTGTCTGACACATAGGCATTCAAATGTTAGCTTTTTGTTAAAAAAAAAAAGTATATATTGATTTGGAGCTATAGATACCAGGACATTTTCAGGGTTGCTTTTTTTTTGGTTCTAGTCATTTTCTCACTTAAAATTTTTTTGGGGGGGTTGAGGAAGATTGGCCCTGAGCTAACATCTGTGCCCATCTTTCTCTATTTTTTGTATGTGGGACGCCACCATAGCATGGCTTGAGGAGTGGTGCATAGGTCTATGCTCGGGATCCAAACCCACATACCCTGGGATACCGAAGTGAAGCGCACGAACTTAACCACTATGCCAGCCCCTTAAAAATGTTTTTAAAATAATGAAACATTTTGAGCACCACAACAAATATGAGGAATAGGATAATGATAATAGAATGGGATCCATTACCCAATTTTGTCAGATCTTAATGTTATGCCATATTTGCATTAGAAATTCTACTTTTTTTAAAAGAAATAGGGCCTGAAGTTACACTGAAGCCCCCTGTGAAATCCTCCCTGATTCTACCATCCTACTTCTCTTCATGAGATAGAGGTAACCATTTTCTTGAAGTATCATCTTTCCAATCTTTTTTTAAACTTTTTTATATATGTACATATCCATAAGTAATATGTAGCATTGTTTTGCATGTTTAAATAAATGGTGCCATACGTGTTAGTTCAGTATTACTTTTAAGGTTTATTGATGTTGATAGAAGTAACTTTACTTCATTTGTTAACTCATTTATAATTTACATGCATTACCATATTTTCCAAATCCATTTTGTAAATGTACATTTAGGTTATTTCCAGTTTTTCACCATTATATATATAGGGCTATAATTAACATTTATGAATGTCTTTGTGACATGTGTTTCTCAGGCTTTTTTGTTCATTAGACATAATAAGAAATGTACTTTACATTGACACCCAGCATATATATGTGTGTTTATATGCATACTGGAAACTATAGTTTTATAAAAATATTTACCCATACAGTGTGAGAGAGGCACATTTGCAATCTCTCTCTCTCTCTCTCTCTCTCTCTCTATCCCCTCATTTAAAAAAGCTAATGAGGACCCACATTTGACAAATAATGTATATAACCCGAAGCAGAATTATTGGTCTTAATGGTACACATCTTTAGCTTTGCTAGAGATGAAAAAATTACCAAATTTGTACCAAATTTACATTTCCATCAACAGCATTTGAGACTTCTATTTATTTTTTGGCTGAGGAAGATTCGCGCTGAGCTAATATCTGTGCCAATCTTCCTCCATTTTTTAGTATGTGGGCCGCCAGGACAGCATGGCTGCTGACAGAGCAGTGTAGGTCCATGCCCAGGAACCAAACCTGGGCCACTGAAGCGGAGCATGCCGAACTTAACCACTAGGCCACTGGGGCTGGCCCAGAGACTTAATTTTTCTTTTGATATTCACACCAACACTCATCTAGCTTTCTAATTTTTGTCAATCTGATGGATGTGAAATGGTATCCCAGTGTTTTCTCAGTTTGTTTTCTAATCATATGTTTTGAGTGCCTTTTCTGTCAGACTCTTTGCAAAGCAGTAAAGATGCTACCAAGAGAAGCGAGACATGGCTTCTCTATTCTAGGAGATAGAGGTGAACTTTGTCAACCTATGAGTGGCAAAAGGACACAGAGGAGGGAGCAATGTGTGGCCCAATTGGAAACACAGCTGTTGCAAATGATGCTTGACCTTGGTCTTGAAAGATGAGTAGGCATTTTCAGACAGCAGTGGAGTTGAAGGACATTCCAGGTGGAGAGGAGGGGACTAGGTAAACGCATGGAGGTGTAAAATCGCATCATTCAAAGTATTTATTGAGTGTTAATGACTGTGCATAGAGTCCCAGGATTGGGGAGGCCAAAGGAGAACCAGAGGAGAGTCTGCAGATGTGTGGGCAGGCTGAAGGAGTTTTATACTGCAGGCGCCAAACCTTCACTGGTGAAGGTTTTAAGCAGGGTATTAACAGGAGACTCTTTTTTTGGTGAGGAAGATTGGCTCTGAACTAACATCTGTTGCCAGTCCTCTTTTTGCTTGAGGAAGATTGTCCCTGAGCTAACCTCCATTCCAGTCTTCCTCTATTTTGCATGTGGGATGCCACCACAGCATGACTTGATGAGCAGTGTGTAGGTCCATGCCTGGGATGCAAACCCGTGAACCCTGGGCTGCCGAAGCAGAGTGTGTGAATTTAATCACTATGCCAACAGGCTGGCCCCAGGAGACTCTTTTTTTTTTTAAGTCTAGAAATGGATTTTGCTATTTTAAAGATTATGGTCAATCAAGCTTTTGTTTTAATTTCAGTTTCAAACTTATTAGCTTGGCTTTTATTTCCTATTGCCCTTTTGAAACAGGTAGATAGTAGAAATTGATGTTTTTCCTTTGAATTGGAGTTGATCATTTGCTTTCCAAAATAGAAATAATTGTAACCTAGCATGTGACACATTTGCTTTCGTCCATGCTTCTTGATTTTAAGTGGGGAAACAGATGGTCTTCACAGTATTTTCTTTTAATCATCAAACAGGAATAGGTGTAGGTTTGGACAGGATCAGTAATTATAAGAACTTGTATTTTTGGATAACGCTTTCCTGAGGATATTTACAGTCTTTGTCTCTCACTCTTGCTACATCATAGCAAGTATGAATATAGTTGAACAGAACTTCCTTTAGAAAGCTTGAATGCCTCTTGTTAATCAACTATGTGTGTGTGTGTGTATGTAGATGATGCTGTGAGAGATCTCTTTGGGATCCTTGCCACTTTTCGAGTTCCTGAGTTGCCAGTCCTTTTTAATGGGCGCATTTGTCTTGCTTTAAGGCATGAAAGTTGAGACCTGCCAACACCTGATTTAAATAGAAGCAGTTTTAGAGACCAAGTTGGAGAGAGTTGTAATCTTTTGAAATTATCAGTGCCTTAAGAGAATAAATGTTAAACATATAGCACAGAACAGTTAACACTTGCTAGTTTGTGCCTGTTTGATATTAGTTCTTGGTAATAAATCTCACACTTGTGTTAGTGTTAAGGAGATTATTCAAAGATAGCCATGTGCTGCATAACGACACTTTGGTCAATGATGGACTGCATATGCAATGGTGGTCCCATAATATTAGTACCGTATAGCCTAGGTGTGTAGTGAGCTATACCATCTAGGTTCGTGCAAGTACACTCTATGATTGCACAGTGATGAAGTTGCCTAACGACACATTTCTCAGAATATATCCCTGTTGATAAGATGCATAACTGTTCATTGAGATGCTGGGGCAACAATGGGTACTGCACAGATATTATTTTTAATTTAGGAAAATCATATGCAAGCAGATTTTTAAAAGAACCTTTCTAAACCTTACAGTTCAAAGTTTTAGTTGTCTTTCCTAGCTACTTGATACCTTAAGAATACACACTTCCCTCCATGATCTCTCTAAAATAAAGTCTTTTTTTTAGTTTAGGACTTAATCCAGGGAGAACTCATTGAGAGAACCATGTCTGGCATTAAAAGAACTAGACAGAAGCTTGTGTTGCCCAATATCCCCACCTGTGGCCTTTCCTGTCAGAAACCCTCACAGTGTCAATTCTCTCCGCCTTATTATCTCCTGTCACCCACCCAGCCTCCAACATACATACACACACACACACACACACACACACACAGTTTAAGAGGTGGGGAAGGAGTAGGGATGTGAGAGTCTGTCCTCAGGGTAGGGACTGGGACTGTTGTATTTGCTTCTTGCCTTTAACAAATGTAATACGTGTTAACACATTGGCAGCAAAAGTGGGCTGGATCAGTTGGAGACAAGGTGACTGTTCTAAAATAAAATGAAACAGCATAATCTTGAATTTGTGGGCAATATGTGAGACTGGGCAAAGGAGACTTTTGCAGGTGGTTTGTCTGTTAGCTGTGAGCATGCTAGGAGTGTGTCGGGCAAATGGACAGGATGTTCTCTGTGTGTACTGGATAACCTTGAAGGCTCGCATCTATTTCCATTTCCCCAGGATTGAAATCTAAAACAGAAAAGGTACTTTCCTTCCCCTTAGCTTTCAAAAGAAAAGGGAGGCTTGTAAACCTGAACCAGACTGTTGCTGTTACATAGTGCTGGAAGGACGGCTCTGGTCCTGGGTTTGATTTTTGGTGAGGATTATTTTTTTCTTTCATTTTGTTAGAACTTGAGCATAGATAAATGGTTTTAGAAAAGTGAGAAGAAAGCACAAAACATTAACCACTCAGTGTGCATATTCTTTAGCAAATAGCTGAGAAATTTAAAGCAAATCTGTTAAGGTCTGTATAAGCTGAACATGTTGATTTCTATGGTTGGTAATGCCATTGCTGTGTCTACAGAGTTTTTCTCTTTTTCTTAGATCTCCCTTGAACTGAGTATGTTTAATGGCAGAGGACTTCTATGTTAAGCCAGTTATAGTGCCCATTAAAACTTTGTGTTCAGGGTATTAGAATCCTGAACTAAATAAATGTGGTTATCTGCCTATAAAAAAAGCTGAAGTCATTTGTAGAAAAATTTAACAGGTGCAGGAATATAAGCCATTTAAAAACTTAAAGTGCATCTGAGAAAGCCTACTGAGAGTCAGAGGGCTTTATGGATTTCTTCTGTCTTGTCATTAATAATTGAACTTGGTATGAAAGGCACATTTTAGCTGGATGGATTTACGAGGCTGGTAAAGGACAGGGAATTTTTTGTTATAGATTTTCTTTGCATTGCCTTTGCTCTGTTTCTATGTCCTGAGCTAATGATTGAAAGAAAAATCTATGGAACTCAATATTTTTATGGCTTTTGAGATGGGGATGGGGCTCAAAGGTGACTGCATGCTGGGGGTGGGGGGAAGATAGATTGGGGTCTTGGGCCGCTTAGCCTGTTTGCTTCTGCTTTGGCCACAGGTGCAGGCAGG
The DNA here is from genome assembly GCA_031878705.1 of Tapirus indicus. Taxonomy (NCBI): domain Eukaryota; kingdom Metazoa; phylum Chordata; class Mammalia; order Perissodactyla; family Tapiridae; genus Tapirus; species Tapirus indicus. The sequence continues at coordinate 147,220,792 of CM062917.1, read as the reverse complement.
CTGTTATACAAAGAAGTTCAAGTTCTACTTCCAAACAGATGCCTTTCCAGTGTTTTGGTCCTGGTGCTTTGAAAACCATATGTGGGGGGAAATAGTCTTGTTCTGTCTAGAGGTTAAGGGCGTTGCCTGCCTGAAAGCCCCAATAGTAGTATTTAATATTTATTTTAAAGTTTGAGGCAACAGATGAAGAAAACCTCCTGCCATTTAACAAAACAGAGCCAAGCCACCAGTTTTTCTTCAGAAATGTTTTTCTACCTCTCTTTGAAAGCTATAGAAGTTAATTTCATAGCTTCAGGAAAAGATATTGCTTCCCCTAAAAATCAGTTCTAGGAAGGTTGGAAATTGAGTTGTCGTTGGTCTATAACTTACACTGATAAAAAGCCTCTTTGAGTGCTTACCTTGTGCCAGGCACTGTGCTTTTAGCACTTTAGATATCTTATTTAATCCTCAAAATAGCTCCGAGGGGTAGATCCTCTTGTCATTTTTCCTGTTTTACAGATGAGAAACCTGAGGCTTAGGCCCCAGTCTCATGCCAACTAAGTTGCAGAGCTGGGCGTCTGACTCTGAACCACTAAGCTCTACATTACAGTACTGATATTTCCCCGGACCATGTGGCAAGCAGGGTGGTCTTATTTCCCTTAGGAAGCGGGCTGAGGAAAGATAAATAATTTACTGTGACATGGCTAGTGTTGAAACCAGAATTCAAACCTGGGTCAGTTCGAAGTGAAAGCCTGTGTTCTTTCCACTGAGTGTATCACGTTACCTCTTAGAGTACGTTATTGTAATATCTGATTTACTAAGATCTTTTTATTTCTTGTGTTGGCTGCCCTCAGTTTATAGAGGAGTGTTGTTTAAAAAGTTCATTTGTGCAGTGGTGGTTTGGAACTCAGAATATGTTGTCTGCTGGCAGTGGTGCTGTGCCTGGTTGTGGTTCTGAAGCCGGTGCCCATTGGGACAGTCAATATGCTTCACCTTCTTACATCTATGATACTGACCTGGGTTAAGACGTGCTCCAAGTTCCAATTGAAGAAGAGAAGCAGATATATGTTCCTAGTTGTTTCCAGATTCCATTTGTCCCTTTACAGATGTTATCTCCTTTGTTGTAGGTAATAAACTATAAAGTGTGGAGTTGAGGGTGAGACAGAGCCTCTGAGGTCAGACCTGGTTCTGACTGTGGCTGCACCAGTTACTGGTTCTCTCTCCCACTCGCTACTAGGTGGCCTGAGATGAGGCTCTTAACCTTTCTAAGGCTCAGTTTCTTCATCTGTAAAATGGATGGATGCCCTCATGGGTTATTGTAGGGTTTGAATGAGACAAACATGCATGAGGCACTCAGCATGGTATCTGGACACGCTAAATGTTCAGGAAATGATGGCAGTGGTGGTGATTTATTCTGCTTTGTGGTCCATCTTTTCTCTTGCCAAAGGTTTTTGTAGAAGTAAATGCTTTCTGGAGTAGACTGTGGTGTAACATTCTGAATTGGATATAAGGTAAAGTTTGAGATTCCCTTTAGTTTGTAGTCACATGTAAATCAGTAAATTGCCTTATAATTTACATACTGTATCCTCAAATTGTGTATTGTAAATTTTTATATACTTTAAAACCTTGACTTTAATTGGAAATACGCTTGGTTGTGTTGACTAAAATTTTTTAAGGGTTGAACGTAAATTTTGGTGAATGGCTTTGATGTTAAATGAACAACTTTCATGAGACTTTTAAGTTCTTGTTGCATTTAAACATAATGTACTTTTTGTTTCTCAGATGGAGTACTGAGGTAGGAAGTAGGGATGGGCTTTGCCCAAGGGCTGTTGATTAAAGCAGGGGTGGGCCAAATAATAAATATTCTATAAAGGGCCAAATAGTAAATATTTTAGACTTTGTGAGCCATGTAGTCTTTTTTGCAACTACTCAACTCTGCTGTTGCAGCACAGAAGCAGCCATCAACAATATGTAAATGGAGGGGGGCCGCCCAGTGGCGCAGCGGTTTAGTCTGCGCTTGGCAGCCCGGGGTTCGCAGGTTCGGATCCCGGGCGCCGGCTGATGCATTGCCTGTCAGCCATGCCATGGCGGCGTCCCATATAAAGTGGAGGAAGACGGGCACGGATGTTAGCTCAGGGCCAGTCTTCCTCAGCAAAAAAGGGGAGGATTGGCAACAGATGTTAGCTCAGGGCTGGTCTTCCCCACAAAAAAAAAAAAAAACAAAAAACCAACAATATGTAAATGGAGGGGCTTGGCATGGTACAATAAAACTTTATTTACAAAAACTGATGATGGGGCATGGTTGTGGACTCCTAGACTAAAGGAACATACTTAATTCTGTCTCGTCATAAAGCCCTACCTTGGTTCTTTCTCTCTCTCTAGGTCGGTGTAGATTTATTAAAGGTTGGCTTTCCTATGGGCTTCATCCTCAGTTTTCTTTTCACATAACGCATCCTTTGCTATAAAATGATTCATGTGTATACACCTTCAGTTGAATTATTTCCAACTCTAGATTAGTATAGCTGCCTGCCTTCCAAACTTCTATCCAAGAATCTCTCAACTGGCCTCTAAAACGTTAACATGTCTGATACTGACTTTAGTACTAGATCCTCCAAAATCAGACTGTAGTCTTTTCGTGTGTATGTGCTCACTCACCTAGATGTCCCCTTAACTCCTCCCTCATCCTGTTTATTCTGCCCCCTTGAAATCGTTGCTCTCTCCCCTTCTCTCCATCCCTACCACTGCTGCTTTATTCAGGCCCTCATGGTCTTTCCTGGACTGTTGCAAATCATCTTACAACTTCAGGGCTCCCTGTATCTAATCTGTCTCCTTCCAGTCTGTCTGTCATTTTGCTGCTAGAGTGATCTTGTTTTCAGTACATCTGATCATGCCATTTTCTGCTTAAAACCCCTTAGTAGTTCTTCTGTGCCTGTGGTTTAAAGCTTAACGTTGGCATAAAAATCATTTTGATAGAGAGGTAGTGCCTTCCTGCCGTGAAGGTTCAAGATGTGGTGCTGCACCCACCCCTGCAGCAAAACAGCCTTCTCAGAGGACAATTCCTAACTGTCCTACATGGTCCCTTTCTCTTCTTCTGGCTAACTTTTGTTTTTTCTTTAGTATTCACCTCAAGCTTTGCATCTTCCTGAAAACCTTCCTTGAACTCCCCCCCAGTCTCCATATCTGCTTTAGATACTTTTCCTGTCTTCTACATGCTTTGTTGTCCCCTCAGAGAAGCAGTTACCACTTTATAATTAGCTGTGTGCTTGTGGCTCCAACTCTCACCTCTTTCAAGCTACTCCTTGGAGGATAGATCCTTTCATGCCTTTGTGTCCAGTTCCTAGAACTGTACATTGTACATCTGGCCTGGACATTTTGAAGAATGGTAAATAATTATTAATAAAGATGTGGGGCCACATGTACGTTTTTCTTTCCTTTTTGAGGGGTTCTTATTTCTACTCTCTAGGGGAATTAAAAGCCTAAGGAAAGTAGCAAAAAAAAACCCTTGGGCTAGGGTCTGTGGTACAAAGAATGCTCAGTGGACAGGCCTGGGGCTCAGAACCGCCCGCTTGTATTCTTCGTGGCCTGGTGGCTCACTCCCTAGAGCAGTGGTTCTTAATCTGGAGTGTAGATCAGAAACTCATGGGGTGCTTCATCAGAGTATACGTATCTGATGAGTACCTACCACCCCCCTCTCCCCAGCTAGTTATCACTGGGGCAGGGGATGTCATAACCTGGTCACCATACCTAGTGATACCTGATCACAATACCCTGGTGATTCTTATACACATATATTTCTTCTTCCTATTTCCAGTCATTTCTCCCACCTGACATTTTCTCCCTGCTTCTTAGATTTCGTAGTTCTTCATGACCATTCTTCTTACGTCTTATTCCCCTTCATCTAAGAGAGGGGCTCTAGGTCCAAGGAGGTTCAAATGATGATGTTAACATCTCAGTTTAGAGCTCCTAATGCATTCACATTTTCTAGTAGAAACATTGGTATAGGTGAGGATTAATATTCTGAAGTAAAATAATGCACCTCAGATACAAATGAGTTAAATTGACTTTTATTTGTAAGGAATTGCTTTCTGAGTTCTAAGTAATGGACTTAACTTCTGAAACAAAACTAAATCTGTTAGTTAAGGACTCATGGAATCAAACCTGCTGTACAGAGCATCATCCTATACTTCTTGCCATACCCCCCTCCTATACCCTGATTTCTTACCTTTACAGAGCGAGACCCAGGAGCTCTATAAAGGCAGTCTTCCTTGGGAGGATCCCCAGGTTGCCCCCTGGAAGATGGGTTGGAAAATGGTGCAAATTTCTCTAAAGCTAAATCAAAAAGGTTCAAACAATTATTTGCTGTCATATTTAGAAGTACACTCTGCTGGCTTTGAGATTGAGCCTATGCAGATAGTTAGCTGGAGCCTCTAAAGAAGAAACCTCTTTATTCTTAAGTGACTGCTTAGTAATCTACATAACAAATGAGCCATTTTGCTCCAGAGATGTGAAATAGGCATCTATAAATGAAGTTTTTGAAACTAAAGTTGTTAAGACAAAGTTCATCTTTTCACAGCAGGGTTTCTCCAGAAAGCCCTCTTTACCCTATTGAAATGCAGCTAGTTTGAACTAGGAAGGTATATTCCAATAATAGGCCCATGCAATTAGCCTTTAGAGTGAATGCTGGAATTTTGTGCATTATCATCATCAATTGGTGTTAGTCCCAGGGGAACCACTTAATAGCTAGAAAACCTTGATTGAGGGATGCTAACAAAGGTTTCTGCCTTATTCATAGGCATGCTTTAGTTCTTGAAACTAATAAAATGTTAGGCTCTTAAATCTTACACTTTTTCGGTAACCATCTGCTGATGGTAAGATTAAGAAATGGTGCTTCGGAACTATGTCATTATTTTGAATTAGAGGAAAATATCGAGGGACTCTTCTTTTAGTGCCATATTCATACTAAACCTTCTATAGAAACAACATAGTGGTGTGTTGGTGAATGTTGAACAACAGCCCTCACAGGGATAAGCCTTGATTTGTAGCGTTTACTGATTTCTGAGGTGTAAGTTCTCCACCATGGCTGGTTTCAGACTAGTGATGTCACTGAACTTGAAGTTGGGAAGAGATGCATATAATCAGCTCGCTTCAGCACACTGGTAAATTAACCTTAGCTATCAAATGTTCAGAATTTTTACAGCCTGTATTTTTAATACTTATTCTGTCTTTATCTTTGTCCTTTGTTTTTTAAAAATTAGTCTTATTGATGTATATATAATTTACATACAATACAATAAAATTCAGGAATTTTAAGAATATAATCTGATTAAGTTTTTACAAATGTATACCCCACTATAATCATGATACCCTATAACCCCTTCTATGCACAGTCACCAGATTAATTTTTCTAAAATCTTGCTTTGCATTCACCACCCACCTGTGGATAAAACCATCACTGGCTATGTACTGTCCATAGGATAAAGTACAAAACTCTGTGGCCTGGCCCTGTGCTGTCTTGCCTTTTGTCTGCTTCTCTAGCCTTATTGACTACTACCTGCCTGCATGAATCCCTTACTCCAAAGAAACTGATCAGCTGGTTCCTAGCACAGTTCCTGCGTCTGTGTCTTTGCTCATGTCTGTACTCTGCCTACAGTACTCCTGGTACCTCATGTTCATTCTTGTCTTGACTGTCTTGCCTTTCCTTAAAAGTCTGGCTCAGACCCCATTTTCTTATACAATCCGGTCTTTAGTGATCACTCCTTCATCTGACCTGTCGTACCACTGTTTGGCACTTAACTTTGCAACTTGTACTGAAATCCCAGGTTTTTTATGGCATAGTTGGGTCTTCCCCAACAAAGATGTTAACTGTGATAGGGTAGGAAATGTTGTACAACTCAATTTTTAACACTTGGCTTTGCTCAAAAAAAAAAAAAAAAAGATTTAATAAATGGTTCTTGATGACAATAAACTTTTCAGTGGCTCTTCCAATTCAGTAAGTCACAAATTCAGTGACACTGTTGGGAAGAATAGTACTCTGCTGTATCATAGACCTCTTAGAGGAGGAAGGTTTGGTTTGTCACAGAGTATAAATGTGTAGTAATGTCTCTTAAAACCAGTGTTAGTCATTAAAATACACATTGGAGCATTTATCTCTGCCTTGAAAATTCATCCAAAGGTGGTTAGCATCATGGACTTTGAACTCTGGCAAGATTTAAACATTTAAAGTAGGTCTCAAAAGAAAATTCTTTGTTCCTTTCATCTAGCTTTATTTCGCTTCTTTGAAGTACTGGTGCGAAGTCAGTAGGGTGTATCTTCATTGATTTCCTTCCTGTCCCAGGAAGCCATATTGTGGTATTCTGAAAGAACTTTTGTGTCTTTTTCAGTAACTTTAAGCAAATTGTTTTCCTTTTTATTGTAAAGCTTGTACTCTCTCCATTAAAAATTTCAGATGCACTTGTTGAAATCTGACATTGAATGATTACCTAACAAATATTTAGAACAATTCTAGATGCTTGTCTCTATTTCATAGCATACCTTGCAGGTTCCTCTTTTTTGTTCTTTAAATAATGGGTTTGCTCAGGTTCCACGTTTGGTCCTCATGTCTTGTTAGCTGACACACTTTTCTTGGGTGATTTCATCTATCATTGCCCAAGTGCAAGTGTCTCCAAAATTTAAACATTCCTTGTCTCTTGTTTTCCAGTCCTGGATGGCTAAATGCTTACTGGACATCTCCACTTAGCTACACTTCAGACACCGCAGATTCAACATGTCCCAAATGGGACATCTCTCTACAGGTCTGTTTTTACTATTGCTCTCTTGCTGAATGGTATTGCCATCCCCAAATAACTCAAGCTTAAAAGCTTGGGTGATTGGCTTGGCCCTCTTTCTGCACCTTCTATATCTGTCAGATCTACCTCAAACATTTCTCTTAAATCCTTTTCCTTCGCTCTGGTTGAAATCGGGGTAACCTCGTCCTTTGTTGGGAGCGGGCCTCCCTCACCTTCCAAGTAATTAATTGGTGAACTCAGAGCAGGTCCACTTGCCTGGCCTCAGATTAACCAAGCTCGTGAGTTTGAAAGGTAAAATTGGAAGGCCAATACATACATTTTCAGTGTGTACCAGTGTGCTCCCTCCCTATAGGTACATGTAGCTAGGAGCCCATACCATGACTGGGTTATCTGAGAAAGAATCAGAACAAAAGCAACGAGATAAATCAAGTGTTTAATGGCCTGCCATAATTGGATGATGCCACTTTCATAATAGGGAGATCCCTTGTGACCAGAAAACTCATATCTATGAGCAAAGGCTCCTCCTCCCCTGCCTAGTTGCTTCTTTAGCCCTCTCCAGTCTTTCTCTTTTTAATTTTTCTTCAGTGCTTGCAGGGCAGACCCTTGCTGTCAGATACCTCGTTTCTTTACATGTATAAATATGTTCATTCTGGCTCTGCTTGAATCTTGCTACACGGAAACCAAGCTTTCTCTTTCAGATGGCTTGCGCCCCTCTTTTCTCAGTCACTAGGTATTGGTCTGCAATTGAACCTTGAGGGCCGTCTTAGTCCATGTGTTTGGAGACAACTTCATTGTAGCTGATGTGTAAGAACAAAAGGCTATTCTCTCCGTTGGGTTCAGCTGGCATCTCTACCTCCTGAAAACACCCTTTCTCCTTCCCCACCCTCCTGGGTTTGGAGCACCCTCGGTATGCGTCCTTTGGTTGCTTCCTTAATACCCTCTGGGTAGCACTGATTTATTTCACTCTTTGGTAATTGTTTATTTCCCCAGTAGAACCTGAGCTGTCCGAGGGCAGGCACTCTCTTATTTCCAGATCCCACTGTCTAGCGTAGTGCCTGGCACCCATTCACCTTACTCACATAACCAGTATTTGTTGAGCACCCACTAGATGTCATATAAAGAACAAGTTAGATAAGGTTCCCTGCCCTCTTGGAACGTGAATTTTGTTGGAGGTGAGGGAGGATGTGTACTGACAAAATAGTCCTTATAGGAAGACCTATAAGGAAATGGACAATAGGCTGAAGTAGAGAATAATTGGGGGTCTGTTGGGGTGTGTACTTCAGGTGATCAGAAAGATCTCTGAGAAGGTGGCATTTAAGACACACCATAAAGGATAAGAAGAAGCAAGCTATCTGTGGAAACAGAGAAGCCAGGGCTAGCCAGAAGTAGCCATTGGAAAGGCCCTGAGGAGGGCGGGAGCTTGTTGTGTTTCAAGAAATGAAAGACCGGTGTGGCTGGAGAGGCAGAGAGGAAGAATGTGGCATGAATATACTGTGTTGGTCATGTTTTAGGCTTTGATGAGTGAAATTAGACAACTTTGGTACAGTGATTCATGTAGGTTAAGATTTATTGGGGACTAGTACTTGATTATCTGTTAGAATTTGTGATTCTAAATGTTCATTTTGTCTATTCCTTTCTGGAAAGTTAATTTTCACAAATAATAATGGAAAGAAGACCTGGAATTTCAGTTTCATGTGAAACATATCCTACAATTGGCCAGATACTCATAGGAAGTTCCTGTCCATCCCTGAATTTCTGTCCCTAGGGAACCTATGATATAGCCAGATAAGCCTTCTGTATCATATTGAGAATTTTCACTTAGTCTTATTGACCATCATTATTTTCTGCTGGTTGATCTTCAAAATATTCAGCACAACTGTTGAGATAAATATTATTAATTTAATGTGATAGCCTCATCTGAAAACCAATTCAGGATAAGCACAGCTGAGTCATTTAAACTTATATGAGTACAGTTTTTGAATTATGTTGATTGGTGTGTTAACTTATTTTAAACTATTGTTTGGATTTTCTGTAAGAGCAAGACTTCTCTCCTTCCCTTCTCACAAACCTGTTTTGTGCCTCTCACTGCCCTAGGTTGCATATGCATCATTGGGCTTAATGGGAAGCAGAATATTGAATAGAGAGATAATGAGTGGTAACTCTGCTACTTAGCAACAATCTTACCTTGGAAAGCGTTGCAGACTGGCCATTTCTTCATCTTTGTAGTGGAAAAAATACCTGCACAGTAGGGTTGTTGAGGGAATTACATGAAGTATCATATGTACGACACTAACATCTCTTGGTAGAGGGGGAAGAAGCAAGAGTTAGAGAACATTTCACTTGCTCTAGGCTGGTGCTTCTCAAACTTTAATGAGCATGCTAATCACTGGGGGATCTTGTTAAAATGCAGATTCCAATTCAGTTAGTCTGGCATGGGGCCCAGTTTCTGCATTTCTAACAAGCTCACCACCTTCAGTAGCTAGGTCCTATGCTTCTTACCTAGGGAGTGGTGGAGCTAGGTCTCATACCCAGGTTTGTTCCACTCCAAAGCCTTCCACCATCCCATAGAACCTCCCTAACTCTTATCAGAGAAACAGAGGTTTTATGGAGGGACCTGTAAGTTGGTTATTTAATAATTCCTTAGACTAGTAAGGATCTGAAGTTGTATTTTATTCATTTGTTCAGCATTTACTTAGAACCTTTTATGTGCTCCATCCCCTTTTTAAAGGTCCTACTTTTAAAGAAGTATAGGGCTAGATAAAAAATGGGGGAATACTACTTAATGTTGTCTATTGGACAATTATTTGGTATCTCATCACCTTACACTTAAATGTCCCATATTGCTCTTATCTACCCCACCCCCAACCTGCTCCTCATCTTGCCTTCCCTTTTGTTTTTGTCAGAACAGTGTGCTCTACCTCATTTATCAGGTTGGAAATACCAGATATTCTTGAGTCGTCTGTCTCCCTAACATAAAATTAGTCATGAAGTTCTTTTAGTTCTTAGAAATCTCATTAAGTGTGGCTTCCTCTCTAGCCCTTTGCTGCCTGTTGGCTTTTACCTGTCCTTGCTTATCAGACCCCAGCTGATCTTTGTCCCACCACTGTCTCCCTGCGGTGCTCTGCTGTCTTGCTGGAGTTAATCTCCCTAAACCAGCACAAGTCTAAGTATGCCACATCCTTCTCCACAAGCTCTATGGCCTAGGTAGAGAGACTGTAGGATAGCTAAGAGCACAGACTTGAACTAGACCTCTTGGGTTCCAGCCCGAGCTCTACACATTGCTGGCTGTGTGAGCCTGGGCGGGTTACTTAACCTCTCTTGGTAATAATAACTTGTCTCCCTGGATTGTTTTGAGGGTTATGAGTTAGTACAAAAGGCTTAGAACTGTGCTCAGCAAATTGTAAGTGCCAAAAGGGCTAGCTGTGTTAATATTTATGACTAAAAAGTGGAAGCAGCAATTTAAAAAATTGGGAAGGGGCTGCACCAGCATAGAAGTTGGGCTGAATGCTCTCTTTAGAACAAGCTATAGGTTAATAAGCCCCTCATTAGCAATTGCTAATATCAATATAATAAAGACCTAAGCATATTAAAGGTAAAAAGTCACTTATGTACTTAACTCTTCTCAAGTTTGAAGAGATGTAATTTCAGCTTTATAGGTTTGTAACCAAGGTAGTTTAAATAGATGTACCCTATTAAATCTGAGGATACTGTTTTTGGAGAATTAATAATAATAGTAATGCTGAGTCTTTCCTTAATCCTGTAAATATGTTTACTATTACTCCCTTTTTACGTTGAGAAAAACCAAGGCACAGAGAGGTTAAGTGACCTCCCCAAAACCATATTGCAAGTAAATGATCAAGCTCAGATTCAAACTAATGAGCCCATTCTCTAAATAATAATAAGTCTCTGTCCAGACTTACTATGAAATCTCTATTCTTGAGAAAGAACCCTCTTCCTTTGGGGAAGGGGAGCTCTGAAACTGGGTGGTTTTGTGAAACTCAGTGGCAGAGGTAGTTGGGTAGGACTTCTTTGCTGTCCTCTGTGAGTCTCCAACATGTTACTCTTTAGTCCTGGATTTTATCATCTAGATAATGCTAGTGTTGAATTCTTTCTCTTTTAAAGTGACATTAGTGGTTCTTTTTTTTAACAGAAAAATTCTTAATTACTCCTGGGCAGGTTGCAGTCAGATATTGATCCTTGTCTGACTGCCTCCTGTCAGCTGGCATATTCATGAGTCCCCTTCCTGTGCCATCAGTCAGGATCTGGTTAGGGGATGCCTGCTACCTGATCGAGCCCAAGACTGAGAAAGGGAAATTTGTGAGGGAAAACACTGATATACAAATATTCATCTTGATGTGTTGAAACATGTTGAGACAGTTCTGTTATAGTTGAGGGACAAATTAACGATAGTTACGTTAGTTTCTTGTTTGCTTAGTTTTTTAAGGCAGTGATTATTTCCTTGGGGGAAGAAACTGAATCATACGATACGGTATGACTCAGCAGTGAATAATATTTACATGGTCATTAATAATGTAATCTCTATCGATTTGACCAACAGTGGTAATATAACTATATTCCATGGATAGGGTGAGGGAATGTGGGGATAAGGTGAAAATCCTGGTATTCCATAGTGAGAAAGTCATTGATAATATTTGAAACTAGAAAGTCAAATAATACAGAAGAATGTTATTTAGATATATGGAAAGTAAATACTGTTCCGTATATTTGAATTATTTTCTGTAAGATCTCTCATTTGTTTTTAGTAGTCAAGAGTAAACTCGATTTCTTTTAGTAAATTGGAGACTAAATTATATATTTCTTTAAATTTTGGATATCTGTTTTTGAGGGATTCAAATCTATAATTCTTTTGTGAAAATCTATTATTTTCTATGCTGTAATAGCAAAAGTAGTTTGGTCTAAGGAGCTATTTAAAATACTAGGTCCACCCAAGAAATAAGAAATTAACCTCATATCCTATTTGCAGCATAGATTTAGAAGCACAAACACTCTTAAGTATTTAGAGAAATAGGTAGTATACTCCTCCTTTTAACTGAGTGATGCTGTGGAGTTAACCTATCTGATGAGTTAAGTGGAATTTAATTGGCTAGTCTTGTCTTTGAGATAGTTTATGAAAGGTGCTTCGCATCCTAGTGCGTTTTTGTTTGTGACTCCTAGAGGGCCACCTTCTCATGCAGGTGTTGTGTTAGAGAGACAAGAAGGAAGGTCAGCAGAGTGGATCCCTTTTCCCTTGGGTGACCCAGCCAGGGCTGCTGTTGAATTGGTGAACAGCATGAGAGAAAAAGAGCACTGGGCAGTTTGAAGTTCAGATAGCAACTGGGGAAGATCAACTTTTTTCACTTTAGAAGCTTTAATTACCAATATTGGTGACAGTGTGAGGAAAACAGGTTGGCTTACATGATCGTGGTTAGAAAGTAACTGTATGCAGCATTGTTGAAGGACATTTAGGCACTGTTTATCAAAATTAAGTATATAGCCCTTTGACTGAAAAGTTCCACTTCTAGAAATTGCAAACAGAAACTGAAAAAGTGTAGCAAGAGACATGTACTGAGATGTGGATCCCGGGCATGGACTGATGCACCACTTGCCAACCATGCCATGGTGGCATCCCATATAAAGTGGAGGAAGATGGGCATGGATGTTAGCCGAGGGCTGGTCTTCCTCAGCAAAAAGAGGAGGATTGGCAGCGGGTGTTAGCTCAGGGCTAATCTTCCTCACAAAAAAACAAAAACAAAAAAACTAACAACCTACCTGTTCACTAATGGATGCTTAGTTAAATTATGGTACATTGATATTGTGGAGGCACTTTTTTTTTTAAAAAGGGAGCTTAGATCTACATGTACTGATAAAGATATGCTCCATACATAACATGGAGAAAGGTGTTTATGAAACAGTTTACACCTGTGTGTCTGTGATGGTATGAATGTGTGTGTATATAAACATTTCTATATAAAATATATGAACAATGTAATATCTGGGCAGTGGGACTAGAGAGAGTGGGGATGGGAAGGCTACTTTAGGCCCTACTCACGTTTTAAAAGACAATTTAAACGAAAAAAAGCCTAAAACTCAATACTTCACCAGATGAGGTTATTTAGTTGTATTGAAAGGCATTCTCAGAACTGCACTCTGCCCTCTGATTGTGGCACCAGCAAACTGTTTGTCTCACTTAGTGGCACCTGAGGCTATCAGTCCTACTTGTCCCTGTGGTACAAATACTAGAGAGGGAAACCTAATAGTTTTGTCACCTTTTTAATGCCAAATTTTCTTACTACATATACTCCCACTGTTATGTGTGTCTAGGTTTGTTTTCTCAATAACTAATTTTTTTCACATTGTTTAATTATTCAGGAAGCATTTCTTGTGAGAAACTTAATTTTTAATTTCCTTCCCATACCTCATAGCAATACAGCCTTTATTCTGTTACTGTTTATGCATATTTAAATCTCAGATTTCTGTTTACTTTAAATTATTAGGCTGGTTTCCATATCACCTATTCATCACTTCCATATCTCTTAATTGGACCTGACAACCCATTTCTTACTATGTGTTAATCATTGCTTTTGGTCTTGAGCTAGCAGCCTGACTAGCATGGCAAGAAAGCTTCCTTTCTCAGCTCTAGCACCTGTTACTTGTATGATGCTTAAAATAGCTCCAATCACTCTGGTTGTTGTATCACATTGCACACCTAGTTACAGTCCACTTTCACCTCACATCTCTTGACTTTCCAGGGTTTTCTGCTTATTTAATCGTATGGGGGTTATTTTCTTATGGTAGGGTGTTTGTTTGAAAGAAACGTTTTTCTGTTTTAAAATTTCATTTCTTTTGCTTATTTTCACTATGGACTTTTTTAAAAAAGCAACATTCCAGTTTGTGTTGAAAGTTTTCGTCCCAGTTCATTCATCCTAATTATTCATGAAGATGATAAAGGCAGTTTATGATAGCTACTTAAACATATCAAATAGGATATTTGCCTACTAACTACCCTTTAGTTTTTAAGCAGAATTTCAATCAAGAAGACACTGCTATTTTCCATATCACTTTAGATTTACTTTTTAATCCCCCCTTTTTTTACACTTTATGCAGGCCTCTATTAAACTTTCAACAGATAATTGCCATTACCTCTCATAATTCTTCCAAGTGGGTAATAGAAACTGGGCTCAATTCAATACAGGCATAGTCATTTGTTTTGGAACTCAGAGTTCTCTACATGGTAGACCATGCTTTAATTTAGCATTCTATCCAGTATATTCATCTGTAGTTCTGCTTTTTTCAGTATAAAATTTTGACAATGATCTTGAACCTGTTACTTACTCCTTCGCACGTGTATTGCTTTAAAAAGCCTGAGTCTGGGGGCCGCCCGGTGGCGCAGCGGTTTAGTCCGCGCTTGGCAGCCCGGGGTTTGCAGGTTCGGATCCCGGGCGCCCGCCGATGCACTGCCTGTCAGCCACGCCGTGGTGGCGTCCCATATAAAGTAGAGGAAGATGGGCACAATGTTAGCCCGGGGCCAGTCTTCCTCAGCAAAAAGAGGAGGATTGGACGGATGTTAGCTCAGGGCTGGTCTTCCTCACAAAAAAAAAAAAAAGCCTGAGTCTGTGCTGGTCTCTGCCCCCTTATAATTTTTATGAAATCAAGATTAAGTTGTTATTAATATTTGCTACACCTAATGAACATGGAGTAGTAAAGGGAACAGCAGGCATTGGTCTTTCATGTTCTGGGTGAGAACCAGGGAGTGAGGAGGCACTGTCACCAGAGCTTTAGAGCAGTGATTTATAAGGGCAGGCTAATTGTATGTGCATATGCGTTATCTTTCCCCCTTTCCTCTGGGCTTACAGGCATTTATATTTAAATTTTAGAGAGCTTGCTTTAAGAAATTCTCCTTGAGATTATTGAAGTCAAAATTATGGTGGGGAATTGTTGGTCCCTAGAGACACAAACTCATAATTAACCAGTACAGAGAAGGAAAGGAAGAAAAGCTGTGGCCTAGGTTGTAGACCTGGGTCTTTCCATCAGGAGCTCTGTGACTTTGAGATGAGTTGACTGTTCTATAAAAAGAAGAGGATGACCACATATCTAAGATCTCCCCCTACTCATTTTCTGCAATCCATTGTTTTTCACTCTTCCATAATCTTCATCTGCTGAATGGGTACCACTGCTTAGTATTTACTAATTTGTATGCATGACTTTGCAGTTGTAATATACTACCTGTCACTTGGAGAGTGCCAAAGAAAATATTTCCTTTAAAATGTCTCTGCAAACTGTGAATGATTCACATATGCCTTGATTAGAACGTCTGTGGGTAGAGGTTGTTAAACACTTACTTAGCTTAATTCTATTTTCACTAAGTGGCATTGCCGTGTACGCGTCAGGTGTTAGGGTAAAAACTGGTCTACTGTATTTAAAACAAATAAAGGAAGTAAAGTTCTCAGAGATTGTCGAAGAGAAGAGCATTGGAAACATGAATACCAAATACACTGCATTGATATTCCATAAAGCTCTATTAAATTTAGTTTAGTAATGCTTACTGAGAAGCCGCTTCTTGATGTGCTTTCTCCTAGGCAATGTACATGGTGTGGTGAAGAAGCATGCAGCCCAGGGGCCGCCCGGTGGCGCAGCGGTTTAGTCCGCGCTTGGCAGCCCAGGGTTCACGAGTTCGGATCCCGGGCGCCCGCAGACGCACTGCCTGTCGGCCATGCCGAGGCGGCGTCCCATATAAAGTGGAGGAAGACGGGCACGGATGTTAGCCCAGGGCCAGTCTTCCTCAGCAAAAAGGGGAGGATTGGCAACGGATGTTAGCTCAGGGCTGGTCTTCCCCACCAAAAAAAAAAAAAAAAAGAAGCATGCAGCCCAGAAGGGGAGGCAGGATGTATTTTGAATAGATGTTTCCATTAGGATTTTGCAGAGTGCCACCCGACTATTTGCATGTTTCCATATCGCTTATGGGGAAATTATATGTTGCTTATGACTTCTAAGTTTTCAAGTTCAGGTACTATTGTCATCCTTAAGGTTGTGATTTGTTTATTTTTATTCTCCAGCCTACTGTGCTTAGGTAGTCTGCCTTGGAATGACAGGGTTCTTTCTGTCCGTTTTTCTGACGTGTGGACAATGGTTGCATCTACCTCCATAATGAGGACAGGAAACTGGAAGTTGTAATTAAGTACCAGTATCTTTTAATGTGTCTTACCTTCTAAAATTTTTCAAAAAAAATTTTTTTAACAATTTTTCTAGATAATTTGGATTTTCATTGTGGCCTTGATGTCTCTGGGGTGTCTTGTGTTTTGAGAATCTTGCAAGTCTATTTTTTCTCTGGATTCAACCAACCATGGATCGAAAGGCCTACAAGAGTCTCATCTGTACTAAACATGTACAGACTCTTTTTTTCTGGTCATTCCTAAACAATAAGGTAGAACAACTATTTACATAGTACATTGTATTAGGTATTATAAGTAATCCAGAGATGGTTTAAAGTATACAGGAGGATGTGCATAGGTTGTATGCAAATAGTGTGCTATTTTATATAAAAGATTTGAGCATCCGCTGATTTTGGTATCTGCAGAAGGTCCTGGAACCAATTCCCTAAGGATACTGAGGGACGACTGTACAGCCTTCTGATTAAAAAAAAGAAGAAATAATAGGTATTAGAAATTAAATGTAAATAATTTATTATGAAATTTTTCAAGTATACACAAAATTAAAGATTAGTTTAATTACTCCCCATCACCCAAATTAAAATTTTGCAATTATCAGTATTTTCTCACACTTCTATTTTTCTTTCTTACTGAAATATTTTGAGACAAATCCCAGACATTGTTGTCATTCAACACGTATATCAGTAGGCCCCTCTTAAATATATGAACATTTTCTTAAATAACCATAATGCCATTATCACACTTAAGAAAATAAGCAGTTCTTTGAGAAGATTATTTATTTTTAACATACTGTGGGTTTTACCTTTGAATCAAGCTATAACAAACGAAATTGTGAAAATTAAGCTTTTGATTAACCTTTTGAGTTGAGTAATGTACTCTTTAATTAGCTAATGTACTGTTAATTTATGTACATGGATTTCTACATTTTCAGTTAAAAGTAAACAAAATGCGGGGCCGCCCGGTGGCGCAGCGGTTTAGTCCGCGCTTGGCAGCCCGGGGTTGCGAGTTCGGATCCCGGGCGCCTGCCGACGCACTGCCTGTCAGTCATGCCGTGGCAGCGTCCCATATAAAGTGGAGGAAGATGGGCAGGATGTTAGCCCAGGGCCAGTCTTCCTCAGCAAAAAGGGGAAGATTGGCAACAGATGTTAGCTCAGGGCTGGTCTTCCCCACAAAAAAAAAAAAAAAAAAAGTAAACAAAATGCACTGCTACCATAAAATAGCAAAGCAGCGGAGTTTGTTTATTAAAGAACTATTTCTGTTTTATTGATAGTCTTCTAAATATTTTGAGGTGCTTAACTGGAATTTGGGCTTTTTAGAAAATATAAATCTTATTTCTGTTTTGACTGTATTACCTTGGTCTCACGATGGCATCATTATTTTTCCATATTTCCCTTTGCTTTTCTTTCTCTCTCTCACTTTTTCTACAATTGGGTCATCTCTGACTGTCTGACTTTGTAAATCTGCTTTTTAAAACATTTTGTTGAGGATGGAACAGGGCTTAGATTTCCTATATATCTTTCTGATACACTTCCTTTTTCTAAAACTTATTTGAAAAAATTATTTTCCATAACTTATGACTTAATTTTTTTTGAATATTTTCCTTTTTATTTGGGAATCTGGTAGCAGAATAATGCATCCAGGGAAGAACTAAGTTATGATTTTCCCATTTTAAAAAATAATGTTTACTTAGATCTTGCCAGTGTTTACTTTGGTTTATGATGTGGAAGCTTTAAATGCAAGTATAACACTTGAGAAAAAAAAAATCTCCTCTCCTAAGGCTAATGTGATTTATAGTCTGCTGGTTGGTCATGAAGAACATGCTTGATGTTTAACCTTACTCTTAGCTGTTTAATGAAATTTTTTTACTATCTATGTAAACTTTTTAAAATATATGCTACTTTTTACCTCTTAGATAATGAGTCTTTAAGTGTTCAATATATTATAGTAAGTTGTCAGACTTTTTTGCTCTACGTTTGGATAATACATATTTATTTTGAAAAGGCTATTTTTAAGTAAGTGATAACTCCCTCAGAGGTTGTTCAGCAGCTTCAGCCAATTAACTTAGTTGTAAACTTGCAAACAGCTAAAAATTATGTATTTTATTTATTTTTCTTAGAATGTATTTACCCTTATTCTTTTAAATAAAATTTCATGAACTTATCTGATTTTTATAAACCACCGTAGATACATTTTAAGGAATGGTAGCCCAGTGACAGCTCTCAAACCTAGCTCAAGACGAGAGAGAAACGAGGAAAAGAACTTGCCAATCCCTTCAGCATAACAGTATGGGAAATTTCTATTTCAGAAAATAAGTATTTTCCTTATTAGTTCCTAAGGGTATCATTGTATTTTATAGTACCATATAGCAACTATTTTTCATAATGATGACTTAACGTTAAGAAAGGGTGTTTTTTTTTTTTTTTTAGTATTCTGCTTAAGAATGTAGAAGAAAGCTTAATTTTTCAGATACTTTAAAAAAACAAGTGTGGCTTAAGTAAATTTTAATCATGTGGAAATTTAGTCAGAGTTTTGTATATTTATTTTACATTTAAAAAAGTTGAATTTCTGTTGTCTTAGATGCTGGGCCAGGTATCTTTGTAGATACTTCATCTTCAATAATCCTATGAATGAGATAGTAACCCCTCCCCAATTCCCCCTCCCTTTTTTTTAGAGATTAGGAAATAGGCTCAGAGTTAAGTGGTTTACAAGGTGGCGCCTTTTAAATCACGGGTTTTCCAGCTGCTTATAATACATCACCGCTTGGTTTATCCATTTATACTTCAAATTTAATGTGTTCAAAACTGGGCTTAGCATCTTCCATAAAAAACTTGTTCCTTCTGCCCCATGTTCCACTTTGCCATTGATAGTATCACCTCACCTGTCTGACAGGCTGAACTAGACTTGGATCTCAGACGAGCAGCTTCAGGCTGTGCCTGTCTTGCAGCTTCATTCATTGTGCATTTTATACGTAGTGATTGATGCCTACTGTGTGCCAGGTCCTTTTCTAGGCTCTAGGAATGCAGCAGTGAACAAAAAAGACAATCTCTGCCCTTCTGGAGCTTGCCTTATAGTAGTAGGAGACAAGTAATAAGCTAAATAAAGTAAAATATATAGTATATTAGTTGGTGGGAATGTAGCGGTATGTGGTTGTAATTAAGGTGGTCCCAGAAGGTTTCACTGAAAGAGAGACATTGGAGCATATGTGATTTGTTTACATTTAGAAATTAGGAGATTGACCTGGAAATCTAGTTTTTTGGATTCTCATGAAAATGAGATATTCTAGCAACGCTGGCACTTTCTACTGGCTGTGCCATGTCTTGTCAGTTGCAAAGCCTGTGAGCCTCCATTTAATCTCTTCCATCATTCCCATGGCTGTTTCCTTAGTTGAGGCCTTGAACGTTTCTTTTCTACTCTTTTGCTTTCACTTTGTTTATCACACTGTCAGCCAGTCCTACACAGCACAGCTTGGTTATCTTTGTAAAGCACAGTTATGTTGCACTGTGCCTAGAAATACCAGCTGTCTCTCTGTTCACCAGATAAAATCCATGCTTCGGGACCCTTCGTAATCTGGTCTTGGCCTACTGTCTAATACTCCCCATGGTCCACTTATCAAAATAAATATGCAGTGGTCCCTTTTGTCTGGACCTATCTTGTGCTTTTCTGTCTTTGCTTTAAATGCCTTCTCCCCACCTCTACATGTCCAAATCACTTTGTTTTTAAGGCCTGTGTAAATCCTTGCCTTCCATAGCAAGCCACTTCTGTCTCTACCCACAAGCTGGAAGAAATCTCTTCCTATTCTAAACTTTAGTAGCACTTTATGTGAATTCTTTTTTTGCATGCACTCCTTAATGTACAGATCTCATGTTCCCTTGCTAAACTTTAAGCTTCTTGAAGGCAGGCTCTGTTTGAGTAGTTTTTGTTTGCCTAATGGCACTTATGTGGGAGGTGTGTAAAATATTTTGTAAGCCAACTTTTAATATAAATAAAGCCTGCGCTCTTTCATGGATTTAATAGATGCTAGCACTATATTCTCCATAGCTCAGCTTAATCGATTACTATTCATTCATGTGGAAAGCTTAAAAAATCTTTTGGAGGGATACCGGGAATAAAACTGCTTGAGCTTAGGAGATAGGATACATGTATATTGTTTTGTTGAGTGCTCTTGATGTTGTATTATTGCCTCCCAAATTGAGATAAATGAATAATAGTATTTCATCACTGATAGAAGCGTTTTTTCCTCCTTCTTACTGCCTTTCATCCTTTTCCCCATGCTTATTTTGTCAAAGCTTTTATTTCTGCTATTTTTATTATTTCTCCTTTGAATAAAAGTCCCCCTTCCTCCTAATATGAAGAACACAAATCTTTAAGAACCATTTTTGAAAAAGTTTAAACTTTCATCTCAAACAGGAGCCTTCACTGTTGTACATGAACATTTTTCTTCACTTATAATTTAAACAGCGGCACATCTATAATTATTATTTTGCCCAGAGGCTATGTTTCGTGGATATGCAAAAGCCATGCTCATCTTCAGTGTGGTAGATTTTTCTTAGACGTCCTTTTGAATCCACTTAAATTTGATTCTTCTAGAATGTCAGCTGTTGATTTACTATCTTGGCAGAGTATTCCTCTCTTTCAATATGAAATCTTTGTTTTCTTGAATACTGTATTACTTGCTATTTTTTTCTTCCTCAGACTAAGTATTGGACCTCAGAAAAATGTTGGATCGTTTCATAAGCTTTTAAGAGAGCTATAGTAGCTAAGTTCTTCTAAACTGTTAGGCTTGTTAAATGCTAAATTTCTGATGATAACTGACTTCATTATTTATTTTTTTTAACTTTATTATGGAAAATTTCAAAATAAACAAAAGTGGAGAGAACAATAGAATGAACCCCCATGTACTCATCACTCAGATTCAGTAATTATCAACTCAAGACTAATGGCATTTCTTCTGTACCTTTCTCTCCTAATTCTACCCACACTGGGTTATTTTGAAGCAAATCCTAGACATCAGATATTCTAATTAGTAAATATTTTATTTATATCTCTAAAGGAGAAGGATTCTTTATAAACATAAACCCCAAAGTATTATTTTTGTGATATTTTGCACATTAGTGGATTAATAGACATACCATGTTTTTACCAAGATAACCAGGTAGTGATGGTGCTGAGTTTTTTCAACTTTGGTAGTGTGATTAATCTCTAGGAGAGTTGGAAACAGACAGGTCTGAATATACAGAGAGAAAGCCACACAGATTGCTTCTTCTGCACAGAAGCACATTCTTCACCCCAGTCCCTTATACCCATGGACACAGCTCAGGGAGGTTACTCTCTTTTATTTTATAAACTTAGGAAACAATGCTGTCTGAATCCTTGGTCCTTGACCTGTTAATGTCAATCTTGTGGCACAGGCTTAGCCCTTTGGCTCCCTTTCTGGAAAATTCCAGAACTATATAAAAATCATTTCTAAAATCCCGATAGACACGTTTTGCCAAGAATGTCAGTTATCTCTTGACAGTTTGGCATTAACCTTTAAATATTAGATTGTATAATCATAATGCCATTCAGGAAAAATAAGGTGGTAGGTTGGCTGGCATTTTAAATGTGAAATGAACTTGGGTTCCTGGGAATGTGAATCATTATTCTACTGAAAATGCTGATACTCCTTAAGAGTGAAATGCTAAGTAAGTAAGTAAAAAGCAGTATTTTGCCAATAACTTAGACCAGAGGTGAGTAAAATGTGATTTTATGGGTTTGTTTAACATATTTTTACCAGAACAGTATCTGAAGGGTATTTTGTATTTTCAGGCTTTGAAACTGAGAAGGTAATGAAGGAACCTTCTAGTGAGTTCTGCCAGTCTGCTAGCCTGACCGGCACATATCAGGAATAGATCATTATTTTTGTCATTGTAACCTGCCTTCTCATTTGCCTTCCTTGCCCTTGACTTTGCAGCAGAGAGGAGAAAGAAACTCGTGGCCTCTGCCATAAATACACATGGTAACAGCAGTCAAGTAATTTTATATTTTTTGTGGGCAAGTCATTCATTCATGGCAATGGAATGGCTTATTTTTAATGTAGTGTTTTTCTTTCAACTAAACTTAAATTCTTTTTTTCCGTCTGATTTAGTGTCTGTGTCATTCTAAGGCAGCATAAATTTAGCACAGCTTCTTCATTTTACCAACCTGGTAGAGGTTGTAAAGGTTTCATTCAGTTTACTTTTAGCTTTTCGTATGAAATGGACTATAGGTACTCTTTAATTTACAGTATAATGTGTAATTAAAAACAGACCCAGTGTATCTGGTGTGTGGGTTGTACCAGGGATCTTGGGAAAGAGGAGGTTTAGAGCATTGATTTCTAATCTCATTTTAACATGACTGTTGGAAAGGAGAATCTTCTTTGGAAAGTAGATAAAAGCATGAACTAAATCCTGAACAGATCACAAAATGGAAGAAACCCAGATTTATTGCATCCACGTAAAGAATAGAAAAGATATCTTCAGTTTTCTACAAGATATATCCATGTGGATAACTCATAATTTTAAATGGTTAATTAAGAATAATTGCTGTAGATCAGTGTCATTCATAGCAAATTAGTTCTGATTGATAGGGAATGCTGCTTTTGTAGATTTTTATATTATAAAATTAGTTTATGACTTCTTTCATTAAACTCATTTAATCCTCTCCCTTATTCCATTCTTTCATTATCCTTGTGAATTTATTTGGTTTTGTTTATGGCTGGGGTATCTTTACTGCTATATTCAGTTGACTACTTCTGTATACACCAAGTTGAGCAGAAACATACATTGGAGGAGCTGTGGGTGGGGAGAGGGCCCTAGTAGAGACTAGTAGCAGCCTGTTGTCTAACTAGCTTATAATTAATTTAACCAATTTCCTATTGATAAATACTCAGATTATTTCCATTTTTAAATTTCAAATATTCCAGTAAATGTATTTACACTTTGTCTTGTTTTTAGTAAACTTTTTATTAAACAATAACATACATATAAAAAGTGTACAGGGGCCGGCCCAGTGGCCTAGTGGTTAAGTTCACGTGCTCCGCTTAGTGGCCTGGGGTTCGCCGGCTCGATCCTGGGAGTGCATCTACGCATTGCTCATCAAGCGATGCTGTGGCAGCGTCCCACACAGAACAACTAGAAGGATGTACAACTATGACATACAACTATCTACTGGGGTTTTGGGGAGGAAAAAAAAGGAAAAATGGAGGAAGGTTGACAACAGATATTATCTCAGGGCCAATCTTCCTCAAAAAAATAAATGAAATTAAAAAAACACATCTCCTACAATGCTTAAAAAAAAGTGTACAAATCATTTTTGTAGCTCAATGATAAACGAAACAATAAATAAAGGTGTAATCAGCACCCTAGAAATCCCCACAAACACCTTTCCAATGATCACATTCCCCACTAGGGTAACTCCTATCCTACTTTCTAATACAGTTGATTCATTTAGCCTGTTTGAAATGTGTGTAAATGGAATCGTATTGTATGTGCTCTTTGGTATCTGGTTTCTTTCACTCACTATACTTTCTGTCAGATTCATACATTTACATATAGCAATTCATTTTTTATTGCTGTGTAATAGTCTGTTGGGTGACTGTACTAGATTTTGTCCTTGTTATTGTTGATGAACCTTTGGGTTGTAACCTAATTTTTGCATATTACAGATAGTGCTATGAACATTCTTAACCATGTGTTTTGGTGACCATAGCTATACATATCTATCCAGAGTAGCGCTGATGGACATGGAGTATGCATATGTGCAGCTTTACCACCCAAACAGTTTTCCAAGTGGTTGAAACGATCACACTCCCACCAGCAGTGTCTGGTTATTTTTAAAAAATAACTTAATAGAAGTGAAATTTGAATAAAAGAGTAAATTTATTTTAGGTTTTGGAATATAGTGCTAAATTTGTCCTCAGAAGTACTAATTTATACTCCACTAAACACTAGGTTTTATCCAGGTCTTTTATCTTTTCAATTTATAGTGAAAAATGTCTCATTTTTAAACTACTTTAATGAGTTGAACTTTTTTTAACTTAATCTTGCTCATTTTAATTTTCTTTTAACGTGGCTGTTCTGGCCTTGCTTTGTTGGGGTGTTGCTAATTTTGCTTATTGCTTTGTAATAACTCCTTATTTTTTAAAAATCCACAATTTTTTGTGATATGCTATGATTTTTTTTCCCTAGTTTGTCCTTTGTCTTTTATAATTTGGAAGTTTTAAATGTGTGAGCATGCTTGCATCTGCTAATCTTTTCCTCTATGGTTTCTGGCTTTAATGTCATTCTTAGGAAAGCCTTTTTACCCCCAAGATTTTTTTTAAGTGTTTTCTTTGGGACTTTATTGTTTGTATTTAATTTTGTTTATTGTAATTGGATTTGACTTCTTTTTCTTTCACTAACACAAGGGTGGGGTTTTTTTTTTTTAGTTTTAAAACAATTATGTTGTATTTTTATTAGTTATATTAGCATTAACTTTGGTATATTTTGCAGCATGTCAGAGGGTGACTGGTCAGGAAAATTTAGTACACCAAAGCATGCATATTGTGTCATTTGACCATGAGAAATGAAGCCAATTTTCCAACATGGATACTATTTGAATCATTTCAATGTGCATGTTATTAAAGTAGTTAGTTTTCATTTAGAAAAGAATGAGATCAAATTATCATAGACTAAATTATCTCATTTAGTATCTCTAGTGGATACTGTTCAAGGCTCTTGAGCAAGGACTTTGCCAGAAATACACCTGACCTCTCTGTTCTGTGGCCTACGGGACAGAGGATCTTAATTTCAAATCTTTAAAAATACCATTTTTCGGGGCCGCCCGGTGGCGCAGCAGTTTAGTCCGTGCTTGGCAGCCCGGGGTTCGCAGGTTCAGATCCCGGGAGCCCGCCGATGCACTGCCTGTCAGCCATGCCGTGGCGGCATCCCATATAAAGTAGAGGAAGATGGGCACAGATGTTAGCCCAGGGCCAGTCTTCCTCAGCAAAAAGAGGAAGATTGGCGACGGATGTTAGCTCAAGGCTGGTCTTCCTCACACACACAAAAAAATAAAAAATAAAAAAATAAAAATACCATTTTTCTCTTTTTAAGAGATCATTTCAAAATTTCTTTGGCTTCTTTCTCTTTTGTATAATAGTACATGTAATTAATATAATTTGCACTGCTGATTTAGACAGGTCTATCATATGTAGTAGTTGTTGTTGTTTCAAATGTTACAGTGGGATTTGAGAGCTCCCCGAAACCCCCACCACCTAAAATTTCTATCAGTAGAGTCATTTTTGGGTTAGACCACAAAGCAGAGACATGAAAGAGGTATTAGACCAGTAGCCCTCTCTTCTTCTGCTTTGCATTGGTTTGGTTTTTATAGTTGAATCTTAGTACCTTAAAGGGGTTAGAGTCTCGGGGCCTGGGAAGTTTTTGAGGAAGAGAACACAGAAGTGTTACTCCTCTGTGAGTAGAGCTCCAGAGCACACCGGAACCTGGAGGCCAGTCTACGGGCCATGGAGGTCTGGGAGGGAAGAAAAGAGTAGGTGTAAATAAATACTACAGACAAGATTAAAAAAATTTTTTTTGCTGGTCTTTTGCATTTGGCGGTACTACGTGTGACAAGGTTGTATCACTAATTATTTTGATTATTCTCTAAGTCAGGGAGAAAATTGTGGGGACTTTCCTTGGTAAATCCATAATTTTAGGAGGACAGCATTTCCAGTTTAGGAGAGTCAGTGTTTTGCTGAGTATTTGAGTTTGACTAAAGGGAATACTGGATTTATGTTAGAGGCTCATTGGGGATAAGGTTGGGGAAGAGAGAGTACAGAGGGGAGAAAAACTAAAATTAAGGTCCTGTTTTTCATTTACATATATGCAAAAATGCAATCTTAACGCATTTTACGTATTTAACCACTTAATCCTCACAGAAATCCTATGGAGTGGTGTTTTCCTGGTTTGCTAAGAGAGAACAAGACCTGAGGGAGCGAGTTTACATTATTTTATGTAGGCTCACAAACCCAGTAAATGGCAGTCCTGGGTATGAATACCAGTCTCTGAATCTAAAGCTGATTCGTGTTCTTTTCACAAGAGTACCTATTGCCTTCTAAATTGTGTATATTTTATATTTTATTGGTTTCATATCAAATGTTGGTGACACTTTAATTGGCATATCTTGGGGATGTCATCTTTAGTTCTTCCAGGTACTATAAAGCCTGTGTAATTTCCTTTACCTTCCACTTTAGCATTGAGAGTAAGCATGAGGTTACAATCCTGGGAGGACTCAATGAATTTGTAGTGAAGTTTTATGGACCACAAGGAAGTAAGTACACGTGTTGGTATGTGTTCTTCTATTATAATCTTTTACTCTGTTCCTTAGTAGACAATGAGAATATCAAAGACAGATGGTGGTTATGTGTACTTTTTGAAAATTAAATTTAATTGAATTCCAGAACCAGTGAAAAAGTCTTGCTCTTTTCGTAATTACTTTATTTGCTTTTCTCTTTTCTTTCTATGTGACAGTATTAAACATGGACTGTGAATTCTGGGTTTTGTTATGGATGGCTACTTGCATGGTTTTGGGGAAATGTTTTTTGTTTTATTTTTGTTTCTGTTTTTTTTTCTGGAGGTGGGCGTGAGATAGATTGAAATGGGAGGCTCTTACCAAATAATTGGATAGTGTTTAATACTTTAGAGAATCGGGTAAGTTTGGGCGAGAAAATAAATCTTTGCTTATTTTCTAACTTGAGATCTTTTAAAGAAACATATTTTAATGTGAAATAGAGTACCTACTGGTTATAAGAGGTTTCTGACTCTTGAAGGAATTAATTTGCAAGGTTTTCAAAAGAGATTAGAATTTAATGTTTAGCTTACACCCAGATTTGTTTTCTAATTTGGATGCACAGTTCTCGTGTTGAACATTTCTACTTTTATTTCAGCACCATATGAAGGCGGAGTATGGAAAGTTAGAGTGGATCTTCCTGATAAATACCCTTTCAAATCTCCATCTATAGGTATGTAACCACCCAGTTTCTCTCCTTAGAGAGTTTTGAAATCAAAAGAAAAAAGAATCCTACATTTTGTGGGAGATGATTAATTCCAGAAATGGTTGCTTAACTAAATTTTTCCTTTTTTGGCTTTGGTTAATTAATCAGTGACTTTTTGAGGGACTTCCATAGAATGATAGAGGGACTGCCATATCATTAAATATACCCGTTGCATGATTGTAATGACTATAACTCTAGGTTTTTCTCTCTTTCAGGGTCAGATTAAACAACCAGTTTTAAGGCCCGCTGCTTATTCAGGCTATTAGTAGTAAAATAATAAACATATCTTAAATCTCATTTTAAATGCTAGATGGTTAGAATTAATATTATATAGTGTCTATTCTAATTCTGTCATTTAAAAATCCTCTCTATATCCTGCTTTACTTTTCTTCACTCCAGCTCTGGATAGCTAGCAATGAAATGACCCTTTCCATTCTCTCCACTCCCCATCTTTTTAGCCCTCTAAATAAGCTGGAGAAAGTAGAATAAAAACCTCAGTGGGGTTGTATAAAGAGGTACTTTTTCCTCGCCTTCGTCTTCCTTCTACCCTAATTTTGATGTCACCCCCATTAAGGCACT
This sequence comes from Tapirus indicus, assembly GCA_031878705.1. Lineage (NCBI taxonomy): Eukaryota > Metazoa > Chordata > Mammalia > Perissodactyla > Tapiridae > Tapirus > Tapirus indicus. The sequence continues at coordinate 147,193,235 of CM062917.1, read as the reverse complement.
TAGTGACAATTTAGGTATTTTACCATCAGATGCTATAAAGGTATGTCTTAAGGTTGACACCTTTAAATATTTTGAGATTGTAGAATGGTAGTAATTTAGCTAACTAAGCCAACTTTTAAAAATTTCATTCTGTAGATGATTTTAAAATATTCTAAAATATTGACCAATTTAAAAAAAAAAGAAGAAAATAAAATTGGGATATATTGAACATTCTCTGTCAGTCCCACTGAGCCTCCCGTTCAGAATTGCCAGAGTTCAGACATCTTGCTACTGCTGTGGGCTTGTCTTCAGAACTACTGCCAGATCTCTTGGAGTTTAGACATCTCCCTCACCCCCCAAAAGAAAGGGTTTTTTAAAAGAGGTGGACCAAAAACATTCTGAGCTAGGCCCCCACATTTCTGTCTAGGATAAATAATGCAGAAAAGTTAGGAGAGTCACAGACTAATTCCCAATCAAATGCAGCAGCCTCTCCTCCAACATCTAGCTACTTTACATGCTTTAGAGCTTTATGTATAAAAACACTACAGAGCATTTATCATTCCTTCTTAGGCTGGGAGATCTTAGTTCTCATTTTAAGAATAAACTGGTGATTTCTTCTTAAGGTCCCTTAGGTAAGTTTTCTGAACTCAGTAATCAAGAAGATACTTTATGGAAAATTGAATTGGAAATTTCCCCATTGCTACAAGGGTCTCTGAGTTTTAGAGTTATTGGATGGTGAAATAGGGAGGAAGCTGTGGGGTGTTGAGTCTTGGAGACAATCCCCGAGTCTATCAGATGTCATACCTGTGTAGTCGGGGCAGCAGCCGTTTCCCAGTTCCATTCCAGGTGGTGGAATGTAGGTTTCACTCAGTTTGGGAGGGCTTTTCTGTCATGTTGTGGTTCCCTGTCCCCCGTTTATCTCTTGACTTTCAGATGTTTCTTTCTATAGAGGCATTTTAAACTTTTATGTAGTTGAGTGGTATGGTCTTTAAACCTTTACAAACAGAACGGCCATACCATATAAATTCATTCAAATATATTTCATAAATACCTCTTAAAGACTAAAAATTGGCATTCTAAATCTAGTTTTCTTACCCTAGATTCCTAGTCAGAAAGGAAACATTGCTTGTTGAAACGAATAGTGAACCTATAGAAATGCTATTACATATCCTGTAGAAATGTAGTTATTTCTCAAACCTTGTCTTAACATTTTTCCAGGTAATATAGTTGTTTCATCATAACTTTCAAAGTAAAAATATCTAAACTTTAGACATTGTTTATTTATTAACTAATGACACAGCAGAAGCCTATGTACTTTCTTAAATTAGTGATGTAATATGAAATTGGTTGGGACAAATGACTAAGCTAATTTAACTTCTTCATAATTTTTCCTTTGCCTTTCTGTGTGCTTTTAGAACTTGGCAAATACCTACAAATGTGTACCATCTTCTCTTAGGGAAGTAGATCTAGTTGAAATATTTGTACAAGCCGTCCTTGTTTCCTCCAAAGGAAGATTGCATAAGAGACTTTTAATGAGTTGTGTGGGGTGACCCATTTTCAGGTCGTCAACAATGTAATCACTGTTGGAATGTGCTTTAAACATTTTGAGAGGTAGTGGCTCACTTAGAATAGGCTAAGTTTCCTTTTTGAGTTGTACAGATAGTTGTAGAATTATACAGAAAGTTAAAGAGAAAAGTTAAACCCAACCTCACAATTCTTTTTAAACCCTGCCTCTATAGTATCTAGGCAGGTGTATTCTTCCTGAGCCAAATTTTGAGCTCTTAAATATGAAGATATGCAAATTTAGATTAAGCATCTTTAAAGCTTAGGTCTTGGAATTTTAAAATATATGTGTATATAGACTTTTTTGTTTGATATTTTTATATATATGTATATATATTTTTTAATTGTATAAATGCTCCATATCCATAGTAGGAATGTAAGAAAGTCCAGATGAGCAAAAATAAAGAAAAATTAAAATGTCTCATAACCTTCTCTCTCAATGGATATCATTGTTTACCTTCTAGTGTATGTACTTTAAAACATTTTTCTATGCATATTTAAGTCTGTATTCAATATAAATTGACATGCTGATCTTCGGGATATCCTCCAAATATAGTTTTAGAGAGTTTTCAATAGTTACATGATTGCATGAGGTGTAACTAAAAATGTCCTTTTAAAAACAATTTACATCTTGGGTCCGCCCAGTGGCGCAGCGGTTTAGTCCGCGCTTGGCAGCCTAGGGTTCGCGGGTTAGGATCCCGGGCGCCCGCCGACGCACTGCTTGTCAGCCATGCCGTGGTGGCGTCCCACATAAAGTAGAGGAAGATGGGCATCTTGATGTTAGCCCAGGGCCAGTCTTCCTCAGCAAAAAGAGGAAGATTGGCAATGGATGTTAGCTCAGGGCTGGTCTTCCTCACAAAAAAAAAAAAAAAAAAAACAATTTACATCTTTAAATAAGTGTTGTTTTCTGTTTTTTGGTTTTTTTCAAAATAGTAATAAAGCTTACCTCAAATCTTCTTTGGAAAGAGAAGGAATATAAACAGACACCTTGGGAGGTTACAAACTTACTCTTACAATGCCATCATTGTTTCAAACATCTTAAGCTCATCTTTTGGAATTTTACATTCTCTTTGAATATCATAAATGATGGCAAATCTTGATGCTTTGAAGCTGAATATAAATTTTTGAAATGGCTACAGGTCGTTTAATCCTAGGGACTAAGATGAATGGAAAAACTGAGTAACATCAGTTGAAGTGTAAAATGATATATGATTATGAAATTGACTTAAGTTTAAGGATTATGATTTTCTTATAAACTGGCCCTATGAGTGCTTTGAAAGAGAAATTGTAAAACTCCTTTAATCAATTGTAACATCACTGAAATATTTGCATAGTTTTCCAGAGAGACTGCTTTGAAATAAATCATATTTGAATCTTTAAGTTCTGATTTATTTGTAAGTTTATAATTACTTTTATCTTTTTCATTCAAAAACATTCCTAGAATGCTTAGCAGTGCTGCTGGATGTCACCAACTATACAGAGTTAGGAGAGTGTGATTGGTCAGTGGACTGGTTATCAGGAAAGAGTGGTTCTGGCCTTGGTTCTCCTTAACCCTGAGAATGATACTCATCTGAACCATTGTTTCCTCTTCTAGAAAATGAGATTGGAATTAAACTCGCATGTTTGATATTGACCACTGTATTAAATATTCAGGATATATGGCATTCCACTGCATAATTAGAAAGGCTGTATGAGGCTTTCACTAGTTAGAAGAGAAGATCAACATAAATCAAATACTGCATATGCTTTAGTGACAGCATTTCATTGCTTTTTAGGAGAGGTATGTCAGCGCCTTAACTGAGGACGAGAGAGTGTATGGAGGAGATAGGGTTTTACAAAGAAGATTGTGTTTCATGAGTTGAGAATATAGTCTTTACAAAGCTTCAGAGATGTGATGCTGCAGATAAGGACTTTAGAAATACTCTTTCAAAACCCTGAGTAATCCCCAATCCATGAAGATTTTGTTCTATGCAAAAAAGTTGCTACAGAGACTGCCATATTCCGTACTTCTCCAGATTCACAGTTTTAAGCCATTACACATGTGCTCATTTATTAAGAGAAAGCTTTTACCAGTCAGAGAAAACACAGACTTGCAGTGGCTGTGGGGGTGAAATAAAGATGAATGATCTCATGTATAGAGAGAGTAATGTACAGCAATTTTTTATAAAAATAAAAAACCAATAAGCATAGGATACAAAATGGTTTTATGTCTAATCCAAAGAATGCAGATTGAAAAATGAGAGACTATATGATTTATCAAATTGGCAGGTTAAACATTGCTGGCAAAGGTATTATGATACAGCCAACCTACCAGTATATATTGATCAATAAAGATTTTATACCTTTTGAGTGATTTTACTTAAAAAATTATCTTAAGGAAAAATTCAGAAATGTACACTAAGATTAATGTACAAGAGTATGTAAATTTTAGTGTTACTTCTAAAACTTAAAAGTTGGAAGCAACCTAAATGACCCAGTTGATAATAAAGTAGTTAAATTATGGTACATCTTAATAATGGACAAAATGTTTTACAGCCATTACTCATGTTTTAACACCATTTTTAAAACACACAGGAAAATGTGTAACTTTATATAGTGTAACACTAATCTTTTTGCATGCGAATTCCAAGTATGAATGCCAAAATATTGACTGTAGTTATCTATGGCTGTTAAGGAGATTAAAAGCATTTTTCTGTGATTTCCAAATATTCTACAATAAGTTCCCTTTTATTATAAAAGTAAATATTTTTAAACATATGGCAAATGCATGTCTTTTGAATGTCCTGTCTACATCTTTGAGTCTACAGTTTTCCTGTCTTTGTTCTAGAAAGCCATCAAGCTATCCTTGGCTAGAATTTCTACCTGGTATCTTACTAAGGGCCTGCTGGCTCTCACATTCCCCACCAGCCTCCTTTCTTTTTTCCTTTCAGTTTTGATTATGTGTGCGTGGAAGTGTATGTACTGTTCTTTCCTTGGTCTTACTGCTTACAGTTTAGTTTACTCCATCTTGGGTACTATCTTTACAGCTTTACACATAACTGTTCTTCACTCCTTTTCTTCCCCTCTTTTCCCTTTTCTTGGGCTGCACCTCAAGCAGTTCTTCTCTACTTCTCTTTTCAGGTTGACTCTTCCATTTGTGTTCCCCTTGCTCCATTTTTCTCTTCATGTGAGCCCAGAAAGGCTCCTGTTCATAGCTAATAATAATAACAGTAATATTTTTGATAAACCTAAACCAAGGGAAAAACATGTCTTCAAATAAAATACAGACATAAAATATTAGTATTAAGGCTTTCTGCCTCTAAAGGTCTTGAAAGTACCTTGAAGTCCCCTTCAGGATCTCCAGTAGTCTTCATTAGATCATACCTACTTTACTTAAACACTAACATTCAAGAGAACATTAAGTTGTCATTTTGTCTTACTCTAAATGATTATTGGCTAGTATAGTAATAGAATTCCGTTCTACTAATTTCAGATAGAACTATAGAGTATTTTAGAATCTTCTGTAAATAGCTTTAAGACCAGACTGGGAACTGTGTTACCATTTATACTTTTTAAAAATAGAATACTATGTTGTAAGATCCAGCTAACAAGTCTAGAAACTAACTTTTGAAATACTACCTATGTATCTCTCCATATTAACAGTGAGGAGAACCCTCTCCCAGGAGCAAGCAGTATGCGGTATGTGTCTGGACTGCAATTTGATGATGCCAAATCTGAGCATTTAAGAGGAATGGTTGATTGAGAACAGGATTCTGGAGGGATTGCTTAATGGTTTGCTGAATGTTGATAAAATGGCCAAGAAAAAAACCAAGTTCATTCTGCAATGGAATTTGATGTCAGTAGCATAGAGCAAGAGCGTGCCAAGTCCTGTTGAGTCAATGAAGACAAAATGAAAAAGTCATGGGCAATAACAATAGTTAGAAGACTATATTGAGCTTTACCAATAACCTTTATAATTAGATCTGACTATCCTCTATACAGGACGGTTTAGGTCATCCTGTTCGAAGGGAAACTAAACTAGATAACCTGTCAGAGTCCCTTCTAAATCTTCCAATTGGCCATAGATTCTTAATTGAAAGATACTCTGATAATGAGTGCACCATATTCTTTTCACTTGTGCCAGCGATTAAGAAGAATGATTTAACCGTTTTCATTTTCAGAATAGCAAACTCTCCTGCATTATAAATTTTTTTATTTCATTGTGACCAGAAATTGCATCACAGGGTTTTTGGAATGGAGTTTTATAATGTGGTATGACTAAACTAAGTATAGAGCTTAGAATAGTTACTGTTTCACTTTGTGTCCTCCTAGATGGAAACATTGTATGATTACTCCCTCAGGAAGTAGTGTGAGTAACTTAAGAGAGCAGTGTTTAGTCAGAGGTGGACCAGAATTTTGAGTAGAGAGGAGTGTGTCGTTCATGAGAAGTTTTGGGTTAGTCGTTTAACAAAGGGCTGCTTGGACCACTGTATTGCCACAAATAGAATAAATTCTTAGAGGCTGGCCCTAAGTGGTTAAGTTTATGCGTTCTGCTTTGGTGGCCTGGGGTTCACAGGTTCGGATCCTGGGTGCAGACCTACGCACCACTCATCAAGCCGTGCTGTGGCAGCATCCCCTATACAAAATAGAGGAAGATTGGCACAGATGTTAGTTCAGGGACCACCTTCCTCAAGCAAAAAGAGGCAGGTTGGCAACAGAGGTTAGCTCAGGGCCAATCCTCCTCACCGAAAAAAAAAAAAAGAAGAAGAAGAAGAAGAAGAACAAATTCTTACGTTGAGGAAGCAAAATTCCGTTAAGATCACCTATATACTTCTCAACTGTTATGACCTTGGGTTTGAATTTAGTTCCTGTCTCAAACAGTTATATAATTGCTAGTGTGTAGTGATCTGTATCTTTTGAATTCCAATATGGAGAAGCAAGGTTCTAGTAGGAAAGTTTTGGAAAAATTTTTTTAGGTAAGGCTATGAGAATGTAAGCCATTGTTAAAAGCTCTCTTTTTACTGGTGTTCTGAAAATGAAATTTTTCAAGATGGATTTTTTAAAAGATTGTGTCTGGCAGCTGAGGCAGAACCTCCTTTGTCAGAAAATGGTTACATCTTACTAATCAGCTCCATAAATTTATTGGATATCAACTGTGTGCAGGGCATTATTCTAGGTGCTAGATACAGAAGTGAACAAATTGCTGTCTTGACTGTTATATTCTTTGGGGGGAGAAGATAAAGCAAAATTTAAAATGTCTGATAGCTTTATGCAGAGAATTGATGTGATAGAATTGATATAATAGCTACCTTAGATTAGGTGTTCAGGAAGGGCCTCTCTGACAAAGTGAATTTAAGCTGAGGTTTAAATGAAAAGGAAAAGAAAGCCAGCCCTGATCTTCCAGGATCAGAGATGAAAGTATTCCAGGCAGGAGAAATGTTGAGGACAGAGACTCCAAGGCAGATAGGAGCTTAGCATGCTCAAGAAAGAGAAGGCTAGGAAGCTAGGTGAAGAGTGAGATATGAGAGAGGGTCCATGTGGGAGGCAGGGCGAGGTCCCATAGGGCTTGTAGGCCAGGTTAAAGGGTTATGTTTTATTTTTAATATATTGGAAAAGTCATTGAAAGGTTTTAAGCATATTTTAATGATCACTACTGTTGTGGAGAAAGAGTAGAGGTACTGATGGTTTGGATCAGGGTGCCAAGGTTGAGAAACTCTGGTGTAGATACACATTACTTTGAAGAAATTTGGCTACGTTAAGGAAAACATACAAATGAGGGTGGTACCTGAAGGAAGATAAAAGGAAGGTTTATGGGAGATTCTGAAGAATGTTTATATGTTTGTTGTAGGGAGTTGTCCAGAAAAGAGGGAAAGCTTGGTGACTCTGGAGGTCAGGAGGAGGATTGAAGTAGCAATGCCTTTGAGACCTTTGAAGGGACAAGATCAGAACACATATAGAGGACTGGTGTTTGAGAAGACTGAGCATTTGAGTGAGCTATTAAGGCAGGAGAAATGAGCATGTTTGGAGGGAGGATTTTGGGGAAAATGAGGTATCCAGCCAATTGTCTCCCATTTTCTCAAAGTGGGCAGGACTATTAAGTCCAAATGAGAAATGGAGGAGCAAAGGGAATAGGAGATTTGCAGAGTAATGGTAAAATGGACAAGTCATTGGAGAATGGGGGAGCAAGCAACTAGAGAAGGGAGAGAGGAAAATTATAGGTGATGTTGAATCCACAAAAGGTTATTGGGCATACTTTGTGAGCTGGTATATGTTTACTTGGTGTCTCTCCTCCCTGCCAGCTCAGTAGATATAAACTCCATGAAGGCCGTCTCTGGGTCTGGTTTACTAATGACCATTCTTCCCACCTAAGGACCTCATACATTGCCTGTTCTGTAGAAGAATACTTGTTGAGTGAGTGTGTGAGTGAATGAATACCTACAAAGTGGCACTCTCAAGTCCAAGTATTGAGAATGTGAATGATTGGTTTCCTTCAGTTGTAAATGGGCATTTTGGAGGGGAGAGGGTGAGGGATTTACAGAGAACTGCTAGAGAGTGATGATGGTGATGGCTCTTACATCTTAAGTAAGGAGAGGGGTGAAGATAGGAGGGCTGATAGGTAGGAAGGAAAAGGGGAGGCTCAGTGGATTAGAGTTCACAGATGAAAGAATTGTTCGTGGGGTGGGAGGTTCTTTGACAAGGATAGGAGACTGGTGGGAGAGGGGATGTCTGAATTTGTGGTTTTGGAGGTGAAGCTGTTTGTAGAGAAGACAAAGTTCAAGGTATGTCCTGGGAGTGTGAATGAGATGGACTAGAGGAAAGGTCACTGAGGAGAAGCTTAAGGAACTGAGAGGCCAGGGTGTCAGGAGTGTGGTCTGTATGGGAGATAATGTCACTAAAAATGACAGGAGTTGGGGGGAGAGAGACTTGGGGATCTGGTGCTGAAGTTCTGTGATGGAAGAGGCCAGTGGTCAGATTGGCCCTGTTAATGAACAACCTGCTGTTAGCAGTCGTAATATCTAAATTCATTCAGCTTCATCTCGCTATTAGCCAGAGTGAAAATGGTAGTAGTTAGCTTTCCCTCCCTCCCCAGGCTGCCTCTAAGGGTAGCCTTGCCTGTGCACATGCCTGCTTCCATTAGTTTTGTCCAGTTCCTTCTTGAAGCTGGCTTATGTCCATTTTAATTCTGCCTTTGGCAATTCGTTGTTATAAAATCTTTCCATTTAGTATATAAAAATTCCATGGAACTTGCTGTTTAGGTTAGTTCCTACTTTGACTATAGTAGGTGACCTCTAGCTTTTGAGCTGGTTATTAATTCTGACATCGTTTTGGCATTGGATCCATTCCTTCCCCTTTAGGATTGGTATCATAATAAAAACATGTATTTTGGGCTTCCTTTTTCTTTAAACTGAAATTCTTTTAAAAACAAATAAGAGTAACGTCTTAGTTCCCTTTGAAAAGCTTGTTCACACAGTTTAAGATCTGTTCATATTCCTGGAATGGTGAAAACCATATTGCTAAGGAACTTCAGAGATTATATCATCCAGTTGCCGCATTTTAAGGATGGTAAGAATGAGACTCAGGAGGACAGAAATATATCACTACTAACTAGTTGCAGAGTCTGCCCTCTGGCTTCCAGTCTAGTGTATTTTCCCCTATACCAAATGCAATCAGAATGGTCTTTTTAATGATAAATATTAGAGTGACTGAATTTTCCATTTCCAGTGTGATGGGATTATAAAAACCTAATATCCCGTAATCAAAATATCTTCTAATGCTCTTCACAATTCCTAAAGCATTAAGAGATGGATATGTAGGGGCAGATATTTTCATTTTTAAGATGAGGAAAGTGAGGTGTAATTATTTGCCTAAGCTCATTGAGCTAATAATATTATTGAGTGCTTACTGTCTGCCAGTTAATGGTCAAATGCTGTTTATATATTCATTTAATCTTCATGACAGTTCTATGATATGTAGATACTATTATTTAACCTAGCTTTATGAATAAGGAAACAGAAAGGCAAAGAGATTCCGTAACTCTGGCTTGCCCGAGGCTGACAGGAGCCTGGTCTTTTAACCACGACTTTGTTTAATAGGAGTGGCAGGGACTTGAGATTGGGAGCTGCAGTTTCAAGTCCGGTGTGTTCTATTCTTGACTGCTTCTGACCGTGAAAATCAATACTGCCTGATTCAGACTGTGGTTATAGGAATGACCAGGAGAGTAAAAGATAAACTATGGAGACAGCAAAGAGATTACAATCTTCCCAAAATGAAACTACAGGAAAGTAGATTTAAGGCTGCAGGTTTTGGTAATCCACTAGGTTGGTGGAAGGGTTATGCTGTTGAAGGATAACACTTCACCTTTTCTTAGTTATAAATGAACTTTTCTTATCCATCCAGCCCATTCCTCAGATTCCATATATTCAGAGAGAAAGGAAGAAACAGAAAAGAGGACCCCTTGTTGAGTTTAGATCTCCTGAACACACACAGGATCAGTTCAGAAGTTCCCATGACACAGGGCATTGAGAGTGAGCTCCTTGCTTGGTTCCTCACCCGAGAAGAGACCGGCCCAGGTCCATCCTCCTGAGTAGGAAAGGCTCAGCTCTATGAAGAGACTTCTGCCTGGGTGCAGGCTGCCGCGGGCTGGGCCTGGCTGTCTGAGGTAAGATGAAAATCTATCTGAATGTGCACTGATGCACAAAGCTGACAGTATGGCTGTCACTAGTGAAGCTGACAGCATCCCCACCCCTTTTTTAGCTGGAACACCCCAACTCTGGTCACATCCTGCATGTTAGGAATGGAGATGCAAGTTATTGCCCTTAAAATATTTATAGCCTGAGGTACTGCTAGGGGAGATAAGAGTCAATCTTTAATAAATGTATTTTAAACCATTGTATTTACTTTAAGAAAATAGAATTAATCAGTTTGATTCTGAATGGTCTACTTTTTGTGGGCATTTGTCCTGGAGATAGAATATCAGAATAATTTACTGTATTCACTTACTGTTTTCTCACAGGAATTCATAAACTTGTAATTAAATTGCATCAGCCACAGCTGCCTCAACCGTCTGCATCCAGACTCATTTTATCCCTGGGATAGAGCTACCGTTTTTGCCTTTGGCGCTTTTCACCTGTTTACCTTAGGGTGGATTTACCTTGTTTCACGAGTCCCTTCTTTGACCTCTCATTTCTTCAAGATTATTCTGAACGGAATTTCTGGATAGATGACTGGCCATAGGTATTTCATTTTATCCACAAATTTCATCATTAAAAAGATCCTCACAAATAAAGGAAACAAAGGTGAAAAATACGATGGATTTTTGCCTCTTTTATTTACATATCGACCCCAGTATAAGTTACTTGAAAGCTTGTACAACTTTGTACAGTTCCCTCCTGAGGTTGGACACAGAAACAGGCTGAAATAAAAACTAGTTTTCAGCATGACTCGGCATGATGTTATTTACTTTCTCTGCCTATTAGCCTATGGGTCAAAAGATTTGTTATTCTAGAAGCAGTTGAGTATTCGAATGGAACAAGCAAAAAAGCATGGCATATTTTTCTCTTTTAATCTGTGCTTTTATTTTTTAAGTTATATAGTTTTGTATCAGCTAAGCACGATTTGGATTCCTCCTCCAGAATTATAAACCGCCTGATTCCCTTCTGCTAAAAGATAGAGGACAGGCGGTGAGATTTTAGCTAAACGTTTGTTCCTATTGTCCCCCACTTTATTTTTTTTTTTTTACAAGTGCTTGAGCCATACCAGAGAATAATTGTTCAAAAGATTTAAACAAAGGGGTTCTGAATTGTATCTGGTCAAATCACTGAAGTATATCATTAGAAAATGTCTGGTAGTGAACAAAATCTTAAATCATTTAGATTAAAAATGACTTGCTGCTTCTACTTATCATGTTTCCATAAAAGCAGTTTTCAAAATATGTTCCCTTAAAATATCTTCAAAATAGTTCCTGGTTGAATGGAAACAAGTGTTGGGAAAATTCTCTCGTTGCAGACGTATTCATTAGTGTGGTGATAGCATTGCCAAAAGGAAGGAAAACGTGCCAGGGCAAACACGCTCAGTCCTGAGAACGTTTCTGCCCTGAATTCCTGGCCTGCTCTTTCTCAGTCTCCTCCCCTTCTCATCCAGAAGTTGCATTGTTGCCATCATTATTCAGAATGTAAATGGCTTTGCCAGAAGTGCTGTCCGCAGCTTGTCCAAGAACAAATGTAAAGGAGATATATATGCTCCTTTCTGTTTATTTGCTTTGGATATTTTTCTAACAATTGAAAAAGCCTGGTGTGGGAAGAGATCTTTGTAGTCTGGAAGCTGTTTTTTGGTAGAATTGGTCTGGTTGTGCTTCTTCCTCAAAGGCAAGGTTATAAACTCGGTTTCTGCCTACTTTGGAAGAGTCAGTGGATTGTGTCTCCTTGTGGTATTTTAGCATGTTGGTAGCTTTGTATTATACTCTCCTGAATATTTCTGTATCTAAAAATGTCCCTTATGGAATTAATTTCCTTTATGGACTTAACCATTGGACACATTTGCTTAAGTCCTCTGTTCTCAGAGCTCTGGCCATGTTATTAACTCCTAGATTTTGAGAGCTGATAGTCCCTTTAGAAACAGAATAAGAGTGGAGATTTTGGAAATCATATAGTCCAACTATTTCTCTTTGCAGGTAAAGAAACAGGCCCACAGAAGTAAAGTGACCTGCCCAAGGCCTGCAGTTAATAGCAGAGTTGGGACTAGAACCCAAGTCCCTGTTAGTACTTTTCTCTTTCTAGTCTGATTCTACCTTCTATCTTAGAGCTCAGTGGTATTTTATACTTAGCAGAGGCACTGGGGACTGGGCTCCAACCCATTTATCACTAAAGAATATGTTTATTAAGTGCTTTTTGGCCCTCTCTATTATGTACTCTTGGACTCAACCAAGCCAAAATCTAGATTTAATTGAAAACAGTGTGGAAACTATTTTGATTCCAAATGTAATCTCCAGGCCTTGATTCCAAATGTAATCTCTCCCTCGTACAAGGAGGGAGGCACCTTAATCTTTCAGAGACAGTTTTGATAAACATTTCAAGTTCTTTTCACTGTAGCTGTTTTCTTGACTTACACCTTTGAGTTTCCCTGTGACATCAAATTATTGAAGCTCCCTTCTTACTGTAGGAGAGAGAGCTCATTCCATTTTGCTTGAGATCTGCCATTGAGCTGATTGAGCTGTTCCCTAATTAGCCTTTTTAAGGAGATAAGCTTTTGTTAAAAACAAACAAAAAAGAACTTACAGAAGGATTTGTATTTATCTCTGTTCTAGCACTAGTCTAGGTGGCTTCCCACCTCACTCAGTATGAAAGCCCGTATCCTTAATAGGGCTCGCAAATGCTCATCACCTCTCTTGACCTCACTTCTAGTCTTCTGTTCCTTATTCACTCCATGTCAGTTTCACTAGTCCTTTTGCTGGTCTTCAGACACATCCGGCAAACTCTTGATGCACTTTGCATTTGTCTGTTCATGCTGTGGAAACACTCGTCCTCTAGACACTAGATTCAGTTACCTTCTCAGGCCCTCCCTGACCATGCTAATTAAAAATGCAGCCCCCACCCCAGCATCTCTATTCCGAGTCCTGTTCTTTGCTGTGTTTTTCTCCATTAACACTTGCCACCTTTTAACATAGCACTTCTGTTTTCTAAAGAGCGCTCCAGGTGATTCTTAACCTGTAGCCAGCATTGGGAACTTTTGCCACAGATGTTGCTTCATTAGGTGTTACTTGTGAGAATTCTAGCAGAGATAGGATTTTAAGTTCTTAATTGTAGCTTCAAGCAAATTGTAGCTTCTCTTGAATTAAACCATGTAGTGGCTAAACATTAATGTTTCCCATTTGTTTCTTGGCAGTTGTGATGGCAGTATATTTCTTTACGTAACTAATCTTGATGACTATGTGCTTTATAACCTGAGGATCTTCTGATTTTTTGTAATGAATTTGTATTATTTAAACAAGAGTGTTTAAAATATGAGATCTCAAATAAAACAGTTGCTTTTAGTGACTCTTCTCCTTAAAAGGGTTCGGCACTAGACAACCTATGTATAATTAAGTCCACATTAGAATGTCTGCTACTGTTTATAATTTTTTATTTGAAAGTTTTTTTCAACTGTTAAAACTATACATTATAGAAATTTTGGAAAGTCAGAAGAGTAGTGGTAGAAATAATGGGGAAGTCTCTCAAAGTTGGCTACCACTGACGCTTGTTTGTTTCCTTCTAGCCTTTTTACAGTGCTGTGATCCTACTTCTGGTACAGGGGTGGCAGGTGGGGTGGGGTGATGTGATTTGAAAAGTATAGTGGAGAAAATATTTCCACCACTAGGAATTAAGCACCGTTAACATTTGTATATATTTGCTTCCAGTTTTTTTATCTATATGCACACTTAAAAAAATGGAGCAAATAATATACAAGCACATTATCTCTTTTTGGTGTATGTGTTGCTGAAGCGAAGCACTATCTCTTTTTTAAAGGAATATAGTTTTACAGATAATTTCATCTTTAATCACGATTCCCTGTTCTGTTCCCTGTTTCCACCATGACCTTGGCCCTTCACCCTCGCTGAGATAATACTCTTGTAAGTTTGGTATATGTTGGTCCAATACAGTTTTGTATACTTGTTACCACAGAGGATATGTGTTGTTGCTTTGCTTTAGTTTATCTAAATGGTATCATGCTGTAAATATATCATTCTGCAACTTTTTTTTTCCTCAACTTTGGCTGTGTCCAAGTTGATACATACTGACCTAATTCATTACCTTGGCTGTATAGGACTCCTAATATGGATGTGTACTATAGGTTCTCTAGTCCCTTGTTGATAGGGTTGAATTTGATTATTGGCTTTTATAAACAATGCTGCAATGGATATCCTCATAGGTCTTCTTGGACATGTGTATTAGTGATTTTCTACAGTTACATAGAATTTTTATTCTTTTTCTCTTAACATTAAGACACAAACATTTCCATTGGTTTAGTATAATCTCTTCATAAACACATACCTCTTAAATCTAAACTTTGAAAGAGGAGCTGGGGAACATTAATTTCCTTAATGAAACATTAATATGAAACAGTAATTGGACACAAGGCTTTTCCTTTTGCATTTAAACATTGCAAGGGCTCTCTTGATAATAGTGAATAAAACATTAAGCTATCTTAACACAAAGGATTGAAAAAAACAAAAATCAGAAGCATGATTAGTACATGGAGTGGCTAGAGCAAGCGAGTACTGGAATACCTAGGATTTTGTGTTCTTCTCCCCGTTTTCTAAGTCTAGAGAAGTTTCTTAGATTTTTGGAAATGACCTTTGTCACAACTCATCCTTGAGGCTCCTACTTTGATGCCTTTCTCTGTATCTTTCCTGACATCTTCCTCTTCCCATGTGTACTCCCCCGATCGTGTCGAGTCTTTGTGCACAGTGCAGTTATTTCCTCATGTCTCTTGTCCCACTGCTTCAGTGACTTCCTTGAGAATAGTGTCTTATTTATTTTTGTACCCTAAACAAGCACAATGCCTGACATGGAGATGTTGACCAAATATATTCTGAATGAATGAACGAAAGGGAACATGTGATGTGGGGGTGAGGGAAGGTGGGATTGATACATAGTGATGATCACTGTAGGAAAGAACTTCAATTTATTGAAAGTATGATATGGAATAAGGAAGTCTTAAATGGAAATGAGGTAATAAGGATGACAGAATGACAGCTTTGACAGTGGATTTCCACTTTAGATTATTGACATTTGCATATATACACACTGATTAAATCACTAGTTTTAAGTTAGAAATTAATTTCTCCTTGGAATTTAAATATCAATGTACTTGTTAAAGTCCATACTTGTTTTTCTAGGAACAAATCAAAAAACTTGAATCCCTGACAGGTGTAGCCATCTTACAGATTTTTTTTCTAACTCCTTCCCGCATTTCTTAGTTGCCCCAATTTTAATCAAAAGTGGGTTTCCTGGAATGAGTAGACTAAAGTTAAAGTAAATATTTTGGTCACTGTTCTTATGAAATCCTTTGTGGTTTGGAAGTGGTGCTTCTTTAGCATTTCAACAGCTTCATTCATGTTCCGCACACAGTGTAGCAGACTGATACCAGTAACTGAGCTTTAGAAGGAGAAGTTCAAATGCAGAACCTCCAAATTTAGAGACTGAACAATAAAACTTTTGGAAGGGGAGTCAGAGTAGCTTTCTTAACTTTTATCATGGCACTAGGTATAAATTATTTAGTGCTATATATTTTCTTGGCAAGTACCTTCGTAGCTCAGAAAACAATTTCTTTTAATGATTATTTTGTATAGGCTTCATTGCTCTCAAAGTTAGCTCATTCGATTAATAGAATTCTGATGTATTTTAAGTAATTGACACTGCCAGGAGAATATAGTCTTATCAGTAACCAGAGATCTAAGATTGAAAGTAATGAGTTATGGGTATCATCTCCTTTTTTCAATACTGAAATTGTTTCCAATACTGAAATACTTTAAAACTAATTGTTCTCTGGATACTTTTTGCTGCTAATTAACATCTCTTTTTACAGGATTCATGAATAAAATTTTCCATCCCAACATTGATGAAGCGTAAGTAACTATTTAAAAACGTTTAAATCTCAGCAGCACCTGCTCTTGATTAGAGTTCATCTTTCTCCGTTATTAAAAAAGCCTCAATTATCTTTTTGGATTTTATCAGCAGATAGGACTGTATGAATGGTCACTTAAACGATAGAATCCAGGGATATGATATTCTAAACTACTTAGTTCAAATTCTGCTATTGGACTGCTTAGTTTTTTCTGTTGTCATGAATGGGTCCTTCATTTCCCTTGATATCTAGCTAGGATTTGTAATATTTCACATCTCCATTCTCTTTGTATAGACAAAATTCAGAAATCTGTTTTCAGTATACTGTTTTACTATTTTTGGTCCTTAAATTATTTCTCAGTTCTTGAGAGTAAAGCAGACATGAATGGCTATAGTTTCATTTCAGTTAATGAATCTTAATTATCTTTTATTTCCTTCTAATATTTATTAGTGATACTTTAAAATGTGATACCAATGCCTCCTATTTTGTACTTCAATGATGTTTAGAATGCATAATTATTTGTTCTGCAGTTTTTCCTTGTCATGGCACTAAATTTTGATATTACATACATATACACACACGTGCATACATATGAGGTATTCTGAACCCTGTGTGAGTAGGTTGTATGCATACATCGTGCCCCGTTGTCCTTTAATACTTCTGTGAATCAGTCATCCTCACAACAAGGATGTTCTCTTATGTAACCGCAGTATAGTTGTCAGATTCAGGAATTGAATAGTAATGCAATACTTTTTAATCTACTGCCATATTCTGGTAATGTACTTTTTAGCACTTTTTTTTTGTTCAGTAAAGAATCCAACCCAGAATCATGCATTGCATTTGTTTGTCGTGTTTCTTTAAACTACTTTAATCTGGAACAGTTCCTCAACTTTTTATAAAATTAACATTTTTAAAGAATATAGACCAGTTATTATATAGACTGTCCCTCAGTTTGGGTTTGTTTGATGTTTCCTTATCGTTAGATTCAGAGTATGCACTTAACACCAGAAAACCACAAAGTGAGATTGTGTCCTCCTCAGGGTATCCTATTTGGAGGCACGCAGGTCTCTCTGCTCCTGGTTACCAGCGTTAATTCTCATCACCTGGTTAAGGTGTTGTCTGGTTTCTCCATTGTAAAGTGACTTTTTCCCTTACAGTCTGTAAGGAGACGCTTAAAACTGTATGTGTTGTGCTCCTCATCATACTTTCCCCAGTTGGGATTCTTTTTTTTAATGATCTATTAAAAGTATTTTTCTTGATAAATAAAATTAGTTGCCAGATACATGCAACTACCTTCATTTTTAAAAAAATGCCATTCTTTCCATCTGTTTCAGGTCAGGAACTGTGTGTCTAGATGTAATTAATCAAACTTGGACAGCTCTCTATGGTGAGTTTGGCCATGGAATATTTTTTAGAGATGTTGAGACACTGCCTAAAAAAATGTCATTTGGCTTTTCTTCTCTGGTTTAAGATGTTTTGTTGGGAATGGGAAGGGATTTTGAAGGCCTGGATGGGAAAATTTGATCAGTGAAAAAAATATTTTCTCATAAGTACAAACTTTGGTTTAGCAGTGGGAGTTTAAAATAGTCTTGTGAGATTCTGAAATTAAGGTATAGTGATGTACATGTGCAGACATACAAATACATTTGCAAAACATTTTATATATGTGTGTATTCAGAAGTACGTTATATGTGTGTTTATCTTTGATACCTTTTAGTTTTGGAAAAACTCTTAGGAATGTCCCTGTGCAATGAAATGATGTATTAAGAGGTTTGGGAGATCATCTTGTTTCAAAGGCCTAAACCTCGTTAGGAAGTGAAGAATAATTCAGCCTTACCTTCAGTGCTGAAATTGATATCTCTTACAGTGAATCGACAATGAATTGCCTAGCTCCGCAAAATACTATGGTAAATATCACAGAGAGATATAGGTCTTATCAGACCATCTCTTCCTGAGTTTGTAACTTGGTTGGGGAGCTAAAAATATTTTAAAATATATTTAAAGTTAATTAAGGTTACAACAAATCAATCTGTTTATTCCCTCACATGTCCCAGTCCTCGGGCGTCACAGACTCTCCCTGCTCTCCTGCCCCCACCCCATGAGGCTTCCCCTGATGCTCCAGCTGGAAGTAATCTCTGTCCACTCTTACATTTTATAGCTCGTTTTTGTGGCCCACTTTTACTTTCTGCCTCGTGTTTGTTCTTTATGCCTACATTTTTTTGTGCTACTAGATTATTTCCTGCTTAAGGGCCTTCAGGGTGGGCGTCTGATTTGTCTTGAAGTCCCGGCACTCCTAGCATAGTGCCTCACGCCAATATGCTGGAACAAATGAGTGGTACAGACAATAAACAGGTGCTGAGAGGTAGAAGAAGAAGGGGGAAAGATCAGCTTAGGCTGGGGTTAACCAGAGATGGCCTCCTCTTGTTGAAGAGTTGTGAGACCTTTTAACAGTTTAAGGTACTTAAGACATCTTATTCCAGCCACAATCTGCAAGTCACCTTGCCAGACATCCTTGTACTAGGATGGTGCATGAGAATCACTGAGGAAGGATGATCACCAGCAACACAATTAATTCATTTTTTTTCCTCCTCTTGACTCTGTCATTCAAGAATAATTTCCTCTGCCTAGAGTGACCTTCCCTGATCTTTGTGTGGCTGGCACCCTCTTTTCTCACCTCAAACATCACTTCCTCAGAGAAGCCTCCTTTCCTAGCCACTCCCATCTAAAATAACACCCCTCCATAGCACAGCACCCTGTTTTAAGAACTTGTCTTTAAAACCACTATTTGTTTGTTGTTTATCTTGCCCTATTAGATTGTAAGCTCCACAGGAGCAGGGACTTTGTCATGTCTGCGTGTGTTTACACACACATATATACAAGTGCCTGAAACAGTGCCTGGTGTACAATAAACAAATACTTGTTGAATGAAGGAGTGAATTAATCATGCCCAGTACTGTTTAACATAAAAGTTTTAGGGGAATGATGCTTATAAGGAGATGAGGCAACAATAAAGAACATATACTGAGGTTGATTAAGTGGATTCCTTTTAAGATGGTTTTTTGGTAAAAATGTCTCATGGCAGCCTGCCTGGAATATCTGATGTAATGATGTATTTTCTTAAACTGCATTCACATTTTAGAAATGTACATAACAAAATACTGCAAGCTGGTTCCAATTATAATAAAGTAAATTGGACTTGAGTTAATTCTTTTACTATTGACCAGAAAAGCTTTGTGGAAAAGGTTTGCTAATTCTCAAGTACCTCACATCTTAGAACTGATTTTTTTTTTAATAACAGCTTTGTTGAATTATAATTCACATACATAAAATTCACCCAAGGTGTGTAATTTGATAGCTTTTAGTATATTCACAGTTATGTACAGCCATTACCACATTTTCATCATAGAACATTTTCATCACCACAAAAAGAAAACCCATACCCTTTAGCTACCACCCCCTTATCCCCCTAACCCTCCTCCCCCAGCCCTAGGCAACAACTAATCTATTTTTGTCTCTATGGGTTTGCCTAGTCTGGACATTTCTTATAAATGGAATTATATAGTGTGTGGTCTTTTGTGACTGGCTTTTTTCACTTCATATAGTGTTTTCAAGATTCATCCATGTAGCATGTATCAGTACTTCGTTCCTTTTTATGGCCAAATAATATTCTATTGTACAGATAATCACACTTTTATCTGTTGTCAGATGATGGACATTTGGGTTGTTTCCATCTTTTGGCTGTTATGAATAATGCGTCTATAAATATTGGTGCGTAAGTTTCTATGTGGACATAGATTTTCATTTCTCTTAGGTATGTACCTAGGGGTGGAATTGCTGAGTGATATGGTAACTCTTTGTTTAACCATTTGAGGAACTAACTGACTGTTTTCCAAAGTGGTTGTACCATTTTACATTCCCACCAGCAGGTGTATGAGGTTCAGAACAGACTTTAAAGCAGAAGGCCAACATGACTGAGGTTTCAGCATGTCTGTGAAATGTTAGAATATGTTCTTATATTACCTTGCAAAGCATTTAATAAATAACAAGAATTAAACCACATTGATCAAAGTGAATTTTGATTTACATGTTTGAGTTATCATTAAGTGTTCCATAATAACAAGAGCATGGACACACTAACATTACAGGTAAGTGCAAGAGACCAATAAGAAATATTTTTAGAATGTAGTCAAAAGTATACTCTGCATGAGAGAATTATTTTGACATTTTGCTCAAACCCAAACTATTTTCCTCAAGAAAATTCATACTTTCATAGAAAGTTTTAGCAGCAGGTAAATACAACGTATATAAAAGTACTGGTAGAAAGAGTTTGTTCAAATGACCTTGAAGTTTCTTTTAGAGTTATCTGATCTTGAGATCTAAACTAAATTTTTATTACAAACTGCTACAGCCTTGGCATTGAAGATTGATTCAGAATTCACCAACTATGAACTAGTCAATTTCTTGCTGTAATTCTTAAGAGAATCTTAGTTCAAAGGACAAAAAAAAAACCTAATTTAATACGAAACAACTAAGAGGAGAAAGTTGGCATATTAACATAAATATTCAACTGAAAAGCGAAAGGCTTAGCCTGGCAACCAAAACTTGTTTCAACACCTCTACTATATACAATACGGTGGGGAGCAGAGAATTACTTGTGAAATTTCCTGCTATTAACTTTGCCCCAGGGCATGTACTGTGCAATGGGTATACATATTTGTAGTGTAACAGCAATTTCCAGTTGAAATTTCAGAGTTATACTTATCATAACCTGATAATAAACAATGTTCATGTTTGCAGCAAATTTAGTCCTCTGTTCCACCCCCCCCACCACAAGAAACTTGATTTCTGATAGCCTGCTTGACTCATTTCTTCTGTTCTCATCCTGTTTTTCTTTGCCAAGTGTACATGCAGTTTGTTGATTCAGAAGCTCAAAATTGGTATAACTGTAGTTTAATCACCCAGTACTTTTTAATTTTATATTATTTAACCTTGCAAGAGAGCTAATTATAATGGGTAATATGGTTAATTTTGTAAAGATGCTTGTCATCAGTATGAAGTTGTCCATTGAAGTTACTATTGTTACTCTTGTGACATTAAAAGAAAGTAACAGGTGCCATCACAAAATTGATTCATTTTGGCTTCCTGTGTGATAGCATCTTTTTTTACATCCCTTCCTGCTCTTCCAGACAGCAATGATAAAAACTCTGGAAAATTTAAAATGCAGTCAATGGGATCTGGATATCAGTTTCAAAAACAACTGTAATTTTAAAGACTGATGGAAAGAAAGTTCATTAAGCCATAGGTAGCTTTTTAAGCTCCCTTCTATTTTCTAATTTTCCTTTTTACTGCAAGATATATTTTATCCATGGTTTTCTTTTCAACCCACACTCCTGGAAGCTCAGGTTCCTTCACTGCAATACAGCTTTAATTTCCCTCCCACCCTCCTGGGCCATGCATGCCCGACCCCTGCAAATTGTGTTTATTTCTCCAACTTTCATTTTACTCATTTCTTGACTGACTTGGCAAATTTCTTATTTTGTGGATTAAGTTGTGGACAAGTAAGGTGGAAAACAATTTTATAAATTGAGCAGTTTACCGTTTTATTCTCACCCTAGGGTAGCCAATGGACTGGATACTCCTCTTATTTTGCTGGTGAGAAAAATCAACATTTGGAAATTACTTACCCTAGAGTTATCTGGCGAGTCAGTAACAGACAAATGAAGTTGACTACAATGAAAGGAATGCTTAGGGGACTTTGAGATTAGGATTAGACAAGAGAAACAAAGTTTCTTTTACTAGAGATTTAGAAAAATTTTAAACCATAAATTTATTTAATAGTACTATACTGTGGCCCAATGAATTTAAGCTGCTAAATGAATTTCAGCTTTCCCATGTTGGAAATACTTATTCCATCCCTTTTTTCAGTTAGGTAGCCTGTGAATCTTTCCAAACAATTCAAATTTTGGCTGAAGGTAATTGTGTCTTAAAATAATGCTTTGTGTTGCCTTAGTGTTTGCTAACTATGTTTCTAGACATTTTAGTGTAGTTACACAGACAAGAGATCTACGTGTCTGTCTGTATGGATGTTTGATTGGCTAACGACTGCTGTCTGAACAGGCTTGAGAACTCAGTAGTGATCCATCCATGTTGGAATCACAAACATCATTCTGCCTTTGGAACAGCTGGATGTCATCATGAGTCTCATAGACAGAGGCCAGGTAGAGCAGTTTCTTTCTAGTACTATGGGAGAAATGTCAACTGTAGCAGATAAAAAAGAAGTAGGCTGAGTTTTGGATTTGATGGCTTCACCAATACTTAGCTCCATGATTTACCTCCTTTATCTGTCTGCCTGGAGATATTCATATGTGGTATTGGTGTGAGGCCCAAATTTAAATAGCTATACACAGAAAAATGGAGTCTTCTTGGGTTGAACAACTTAGTGGAAATTCATTAAAAACACCACATTCACGTTCACTGGTGGTCAACATTAGAACCATGCAGTGGTCCGGGCTTTGTGGATCATGGGACAAGAGCCAGGCTATGGCCCCAAAAGACAGCCACAGCTATGTTGTACTTTCTTTGGGGCTGTAGTTTGAGGGCTCAGTAGTGATTATATGGATTTGTTTTCTCTTCATTTGCTTATGATCACTGTGTATAGGTAAAGTCTTTCCCCATGCTTGGCCACTTATCTTGTAATTGCATGAGGTTATCTTGTTCTTTTCTAATGGTAAGGACAAACTAAATTATTGTGTAGTAATTAAACACATTAATAATGAGTTTTAGTATGACTGTAAGAATATTCAACTAGCTAATTATAAATTAACTGCCCTCATTTCTGGAAGGTTAATAACAAATCCTATTACCATGTTTTGTTTGCAATCTTTTAAGGTAAGCAGGGTCATACCAGGTTTGAACTAGGATGAATGACCTCTAAAGAACACCTGAGTAAGGTGGAAAGCGTTTTGAGGTTGACATAGCAACAAGGGGAATGTTTTTGAGAACAAGAGCCTGTTTTCTTCATTCTGATGTATGTAGTAGCATTCATTTTCTTCTGCAGATCTCTACAGTTTAAATACATTGGGAGGAGGGACCTGCAATTAGGCAATGGATGGGAGATGATTTTCCAAGTCAGTGGAATGCTCTAAAACGTTCCGTGTGACATAACTACACACCTCTGGTTGGTGATGACCTGGTGATCTGGCACTTAGCAAAATGTATCTGCTATTCCCCCAGGTTTTACTACCCTACATCTTTGACATTGCCCTTTCCCACATATGGCAGAAATACCTGCTTTTAGCTTGGAATACTTAAAAATGGTAATGCTATCACTAGTGAGATTAAGTGTATCATGTATATTACAAAAACTCTTCAAATGTTTAACTACTAATTCTTATTAATTCCTACTAATTGCTCTCTTTGTTTTGGTTTATTGAGGGTTGTTGTTTGCCTTCATGACCCTCTTCATGAGACCTTATTCTATCTTTAAAAGATGAGAACATACATAAATCTCATGAATTCAGACCTCTTGTGTATTTTATCCACACAGAAGACCCTCTCAGTTAAGTAATTGGATACGTTCTTGAATGTATCATCTAGCAGATTGGTGGCTGGATATATTATTCCATTAGCAGCATGTTAGCATTTGGTAAACTAAATACAATGTGGCAAGCCTTGTGGCCAGCTGGCTCCACGCCACAGCACCACAGGAAATCTTTGTGGTAGTCTGCTTCAGCTTGCCACGCATGTGCCCTCAAAACAACTATAGAAATAGGGTTTTCGTCATTGAAATTGGGTTCAAATTAGTTATTTTAGAGAATATTCTTAATCTCAAAACCGTTTCTTCTCTCAAGTCCACTTGCCTATCTGAGGGCATCCCTCCTGATTGGCTTTATTAAGGTTTTCCTCAAGGGACGTCTGTCATCTTTTAGGGCCTGCTGCTTACTATGTCTTTTTCATACATATCAACTGTTTGATCATATGCAATGCTGACCCTCCTGTTGATGGGGTTATGTAGGTTTCTGACTCCTTCTCCTTTTTGGGAATAGAATTCCACTGTTTTTTAGTGTTCAGATTGTAGGCAGAAGAAAGTTAAAATAAAAAACTTGAATCTATTAATATTGCAACTTCTTAGGAGCTGGTAAAAGAGTGGAAAAGTAAAGATCTATCAATTAGCCCAAAATTATTAAATAACTGAAGGAAATCTAGAAATTTATTTATTTGCCCTGTTCCAGTCTTATTTTAAAAAGTTGGCTACACGTATGTTTGTATGTTTTTATACATACAGTAGATACCTCCCCCCCCAAAAAATTGTTGGTTTTATTTTGAACATATGTTATAAATTCATGGCTTGCTTAGCAGTTTGTGATGAATTAATTATAATTCCTCATAAGATGAGCAAAAGTTAAATCAATGGGATTTTAAAAGGTCAGCTGCTGATTTTCTCTAATAAATCAAGGATACGAATAACGTGGTTGAAATTTCCAAATGATCCCAACTTATTTAGCCCTGAGTTTCAACTGTAATATCCAAAAGCCCAGAGAAAGAGGAGATCTGTGTAAGCACAGAGCAGATCATCAGTTCTGGACCACTCGATTGACTCCTTGTGATGTTTGTCCATCTCTTTAACTCTAATTGTGTGTAGGACTTTTATTTTCTTCTCCTTTAAGTCCTGCTCCCCACTGAATGAGTGAACAGATAAATACCTTAGGGAGTTGTGGCTAGCTCAGTGATTCTCAAATTGGGAAGCCAGGTGGGGAGGGAGACAGTGAAATATAAGTTTGTTTGGATAGCATACTTCTGGAATATGAAGAGTTTTGAAAGAAAACAAGAGGAACTTGCTCTTGATGAGAAATAACCTGAGGGATTGTTTTAAGGAAGCTGATTACAAAGGCCTGGACGGCCATCCAGGAGATGGTTGCTGTGATCCAGGGCTGGAATGATATATTGGCCTTGACATAGTTACCTGCCAGGGGAACCAGAAGAGGAACTAAAGGCATTTCATTAGGACAAGTAGGAAGTCTGGGAAACTGACTGAGTGCATGGAATACAGGAGAAAAGCCTAACCACGTCCTTCCAGAGATTTGGAGCCTAGGGACAGAGTATTAGAGTCAACCCTAGGTATTAGGGAAAAAGAATAGGTTTTCAGGGAAATAATTTTAGGCATGTCAAGTTTGATAAGGGCAAAGATATAAAGGACCCATTAGAAAGATTTGGAGTTATCAGCATAGATTTACTTCTTTAAAATTATAAGATGATGATCTTCCCAGAGTAAGAGTGTATGAAGCTAATTCTTAAAATACCAATACCGCAGAATTCACACCACTGAATTGATGTGCGAGTGACTGATGTCTTTCCAAATAAGTTTTTCTGTATGTTATTTGTTTGGCTTTAAAAAGAAGGAACCCAGGGCATTGGACATCGGGGGGACAAGGGATAGAGTTAGAAAAGGTACAGAATAGATGGCATTTGAGAGGGGAGGGGTGGCTTGGATGGTTCTCAGCGCCTGCCGTGACTGTACTATAGGATGGTGGTATTTTCAAGTTACAGCATTTGGGGTGTTAAATCTGAAGAACAAATCAAGATTATGCAAGTTAAAGTCTCAGAGATGACTGTCTGCTTGGTAATTGTGGTTCCTGGTGGGGCAGAGCACATTAAGCTTTGGGCATCCGCGGGGTTTTAACCTGAAGATAGCAGTATGCTTTATAAAAGTTTCCATTTTAATGTTCAGAGGAAACAGAGGAAGAAGAAATAACCTGTGGTCACTGGTTGATAAACAGCCAAGAATAAAAAATGAGGTGTGTGATTCATTCATCCCTCCTGTGCTCTCTCCTTTAAGCCAGGTACCACCTTTTTGTGAGTCACCTGGAGTTAGGGTGGCTTTACTTTAAGAATTGGTGCTTTTTTTAAATTCAGTCTGACTCATTTTAATTAACATGTATTCCTTGAGGGATACAGGTAGCTTCCACTCTAAGAAGATGTCATATTTGTATTAATATTTTAGTCTAGTCCTTTGCTCAATTTGAAGCCTATTTTAATAGTCATTTTTAGTTATGTGTAATTTTTCCTTGTAAGGAACTGCAGTATTATACTTCTCTTTTTGCAGATGAAGAAATTGAGATACAGAGAGGAAGAGACCTGCCCAAGGTCAAAGAGCAAGTCAGTGGAAGGCCTGAGATTAGACTTGTGGTCTTCTAGGTTTTTCATCTGTCGTTCACCACTAAGGAGCCAGCTTCCCTTTTGCTGGAGACAGTTCAGCCTAATGGAATTTGCTCCACCTGATGTACACAGTCGCTGCCTATTCTACTCTAAAGCAGCCCTTGAATATCCCTCTAAAATGGATCCACTCTTTCCTACCTACAGTTTGGAATTCCTCCACCTGGAGGAAATAATGGTGACCACAGTGTGCAGAAAAGAATGATGAGAAAGTCAGGGAGGGCCACCAAACTAGACCTCTTCAGCTTAGCTGCCGAGACCTGAACATTTTCTTGAACTGAAGAATCCACAAGCAAATAGCCCTCTTCCCATTTGGTCTCTGGGGATAGGGAGTGCACATGGTACATAGTGTTTCCTGGCTGTGCATTTCTACACACACACACACGTGTGCATGTGTGGATGCCAGCCAATCCTAAATCAGAATCCCTCGGGTAGCTATGAAGCCTTAGCGTGCATATTTTGAAAAAAAAAAACCCTGGGTAATTGTGATGGAAAAACACCCAGGACCTAGAATCACCCAGGAACCATTGCTCTAGACTGAGTGGGGGTAAATGATGCTACTTTTGATGAGAGATCAGCATGATTTGAGTGTTTTTAAAAATTAAATATGAATATAAATCATTAGTTTATGTGCCTAAACTGAGGTATGAGTGTTGTAATATTGTTAACATTCATACTCTAAGATCAGGCTAAAGAATCAGTCCTAATGGACTGCATTTTGGCAAGTGCTGGTATAGTCCAAGGCAAAAGTTAGAGCTGTTTGCTCATCATAAACCCTTCTTCTCAGGGATCTTGGGATTTCTTTTAAAAATTAAGGCAGCCAGTAATGGAGCCAGCTGACTGTAATCTCTAGATTGGGTGACCTGTGTCTGGCTCTCTTCCTTTCAAAAAGTGGAAGGTTAATGTTTTTAAAGACTTTTGAACTGATAGATGTTATTAATTTTAGGAAAAAATGTTCATTATGATGGGTTTTTCCAAGGAGTGAGTATCTTTATTTCATTCTTGGTTTATAGCTTAGGTCCCTTCTGCCAACATATTTATCTTGAAAGATTTTGTACACATCTGTACGTTTGAGAGATGTTCTTTGGGGAGGATGCTCTCGGGAATAATCACTGCTAGCCACCTTCAGGAATGCTGTCCTGCTTTAAAAGGTCTGTAGCCACAGTATCCTGGCTTTCAGAAGCTGTCATCTTCACCCGAAACTGGGCTGTGTACTTTTCCTTTTCTGCTCTTCTGTTTACAGGTGTGACTCAGCACATCTGTAAAACGGATCAAAAGTATGTTAATGCAGGAAGACAGTAGACACAGGAAGGAAGAACCAATAATTGAGGGTTCTTTTCTTTGGAGCAGATACCTAGGCAGAGCCACTTATTGGTAGCTTGAAAAACTTAGAAGTAGTGGGGAAGGTTTAAAAATCTCTTCCTGGGACACATGAAACACATCATTATGAAGTGTGTTGTCTGCAGTATTTCTCGAGTCCTGAAGCACTTCTGAACAATACTTACAGAGAATAAAACCTGTACTTTATTTTCTTTTTAAGGTTTTTGTTGTTTGATAGGAACATTCAGCTGCTAATCTTTTGAGCAGCACCTGTAATGATGGCGTGGCAGGAGAGCTGGCTGAGTTCACTGTGCACGGGTCTCTGAACAGCTGTGGGCTACTTCTTGTGGTGGAGCTACTTGAAAACAAGCACACTGCCTCTGTGAAATATCAGACAGTCCAGCCACAAAAACTTCTGAACGTTCTCTGCTTAGAGATCGTCTAGCTGGCCTTGAACTTGTGAGAAAGGAAAACTTTGAGATGGGGGTGGCCATTTCTGAGGGAATGCAATTTAGATGCCAAGATGCAGGGAGCTTATGCCATTGTGAAGGTTGAGACAGTGTTCATTTTGTCCGTTAACAGAGGCAGCCCAGGTTTGAAACCTGGCCCTTTGGTCAAGTTGCTTAGCCTCTAACCTCTCTGTGCCTCAGTTTCCCCATATGCAAAATGGAGATAGTAATGGTATCTTCTTCAATGGCTATAGTGAAATTAAGAGTGTTTATGTAAAGTGTTTACAAGGGCCTGGCTTGTGGTAGGTCCTATGTAAGTGTAAACTGTTGCTGCTGCCATTACTGTTCCCTTTACTAGTGTTGATGCAACTCCCTGCTCTAGGATTTTGTTTAATTTGTAAAACTTCCACACCCCTTGTTTTTTCTTCTTAATTTGCTTACCTTTTGGCATTTCCTACCACTGCCTTGATAACCTACCCACCTAAGGATAAAGAGAGGAAAAGAAAATGTTTTTCAGACTTTTCATGTTTTAGTAAATATTTCAAACATATGCAGAAGTAGAAAGGACATATTTATAGGAAAATTCTATTTTTAAAGGTAAAAAATAGTGTCATTTGAAATGTGAAAAGTAGAAATTACAAGCCTATTGCCTTGACATAACTTTTGAAATATTCTTAGGTATACACACTGTACATAGCTGTAATTCTAGAGAACATACCATTTAATGGACTTTCTCCACCCAACATTGGAGCATAAGCATTTTTCTCTGTCCCTTAGCCTTTACAAATAGTTTTCAGTGGTTTTGTGCCATGAATAATTATTGGTTTGTTGACTATGTTGCTTTCTTTTTAAAAAAATTATAAGTAAAACATCAGTGAAAATCTTACTGCAGATGGTTGGGGGTTATCTTGAAAGATTATTCTTGTTTTGCTTTTTTGATTAGGAATCTCTACATTTGTCTCCTAGTACATGGGAATCTTATTATAATGTGGTTCTTTGGGAAGTTAGCCTTATGAAGGTGAAATAGCCTCAGTCTATGTAATAATACCAAGTCCATCACTTGGGGTTAGAGGTAAACCTGCTCTGCGTCAACATCTGTGCATGAGGAGAGGACTGTGGTAGCTGTCATCGGTCTCTCCATTACGTCCCTCTCTAGAACTGAGCTACTAGCCATGTGTAGTTATTTAAATTTAAATTAGAATTAAATAAAATGAAAAATGCAGTTCCTCAGTCACACCAGCCATATTTCATGTGCTCCGTAGCCACATGTGGCTACCACATTGGACACTGCCGATACAGAACGTTTTCGTAACTGCAGAAAGTTCTATCGAGTAGTGCAGCTCTAGCTTATTCTCTGACTGCTCAGTTTTTTAACCTTATAGTGACAAGGAAAAGCCTCCTCTTTTTTGTAGGGTTTTCTAGCATAGAGGTTGGCAGACTTTGGCTGCCTGTATTTGTATATAAAGTTTTATTGGAACACGGCCACACCCATTTGTTTACCCAGTATCTATGGCTGCTTTTATGCTACAGTGGCAGAGCTGAGTAGTCACTACAGAAACTGAACGTAGCCCACAAAGCCTGAAGTATTTACTCTGGCCCTTTATGAAAAAGTTTGCTAACCCCTTTTATCTAGGCCAAGGTTTCTCAACCTCAGCATTATTGACATTTTGATCCAGATAATTCTTTGTTGTGAAGGGCTGTCCTGTGCATTGTAGAATGTTTAGCAGCTTCCCTGGCCTCTATCCACTAGGTGCTAGTAGCACCACCTGCCACCCTCCCCCACCCAGTTGGGACAACCCAGAATTTCTCCAGACATTGTCAAATGTCTGCAGGGAAGCAAAATCACCCCTGGCTGAGCACCACTAATCTAAATTGATGTGACTTGACAAAATATTCATTTATAATACTGGATAAGAGTGCTCACTTTAAAAAAAAAGTCCATTAAAAGAGCAGAATAAATGAAAGAGTAGTTTTTCTACTACTATATTTTAGCCTTCCCTCCAGAAACAAATATTTTCTATAAAACATTGTAGAGTAACTAGAGTAGGGCAGAGAAATGGAGGCATTAAGGTTCTACAGTTAGGTCTACTAACTGAGAAGTGCATAGAATGGGAGAGCATCTGTGAATTTATGGGATGTGTGGTTTATTTTACAGGTTTTCAAGGCCTATATCCTTTATAAAACACTATGTGGCTACAGAGGTTTTGTTGTTTCTGTTGAACTGTGTGTGTAAATGTCATCTGTGTACACCCAGCACCTTGTGCTGAATCTGGCTAAAAGGGAGTTAATAAATACAGTAGATTGGTGTTTATTTGTTTTATGATTATTTATGATTTTAGGTGGTCCATATAGGTTCCTATCCTCATTACCCAGAATAATTGAAAAACTGGTTATATTTACCTCCATTAGAAGTTAGGAGAATTGAGTTAAATGGGAAGGCCTATAAAATTGTGTTTAGTTCTTTTAAGATCTGGCGCTTGAATACTTTTCAGAGTGGGGGTTTTCAAAGCTGTAGAAAATGGTGATATTGAGAGATTCTTCATTTTGTTGAATGTAGAGTGCTACAGAGTACTGGGACACAAGTTTTAGTTAATAATGTATATAATATTTCTAAATTCTTGGTTTAGAAAATGAAGTGAATTAGGATTGGGACAATTGCCTTTCAAAATGAATATCAGATATACCTTTATCTGGTTCTTCAAATTAAATTTAAAAATTGGTATTGAAAGGAATATGTACTATAGGTCACATGTAATGGAGCACACTTGTATGGAAAAACATCCATATGGTTAAATATCTAGGAAGGTAAGCAGTTTTGACTACTGAATTCAAGTGAATTTTAGGTGAACTTGCTTGTTCCATTCATGACGTATTTCTGTTTATTTTTTCAGATCTTACCAATATATTTGAGTCCTTCCTGCCCCAGTTGTTGGCGTATCCTAACCCCATAGATCCTCTCAATGGTGACGCTGCAGCCATGTACCTCCACCGACCAGAAGAATACAAGCAGAAAATTAAAGGTAAGAAGGCAAATAGTTTGACATGGAGGCAGAACAACTTAAGTCTATTGGGCTTTGGTAATGAAAAGCCCTTCTAATCACTTTTCTCAGGCCTAAAAAGAGACAGCTGTGGGCTGGAGCAGAGCTCACTAGCCTCTGTAGTTCCGGGGGTCAGAGAAATCTTTGAAGGCTGGAGGTACCAGCAAGGAGGAAGGGAAGGAGAGAGAAAAAGCAAAAGGAAAGATGAGAAAGTGGCTCACCTCTTGTATAGTAGTGGATGTAACTCTGCCAGAAATCCCTGTGGACACCTGTACTAAAAAAAACCTTTGCCTTCATTTGGTTCCTCTTGTAAAATTAGAAAATTAGACTTGAGAGTAAAGTATTAATTGAAAGGCATCATCTCACATTTTTTCACAATATCATCCTAGCCTTTCAGGAAAGTAGCTTTGGGAACTGGGAGATGTCGAATTCATCTTTAGACTTTTTTTTAAAGCATATCCTTTCACCTGTTGAATTAAAAATACCCAACTGGCTTCTTTTCTCGGTCCCATACTGATTTGTTTTTACTTTGGGAAGTTTACATTTAAGCACATTTCTCCTCTACTGCAGATTCCTGGCCCCAGTACCCTGGTGCTGTGGGATTTTTCTATTAAAACTTGAAATGTGCTAGTGGTAGTGGTGGTTTGCTCATTCCTTAAGATTTAGAATCTTATTTTCCCATCCTTAAACAGTTTACATGCTAATGGGATGTGAATTTCATAAAAATGAAAATATGGTTACAAAAGAACATCTAAAACTCCACACAGGTTTACCAATGTTTGTCATATTGTCCTTTTTATCTCCCTGTATGTTTGAGAACTTTCATAGTGAAAAGTCTATATACATAAAGTTCTACCAAAAAGCAAAGGAATTCAAAGTCTTTAAAAATGGGCCTGCTCTTCCTAACAAATGGCAGGCATTGGTATCGAACCAATTTTTAGCATGACTTGCCCATCTGCATAGCAATTCAGAACATCAACTTCTGCAAAATGTGTGTCCCCTCTGAGGTACATTTACAAGAGATGGGGGTAGAAATAATTTATGAGAGCTTGAATATATAGGTCTTCACTCTTAACTGTGCGGGTGTGAGACACATGGGAACGTTCGGGGCTGTTTGCTGAGCAGCAGTTTTGCTTCTGTTTTCTCATTCTTCCCAGGTTTCTATAGAGTATTGTTTGGTACTTTTGTTGAGATAAAGTAGAAATAAATTGACTCTAATTAATTTACTTAGGTCTCAGGTGCTTTCCAAATTAATATCTAATTTAGGTAGCACAATATCTACATAGCCAAACAAACATGTATTTCAAGAAAAAGGCAGTCAGTTTCAACCAGATAAAATTCTTTTAGGAGACTGTATTAAAATTTTGACATAGGAATCACTTAACAGTGTCTGCAAACCACAGATATCTCAGTGCAGAGCATATTTCTATAGTTGTTATAGTCATTATGCCTCAGCAATTTAACACGATTCCTGTTTAGTACCTTTCTGCTATAGCAGCAATTACAAAAGGACCCACCTACATTTTCATCTTAGACTGGCTAGCTCTAGCTTTCTGAAATGTTAATGTTGGCTATCATTTTGTCTTCCTTAGTAATCTGAGAAAATCATGGCTATCAGACCTGAGCTCAACCCAACTTCCTATTGTACCTTTTATATGTATCTATTTCCCCCACCTTTTCTTTGTTCCTCGTATGGGAAATAAGAGATGTCCTGTCTTATTTCTCAGACTCACTCCCCCCACCAACCTGTTATCTTATTCTCCCATTTATGCTCTTCATCCTAGCACTCTTGGTCCTCCCCCTCCACCTGCAGACTGTCAGAGGGCCATTTCAGAAATCCTGTGGCCTCCTTTTGGAGTCTTGCTCTGTATTTCCTTTCATTTTCAAACATCTCGCTTCCTTGCCTTAAACTCCTGAGGTCTGGTTTGTTCCCCCTCCTCTGCTGAGTGTGACCTCATTTCTACCTAATCATGTGGACCCTTCTCAAGACCCATTTTCCTGGACCTCTCTGCAGCTTCGGTATTTTACCCTTACCTTTGTGAAAACTCTTCTCATTCCATTTCCTAAATGTGGTCATTCTCTTAAGATTCCGTCCTTCAACCCCCTGTCGTCCCCCACCCTCCTTGGGGAGCTTATTCACCCCTCACAGTTTTAGATGATCCCCTCCAGGTAGATTGATTTCCAGAAATGTGTGTCTAGGTATGACCTCTCCCTAGCTGCCTCCTGGACATTTCCACACCTAATATCACAGGTCAGTGTAGGCACCCTTTCTTACCTTGAACATTGGTCAGTATTCGTATTTAGTTGATGCTGTTTTATCTCATAAATACTGGACTGCCTGTTGGACAGGGCACCTTGGAGCTGTCTAAAGATATGTCACTTCCTGCTCAGAAACCTTCACTGAATGGCCCCTTAGCCTGCCATTCAGGACCCTCTGTTACTGTGAGTGATCTTCATCTTGGCCTTTACTCCTCTAAATGCATCAATATGTGACAATCAAATTGGATGAGTTTCAGATACCCAAGTGTATTTGCTTCCTTAGTTAGTCATGGAAAGTTTCAACCCTACAGAAAAACAGAATAACTTAACCGTGTGTCCACCATCCAACTATAGTCATGCACCACATAATGACATTTCAGTCAACGACAGACCGCATGTACAACAGTGGTTCAGTAAGATCAGTACCATATAGCCTAGGTCTGTAGTCGGCTATACCATCTAGGTTTGTGTAAGTACACTCTATGATGTTCACACAACCACTGGATCACCTAACAACACATTTCTCAGAACGTATCCCCATCGTTAAGCGACACATGACTGTATAGCAAAACCTGTATGTTTTGCCTTATGGGCTTCAGATTTTTTTAAAGAAAGGAAACAAAAGTAGTTCTCTCTTAATGTTGTATCTTAACATCCCAACCACTTCTCCTCGAGGCTGTGCCTTTCCCCTGGAATGGCGCCTCCTATGCCGCAGCTGACAGGACTCCTTCAAGGGTCAGTGCAGATATGACTGCCTCCCTGGCTCGCAGGGCCACAGTCCCTTCCTCCACGCTTCCTCTGATGGCGCTTCACAGCTCACTGCTTTTATCTTCCTCTCTACTTTTATGCACTTTAGTGACCTTGCTCTTCATTTTTCTCTTTCCTGAAAGGCCTTATCCTAATAAGCACTTAATACATATTTGTTTCCTTGAATATACTTAAGAAGGCTGATACTATCAAATTACAGCATCCAAGAACAATGTCAAAGTGCAGCAACTTCTTTCTACAAAGGAAGAAACAAAGTAGCCAGCCCATTAGAGTAAAAATAAAATTTCAAAGGCTTTAATAAACATTTCTCTAGCTCTAAAAGGTAAATTAAGGTAAGTTCCTACCTAGTCAGGGGCTTTTTAATCTCATTATCTCAGTGTAAAATTTTATTATAATGAATTTTTAGGACTCTTAAGTCAGAAGTCTGCAAAATTCTTTGTAAAGAGCCAGATTTGGCCACATGTCTCTGTCACACATTCTTTTTCTTTCTTTCTTTCTTTTTTTAACAACCCTTTAAAAATATAAAAAATATCCTTAGCTAGGCCCTTGTACTAAGTTATTCAAATTTGGCGGACCCATTTGGCCATTTCCCTTATCTTCCTTTTGCACTTAGTCCCTGCAGCTCTATAGGAGGGAAAACAAAGCATAAGGACATGAGATGTTTTTCTCCTGCTGGCATTCTGAATAGGATTCTAACTGTCTTGTCTCTTCATATTGTGTGTAGGCTATTTACTTGAAAACAGTATGCGCTTAAGAATTTTTAGGAACAAGTTTAATTGTTTATTCAGCAGGTCTTAAATTTTTTTTCAGCCAGCAGGTTCAGCCTACGTATAACAGCATAAATCTTCAGGTAAATAATAGATGGTAAAGTCACTCAGAGGCTAGCTGTGTCTCCAGATAGCAGCTCATTCCTGAGCAGATTGAGAGACGTTTTACCAGCTGCTTCAAAAACCTGACAGGCAGGCTCTGTTTAGGCTAAAATCTATTCCTAAAATAATAGATTTGGGCTGACTGTAATTATATAACTGCAAATCTAAAAATGATGGGGGATTTCCTTATAAGTTACTATGGAATCATAACTAGTCCTGTTCTGTCTGGGAGGTGAATGGTTTTATTAGCATAGAAAGTATGGGGTTCATATTTCCCCAGTCCATCAAGTTTGGAGGAGTGCGCCATGTTGGTAAGCCAACAAGGAGAGAGTTGCAGGGTGCCCTGGCTGGAGAACTGGAGGCCGTTTAACACCAGGCATCATCCTGAATGTCTGCCGGCTTTCCCATGGTGTGCAGCCGAGGCCCGGGTGGTCGACTGCCTGCTACACTTCCACCTGGGAGGTGATGGCCCCAGGGAGTTCTAGGATGGTGATGCAGTGTATTTATTTCCCTGCAAATCACGTGTTCTGCTTTGCTTCTCTTACTAAGGGGGCAAAATGCACAAACTCCAAAGACATCTCCCTGTAGGATTTTCCCCTTAGCTTTAGGGACCATAACTGTCATCTTTGTTACCCCTGGCATGTAAGGAAAGCTCGAACTACCCTGGGACTTGCCAGCTTGGGGGTCACTGAAGCACGTGCCTACCTGCTCACTGCGCTTGTGTTTTCTTTATCCCCGCCCCCTGTGCAGAGTACATCCAGAAATATGCAACGGAGGAGGCACTGAAAGAGCAGGAAGAGGGCACTGGTGACAGCTCGTCGGAGAGTTCTATGTCTGACTTTTCGGAAGATGAGGCCCAGGATATGGAGTTGTAGTAGAAAAAGCACCTGCTTTTCAGAAAGACTATTATTTCCTAACCATGAGAAGCAGACTATAATATTCATATTTAAACAAAGCAATTTTTTTTATTACTAAACAAGGTTTTTATGAATAATAGCATTGATATATATATATTATATATCACCCTTTAGATCTTGATTTCTTGGTCATTTCTCAACCTGAGGTGCATAGCATATTCCCACATTCCATTTTGGTAGCAATATGCGGTCTGAATGCATGCATTCATAAGTCCATTTGGCCAAGTCAGCCTATGTGCTACTGAACTGTCAAAAGAAATAGCCGCTCTGATAGATAGACATGAGTAAAAATAACAAGAATAAATTGCTTCTTTTATTGATGGTTCCAAAGAAACAAACCAAACCAACCAGTTCTTGGACGTGAAGATAGAATAGTGCTTTTTCTAAATGGAAAGGAAAAAATTGAGGAGGAAAAGACCTGCTGTGGGAGCGATTAGAGCAAGCCCCGTCAGAATCAGAGCTGCTCCTTCCTGTGAATCCTAGGTGGCCCTATTTCTGTGGAGTAACAGTATAAAACAGGGAGCTAATTGGAGTATTGAAACTTAAAACAATTTTTTTGACTCGGATTTTAAGTACATTTTTCTATGTAGATTCCTGCCCTTCTCGCTACCAGGCCCTGCAGCCACAAGTGTTTGCTTCGGAGAACCGTTTGGAAGTGTTTTCTGAACCTGATTCTTTTTCTTGGGTAGAGCTTGTAATCCAGACCTTTTTTGAGAGGACAGGACAGGAGGAGAAAAGTGACTGGGAAGATGTTTCCTCATCCAGCACGTGCAGAGTCACATCCTCATCCTACTGTTGGCCACTTTGAGACCGCTGCTCTGGACTAAGAGCTTTAAATTTGAAGGTGGTTGTGGGTTTTTTTGTTTTGAGGCTTTTTTTCCTTTTTTTTCGGCGTGTGTGTGAATTGTGCTTAGACAGGTTGCAGACTTAATCTTCACCTACCAAGAGATGGCCTCCTCCTCGGACAGCCGCTCAGCGGACCATTCACCTTGGGAAGAAGACCCGTGTGGCGGCTGGGGCTCCTGGGTACTCTCAACTATGTTTTGGTTTTGTTCTCCCTTCTGCTGCTGCTCGTGGCAGCAGCCTGGCCATCATCTGCTTGTGGGAGTGGGAAATGGGTATTTTAGACCCAACACATATTCTAAATTTAAAATGAGTAATATTTGGAACAAATAAAGGTTCTTGTACCCAAAGTGACTCTACATGGGAAAAACAAACCGCTTTTTTCAGAGTGTGACTGAATAGGAAGAAAGGATTCGGAAATATGATGTAGTAGAACAGGTTTGGAAGGAAGAAAATTTTCTCTCCTG
The DNA here is from genome assembly GCA_031878705.1 of Tapirus indicus. Lineage (NCBI taxonomy): Eukaryota > Metazoa > Chordata > Mammalia > Perissodactyla > Tapiridae > Tapirus > Tapirus indicus. Next base: position 147,155,971 of record CM062917.1, on the reverse strand, counting down.
TGTATGTTAAGAGGAAATCAGACAGTTTAAAATGCCTGCTAATCAAATGTTTACTCAGCTAACCATATGTCCAGGTTGCCGGCAGAGTTCCTTTCAAATCTGAGTGTTGCCTGCTGAATTTGGAGAACTGTAGACAGCAACGCTGTATTCTTTTCTTGCCACAACCAATAGGACAATAGCAGAATTAGCCAATCCTAAAACCTTCTAAAGACAGTTTTTGAATGTCCCACTGGGATAATTTAATTTTTCTTTCTGATGTGTGTTTTTAGTTTAGAAGTGCTGTATTCCACAAGATTTGAGTCAATGAGGTTGGAAGATATCCTATCTTTTTTTATTCAAAAAGCACAATCAATCTTTTCTTTGAAAATCTATATAAAATACAACTTGCTTTTAGCATGATTATTTTCCTAAATAAAAAGACAAAGAATTTACTTATTTTATGTTAATTACGGGCATGAAGCAAAAGGTTTTCTTTAAAAAAAATTTAAAAGTGCAGTTATGTAGGGCTGTGGTTAGTTAACCGTATGAGTTATCTATCTAGCATTTGTGGCTTGTTGGAAGGGTAGTGTTAACTATTTAACCTGTACTGGTGAACTTTAACTCTTCTCTAGCACGTTGTCTTCTCATTACTCTGGGGGAGGGAGGGGCTGTGCTGGCACTGTCTAACCTGCTTACCGCTGAACTAGCAGTTTGCTTGTGCTATAACCGTTGTTGTAGGTGCGATTTAGGGTAGGCTTCAAGTGCTGGGTGGTGATTTGAGTTCAAACAATAAAAAATTGTATTTTTTCAATATTGTATAAACGATAGTGTTCTAATTACCTTTCAAAAAAAATAATGTCCAGTAATAATTGCTTTTAATCTTTTCAAAAAAACTAGTAGAACCAAGTTTAGGGAAGTTACGTGAGCAGTGCCACAGCCCTGCTCCCCAACTAAATCCATGTTTCTCTGAGGAAATGGTACCAGCTTGCCTCCAATTGAGAGCTCCAGCGCTAGAAATCTGGTGCAGACTTCCCGATTGAAGACTTGTAGGGGGAAATTGCAGGGGTTAAGAAGCAGATCTGAGTGCGGCTGCAGTGTGTGTGTGTGTCCATCCAAGTCTGTGTGATGAAGGTGTAATTTAGGCTTCAGTTCTCTTAGCACTGGAAGCTCCTGGAATTGCTACCCTCTCATGCTGTGCAAGTCTGTCCTCTCTGGGCACTAACCTTGGTCCCATGCATGTCTTTGGCTCTGTGTGGGGCTTTTCATCTCCACTGGGAAATTGACTTTTGATAAGTTGAACAGAATTCCTTCTTATGCTAACTTTTTGTCCCTTCCCTGTACCTGGGAGAGGTAGGAGTAGCAGACCATAGTTATAGGTACAGAGGGAGCTGGAAGAAGCCTGGCTGTGAGTCTGGGGACTCTGGGCCCCAATAATAGATGGTGGAGTAAGGCTGGAGCAGGGGGTGTCACAACAGCAAACGCTTTTCCATTCTGTCCCTTCATAACACTCAGAAAAGCATCCTGAGCCCCTCAGAAAGGCTGAACATTATTGGTTTTAAAGGTGGTGGTAGGTCAGAGCTGCTTCTGGCAGTTTCCCTTCCCTTCCCTTCCCTTCTTAGTATCCATAGCTTTTAAATCCTACCTTGTGGTTTAGCAGCACACGCCCTTCTTTGCCCCTGTCAGACACCAACAAGCAGGGTGGCCGCAGCGCAGCGTGTGATCCGCTGCTCTCCGGCAGCCCAGCACTGGGGCCTCGTGGTGCGTTCAGTGGTAGCCTGCCTAGACGCTTGCATTCTTGCTCTTTTGTCTTCAGTCTCATTGCACTCCTTGAGGTTACTGTGCAGTTTCAACCAGCATTTTATACCAGTGAGATGATTTTCAGAAGTTGCCATCTCTCTCTCCAGTACCTAACATTTTTCTTCCACTTGTAAAGATGTTCTAATTGCCAGCTGGCTGATCTCCGCTCCTGAGGAGTGTCTCCCCTTGAAGGAATTGTTTTCCCTCAAAAGGCTCCCTGAAGCCCTAGTTGGCCTTGGCCTGACACTTGCTTTTTATTAGGCCTCCTACTGGGGGGGCTGAGAATTGTGACAGACAGATCCTCTGCTAGCCTCCATGGATGACGTTTCTAGACACCAAGTTTCTGGGAACTAGTGTTTAATTTTAAATGGCACGCGGCCCTTCTGTGTTCCAGGGACTCAATTAGAAGGTGAAAGCCATTAACAAAAGTTCGCAAGAGTTACTTCATCAACTTCCTAACTGGGTTCACGGCCTTGTTGACTGAAATCAAATCATTTCTGATTGGGCGCATAATCCTGCATTTCTTTGGACTTCTGAACCCGCGTTCATATTTTCTCTGGCCACCGAACGCCTTGGCGGTCCCATTAAGGATTGGACGGAGTGGAAGCCCCTCGGGGAAGGGGGAGCTCACAGCCCTCAGGTATGCAGGTTCACCACTCGCCTGAGGAAGGGCCAGGACTCGTAATTCAGCAAATACTCATCTTGGCTGTGGGCTTGGGAAGAAATGGCCATTATTTACTGATTGTATTTGGTACATATTGTGTGATACTTGAAGAGAGAAAAGGGACTTAGCAGCCCTTAATTGAAATCGAAGCTTTTTATCACTTAATTTTCCTCGCCCTGTCTCCTCCCTTCCACCTTTTTCCTTGCATTGTGATGATCTAATGGGCACTTCCGTCAACAGGACAAATGCCTCCTCTGACTATAACCTCTTAATAGTTGTGTATAATGAAAACTGTAAACTTTTTTAAATAAAATGTGTATATACCTTGGCAAATGGCTGGACCTTGATCAATAAGATGACAGCCCCCATGATTACTTAGCCCAGTTTTTAAAGCACCCTCCCTGTTCATCTGGCTCCTCTGAGAAAAGCCAACATTGGCTTTTTCCCACTGAGAATCTCTTACGAGGCAGAGGACTGGGTTAGTTTGGGAAGAGAGTATCACATGTAGGCAGTAGTAGGTAAGAGCCCTGCCCACAGGGTCCTGTCCCTGTCCCTGGAGGGGCAGGTGACTGCTGGCTACACAGGGGGCTGGCTGTGAGGCTTCTCCATCAGACCCTTGAAAAGCCATCTCTTCTGTGAAGTCCTGTAGCCTGAAGAGCCTCCACCTTCCCCCACGTGGATTAGCAGATACACCTCCCATGTTGCTTTTCAGCTGAAACCTAGGCCCTGTCAACTAATGCTGAGCAAAGGATACCTACTCGGCCTGAAGTTCACAGGCAGTGCAGCTTCCTGTCAGGGCTCATCTGCCTCAACAGGTGCCCCTGTGTGCCAAGTGCCAACTTCAACCGGGATGGAGGGGGGAGTGGTGGGTATTGCATTGGAAGCTGGTCACTGGGTTAGCCCAGCATTTCAGTTCCTTTCTGAAGTATATGCCCTCATTGGCCACCAGATGGCGATGTTGCCTAATGGAGAATATACCTGTGCTTGATTTTGTTAGAAGGCCCTTAAGACAAAGGGAAGAGTTTTCCTTTGGTTGTGTGTTGTCATTCCCCCAACTGTCTTCCACTCTTTACTTCTTATTTGTTTCCCCCACACTTCTTTTTTTCCTCACTGTATCCTGATGTATTCTCCAGTAGGCCTAGCTTTGTGTCGAGCAGGGAGGGGAGAGAGACCACCTAGGAACCGGGCTCTGGTGTGAATAAACACCTCACGCTCTCCTGCGGCAAGGAAACCCTTAAGCCACCCTGGCTGCCTCCAGTGCTCAGAAGCAAAAATTCAACAGGTCCTTGCAGTTGGTCCTCACTTACCCCTCAGCCGAGGGTGTAGGGGACCAAAGGACTGAACCAGGCTGTGAGTTCTAGTCCCGTCTCTAGCCAGCTGTGCGCCCCGACCTCTGCAGGCCTCAGGTTCACCTGTAGGACGAGGTCCCTAAACTAGTAGGTTCTGACTCCTTGTGACTCAGAACTCCTTCTGGGCTCTGGAACGATACCATATCACAGGAGATAGTCTCCTGACAGGATATCACCCCGAGAAACCCCAAGGTTTCAAGAGCAGAGGTTAGAGTTTTGGGACCCAAAGAGCTTTGGGAGTTTAGAGCACCCATTTTCCAGCTGAGAGGAGAATTAAGAGGTCTGTGGGTCACGTGAACAGTTCTGTTGATCTCACACGAGGCAGCTGCTTTACAAACTGCTCTGCGAGGACTCTCAGTGCATTCAGTGGGGCCTGGGCCCCTCACCCACCCATGGTTTCACCCAGCATCCCTCTCACCTCAGCCTCAGTCCAGCTGCTTCCCAAGGGGCAGGTGGCTCTCCGTTGCCTGCCTGAGCCATTGCCCCTTTCCTGAGAAGGGGGACCCGGCGATTCTGAGGCATATTGTCCTGGAAAAGAAAGTTGTAAGCCCAGAGCCCCATAACTCTTACTCACCTTAAATTCTCGCCATCTCTGAAAGGCTGCTCTCTACCCCAAGGAATGAGTTTCTGTGACACCGGACCCTGGTGCTTCTGCTCCTCGCCTAGAACCAGGGCAAAGGATTTGTCTGACTCACAATCCTTGGACCTGTAGAGGCCCTGGAGCCACCTGATAGACTGAGCAGCCTTGCTTATGAGGAGTCCACAGGCTTCTCAGGGACTCAAATCCATGGATGAGCCCAAGACAATCCACCTTGGGCCAGCCCTGCTCTCCAGGGCCTCATGTTGTAGGATTGTGCAGCCAGAACTTCTTGGAACTGAAGAGTTACCCTGACTAGAGATTTAATATTAGAAAGTAAAAGACAGAGGACTATTTCCTCTCTTGCTCTGTGTGGGGAGTGTGTTTGTGTGTGTTTGTCTATAATGGTGTTTATTTTTGAAAAGGGGCTGGGCACTTCTGTGAACCTGGGTTCCTGAGAGCTCTTTAGGGCTCAAACTTGGCTGCTAGGACCTGGTGTCAAGTGGTCAGGGATGGCAGGAACAGATGTGGGCTCCCTAAGAGAAAAACTCTATCCTTCTGGCTGCCCCATCATTGACTATTAACCTGGAGAAGTGCTGATGGACAGCTGGTGGGGTTCGGTCTTTAGGTCTCTTGGCTTCCCTTCCTGGGCCCGTTACCAGCTAAGCCAGCCAGTGCCAAGCAAGCAGCTCCCTCTGAGAAGCTTCAGCTTAGATTCTCTTCTCTCCAGTTCTGTAAACAATGAATCAAGTGCCTGCTACAGTCCACTAATGTGCATCTAAAAGTGTGGAACAAAGCTTTTAAAAAATGCACTTCTAAGGGCCAGCCCAGTGGTGTGGTGGTAAAGTTCACGCACTCCACTTCAGCGGCCTGGGGTTCACAGGTTCGGATGCCGGGCACAGACCTACACACTGCTCATCAAGCCATGCTTTGGCAGCATCCTGCATGCAAAATAGAGGAAGATTGGCACAGATGTCAGCTCAGGGACAATCTTCCTCACACACACACAAAAATGCACTTCTACAGATTTTTAAAAGAATTATGTGTTGGTAACAAATTGGCATTCCAGAAACATGTGGCGGTCTCTCATAATGCCCTTCACCAGAGGTAATGGCGGAAGAGGGCTTCCCTTTGTGAGCCTCACAGTGGTCTTGGAAGTCCCTTGGGAAGGAGATCAGGACTTGGCCCCATTTCATATGAACTGCTTGTGAGGTGTCAAGACACCTGGGCACATGGATAGTGAGTGGAGCCCAGATCTTCAGGCCACAGAGGAGTGTTCTTTCCAAGAGCTCACGCTGTGTCTGAGCCCTGTGCCCAGCTCTGAGACCCAGGGGACGGTGGGCACCTGTGTCTGTGTGAACCTCGTCCTGCCATCCGGGGTTCCTGCGAGATGCTGGAGGTTTACCCTGGGAGCCTGGCTGACCCCTGGCCAGGATCCCTGGGCCTGGTCCCCCAGGGTCTGGGCCTTTCCCCACACACTCCCCATTCGCACTGATATCACCGTTCCCAGCTTCAGGGCCCATAGTGGAGTCAGCAAATCAAACTCAGATTTCCCCCAACTCACTCCCTAGAGCAGAAATAGAGACACAGAATGTCATCTACACAAGTAATTTAAAACTTTCTAGTAGGCACATTAAAAGAAAAAAAAGGTAAAACTAATGTTTACTTAACTCTATATCCAAAATATTTCAGTATGTAATTACTATTTAAAAGTGAATTAGATATTTTGCATTCTTCTTTTTGTACTAACTTTGAAATCCAGTGTGCATTTTACACAGCACAATTCAATTTGGACGCCACATTTTCAACGTTTAAAGTGACACGTAGTCCTACCAAATTTACACTGCTTGTTTGTTTGGGTTTTTTTGGTGAAGAAGATTGTCGCGGAGCTAACATCTGTGCCCATCTTCCTCTCTTGTACGTGGGTCGCCACGCAGCACGGCTTGATGAGCGGTGCATCGGTCCGCGCCCCGGGGTAGGAACCCGCGAACCCGGAGCCGCCCGGGCGGAGCGCCCGAACACCACCACTGCCACCCAGCCGGCCCCTTTACACTGCTTGTTTTCAAATTTAATTAAAATTAAGTAAGATGAGGGGCCGCCCGGTGGCGCAGCGGTTAAGTTCGTGCCTGGCAGCCCGGGGTTCGCGAGTTCGGATCCCGGGCGCCCGCCGACGCACTGCCTGTCAGCCATGCCGTGGCGGTGTCCCATATAAAGTAGAGGAAGATGGGCACGATGTTAGCCCAGGGCCAGTCTTCCTCGGCCAAAAAAAAAGGGGGAGGAGTGGCAACAGATGTTAGCTCAGGGCTGGTCTTCCCCACAAAACAAACAAACAAAAAAAAAATTAAGTAAAATGAAAACTTCAGTTCCTCGGTCGCCACCCTTCAAGTGCTCAACAGCCACGAGTGGATCGTGGCCACCTACCCGACAGCGCAGCCCTGGACAAGCCTGCAGGTAGAGCAGGAACTTTCGGGAGAAGCAAATAGATCACAAGAGCGACTTTTATTGGGGATCTGGAGCAGAACCCAGAACCTCACACTCCGCAGAGAATATTCTGGGGTCTGGCTGTCCCCACGCAGTCAGTCCCGAGCCCGGGGGCGGGAAGCGCCGGGTTCCGTCCCTGCGTGCGGACCCCGCAGGCTGGGAGGCTGGGGGCGAATCGAGGAGACGGCGGGGGGCCCGCAGCTGTCGCTGCGGAGACGGAGCGGCCCATCCCCGAGTCTGGGGACTCGCCCCAGGCGCGCCCACCCCGGCCATCTTGGCGCCGCGGAGCCGGCGTGGCCCGGCCCTGCCTCGGGCACCAGGGGGCGCCAGGGCTTCGCCCTGCGGCCCCCCGGCACCCGGGACCCGCCCTTCAGCCGCTGCGCCCGCCGAGTCGCGCGGGGGCGGAACCGGGAGGCCGCGGGGCGTCTCGCCCGCCGGAGACCCCTCGGCCCCGCCCGCGGCGCCCGGCAGGTGCCAGAAAGAAAGCAGCCGGGGCCACCCAAACGCCGCGCCCGGGAAAACGGCCCCACCCAGAGTCACCCGTAGTGCCGCAGAGGCCGCCCCCCCGACCCTGACCCTCCTTGTCCATCTCAGGAGGAGCCAGGGCCTCTCAGCCTGACTGTCCCCTCGGCCCGGGCACCTGGTGGCCGGCGACAGATGTAGCTGCTTCGGCTAGCAGGGGCTTGCTTGTTGGAAGGTCAAGGCGGGGCCGCAGCATTCCGGGGAGGCTGTAGACAAGACTTGGAAAACGAGAAGGGCCGAGGGACTCTGGAGACCCGGCCTCAGGAGCAACCAGGGGGAACAAGGCCACCCCCGCGGGCTGCCGCGGCGCCCGGCGTGAATCTAACCATCCCTTCCTGTTTGCATCACGTGCCGAAGACAGGAAAGCCCCAGCCAGGAGCCAGGCCCCTGTCCTGGGGGTGGGGACCCAGAGGGAAGGGATGTAGACCTCTTCATCATGATCACTCCGGGGGGAGACCCACAGAGGGCTTACTACCACCGAGCCAGCCACTCTACCGAGCCCTCCGCGGGTCCACAGGTCCGGGGCGAGGGGAGAGACGGCTCACCCTGCCTCATCCCACCTCCCCAACTGACCTTTTGGAGGAGTAAAGGTCATGATACACCACAAACCACAAGGAGGCAGCTTGATCAGGGCCTGGCTGGATGGGAAGGAATTGGATAAAGGGAGAAGGGGGCAGGGCACCCCAGGTAGGGGAGTGGCCAGGGGTGTGCAGGGAGGTGGGGGTGGACCTGAAGTGAAGGTGAAAGGTGATGGGTCGCAGGGGTCTGGCTGGCTTGGAAGTCATGGTGGGAAAGGAGGTTGAATGGTGGCTTGGGGCCAGATCAGACATCAGAGGCCACAAGCAAGGATACAGAGAGGAACAGAGAGAAGTGGACAGGGACCTGAAGTGCTCTCCAGAAGCAAGAGGGCTGTGCAAGGGGGGACAGTGGAACAGGCTTCAGGGGCAGGGTGGAGCAGGGACAGCAGGGCATGAGCTATGGGGGACTGGGGCACCTGCAGGAAGGATAGAGGGGGGTTCCCTTCTGAGACGGGGTGGAAGACCACAGTTTCCACCTTGAGTGGGCTCTCTTGCTCCTTCTTCCCATCTTGGATCTCTCTCTCTGAGGGAAGTCAGCTGGTATATTTTGAGCTGCCCTGTGGAGAGACCCACGTCTGGGTCTGAAGCCAGCTGGGAATTGAAGCCCTAAACCAGTGGCTCCTCCAGACCCAGTCAGGCTGGGAATGATGGCAGCCCAGGCCTCATGATTCCTGACCCTTAGAAACTGAAACAGATAATCAATTATTGTTTTAAGCTTCTGAGTTTTGGGTGTAATTAGTTTCTCAGCCATAGATATCTAATACTCTGTGACTTTGTGGAACCACTTTATTAGCCCTGGACTGCTTGTCTCTAGATTTATTTTATATGAGAGAGAAAAAGAGTTTCTATCATGTTTAAGCCACTGCTTTAAAAATTTTTTGTTGTTGTTTTCTATTTATTACAACTGAACCTAATCTTAGATGATTCAATAATAAAGACTGGAAATAACAGCCCAGTGAGAAATTAGGTTCCTCCTCTTTATCTGCCATTCTAGCTTTGACTTCTGCTTGGAAGGTCCCCTCCGTGGTCCAAGATATCTGCTAGAGCTCCAGAAATCGTATCCCAAGTTCCAGGCAGCAGGAAGAAGGAAGGAGGGAAGAATAAAAGTTGCTCATCTCCCAGCTGACAGTTCCTTTGAAGGACTCTTCTTGGATGCCTCCTGCACACTTCCACTTACACCTCCTTGACCAAACTGAGACACATGCCTACACTGGTTCAGGGAAGTGGGGGAAATATACATCCTCAGCTGGGCACATTGCCCCCTTGAATAAAATTGGGGTTCTACTAATGCAATGGGTGCATCTTGTGTTTTTAGAACCTGTTGGAACAAGTCAGCTCTTAAAAAATTTTTGAGGGTCCGCCCGGTGGTGCAGCGGTTTAGTCCGCACTTGGCAACCTGGGGTTCGCAGGTTTGGATCTTGGGCACCCGCCGATGCACTGCTCGTCAGCCACGCCGTGGCGGCGTCCCATATAAACTAGAGGAAGACGGGCACGGATGTTAGCCCAGGGCCAATCTTCCTCAGCAAAAAGAGGAGGATTGGTGACGGATATTAGCTCAGGGCTGGTCTTCCTCACAAAAAAAAAAATTTTTTTTGAGACAATTGAGGAAATTTGAACGAGTGGATATGTGATAATAAGAAATTATCATGTTTTTAATAGGTGGTAAAGGTATTGTGTTCTATATTATATATATTCAAAGACTACCTTTTAGAAATACATATTAAATTTATGGATGAAATGATATGATGTCTGGATTTCTTTCAAAATAATCCCATGGTGGGAGGGGATGTAATTGATGGAAGAAGATTAGCCATGTGTTAATATTGCGGAAGCTGAGTGATGGGTACATGGGAGTTCATTATACCATTCTCTCTATTTTTGAATAAGTTATACCATTTTCATAATAAAAGTTTCTTTTTAGTTCTGCTATTAAGTGAAAGTATTGAGATTTATATTTTAAAAATTGGGGTTCTAAAACATTGGAGTTCTATTACTAAGGAAAAGGGGAGGTTGGCTTTGGGGACACACAGAGCAGTCTCTGCCACAGTATACCAGCAGCTGAGCTCTAGTCCTAACTGACAGAGATTGCCCGAATGTGCCAGGAGCTGATGTCTTCCAGCGAGCCTGGGCCCTGCCCTCCAGGCCCTGGTACCCACCAGCAGGACACCTCCATTACCTGGTACTTACTGGATCCTGCTGTGCACCCAGATTTGCATTATGGGCCTGGGAGGAAGGGAGGAAGGAGCTATAACTGCAGGCATATGAGACCCAGGCCCTGGTCCCAAGCAGTTGATCATTTATTTGAGCTGACAGTGCCAGTGCAAGGACACCCACACTCCACGTATCACTCCATGACACGAGACAAATAGGTGACAAGCTGTTCCACGTGTGTTCTTTCAGCAAGAAGGGTGAGGCCCAGTGCGGGAAGGCTGTGTGGAGAGGAGGCAGTGTGAACGGGTCCTTGACTTGACCTGATCAGGAGGGGAGGCTCCTCTCGAAAGAGGAGCATGAGGTCAGGAGGCCTTGCTGAGCCTTGCTGCCAACTGCGTGTCTCGGGGCCGAGGGAAACTGCGGCTCTGGGCCTGTTTCTGGTCCTGGCAAAGGAATTCATTCTTAAGGATAAAAGGGCAAGCCACAATGTCTCCCTGTTAATAATGACAGTAATAACGACAATAATAACAACAGCTAATGTTTAAAGCTTCCAGGCATCGAGCTAAGGGTTTAATTTACAGCAAGGCTATGAGGCTGGAGTCATCACCCTGCAGTGGACACCTGTTACCTTTGCCTGCCCAGCATCAGTTCCTTCTTCATCTGGTGTCAGTACCGCTGTGCAATTTGGGGGAACCAGCCCTCCTCACTCACTCTAGTCCATGTGGTTTTTAGAGGCAACTCCCTCTGCCCCTCCTTCCCATGGTGGCCCCCGTGACCCTGCCGGCCAACCAACCGCCCTGCTCTGAGTTCAGAGAGGAGCCCATGGCTGGGACTTCTGTTGAGACCACTGGGAAAGAGAAGATCCTTTCCCCTCTGGGGTTGCTAAGCTGGCAGGAGGTGAGCCTGGAGCAGGCCGGAGAACCTGGCTGAGAGCCTCCTCCCGGACTTTTCCTTCAAATGAGAACGTAAAGCCCCTTTTTGTTGAAGCTGAGTTACACTGGCTTTCAGTCATTTGCAGTCAAGAATCCTGACTCATATGCACCTCCAATAATCAGGTGAGGAAACTAGAAGGTGCAGTTACAAGCCTAAGGTTACCAGGTCTGCTCAGAATCTGTAATACCACACCCTGGGCCTTAGAAGACATTCTTCCAAAAGTGCAGATAAAGACTAGGTTTAAGCCAAAGCCTTAAATAGAAGATGATGGCCTCCAGTTAAGATGACCAATGGACCATACAGGTAACCTCACTCCCTACCAAAATCCCGTGAAAATGGTAAGGAGTTACAAAAGGGGGCAGGGGAAATAAGCATCGGAACACAAGAAAGGAAGAGCAGACAATAGCAAATAACAAAAACATTGTTGGAAACTGAAAAACAGTCCATGTAGTTACTAACATGGCAGATTAAAAGCAAAACAAAACAAAAACTCTTCTCATCAAAACCCTACTCCTAAGCCAGAAGGGAAGGAAGTGAAGAAGCAACCCAATTTACACTGCAGGGACCCCACAATGGTCCATGGTTCCAGATTCCTTGGATGCTGGGGGGTGAAGGACAGGCTGTAACAGTAACAAGAGGCGAGGTTGAAAGCTTAAGAAGTGTTGGACACCTAGCTCTCCTCCCAGGTCTGTGCAGCCAGACCACGGACCCTCTCCTGACTGAGCAGACAGGATTTTGCTAGGGAAAGAGCAAACCAGGGGGATGCAAGCACAGCTAAGGGGAAATTACCATACCAAAAAGCAAGGTTTAAAGTGAAAGTTAACATATCGAACAGGATGACCTCCGCTTCCTGCCCTCACTCAGCTCCAGAAGTCTGGCAGCCAGGCTTGTGCCATCCAGGCAGGAAGTGAGGGGACTCTTCTATGAGCACTCTACCAACTCAAGAGGAAGGACCCATAAACACAAACACTGGGAATTTCCCAGTGGGGTGGCCCAGTTAGATTACAACAGGTAAAGCCCACCAGTTGTCAAGCTCATCCATGCACACAGTCCCTCTTTTAAATACGAATTGAACAAGGTCCAACTCTATGCTATCTACAGGAGACACACTTTAGATTCAAAGACACAAGGAAGCTGAAAATAAAAGAAAAGACAAAGATATATCATGCAAACTGCAACCATAAGAAAGCTAGAGTGATTATGTTAAGATCAGACAAAATAGACTTTAAAACAAAATACATTACTAGACATAATGAGGGACACTTTATGATAAAAGGGTCAATCAGGAGGATATAACATGAAGGGGAAAAATGGACAGAGCTGAAGGGAGAAATAGACAAATCAACACTAACAGTTGGTGACGTCAATACCCCACTTTCAATAATGGATAGAACAACTAGGCAGAAGATCAATAAGGAAACGGAAGACTTGA